>CM041294.1:177567683-178211870 GCA_023052935.1 Piezodorus guildinii
ATTGGTCTATACGTGCCCCAAAATGGTTAAGTATCCGCAATTGACCAGTATAGGTAATCTTCACAACTTGATCTATAATACGGTCGCTCCAAATGGTTAAAGTATCCGGCAATCGACACTTAGGGGCTATCAGTTACACACTTTGATCTTATCGTCGCTCCCAAATGTTAACGTATCGCATTGACAGCTATGGGGCTATAGTTCAACTTTGGACATAATAGGTCGCTCCAAATGGTTAACGTATCCGGCAATGACAGCTATAGGGGCTAATCAGTTACACACTTGGATCTATAATACGGTCGCCCCAAATGTTAAACTATCCGCAATTGACCAAGCTATAGGGGTATCAGTTTACACAATTTGATCTATATCGGTGCTCCAATGGTTAACTATCGGCAATGACCAAGTATAGGGGCAATCAGTTTCACAATTTGGATCTATAATCGGTCGCTCCCAATGGTAAACCGTTATCGCAATTGACAGCTATAGGTATCAGTTTAACAACTTGGATCTATAATACGGTCGCTCCCAAAATGGTTAAACCGTATCCGGCAATCTGACCAAGCTATAGGGGCTAATCAGTTTACACACTTGGATCTTAATACGGTCGCTCCAAAATGGTTAAACCGTATCCGGCAATTATGGGGTATAGTTACACACTTTGGATCATATAGTGCTCCAAATGGTAACCGTATCCCGGCAAACATAATCGTCGCTCCAAATGTAAACGTATCGGCACTAAAGCTTAGGCTATCTTACACAACTGATCTATAATAGTCGTCCAAATGGTTAAACCGTATCGCATTACCAGCTATAGGCTAATCGTTACACATTGTCTATAATACGTCGCTCAAAAGTTAACGTATCCGATCTACCAGATGCTAATCATTTAAAACTTGGATCTATAATACGGTCGCTCCCAAAATGGTTAAACGTATCCGCAATCTGACCAAGCATAGGCTAATCATTTAACAACTTTGGATCTATAATACGG
The DNA here is from genome assembly GCA_023052935.1 of Piezodorus guildinii. Classification (NCBI taxonomy): domain Eukaryota; kingdom Metazoa; phylum Arthropoda; class Insecta; order Hemiptera; family Pentatomidae; genus Piezodorus; species Piezodorus guildinii. Next base: position 177,568,678 of record CM041294.1, read on the forward strand.
TCGCTCCAAAATGGTTAAACCGTATCCGGCAATCTGACCAAGTATAGGGGCTAATCATTACACAACTTGATCTATAATACGGTCGCTCCCAAAATGTTAAACGTATCCGGCAATCTGACCAAGTATAGGGCTAATCAGTTTACACAACTTGATCTATAATCGGTCGCTCCCAAATGTTAAACCGTATCCGGCAATCTGACCAAGCTATAGGGCTAATCATTTACACAACTTTGATCTATAATACGTCGCTCCCAAATGGTTAAACGTATCCGGCAATCTGACAGCTATAGGGTAACAGTTTACACAACTTTGGATCATAATACGGTCGCTCCCAAAATGTTAAACCGTATCCGGCAATCTGACAAGCTATAGGGCTAATCATTTACACAACTTTGATCTATAATACGTCGCTCCAAATGGTTAAACGTATCCGGCAATCTGACCAAGCTATAGGGGCTAATCATTTACACAACTTTGGATCTATAATACGTCGCTCCCAAAATGGTTAAACCGTATCCCGGCAATCTGACCAAGCTATAGGGCTATCATTTACACAACTTGGTCTATAATACGGTCGCTCCCAAAATGTTAAACCGTATCCGGCAATCTGACCAAGCTATAGGGCTAATCAGTTTAACAACTTTGGATCTATAATACGGTCGCTCCAAAATGGTTAAACCGTATCCGGCATCGACCAATAAGGGCTAATCAGTTTACACAACTTTGGATCTATAATACGGTCGCCCAAAATGGTTAAACCGTATCCGGCAATCTGACCAAGCTATAGGGGCTAATCAGTTTACACAACTTTGGATCTATAATACGGTCGCTCCCAAAATGGTTAAACCGTATCCGGCAATCTGACCAAGCTATAGGGGCTAATCAGTTTACACAACTTTGGATCTATAATACGGTCGCTCCCAAAATGGTAAACCGTATCCGGCAATCTGACCAAGCTATAGGGCTAATCAGTTTACACAACTTTGGATCTATAATACGGTCGCTCCCAAAATGGTTAAACCGTATCCCGGCAATCTGACCAAGCTATAGGGCTAATCAGTTTACACAACTTTGGATCTATAATACGGTCGCTCCCAAAATGGTTAAACCGTATCCGGCAATCTGACCAAGCTATAGGGCTAATCAGTTTACACAACTTTGGATCTATAATACGGTCGCTCCCAAAATGGTTAAACCGTATCCGCAATCTGACCAAGCTATAGGGGCTAATCATTTACACAACTTTGGATCTATAATACGTCGCTCCCAAAATGGTTAAACCGTATCCGCAATCTACCAAGCTATGGGGTAACATTTCAAACTTTGGATCTAAATAGGTCGTCCCAAATGAAACCTATGGCAATCTGACCAACTATGGGGCTAATCGTTTACACAACTTTATCTATATCGGTCGCCCCAAATGGTTAACGTATCCCGGATCTACAACATAGGGCAATAGTTTACACAACTTTGGATCTAAATACGGTCGTCCCAAAATGGTTAAACTATCGCGGCAATCTGACCGTATAGGCAATCAGTACACAACTTTGGACTAATCGGTCGCTCCCAAAATGGTTAAACCGTATCCGGCAATTGCCAAGCTATAGGGGCTAATCAGTTACACAACTTTGGATCTATAATACGGTCGCTCCCAAAATGTAAACCGTATCCCGGCAATCTGACAAGCTATAGGGCTAATCAGTTTACACAACTTTGGATCTATAATACGGTCGCTCCCAAAATGGTTAACCGTATCCGGCAATCTGACAAGCTATAGGGCTAATCATTTACACAACTTGGTCTATAATAGGTCGCTCCCAATGGTTAAACGTATCCGGCAATCTGACCAAGCTTGGGCTAATCAGTTTACAAACTTGATCTATATACGGCGCTCCCAAAATGGTTAACATCCGGAATCTGACCAAGCTAAGGGGCTAATCATTTACACAACTTTGGATCTATAATACGGTCGCTCCAAATGGTTAAACCGATCCCGGCAATCGACCAAGCATAGGGGCTAATCAGTTTACACAACTTTGGATCTATAATACGGTCGTCCCAAAATGGTTAAACCGTATCCGGCAATCTGACCAACTAAGGGCTAATCATTACACAACTTTGGATTATAAAGGTCGCTCCCAAAATGGTAACCGATCCCGGCATCACCAAGCTAAGGGTAATCATTTACACAACTTTGGATCATAATCGGTCGCTCCAAATGGTTAAACGTATCCGGCAATCTGACCAAGTATAGGGGCTAATCAGTTTACACAACTTTGGATCTATAATACGTCGCTCCCAAAATGGTAAACCGTATCCCGGCCTGACCAATATAGGGCTATGTTACACAACTTGATCAAATAGTGCTCCAAATGTTAACTATCCAATCTACCAAGCTGGCAATCATTACAACTTGATCATAATACCGTCCAATGTAACCGTATCCGGCATCTGACCAAGCTATGGCTAATCAGTTACACAACTGGACTAATCGTCGCTCAAAGGAACCGATCGCAATCTGCAACATAGGCTAATCATTTACAATGTTAACGGTCGCTCCCAAAGTTAACCGTATCCAATTGACAATAGGTAATCGTTACACAACTTTGGATCTATAATACGGTCGCTCCAAATGGTTAACGTCCGCATGACCAACTTAGGGGAATCATTTACACATTTGGATCTATAATCGTCGCTCCAAGGTTAACGTATCCCGGCAACTGACCATATAGGGCTATCATTTACACAACTTTGATCTATAATACGTCGCTCCCAAAATGGTTAAACCGTATCCCGCAATCTGACCAGCTATAGGGGCTAATCAGTTTACACAACTTTGGATCTATAATACGGTCGCTCCCAAAATGGTTAAACCGTATCCCGGCAATCTGACAAGCTATAGGGGCTAATCAGTTTACACAACTTTGGATCTATAATACGGTCGCTCCCAAAATGGTTAAACCGTACCGGCAATCTGACCAACTATAGGGGCTAATCAGTTTACACAACTTTGGATCTATAATACGGTCGCTCCCAAAATGGTTAACCGTATCCCGGCAATCGACCAAGCTATGGGGCTAATCAGTTTACACAACTTTGGATCTATATACGGTCGTCCCAAAATGGTTAAACCGTATCCCGGCAATCTGACAAGCTATAGGGGCTAATCAGTTTACACAACTTTGGATCTATAATACGGTCGCTCCCAAAATGGTTAAACCGTATCCCGGCAATCTGACCAAGCTATAGGGCTAACATTTACACAACTTTGGATCTAATACGGTCGCTCCCAAAATGGTTAAACCGTATCCCGGCAATCTGACCAAGCTATGGGGCTAATCAGTTTACACAACTTTGGATCTATAATACGGTCGTCCAAAATGGTTAAACCGTATCGCGGCAATCTGACCAAGCTATAGGGGCTAATCAGTTTACACAACTTTGGATCTATAATACGTCGCTCCCAAAATGGTTAAACGTATCCCGGCAATCTGACAAGCTATAGGGGCTAATCAGTTACACAAACTTTGGATCTATATACGGTCGCTCCCAAAATGGTTAAACCGTTTCCAGGCAATTGACCAAGCTATAGGGGTTAATCAGTTTACACAACTTTGGATCTATATACGGCGCTCCCAAAATGGTTAAACTTATCCCGGCAATCTGACCAACTATAGGGCTAATCAGTTTACACAACTTTGGATCTATAATACGGTCGCTCCCAAAATGGTTAAACGTATCCCGGCAATCTGACCAAGCTATAGGGCTAATCAGTTTACACAACTTTGGATCTATAAACGGTCGCTCCCAAAATGGTTAAACCGTATCCGCGCAATCTGACCAAGCTATAGGGGCTAATCAGTTTACACAACTTTGGATCTATAATACGGTCGCTCCAAAATGGTTAAACCGTATCCGGCAATCTGACCAAGCTATAGGGGCTAATCAGTTTACACAACTTTGGATCTATAATACGGTCGCTCCCAAAATGGTTAAACCGTATCCGGCAATCTGACCAAGCTATAGGGGCTAATCAGTTTACACAACTTTGGATCTATAAACGGTCGCTCCCAAAATGGTTAAACCGTATCCCGCAATCTGACCAAGCTATAGGGGCTAATCAGTTTACACAACTTTGGATCTATAATACGGTCGCTCCAAAATGGTTAAACCGTATCCCGGCAATCTGACCAAGCTATAGGGGCTAATCAGTTTACACAACTTTGGATCTATAATACGGTCGCTCCCAAAATGGTTAAACCGTATCCGGCAATCGACCAAGCTATAGGGGCTAATCAGTTTACACAACTTTGGATCTATAATACGGTCGCTCCCAAAATGGTTAAACCGTATCCGGCAATCTGACCAAGCTATAGGGCTAATCAGTTTACACAACTTTGGATCTATAATACGGTCGCTCCCAAAATGGTTAAACCGTATCCCGGCAATCTGACCAAGCTATAGGGGCTAATCAGTTTACACAACTTTGATCTATAATACGGTCGCTCCAAAATGGTTAAACCGTATCCGGCAATCTGACCAAGCTATAGGGCTAATCAGTTTACACAACTTTGGATCTATAATACGGTCGCTCCCAAATGGTTAAACCGTATCCCGGCAATCTGACCAAGCTATAGGGCTAATCAGTTTACACAACTTTGGATCTATAATACGGTCGCTCCCAAAATGGTTAAACCGTATCCGCAATCTGACCAAGCTATAGGGGCTAATCAGTTTACACAACTTTGGATCTATAATACGGTCGCTCCCAAAATGGTTAAACCGTATCCCGGCAATCTGACCAAGCTATAGGGCTAATCAGTTTACACAACTTTGGATCTATAATACGGTCGCTCCCAAAATGGTTAAACCGTATCCGGCAATCTGACAAGCTATAGGGGCTAATCAGTTTACACAACTTTGGATCTATAATACGGTCGCTCCCAAAATGGTTAAACCGTATCCGGCAATCTGACCAAGCTATAGGGGCTAATCAGTTTACACAACTTTGGATCTATAATACGGTCGCTCCCAAAATGGTTAAACCGTATCCCGGCAATCTGACCAAGCTATAGGGGCTAATCAGTTTACACAACTTGGATCTATAATACGGTCGCTCCCAAAATGGTTAAACCGTATCCCGGCAATCTGACCAAGCTATAGGGGCTAATCAGTTTACACAACTTTGGATCTATAATACGGTCGCTCCCAAAATGGTTAAACCGTATCCGGCAATCTGACCAAGCTATAGGGCTAATCAGTTTACACAACTTTGGATCTATAATACGGTCGCTCCCAAATGGTTAAACCGTATCCGGCAATTGACCAAGCTATAGGGGCTAATCAGTTTACACAACTTTGGATCTATAATACGGTCGCTCCCAAAATGGTTAAACCGTATCCCGGCAATCTGACCAAGCTATAGGGGCTAATCAGTTTACACAACTTTGGATCTATAATACGGTCGCTCCCAAAATGGTTAAACCGTATCCCGGCAATCTGACCAAGCTATAGGGGCTAATCAGTTTACACAACTTTGGATCTATAATACGGTCGCTCCCAAAATGGTTAAACCGTATCCCGGCAATCTGACCAAGCTATAGGGGCTAATCAGTTTACACAACTTTGGATCTATAATACGGTCGCTCCCAAAATGGTTAAACCGTATCCCGGCAATCTGACCAAGCTATAGGGGCTAATCAGTTTACACAACTTTGGATCTATAATACGGTCGCTCCCAAAATGGTTAAACCGTATCCCGGCAATCTGACCAAGCTATAGGGGCTAATCAGTTTACACAACTTTGGATCTATAATACGGTCGCTCCCAAAATGGTTAAACCGTATCCCGGCAATCTGACCAAGCTATAGGGGCTAATCAGTTTACACAACTTTGGATCTATAATACGGTCGCTCCCAAAATGGTTAAACCGTATCGCGGCAATCTGACCAAGCTATAGGGGCTAATCAGTTTACACAACTTTGGATCTATAATACGGTCGCTCCCAAAATGGTTAAACCGTATCCCGGCAATCTGACCAAGCTATAGGGGCTAATCAGTTTACACAACTTTGGATCTATAATACGGTCGCTCCCAAAATGGTTAAACCGTATCCCGGCAATCTGACCAAGCTATAGGGGCTAATCAGTTTACACAACTTTGGATCTATAATACGGTCGCTCCCAAAATGGTTAAACCGTATCCCGGCAATCTGACCAAGCTATAGGGGCTAATCAGTTTACACAACTTTGGATCTATAATACGGTCGCTCCCAAAATGGTTAAACCGTATCCCGGCAATCTGACCAAGCTATAGGGGCTAATCAGTTTACACAACTTTGGATCTATAATACGGTCGCTCCCAAAATGGTTAAACCGTATCCCGGCAATCTGACCAAGCTATAGGGGCTAATCAGTTTACACAACTTTGGATCTATAATACGGTCGCTCCCAAAATGGTTAAACCGTATCCCGGCAATCTGACCAAGCTATAGGGGCTAATCAGTTTACACAACTTTGGATCTATAATACGGTCGCTCCCAAAATGGTTAAACCGTATCCCGGCAATCTGACCAAGCTATAGGGGCTAATCAGTTTACACAACTTTGGATCTATAATACGGTCGCTCCCAAAATGGTTAAACCGTATCCCGGCAATCTGACCAAGCTATAGGGGCTAATCAGTTTACACAACTTTGGATCTATAATACGGTCGCTCCCAAAATGGTTAAACCGTATCCCGGCAATCTGACCAAGCTATAGGGGCTAATCAGTTTACACAACTTTGGATCTATAATACGGTCGCTCCCAAAATGGTTAAACCGTATCCCGGCAATCTGACCAAGCTATAGGGGCTAATCAGTTTACACAACTTTGGATCTATAATACGGTCGCTCCCAAAATGGTTAAACCGTATCCCGGCAATCTGACCAAGCTATAGGGGCTAATCAGTTTACACAACTTTGGATCTATAATACGGTCGCTCCCAAAATGGTTAAACCGTATCCCGGCAATCTGACCAAGCTATAGGGGCTAATCAGTTTACACAACTTTGGATCTATAATACGGTCGCTCCCAAAATGGTTAAACCGTATCCCGGCAATCTGACCAAGCTATAGGGGCTAATCAGTTTACACAACTTTGGATCTATAATACGGTCGCTCCCAAAATGGTTAAACCGTATCCCGGCAATCTGACCAAGCTATAGGGGCTAATCAGTTTACACAACTTTGGATCTATAATACGGTCGCTCCCAAAATGGTTAAACCGTATCCCGGCAATCTGACCAAGCTATAGGGGCTAATCAGTTTACACAACTTTGGATCTATAATACGGTCGCTCCCAAAATGGTTAAACCGTATCCCGGCAATCTCTCGATATCTGTCGGCAATCCCATGATTTGCAGTTTCATCTTCCTTCTTGCAGAACCTGCTAGTAGGTGAGGCCACTAACCCTATATTATGAAAGTGCCTGTTAAGTTGACAGTGTCCTGTATACAGTCCTGTCACTCTCCTCAGAGTTATCCTCTCCATTGGGAGTAGTGCACAACTTCTCTCTTTGCAGGGTCCTTCCAAGAACATCTTAGAGTGATGCTGCTTTCCAGTATCCCTCCATTATTGCCTGGATCTATTGCCAGCAGCCGCCTTGATCAGACCTTTAGCATGGCTGAGGCTTATTCCACACACAGGTTCAATTTACATCCCTCAATATTCTCAAAACATAACAATAATAAACATTAAATTTTATAAATAAGAGACAGTATTAATTTAATAAATTATTCTTCAGCCTATGCGATGTAAATGACAAGTTAAAGATCCCTCCCTATCCTAATAAAACCTGGAAAGTTAAAATTTAGAACTCCCAATATAACATCGTCCGATTAGCCACAGTAGCTTACTGTGATATTAAATAAATAAACAATTTAATAATATCTTATGAAATTAGACACTTTAATATTAATAAAATTAATAAGTTCATTTGTTTTAAATACTAACATTAGAGAGAGGAACTCATTGACCAATTATGTCAGGAATCACTTGTAGCTGGGTGGTTAGCATAACAGCCTCCTATGCCATAGGTCACGGGTTCAAACCCGCAGGTAGTCCTTCGGAGGGGACGTTGAAAGGTGGTCCCGCGCCTGTGCGATGACAGGTACTCGTTAAAGATCCCTATCCTGAGAAAACCTGGAAAGTTAAAATTGAGAACTCCCAATTTAGCATCCCCTGATTAGCCACAGTAGTTTAATGTGATATTGAATAAATAAGTAATTTGATAATATCATATAAAGTTATTCATTTGTTAAAATTTGACACCAGTTCAAACACAGATTAAAACATGTTTTTAAAATATATAAAAAGATATATGTTACTTTGTGCTGGCTTCAATCGAAAAACGTTTCTTAATGGGATTTCAAGATTACTTTTAAGCCACTAAAAAAACCGACTAAGTTCTAAAAGCTAAGAAACACGTTGTTTTCTTAAAACATCCTCCACAAATGAAATTAATGACTATATAAAACGGTTATATTTAAAAGCTAAAATGTAATGAAAACTTTTGTTGTATAACGAACTATATGGGTGTGCTATTTTAAATTTGACATATTAAAAGAAATATGCAACACTAAATAACACATTATAAGTAAAGATCCATATTCTTACCAAACATGAAAGAAAAATTTAGGAATCCCACTAACATAAATATGATGTTAAAGATATATGTAAATTCAAACCAACGATTCATTACTAAATACAAATATTAGAAAGAGCAACTCATTGACCAATCATGTCATTTATGATAAAGATATAATTTAAAATCTTCGCAGGCAGCGACGCAACTTACAGCTAGAATTCATGTAAGTTAAAAGTTTTGTAGGAAAAAAAATTCTATCCTAATAAAGCCTAGACAGGTAATATTTAGGATTTCTGCTGTAGTGTCGTACGTTTAGCCACAGGAACATGAAGTGACATTAAACAAATAAATAGACAAGTAATTGTATGTAAAGGTATTAGTTCCGTAGAGGTAATAGTTACATGATGTAGCGGTGACATCTAACTCAAAGCGACGAGCCGACTCACCCTCTATCCGTGGCTCTCATTTACATCGACAGAGGAAGCAATTCTGTAATCTGTAATATTACGTACTGTGTAGATGTCTATGGTAGATGGTTTATGGTGGGTGATGTGTATGTATGTATGTATGTATTGGAGTTCAGCTGGGTCCGCCGGCGGAGTCACATCGTCTCCATATCGATCAAATAGAACTTCTATAATAAGAGTCCTATCGGCTTCGAAATTTACATACGAGTTAATGTACAGTTTTAGTGCGCATGTGTAAAATTTGAACAAATTTGGAGCGCGAACTTGGCCACACGAAGATCGGCAAGTTGGGCTTCAGATCCCGGGAGGCGTTCTCTTATCAGGAGGAGGTTGAGACAGGTCCATCCCCACCATCTCCAAGTCGCCGTACTCAGCTAAGCCCTTTGTTTATACTTTTATTTCATATTTAATGTTCACTTTTATCAATGGCATAAACGGGTAATGACCCGGTTGTTTGTTATTATATCAAGTTATTTTAAAATGTGGACGTTCTTTAAATTTCTATTTATTTTCTATTGTTTTATTTATCCTTGCATTAATGATCAAGTCAATTAATACATGAATCACGTTGGCATGATTTCTATATAAAAGGATGCCATATGATATGAACATCTTCTAAGTATACTTTAAACTTAATATATTTTCTTAGACTTTCTACGTGATTATGTAGTTTTTTTAATCCTATTATATTCATATACTGTTGATGTAATTATAACAATATGCTTTTAGTTATTTATAACAAATAATAATCGATAAGCTATATTTTAAACTATTTACTAATTTTAATTGCATGTTTTTTCTCTAATAATTTTAGCATTTAACTATGTTTTTTTTGTTTTGTTTTTTTAGCCTTTATAAATGTTAGAGCAAATAATTTTATAGCTATGAATCATGCTATGATTTATGTTTTTTGACGTCTTACTATATTTTAGACCTAATATGTTTTCTTAGTCTTTTACGTGATAATATTGTGGGTTTTTTTTTTAAATATTATTTTAGTCATAACATCTTGGCATATTTATATTTATATGCCTATATATAACTTAGTTATTAATATATAAGTTGTTTTAAACTGTTTACCTAATATTGATTGCATGTTTTTCTATAATGATTTTTCTATAATGATTTTAACGTTTAACTATCTATATATATATTTTTTTAAATTATAATTATTATTATTTTAATTATTTTAATGCACTTTTACTTATTTATAACAACTAATACACGATAAGCTATATTTTAAACTTTTACTAATTTTAATTGCATGTTTTTTTTCTCTAATAATTTTAGCATTTAACTATGTTTTTTTTTTTAGCCTATATAAATGTTTGAAGAAATAATTTTATAGATATAAATAATGTTATGATCTTTTTTCAACATCTTACTATATTTTAGACCTAATTAAATATATTTTCTTAGCATTTTAGTGATAATATTGTGTTTTTTTTTTTTAATCTTATTATAATCATAAACTCTTGATGTATTTATATACTTTTACCTATTTATATCTAAGTCATTGACCTGTGAGTTATTTTGAACTACTTACCTAATATTAATTGTATATTTTGTTCTAATAATTTTACGTTTTACCATTTATGTTTTTTTTTTAGCCTTTATCAATGTTTGAGCAAGTAATTTTATAGATATGAATAATGTTATGATCTTTTGAATTTCCTAATGGAATGGCTATATAAAAGCGGTCATTGTTTTTTGGTCTTCTTTCTTTTTTTTTCGCTTTTTGTAGAGATAGAGGAGTAATTCTAAATTTTGCCAATATTAATGTTATATATTGGGTACTAAGTTGTTGAACTAGTCCTAAATAACAAAATGGAAGATATATCCGGAACTGGGAAAAATATAGATGTTGGCCAGCTAGTATGGAAGAACATGCGGGTTACTTCAAGAGGCCTTTATTACTAATATAGAAAAGAGTGATAAGAATAACTACCGAATTGTGTCCGTTGAATGGGAGGAAAATACCGGCATTTTTTCTGGAAAAACTGTGATCGACAGTGAGCTTTTCATACAAGACCCGACAGTGATTATGGAGTCACATGAAAAAGACAATGACGGTAATCGTAGCTCAGAAAATTGTATTCAAGAGGGCTCACATAAAAATGATGAAGATTTGGATCCTAAACAGCAATGTTTAACAAAAGATAACTCTTGCCACATTTGTTCGATTTGCCATCAATCATTTAAGAGTAGTCGTGGGCTTGTAATTCATACATCAAAGAAGCACCCGATAGAAGCGAATAGGATTAAGTTGGGAAGGATAGAAAGGAAGAATGAAGGTGAAAAGGTCCAAAGCTCAACTGAGAACAACATTGGGTTAGATGTTAAAAAGTGGGCGGACACATTTAAAGATCTGCTCAAGGCTCCTTTCAATTCTGAAAATTTTGATAAAAACATGAGGGACTTTCATTGTTTTCTAAGAGAAGCGAATAAAACTCTACCAGGTCCAAAACATCCAGCAGTACGTTTTTACCAAATGCGTAAAACGAAAAAGCTTGCGATTGGGGGGAAGGGCGAACGAAAGGCCAGCAATCCTCAAAGATCCAACAAGGCCGCAAGGGAATTCGAACAATACGAATACGACCTGGCCCAATACAAATACTACAACTGCAGGAAGAAAGTGGTTCAGAGTGTAATGAATGAAAATCGCCCAAAGCAGTGTCCCATCGCCATTGAGAAGGTTGAGGATCATTTCAAATCACTTTTTGAGATAAAAAATGATAACGATAAAGAAGACTACCCTTCATCACCAGGTATTCTTAACGTGCAATCAGTTGATTTGAAAACAGTACACAGGGTAATAAAAAATATATCTTTGGACACATCAGCCGGTCCAGATGGAGTTCTTATAAGAACAATAAAGAAAATAGGAATCGCACACATAATGAAGACAATAGTAGAAATAATCCTGAAATTCGGACACGTCCCCGAAATTCTCCGCTGTGGACGAACAGTTTTAATTTATAAAGGAAAAGGGGATAGCAAGGAAATATCCTCTTGGAGACCGATTACAATTTATCCCATCGTGAGGCGTATCGTTGAAAAGGTTCTCGACTTCGAGCTTCGAAAGCAAATTTCGTTCCACCCAAGCCAGAGAGGTTTCATTATTGGCCAACCGGGGTGTCATGTCAATGCCAGAATAATTGATGCTATTCTCAGGGATGCAAAAAATAAACAAGAAGACGCGGCAGTCGCGTTCTTAGATGTGACTGGAGCATTTGATAACATCGGACACGGCCATATCTTGAGATCTTTGGAGTCGAGAGGAGTTTCGAGCGACTTAAGAAAAGCGATTGAGGGTCTATTGTGTAAAAACACGATAAAGATCAATCTTGAGATCAATAAAACAAACGGTGTCCATGTTTTGAGGGGAGTACCTCAGGGTGGGCCACTTTCACCAGCGCTGTTTAATCTAAGTATAGATTCTCTATACACCGAGCTCTGTGATCCAAAGGTAGCTAATGAGTATGGATACAAATTGCTTCCAAACCACGACTCTGTTTTACTCACAGGTTTTGCGGATGATCAAGCCGTGACCTGTCACAATGTGGAATCTGGAGAGAGAGCCATCAACTGCGTCCGTAGAATACTTGGAGAGCTGGGATTATCTGTTAATGCAAACAAAAGCACAGGTATAATCTTGAAAAATGGAAAGTTGGTTGGGTCAAAGTTTTGTTTGGATACGGAAGAGGAAATCCATTCTATTCAAGATAAAGATTTCATCAAATACCTGGGTTGTAGATTTTCGGGGGAATTAGAGTTTGATGAGGAATCCGTCGGTAGGCTGAATCGAGATATGGAAAAGCTTGTAAATTCTAATCTCCTAAAGCCTGACCAAAAAATAAACATTGTAAATAGATATGTTTTTCCTTCCGTGATATACCCGCTGCAGACTGCACCACTAACAAAACTGCGCCCATCTTTGTTAGAGGCAATCGACGTCATAATTCGAAGATGTATAAAGGCTATCATAGGATTGCCAGCCAACTCCTGCTCTTCTATGCTGTACTCGCCGCGACGATATAGGGGTCTTGGGCTTCTGCGTTGTCAATGGGAAGCTCCTCTTCAGCATTGGGCGATTTCTCAAAGATTGGCCGGAGTAACAGACGCCCTGTTTCAAAATATCTTCAACTTAACGGAGGGGATCCGCGAGTGCACCGAACTACTGCGAATTGAGGGAAATGCAATAGAGGCCCCTCTCACGGTAAAGAGAGTGAGGCAGTTCTTGAGGGAAAAGTCTTTTGAGGAGTGGAGCCAGTGCAAGTGGCAGGGTGTAGGCGTGGTACATTTTAAAGCCAACCCGAGCGTAAACAGGTTTATGTTCAATCGACAGATGTTAACAGCATCAGAGTGGACAAACGCACTCAAATTGAACATTAACTACGCACCACTTCGTGGAGTCCCTGGATCAAGATGCCAGGGTAACGAGGCTGTTGGACCCCTCTGCCGCAGATGCGGTCGAGAGTTAGAAACCCCTTCACATGTGTTGGGAAAATGTCCACATAACATGCTTCTCGTTACCCGCCGGCACAACCGCATAAAGAAAGAAATAGCAGAACTTTTGGAAGTGAAAAAGTATAAATGTTTTCAGGAAGTTTTTTGCCTTGATACAGATGGGTCGACAAGATTTGTGGATATCTTGGCATTTAATGCCACAAAAAATGAAGCACTGATAGTGGACCCCACTATCAGATATGAAACAAATGACCAGGAACAAGGCAAGAGGATTCAAGAGGAGAAAGAGAACATTTATACAAAATGTATTCCATACCTGAGGGAAAAATTTCGTGAGGAGTTCGGTGAAAGGGAATTTAAAGTCGTGGGACTTTGGTTCGGAAGCAGAGGGACCATCCCAGTAGCCACTGGATTATTTTTGGAGAACTATGGACTCGGAAAAAATGAGATGCAAAACATGGCGGAGACCATAATCTTGGACTCACTGGGAATCCTGCATCACCATATATATTGAGGCTGGTCGGGATTTTCAGATGTCCATGACCGATTTCAAAATTAGTGAAATATATGTATTTCCTATTTGGCGGAATCTCTCTCTATCTGTTTTCTTCTTTAAGATTGTCTTCGGGATTGATGCGGTATGCTGTGTACTGGAGCAACTCAGCGAAGTTGAGCAGCAGATCCAAATTGGAATTTCCTCCTCCTACTGGCCAGGAGTGTTCATTGTTCAATCTAACGGGTGTCTGTATCACCATTGCAAAACTAGTTTCTATCCTTACTTCTATTGTACATTCAATCGAACATTATTAAAAAAAAATATTTTCAAATAACAGTATTAGGGTATAACTGTTTGAATAGCTATTGATAGGCAATTAGGTAATATGAAAAGCAATAAATAATTTTTAGAAAATGACATATCACCACTGATAATTTCAGAACGCTGTATCTCTCCTAGTTCTATACCAATGATTTTTTTTTTTTTTAATTTTGTAGGAAATTTAATTTGTTTTTTCTTTTTCTCTTTATTAAAATTATGCGCAATTTTTTTTTTGGCTAAAACCACTCATACATTTTTTCTCTATCTTAAAAAATAACAGAGTTCTTGAATTAAATCACTTTTTATCGGCAGCCATTTTAAAAATAACCAGCTATAATCAACGTCTAGGTGTTAGGATCATCGTTGCATGCCCTCGTATTTCGAAAAAAATGGTTCATTAGTTCCGGAAAAATGCCGCGGACGGCGGGCAAACGGGTTCATTTTATTTGGGATCTACGCATCTTGAATCGTAAGCCCTCAAATTTTAAGGGAAGGGTAATTATAAAGTATATATAGGATATATGTAAATTATATACCTTATAGCCGTTTGTTTATTAGGGCTTCGAGGCCTAACCAAAAACCAAAACCCTAACGTCATCAGTGCCCTATTTTTCTAGTTTGGCTTCGGTTCCTATTTTAATTTTATGCTCTTCAATAAATACACACATGCATTATACACACACACGCGCATACAGACACATATACATATATATATATACACCTATAATACCTATAGCCGTATGTTGGTGATGGCTATATGCTCGGTCATCACTTCTAAGTTAAAAACGCTATTTCTCCGCTTTTAATTTAATCTTATTTGTTATTTAGTTTCTATGTATGTTGCGACATAAGAGACTAAGTTTTGTACGCCGATTGCAATGGTCTATTATTTAAATTAATTAACCAAAATTTCATACCCTCCAACAAAATCGCTACTTTCTTTGGAAAATTCGATTAAATCATGAAAAGTCAAAATATGAAACCTTTTACACCTGGACAAAGTACTTGTCCAACCATTTTTATCGACAACAGCCAAATTCCTCAGACCAACTCTGCACGTTACCAAGGACTATCACAAGATCGAAGGATGACTTAGGGCCCACGTGTCAAGATGAAATGAAAGACTATCAACTAGCGACTGAAAGTACTACACTCTCTTACACTGCAATCATTTTTTTTGTTTAATTAAGACTCATAACGACAGTTCCTTGGTACGTATACAATAAAATCCTACATAAGGACTCACGTTTTTTCATTGCAAACTGCGCAAACAGGACAATAGCCCCATAAACAACATGTCAACCGCTAAAATGCCTGTAAGCAAAAGACTGAATAGAAGCTGGATGGGAGATCTTCTCTGATAAATTAAAGCCTAGCAAAGGGTGCTACTAGGCGCTTTTGGAAATATTAAACTATTAAATTAGAAAATTTAAGGAAGGTTTACAGGAGTTGTTGGCAGGCTTTTTTCATTTTTTAATATTTACGATTATTTTATAATAAATTTATTAAATTTTTATGGCAATAAGTATATATTTAATATTTATAGCTTATTAGGAATTAATTAGTTTGAGTCTTGTATATGGGTCGTATATGAGATATTAAAGGAAGCTATGGACGGAAACGGAAAATATAAAAAGATGTCCCAGCTGAAGGTGTATCAATAAAATACATGGGAATAAAACAGTACAAAGGGAGAGAACAGAACAAAAGTAAAACCAATTAAAGAATTCAATTTGTTTTAAAACAGAACACCAGCCAATATACCTAAAGCCATCTTTTATATAAGCTTTATATACAAGTTGAATATTTATTGAAAACCACATTATGATGTAAAATTATTATAAATATTAATTATTTTTACTTTTACATGCCTATATGGGAAAGTATTTTTTTAATAGTGAACAACTTTTTTTTTATTGGAATTTTCATTGGAAATGTACTTTTTGAGGTCTCTTGCGTCCAAATGAACTATCACTGCGAAAAGATCTCTGTGTAGTCTGGGAATAAAATGAAAAATTGTACATACAGAAATTTCATATCTAAGACAACTTTTATATTTACAGCAACATTAGAACTAAAACTAGATGCTATAAAAAAAAAACTTTTTACTCTCCATTATACACCTTTTTTAATTTTTTCAAAAAACAATTTATATTCAACGAATAATTTCACTATATTGATGTAAAAACGAATAAATTTTAAATTCATGTATGTTTTGAGATTGAAAATTATAGGCACATAATTGTCTCAAATATAAAATTTCATTTTGCTTCGAATTTTAGTTGTTGATCTCGACTTTCCTTACACACACAGACACACACAGACACACACACACACACACACACACACCTGTACCTCTACAACCAATGAAGTGTCTCGGATTCATTATATACAGATATTCGGACTGTTTATGAGACAACGGTAGTCTGCAAGACGGTGATTAGGTCGAAATCATCCTTGACCACTAGGTTTCCCCAAATTTTTGGGTACCCACTTTATAGAGGCTGGGTGTGCCCCGGGAGGGTCTCCTGGTGGTGGTCGATCCACGGCTGAAACAACAGAATTAGTCATTATATCTCGGTCAGGATTCGAACCCGGGACACGGAGTACAGTAGACTATTGCTATAGCACGCTACCCCGTGGTTTAGTGGGTAGGTTACTAATCCACTGTTCCTTATACACACTACACTTTCCCTTAATAAATATTTTATTGTAATGTCCTTTTGAGACACAAAGGTTCATTTTTTGCAGTCATATTGATTTTTTTTTTTTTTTAGAAACAATTTTTGTTAAGTATTACAATCATTACTAATTAGGACATTGTTAATAGTGATCAAGTACAACATTCATACTACATTCACACAATATATACAAAACAATAAATTCATAAAATAATAATAGAATATACATATATACAAAAAATAATAAATAAGAAAATGTACAAAAGTCACTCATACCTATATACAAGGGAGTGGTAAGGGTGTGAAAAGCTGGATAGGATTGAGTCAGCAGATTGGGCTGATGGGTAAGCTTCTGATGGAATTTAGAGAATTTTGATGGTGTAAGGTCTAAAATAAATGTACGATAATATTTAGGATGCGGTGTGAGGTATGGTTGGTGACATAATAAGGAGTATTAACTATTGTTCGGAGGACTTTGGATTAGAAGAATTGGATGTGTTGCATATTAGAAAATTTGACTGTCCCCACAGTACAAGTCCGTAGGTCCAGATAGGTTTCAGTACTGTCTTGTATATTAGCAGTTTGTTTTCTATGGATAGTTTAGAATTTCTGTTCAGTAGTCTGTATATTTAGCCAATTCGTCGATTAAGTTCTTGTCGTTCAAGTCTACTATGCGGGTTCCAAGTTAGTCTTGTCTAGAAGGAAGCCAAGATATGGAACTGTGTTAGAGAAAGGGGGCAGAATGGAGTTAAAGAGAACTGGAGGACAGGATTGTCTTCGAAGGGTGAAGGTCACAAGTTTGCATTTGAATTGAGACGAATTTCTAGTGAAATAAAATAAAAGTATCATCAAATGTAAATTTCTTTTTTTACAGAAACAAAAAAAAAAAAAAAAAACCGTAACTTTTGTGGTTCACTTCAATAACTCATTTAAATTACCAGATTTATCTTATTTCCGTTCGCCTTTCATCATTATCGGAAATATAAATGTTTCAAATTAAAGTTTCGAACTAAGTCTCGATCGAACTAATAATCGGATATTGAGTTATTATGATATCATTCTCTTATTATGGATTATCCCATCTACCATTCAAAGTCATGCAGACCCTACTGGGCACACCTAGCCATAAAGTGGGTACCAGAAATTGGGGAGTAATTTTGATGGCTGAGCAAGATCTGGACCTAATCGCCACCTTGCACGGACGTTGACAATCAAACATTTCGATTCCCGACATGTACTGAACTCAATCAAAACCCTACATGGGTTGTAGTGACACTGATTATTTTCACACTGAAAAATATATAAGAAAATATCTTTCTGACTACAAGAAATGGTAAAGGGAAACAGTTTTATTGAATTTAGATTATTTGATGCATACTAACAATTCGATACATGAGTTGATAATATTAATTTTAGACATATTGGGCCTTTCGGAAGACCGCTTTCAATATGATATGTAGCTTGGCTAAGCTGTTGGGACCCGTTTGTAAGGTGGCGCTCTGAGCGGACATTTAGTGAAGCACATCTCGTTCCATCGCTTTTCCTTTGTCAATTATCTTTTATTTTAATCAAGTCAAATTTATATTCTCTTCAGATGAATTTGAATCATGATTTTATAACTTTTATTAAAACTTATTACAGTATATCTAGTTATTAGAGTTTTCCAAGTAATCATTGTATGTTTCTTAATTAAGATTGCATTTTTCAGTTTCATGAAACTCGGTTCAACTATTTTAAGCAGAATATATTATTTATCATGCGGTCGACTTTATTGTTTATATTGTCATGTCTGGTTAGTTTTCTTCTTTAAGAGGTTTATCTTCTCATATCCAATAGATTGCTTTTAATTTAATTGTAATAATTATTTTTGTATTATTGTTTTTTTATTTTCAATAATGAACCTTTGTATTCGACCAAAGAAAATATTAAATTATCCCTCCATAAAATTTTTATGATATTTCTCCAATACTATTCGACCAATTTTTTTAAATTCGTCACAAAATAATAGTCCATGCAACGATAATCCTAACACCTAGAGGTTGATATCAGCTGGTTATGGAAACTGATTAAATGGGATTTAGTAAATCAACTCTGTTATTTTTCAAGATATAGGAAAAATTTATAGTGTTTTTTTTAAGATAAAAGAAAAACAAAACAAAAAATAAACCGCTCTAATTATAAAAACGAGTTAAAAGAAAAAAATCTCATAAATAAGCCAATAACTCAGTTATATTTGAAGATGGATAAAATATGTATAGAGTTTTAGATTCAGTAAAGCGCGTTCGATGTCAATAAAGTTGATATCAGCTGATTATTTTTTAAATGGCGGCCGATTAAAAGTGATTTAATTCAATAACTCTGTTATTTTTTAAGATAGGGAAAAAAATTGAGTGTTTTTAGCCGAAAAACTGTGAATAATTTTAATAAAGAAATAAAGAAAAAAATGTAATTTCATCCATAAAGACGGCCATAATTTGTTTTGTATTTTAAGATATAGGGAAATATGTAGAGTTTTAGAATCAGTAAAACGCGATAAACAGAAAAAAAAAGTTGATGTGTTCATTAAAGCCACAAACTATAATAGATGTAATTTCACCAAAAATCTATTGTTATTGAAGATTGAGAAAAATCGAAATTACTTTCTAGATCAAGAAAACGCGATTTAAAAAAGAGAAAAAAAAATGTATATGGTTAAGCCACAACTTATAAGAGAGGCGATTCCCTGATAGCTCGGTTGTTATTGATGATAGAGAAAATACAAGATGTTCTGAGAGGTAGAAATAATCTGGAGTCAGTCTTTTTTTTAAATATTTTAGTTTTGCCGACGTTTCGGCTCAAACCTGTGAGCCATCATCAGCGCTGCAAACATCAGAGCAAAAGAGATACATATGATAATGTAAAGTTTTTGTGACTTGAATATACAAATGATAATTGATATAATTCCACCAAAACTCGGTAGTTATTGAAAATAAAGAAAAATCGATAAGATATAAAAACAGTTATACCCTAATATAGTTATTTGGGAATAATAAACCATTGTGGAATAATCTGAAGCATTTATTAATCTTAAGTCTCAGAGAATGATTTTCAAACTTATTTAATAAAGCTCAAAAGTAGCTTCGCTCTTGAAAAAATATTATTGTTATTTTTTAAGTAGAAATAAAAAACTAATAAGAAAGGATAACTCGATATTGACACCGGTGACGCCACCGTGACACGTGACCCCAGCAGTTAAGATCACTGGAATCCAATGGCACAAGCTTAGATTGAACATGGAACAACCATCAGTCCGAAGTCGAGCAGTAGAGGAAGGGACATCCGATATGGAATTTCATCCGTCCTAAAATGCACCACACTACGCATCTGCTGTAACACCAAACTGCGCAACTTATAGATTTTACTGCAAAAATAAACCCAGAAAAATGTCCTTTAATAGTAAGGGTATATATTTATCCTACTACAGTCGGGTTTGAACCCGTGTCCCAGAAAACTTTAGCTCTATCCATTGAACCACAATGCTCCCTTAGTATAAGGTGTTGGATATCTAAAAACTCTAGGAAATAAAATTCCATTGTATATTATAGGAAAAATAATCAATTTATAACCAAATAGTTTTACTGAAAAATCTGGTGCGCCCAAAATACTATCACCTCTTAACTCACTAGTTTAAATTGATTCCAGGTTTTCATAAAAAAATAATATTGAATAAAAGTATTATGTTGTTTAAATGAAAACATGTGTTTTAGATTGCTTTTACTTTCACTTACTATATATAGTAAGGGGAAGTATTGCGATCGTGAAAATTTTCGAATTCCAGTTTTCAACGGAAATACACGTTTTAGGGTCCCCTGAGTCCAAATAACCAAGTCCCGCAAAAAGGTGTGTGTGTGTGTGTGTGTGTCTGTGTGTGTGTGTGTCTGTGTGTGTGTGTGTGTGTGGTAACTCCCGGGGGAAAACGGTAAGTCCTATGAAACTGAAATTTCATATTTAAGACAACTATACGCCCGAGACGTGACAAAACTTTTTTCATCAAAATGAGCTTACCAGAAGAGGCACTTTATACCATGCATTTTGCACCTTTTTTCGATTTTCTCGAAAACGGTTCCGACGATTTTGATTAAACTCGCTATATCAATGTAAAATTTAATGAGCTTTAATATCATTTAGGTTTTATTTGGATAAAAATGGTCTGACAGGGCTTAAATACCGATATTTTAAATTTTCTTTCCCTAAAGTACCTTTAATTTTGTAGATTCAATAATAATAACTAGATTATTTTGTTAACGCTGACTGTATTTGAAAATTCTTTCATTGATTTTAAAAATCGAGGTAAGTGAAAGTCGTGTGTTGCCCGCACCAGATTTTTTAGTTTATTATTTTCAAAAAAGAACCTTTGTAATAAATAAAAAAATACCCCCGCTCAAAATTTCAGAGCTTACGTTTTAAGATGCTTAGAATCCGAATAACGAATAAAAAAAATCCGTTCCTCCTAAGTAATTAGTAAATTGTATAATTTAACGGATAGTAAAGAAAAGCTAATAATCTAGATGATTCTCGTAGATAATAATATAATGTAATAATAAATAAAAGACATGTTTCCATTGAAGCCCAGTGCAATTAGTTTTTATTTAACCCCGCGCGAAAAGGACTAATTTACTATTTCAAAGGATATGCCCGATTTTCATTTTTTAAGGGCTGTTTTAATTTTTGTTTTTTTCATTCTAAGTTAAAGTCATCATTCTCTAACATTTTCTAAATGTGTCCAAAGAGCAGCATGGTCATCATCTCAGAAGCTAACATCAAGATTAAATCATTTGCCAAAATACCTTTAATATATAAGGGGCTTGATCACAGCAAAGAGAAGAGCTCGTAAGGTATGGTAGACTAACAGACTTCCTTCAGACAGAAAACACTTTAACAGACTGAACAACCAACTTAAACGACAAATAAAAAAAATCAACCGAACTAACCACGAGGCCTATTTAAACAATCTATCAACTGACGATGGAAGCTTGTGGAAGCATTCCAAGAAATAGTTGAAACATCGACAGGTGTCTGTACCACTGCAAAAAGACAATGGTTCATGGGCCGTGTCAGATAGAGGAAAATCCGAAATTTTTGCTGATCATGTTTCCTAAATATTAAATAAATAAATACCATTTATTTATTTATTTTTTTTTTTTAGAATTTGTAAAGCGCGAAAACGAGAAAAGCATAAACTAAAAATAAGAAGGAAAAAATGAAAGCCTTTGCTCTTAGTGGCATTTGGTAGAGAATTTAGTTTCCTACGAAATAAAAAAAGAATCATTGGAATTGGTTCAGAATTAGCAAATATATACCTTTTTGAAATCAGCAGTGGTGATATGCCATTACCATTTGAATTATTTATCGCTTTTTATATTACTTAATTGCCTATCTACAGCCTTATATACGGTTATACCGTAATATTGTTTTTTTAGAAATAATAAACAATTATGTAATAATTTACAGTGTTTTTTATGTATTCAACTAAGGTCACTTTATGTTACTGTAACTAACAATGCTGTATCAAGTGTCCTAAATGTTGTCTATTCGGGATAAATTACGATAGGGATCTTCAAAGAGTACTGACATCGCAACGGCTCGGGTCCTCTATCTTACGTCCTCTCCAAAGGACACCATAACCAAGAATGTTTTACTCCCTTAATAAATCCTACGGTCATCTGCCGGCCTTGAATAATTTAGATTAAATAATGAAGGATTTTAAATTATTATCTGTAAGAATCGCTTTACTTTATCCGCGTTTCGTTACTCAACATTGCAATCTATAACTTTATATTTTAAATAACAATTTTTTCTAAAATGTTTAGGTTCCCAAATGTATACTATATAGCTATAATACAGTTGTAATAAAAAAATTAATCTGAAACATTTTTTTTGGCTTTTTCCTCACTCTGTTGGTTATCATATTTTTAGTTCATACATTTTTATCAATTGTAACCTCGAAAAATGGGTTTTTATTTTAATAATAATAATAGGCTTAGCGAACCCGAAGGTTCGATGCCGATACCACCTAATTCCGCCTACACAAACTCGTCTAATGTTCACCATTCAAGCCCAAGCTCCTGAGATCAGCCTTAACGCAATCCTCCCATCTCCACCTCGGCCTACCCTTCGGACGCCTACCAGTCGGATCAGCAAATACCAACTTTCCCGGAATTCGCTCGTCATCGAGCCTAACAACTTTACTCGCCCATTTGAGTCTCCGCGATGCAATCAGCTCAATTATATTCACAGGATACAAGTTTCGCAATTCCGCGTTGTGCAACCTTCTAAACTCCCCAGTGGCCTCATCTCTCTTTGGACCAAAATTTTTACGCAATACCTTATTTTCGAAAACCTTAAGCCGTGGTTCATCCTTCAAAGTAAGCGGCTAAGTTTCACATCCGTAAAGAACCGTTGGCAGAATAATAGTTTTATTATTATTACCAGAACCACTTCGGCAAGGGCGCACAATTTTAATATATAAAGGCAAAGGAGAAACAACAAATATCTCTTCCTGGAGGCCGATCACCATCTATTCAATTGTGCGCTGAATTATAGAAAAAGTTCTGGACCAAGAACTCAGGAAGCAGGTCACCTTCAGTAGGAATCAGAGAGGTTTTATTAAGGGTCTTCCGGGAACGCACGTCAACGCGAGAATTATAGAGGCAATATTGAAAGATGCCAAAAGTAAGAAAAGTAACTGCGCTGTTGTCTTTCTCGACGTTGTCGGTGCTTTTGACAATGTTGGGCATGCTCATATAACCAGGTCATTGGAAGCGAGGGGTGTTTCACCGGATCTCAAAAACGTGATATCAGCTCTCCTTTGCACTAATGTAATTAAAATTAACATTGGAACCCACGCCACGAGCCCGATTAATGTTCTACGCGGGGTACCACAAGGCGGTCCCTTGTCATCGTCGCTGTTTAATCTAGCTATAGATCATTTATACCGGGACCTGTGCGACGTAGAATTTGCAACAAAGTTTGGATACAGGTTAAAAAGTGACCAAGATTGCGTGGTCCTTACAGGTTTCGCTGATGATCAGGCGGTCGCGGCGCATGACAAGGGTGCAGCGGAAAGGATAATAGATGGAGTACAAAAGATCCTTGCGGAGATTGGTTTAGCGATAAATTCGGGAAAAAGTGTGGGTATAGTGCTCAACAAAGGAGAGCTGGAAGCAACGACGCTCTCCCTTGAGAATGGAGATAGCATCCAAACTTTGAGGCATGGTGAAACCATAAAGTACTTAGGATGTTCATTCTCGGGGGAGCTACGATTCAATGAGGAGGCGGTGACAAAGCTGAATAAGAACCTGGACAAGTTAGTCACCTCTTGCTTGCTTAAGCCTGAGCAAAAGCTCAACATTGTGAATCAATATTTGTTCCCGGGTCTCATATACCCTCTCCAAACTGCGCCCCTCACAAAGCTACGCTCAGAAATATTAGAAGGTATCGACACTATGATTCGCAGGAGTGTCAAAGCCATCATCGGACTCCCTGCGAACACCTCCACGGCGATGTTGTACGCTCCCAGGAGGTACCGAGGACTAGGATTGATCCGCTGCCAATGGGAGGCTCCTCTACAACACTGGTCCATCGCTCAGCGACTGTCCAATGTGCCGGATGCCCTGTTCCAGTCCACATTCGATTATTCGACGGAAGTTGCCATATGTGCTGAGAGACTGGGGGTTGAGCAGGGACACCGGAGTATGAGGGCTCTACGGCAGTCGCTACGAGAAAACTCGTTCGAGGAATGGGCCAGCTGCAGGTGGCAGGGCGTTGGGGTACGACATTTTAAAGAAACCCCGAAAGCTAACAAATTTATGTACGAAAAGCAGATACTTTCGGGGTCTGAATGGTCCAATGCCCTGAAACTTAATATCAATTATGCACCCCTGCGTGGAGTCCCAGGTGTCAGCGGACAGGTCAGAGATGTTGGGTCCCTCTGTCGCAAATGCAACAGAGAGCCAGAAACACCAGCTCACGTGCTGGGAAAATGTCCCAACAACTCCCTCCTGATAACACGCCGTCACCATAGAGTAAAGCACGAGTTGATGAGGCTCCTTAAAGAACGAGATTTTGCCTGCTTCGAGGAAGTTTACTGTGTGGATACGGATGGATCCACGCGATATGCTGATATCGTGGCATTTCCTAAGACCGGAAATTCGGCTGTCATTCTGGATCCCACCGTGAGATATGAATCTAACGACCTTGAACAGGCAAGTAAAGTGGAAAGGGAAAAGAGAGGAATCTACGAAAAATGTATCCCTTTCCTCAAGGAAAAGTTCCGCGAGAGCCATGGCGAGAGAGACTTCTACGTAAAAGGCCTTTGGTTCGGAGCCCGCGGAGCTGTGCCAGGTTCAACAAGGAGCTTTATGGAGGACATAGGTGTCGATATAAAAGACGTGGCAAGGATAGCAGAAAGTGTGGTTCTCCACTCTCTGGGAATTATACACTATCACACCTACTCGTAACAGGTATAATTGGAGGGGCATGCATGTGGATCTGTGTTCACTTATATTTTAATTTTAACAAATTTTTTTTTTTTTTTTTTATATATACAGATATTGATTTTGGGTGCTGAATGTTTTGGTATTGTTTTTATTTATGATAGTGTGATTTTTTTAGTATGTAGTTGTTAAATGTATATATAATTTGTTGTTTTTTTTTTTTTTTTTTAATTTAATGTTCGACGTATATGTATAGATATATTTAAAATGTAAAACGGTAGAGAAGGAAAATAAAAATAAAATAAAATAAAAATAAATAAAATAAAATAAGTAGGGATGAAAAAAAAAAAATTTAAAAGAGTAAAAAAGGAAAAAAAAATTGTATTTATAGTTAGATAAAATATTAAGAATATTCCTGTAGGAAAGAATTGGTATGCTGTGTTATAGCAACCCAATTAAGTTGGGCAGCATCATTTTGTTTATTTATTTATGAATAAAGTGTATCTCTCTCTTCTAATCTTTAAGTTTTTAGATAGAAGCCGCGAACTAAGTAACTTAGCAACTGAATAGTAACACGCATTTCCCACCTTTAATCGGGACTTTATTTCTTCCTGGCTCATTTTCATCTTGCGCCATGATTCCCCTGAAGCAGTCCCCACCCGGAGACCCGAACGGGGGACTAGTTTACCTCCGGATAATGAGCGTTTTACCTCAGAGGAATCCATGACTTTTGGTGGTATTTTGTGAACTAAAATATGTGAGTAGGGCGTTCGAACCTACGTCACACCCTCCAGCAAGCCTGGGGGGCCGCTCTTATTGTTGGTCAGCGAGTCCATCGGACTTAACCGGGAGGAGCTTCCAAAGAAATTCCACCGACCATTCCCACATCCGCCACCCGTGGGACGCTCCCCATACGCGGTAATGAGATCCGCGCGAGGGGTTATTATTTTAAATCAATAAACTTAGAAGCGCATTAGAGGGAGAAATTTTTAAACTTTGGCATTTATGTAAGCTTTGTCCCTCTGTAATTAGAACAAAACCAATATGAAATTAAGTCCATGTTGGAGCTGTAAATAACAAAAATCGTAAACATTTGCAAAATGCATGGTATAAAGTGCCACATCTTGTCCATCCATTTCCAAAATTCATTGCCCTAACATCTTAGTAATATATTTGTTTTACATTAAATATGAAATGTCGGTTCCGTACTACTTTTCATTTCTAAATCATAAACCTACACAGAGGTTCTTAAAGGACTTGGTCGTCCGGACTCGGAGTATTTCCGTAACAAACAGATCTGTTGGAAAGAGAACAGTTAGCTGTTATTTATGTTTAGGGTTCGAACCAGCCATGGCAGAATTATTTAATCATTATAGCCGTCGAGCTACTAAGGAGTATGAGGACCTACCAGGTGGCACACTCAGTCTCTATAAAGTCGGTACCCAAAAATCAGGGGCATGATCTGACGGCTTTAAATACTATACCTAAGGCACTTCATGGGTTGTAGACATAGATTTACAATTCTTTACAATTTGTTTTTTTTTTTTTTTTAAATTTTTTTTTCTGTTTCATACTATATTGATCAAATATTTTTCTTACGTAAAATATAAGAGAAAAAAATTGGATGATCTGGTACTGCTAGGAGAAGACACGGAAACCGTACAACTAAATACAAGTGTGTTAATAAAAAACGGTAAAGAAATGGGACTCGAATTAAATACCTACAAGACGAAATATATGTAGTAGCAGAAACGGTGGCGATCTTGGTGATATTGATGTATTAGGGCATACTTTTGAGCACGTAGAGAAATTCAAGTATTTAGGTTCAATGATAACAAGAAAAAATGAAATCCAGCAGGAAATAAAGCCCAGTTAAAGGTGGGAAATGCTTGTAAATATACAGTTCAGTTAAATTATTTAGCTCGTGGCTTCTGTATAAAAACTTAAAGGTTAGAATTTATAAAACTATTATTCTTCACACGGTTCTTTACGGATGTGAAATGTGGCCACTTACTTTGAAGGATTAAGGTTTTCGAAAATAAGGTACTGCGTAAAATATTTGGTCCGAAGAGAGATGAGACCACTGGGGAGTTTAGAAGGTTGCACAACGCGGAATTGTGGAGTTTGTACCCTGTGAATATGAGTTGATAGCATCGCGGAGACTCAAATGGGCGAGTCAAGTTGTTGGGCTCGATGAAGAGCGGATTCCGAGAAAGTTGGTATTCGCTGAATCGACTGGCAGGCGTCCGAAAGGTAGGCCGAAGCGTCGATGGGAGGATTGCGTTAAGGTTGATCTCGGGGGCTTGGGCTTGAACGGTGATCATTGGATGAGTCTTTGTAAGCAGACTTTGGTGGTATCGGCATCGAACCTTCGGGTTCGCTAAGCCTATTATTATTATTTCATACTAAGTGAAAGTAGAAATATGTCGAAACAAATTTCGTATGAAACGTACTATATATAAGTCCTTGAAAGTAAAAACTGCCAAATGTTATGCAATAAAT
This sequence comes from Piezodorus guildinii, assembly GCA_023052935.1. Lineage (NCBI taxonomy): Eukaryota > Metazoa > Arthropoda > Insecta > Hemiptera > Pentatomidae > Piezodorus > Piezodorus guildinii. The sequence goes on from CM041294.1 coordinate 177,596,715, forward strand.
TTGATGACAGACTTTGGTTGGTCCAGTCGAGAGGGCAGTTGAGTTCTGTTCTCCAGGTGCCTGGTGACAACTGGATAAATCCATTTCATTCCCATTCATCAATTTATTTTTTCGTTCTACTCTTTTGAACTCATTATTACACTATAGCCATTGTAAATTAATTAATTGACTTCTTTAGGTATATATTTCTTCTTTTTTTATATTTTAGTAACAACGTTCTCTAGCTCAATAGTTAATATAATATTGTATTTAATGTTATTGACATTGTATCTTTTTTGCCCTGATGGTGACCCAAAATGGGGGTCGAAACGTTGCCAAGCACTAAAAAGTTGGAAATATACTATTTAGTTGTTTCATTTACTGCCGCCACCCGGACTAATTCCTTCCAGTTAGCTATTTTTACTAAGTAACGTTCTAAAACAACTTTTTACAAACAAAGAATAATGTTTTAATATAATGGATGTAATTATACAAAGCCGAGAGAAGATTAACTTCGAACTTAAGGTGAGGTTAAGTAGGCGCTCTCTTTTGGGATAATCATTAATTCTCATTTCATTAGCTAATTGTTCTTGATGAGTTCCAGAGTGCCTGCATCGATTCATCTTGGCCAAGTACTAAATCATCATTAATTATTACTTAATTTTACATGTTACAACGGTTATATTTAATAAAGGTAATATTCCTCGGCATTAATCAAATATTCTTTTGACGCGTTCTCTCTCTGTTACGAGTTCCTCGAATCAAAACTTTGTCGATAGTTTCCAAGTCACAAATTTAATGGAAATTATTTTTTATTGTATAACATTTGTCCTAAATTTGAAGAAGAGATCATCACTGTAGAATAAGTAATAAAAAAGGTGACGTGTACCGAGAAAGGTTTAAATCTGGGTGATCAAATTCTGGTTCTGGGATACGCCGATGATTTGGTACTGCTAGGCGAAGACACGGAAACTATACAACTAAATACAAGTGCGTTAATAAAAACCGGTAAAGAAATAGGACTCGGAATAAATACCGATAAGACGAAATATATTATTAGTAGCAGAATCGGTGGCGATCTTGGTGATATTGATAAATTAGGACATACTTTTTATCAAGGAGAAAAATTTAAGTATTTAGGTTCAATGATAATGAGAAAAAAAGAAATCCAGGAGGAAATAAAGTCCCGGTAAAAGGTGGGAAATGCGAGTTATTATTCAGTTGCTAAATCACTTAGCTTGGGGCTTCCTAATTCACAAATTTAATGGAAATTATTTTTTCTTATATAACATTTATCCTTAGTATGAAGAAGAGGTGAGAAAAAACGATTAAAGGTTAGAATTTATAAAAATATTATTCTTCTGCCGGTCCATAACGGATGGGAAAGGTGGCCGCTTATTTCGAAGGGGTGAACAACGTCCTAAGGTTTTCGAAAATAAGGTACTACGTAAAGTATGTGGTCTGAAGATAGTTGAGAGTTCAGAAAGTTGCACAACGCGGAATTGCTTGTGAACTTGTATCCTGTGAATATAATTAATTTGATAGTATCGTGGAGACTCAAATGGGCGAGTTAAATTGTTTTGCTCAGTAAAGAGCGGATTCCGAGAGAGTTGGTTTTCGCTGAACTGACTGGTTTGAGTCCGAAATTTAGGCTAAAGCGTCAATGGGAGGATTATGTTAAGGCTGACCTCGGGGGCTTGGGATTGAACGGTGATCATTGGGCGAATCTGTGTAGGCAGTATTTACTGGTATCGGCATCAAACCCGGGTTTCGGTAAGCTCTAGTATTGTTATCATAAATATTTGTCACTAGGACCTAATTATTAACAGCTTTATTGATATCAATCGAAAAATTAGCAATTTCCAATATCTACTTGTTCATAGATTATTAAATATAAATGTCTGCTGTTGATTGTTTTTTCTTTTCCTTCCATTCTTCATTAATCTATAATGAAACTCAATACCTCCCTCACTGGGAAAAGGAGTAGATTATACAATACATTAAGATAGAGGTAATCATGTCAGGCACATTCTAAGGATAAGAATTAGATCGGAGTGGGAAAGGATTCTACAAATATAATTCTTCTTATAGGTCTAGGGAAGAGCTCACAAAACTGCTATTAATATATTTAGAAATAATTAATATCTCATGGTAATGCTATTATTATTAAATATTTTTACCAAACATAAAACATATGGAGAATGGCTTTAGGTCTATCGGATGTTCTGTTTTGAAACAAATTGAATTCGTTAATTGGTTTTACTTTTGTTCTGTTCTCTCCCTTTATACTCTTTTATACCCGCCATTTTATTGATACGCCCCGGATACAACATCTCTCAATATTTTCTGTTCTCATTCTAACGAATCCTCCATCCATGACTTCACATCCTGACATAACATCTCCAACTTCGAAACAAACTTGTGAATTTCTAATCGGTATATTGGACATTTACTTTGTACTTTGAAAAAACTAATAAATATCTGCATAAATAATCTATACTAATATTATAAAGATGAAGAGTTCGTTTGTTTGTTTGAACAAGCTAATCTCAGGAACTAATGGTTCGAATTGAAAAATTATTTCAGTTGGATAGTCCATTTATCGAGGAAGGCTCTAGGCTATATAATATCACGCTGTTATATAATTAACCTCGCATCCCAATGATTCCAAATGATTAACTTTTAACATAAATTCAATTTTCAGTTGTTATCTTTTCCCATAAAGGCATAGAAGCCCTTGTAAGGTTAATAGTGCATGCAGCGCATATGGAAATCCTCCTTAGAATACCTTCGGGTAATAGAAGGACAAAATATCTGTGTCATGTGTACATATCATTTGTGTAAAAATAAATAAAAAAAAAAAAATATAACTTCTTTTATTTTGTTTAAACTTCTTTATTTAAATCAAAACACAGACATATTACAGTGCAAGTAGAAGTCACTTATTTTTCCCGCAACAATTAATAAATCACAGGGGCAAACATTTAAACTTAGAAAAAATTTTACGTCAAGACTCCTTTTCACACTGCCAACTATATCTCTGGTTGCAATGGAAATCAGAATGTTCTTCTGTTACAAGAAAATAAAACAAAAATATCGTTTCGCAGAAGTACTTAAAAATATATTATTTTAAAAACTTCTAAATCCTGCTTGAACAGAAATTGATGCGGGTGAAGTCACGGGGAATAGCTGGTTTTAATTAATTACAGCTTGGTACGTAAACAAAAATCCGGACATCCGGACTTAAAACAATCAACAGTTGACCTACGTATTCGAACTCTCTATTCGCTTTTTCATAGTAAACTGCATGGAAACTACAGCAGACTTATAAACATGTAATCAACTGAAATGTCTATCAGAAGAATGCTGAAAATAAGCTGAATGAGAGATCTCCTCGGCTAAATTAAAGCCCAGACTAGAGGTGGTGCTGGGCACTTTCCTTCCCCATGTATATCATGCCTGCTGAGGAAGTTTTATATAGCACGTTTGCTTATGGTCACAGATAGCTTCTGACAGATGCGAATGGAGAAATACGGAGAGAAAGAAATGAAATAAAGAATTACAAATAAAATAATTACAGGTAAAATTACCAGGCCTATAATGCTTCCTCAACTTTTTTCTATTTAAATTTGTTAATGGTAATAAACTTTTTTAAGCTCACTATTTGAAGCGTCTACATGAAGTGAATAAGCTTTAAGATAAAAGACATGAGTAGAGATCGCCCATTGACAACACTCCACTGGGTAATCTAAAGAAGAAGGTATCGAGGCCATCTTCTTTTCAGACGTCTCGGAGGCTGGTCAGGAATGGAAGAGGAAGCAAATATTGAAAGTAGTGGGCTAGAGTGAGAGTGGAGTTTGTCATGGAAGGATTGATTCCTTGTACGGGCCAAATCAGCAACATATGGAACATTAAGGTTGTAACGGTTGCACTGTCAATCATAACACGGAGGTTACACGACGGTTTTTCAGACCCTCAGTGTTGCCAGGTGGAAAGTAATTTAATTATTAATATTAATATTTTACCTGCAACACTGAGGTAACCAACCAATTACCTGCATTGTGTGCATCGTGTGTACTGTGTTGTTTTGTGGTAATATTGTGAAAAATATTGTGTGTGTGGACTTAAAAAACATTTTTTTAAATTTAATTTATTATAAAGAAGAAGCTTATTTTTTATTTCTTATTTTTCATCATTTTAATTGTTTTTTTAAATTTTTTTATTTAATTAAAGTAACTTTTTATTTCGAACTTTATTTATTTTATTATTATACAACATCCATCATAAGGTCTTTATGGATTAGCTTATTAGTGACAAAGAAAGGAGCGTTGAGGATCTTTTGAAGGATTTTGGATTGTAATTATTGAATATGGGATGAATTTGATGGTCTAGTAGAGCCTACAAGCTCAACTCCGTAGGTCCAGATGAGCCTTTCGTAGTTAAGTGAAAGGTTAGGCCGTCTGTGCAGTAAGTGTTGAAGTAGCAACGAGCAGTTTGCTGTCGTTTCAGGCATGTATACGGATTCTATTTAAGACGTTTGCCAAGCAGAACCCCGAGATAGCGAATCTGCTCAAGAGGGACAAGCGGAATATTATTAAAGGACACTGTAAGTCAGGATGTAATAGGTTTACAACGAAGGGCAGAGGTAATTTGTTGGAGCTGTTTTTAATTCTTCAATCCTGACTCCATACCTCAAGGTCTCTGATGTATAAATAGAAATGTACGTCGGGTAGTAGATTAGAAGTTAGGATTGTTAGTGAAGGATAGTTGGTGTAGTATTTAGGTGTAGTATCTTCCCGATTCATATTTTCAGATTAAAACCATAGCTGTGATCTCGCACATATAGTAATGAGAGATAGGTTTTGCTCCAGAGCCAGTCTGTAGCCGAACCCGTAGTGGGTGTACTGCAGGGCGGATGGGTTCGACTGCAGACTTTAATCCACTCTAGATGTTATTTTTAGATATTGTTGGGATCGGAGCTGTCTAGGGACTTTCGAATAGGATTTTTTCGATTTATATTCAGTGTCTGACTCTCTTACTCTTAGCTCAAACATATACATATATTTAAAAAACAAAACAAATTACTGCACTATGGTTTATTATTTCCTAATAATTATATTATGTACTTTACCACATTATATATCTGTGTACGCAATTAACTTACATGTACAGTTCCTGAAGTAACCAAAGAGCGAAATAAAGCCGAACGAATTACGGTGTCAATTTACATTCAAATACTTGTATTTTTTAAATTTATTGTCCACCACAATATCACCTTTGTTGGCTATACATGAGTTTCTTGGTACAGAAGGAGAGGGCGGTGGATTAATGCCGAGTTAAAGGGCCCCCTTAGGCATCGAGATACGAACTAGTAATTATTCTCTCCTAACATTTTCGTCATCTGGTTTCCTGGGTAATGCGCGCCAACTCATTAAGCAACCTCAGCCCTCTTATAAAATAAAAAAAAAAATGAAGTAGGTGATTGCGAACCATACCATCAACCATCTGTTGACATTTACCTGGGATATACATCCGTGTTGTATTTATTTATTAATCCTTGTTTTTCTGAATACGTTGCATATCTTAAAATGTAACAAATGTAAAATGTAACTGACAGTACTAATACTTCTGGACTTCTCAAAAGCTGTTGACTCACTTGATCACTCTATCCTTTTTTCCAAACTACAGTCTTTATCCTTTTCCAAAAGCACTATTCATTGGTTCAATCTTTCTCTCAAATAGAACTCAAGCTGTTACCATTCCTAACCATCCTCTATCTTCCTTCCTTGCCCTTTCGGCAGGTGTGGCCCAGGGTTCAAGCATATCTCCTCTCCTTTTTAATTCCTATATTAATGACCTTCCCAATGCCATCCATCACTAGTCCCACCACTTGTACTCTGATGATTTCCAGATCTACCTATCCTTTCCTCCCTTCGAGTCTCTATTAGCTTTTGCCAATATTCAGGAAGACTTGGATAGAATCTGTGCCTGGGCAACTTTGAATAAACTAAGTCTAAATGCTAAAAAAACTCAGGTGATTGTTATAAGTTCCAATCCCCTCCTCAGATCCCATACTACTTTTCCAAGTCTTACCCTAAATGATCACCCGATCACCTTTACTTCCTCTGTCAAAAACATAGGTATTACCATCGACCAAACCCTTTCCTGGAAACCCCATATTGCCCATATCTCTCGAAGAACAATAAGTACCCTCAAATATTTCCATCGCTCCCGTCATCTTCTTCCACTGCCTACCCGTAAGCTCCTTGTATCCTCATTTATTTTCCCCCACTTTGACTATTGCTGTATGGTATATGGTGGCCTCTCGGCTGTGCTCGAGGACAGGCTAAAGCGAATTATGAACATATTTTTAAGATTTGTCCTTGGTTCACCGAAGAGGTCTCATGTGACCCATTTATACAATGAGTTAAAGTGGCTCCTTCCTTCTATCCGAAGACAATATTTCCTAGGAACATATCTTTACCAAACAATCAACTCCCAGCTACCTCCATATATCTACAGACTTCTGCAATTTAAATCATCAGTCCACTCTCTCCAAACAAGATCGCGCCATTCCGACCTTTATATTCCTACCCATCGAACAACAACTTTTGATCATTCCTTTATTGTCCGCTCCACTACTCTCTGGAATTCCTTACCTACTCATATCCGCCATGCTTCTTCCCTACCATCATTCAAGTCCCAGCTATTCCAGTACCTACTGTCATCCCAAACAGACACTCAATAAGATATTTCAAATTAAAAAGAAAATCTGTTACTTATTGTTTATATTTTTATAAGGATCAATAATGAATCAAGTTCAATGTTTAGTTTTGTTTAACACACCAGAAGTTATTATTTATTTATTTTACTCTTTTGTTTTATTATATCCTTCCTTTTCTTTATGTATCATTGTGAATAAGAAATAATTATATTCCTTTGTTCTTGTAGCCAGACACATTATATATATCTTAATTGTACATATGAATTGTTCCCAGAATAAATATCTTTTTCTATTCTATTCTAATAGAGTCTTTAAAGTAAATAATTATTAATCGGCAACTTTTTTTTAACTAATCGATTGATATCAAGTTGAGTTGATAGAAACATCATCGGATGTCTAGTTATTTCTGCGCACAATTTCAAAAAAACTAAATAAATTCAGTAGTTTCGGAGGAAAGTTACGGACATAGGACAAACGTGTATATTTTATTGTATTTTTCGATACTACGTACTTAAAACTTTAAACTTAGGGGTAAAGGATTTTTTTTTCTTTGTCGAATACAAAGGATCATTTTGAAAATAATAAAACTAAAACAGAAGCTTATAAACAAAGCTAGAAGGATTGTAATATAGAATATTTTTTTAGATAAAATTATAATTTTTATAAGCGGAACGTAAACCTACAATATATCTACATAAACGTAAAATCGAATCTTTTACTGTAATATATTTTTACATAAAAAACGAAATAATAAAATCTTACAAATTTTTGTTTTCATTTTGGTTTATTTATGACCATTGTAATCGACAAAGACAAAAATCCGTCTCAAACTTAAAGATTTCACGTTTAAAGTTACAAACATCCAAACATTTGATTACAAATTACAAAACATCTTTTTGTCAAATTTTCGTAATAAGGAATACCTAATTAAATTTACTACAAAACAAGAAATGAAGTTTAAGAGTCCCGAGACCACCTTCTTTTCAGTCACCTTGGATGGCCATATATACGGATGAGACATTATGAATTTGTGTGGAAGGAAGTTGAGGATTGAAACTATTTCCGGCTGTATGGATGTTATATAGATCTGCATTTTTTTTTTAACTGAAACAAAAAACATATCCTTTGTTTGATCATTGATATATAATTGTTTTAGCTACCCACACGTCTTCTCAAAATATAATTTTATGAATGTTTAATAAAGGCGCTGACGTCTAAACCTACTTCTGCTCCTGACAGAATATCAATAGTCCAAACAGTTCTTGTGTAACCATTCTCCAATTATTTCTATAGATCTACGTCTTAGCAGAGTAAATAAATATTCATATTTTTTTTATATTTTTGAATACACACATTGGACAAATAAACGCTTTTACTTAAATAATGTACAAAACAATTATATCTAATAAAATTAACGATAGTTGGACAATGAGATGAATCGTGTGTCGAAAATAAAGTTATATATAAAGAGTTATTTCTATTTATTTTTTCTTAAATAATTATATTTTTTTTGGTTGCCTGCATTAACACTTACTAGACAGACACCTCTAACCTCCCTCTTTACTACAAGATGCTCATTTAAATGACCTATCTGTAAGGCCTATCCGGCCCACGGATTCGATATTTGAAGCTCTATTAAACAATCGAATTTATCTTATAGCCAGTCCTTAGAATCTAAAATACTTGAAGATTTGAACGAATAACTTATCTATTGTATGAATAAGATTTGTCTTCAGTGCATCTAGAAGGTCACATGTTACCCATTTATACAGCTATTTAGAGTGGCTCCTTCCCCATAGACAATATTTCCTAAACTCATACCTTCACCAAACCATTAACTCCCAGCATCCGTTCTATATCCATAGTCTTCTTCAATTTAAATTCTCAGTCCACTCTCGTGAAACAATTCTGGCCTATACGTTCCTGCCCACAAAACCAAAACTTTTGATCGTTCCTTTACTATCCGCTCTACTACCCTCTGGAATTCTCTACCTGCCCATATCCACCACGCTGCTGCTCAATGCTCATTCAAATCCCAACTTTTCCTGTACCTCCTGCCATCCCAAACTGACACTTAACAATCAAGACGTTGATTTCCAAAAAGTACTAAAGGACATTTTTTACGAAATTGATATTTTTACATATTTATATTCTCCTCATTAAATTTTATCTGAATCTTAAATTTTATTGTGCCTAATGAACACTCAAGTCATTTAATAACGCGATTTAGATTTGCTATTGATTTCTTAAGGTACTAATTACACATTTAGTTTCGTTTTAAATCATACTAAAACATTTCATTTCATAACTTTTATATGGTTTTATTAATATACTAAAAAAACAAAAAAAAAACAATTCTATATTTTAATGGGAAAAGAATCAAATAAGTTGGTTTAATAATATAGTAATGAGAGTTTTTGGCGTATCCTGTAAAATTTCCTATAATAGATATAGTAGCTTTTAGAAATCAACGTCTCAATTATAATATTGCAATTATAAAAAAAGTATTACAATTTGAATGAATAAAATAAGTAAAAAGACTACGGTTTAAATTTATATATTGTTTGTCAATTCATTTATTTTTAGTTATGTTCAACACCATCGTTTTCGGGAGACTTGATTTTTTATTGTTTGATGTAGATTATTTCTTCTTTTTTCTTATCTTATTATTTTAAATAATTGCTATGTTTGTTTGTTTGTTTGTTTATGCTTAAAGGCGTAAAAGTTCGAAGTCATATACGTCTAAAAATTCACTTAAAGGGAAAGAGGAGTTCTATTTTAACATAAAAACATAACAAGATGAAAAGTACTAATAATAATGACTAATATGAATGAAAATCGAATAATGTTACAAAGATACAAAGTTTAATTTGACAAAGGAAATAAGGAATAAAATCACACATAAATTTTATACTTGAGATAGGAGATGGTGTGCTTTTAAAAAATTGATAACCATTGCTATTGAAGCTTCGTTGTCTTTCAAAATACTGCTCAAGTTAGGAGTCATACCCATTCTGATGATAATGTCTTTATAATGAGTGCATCCTCAAAGATGTGCTTTATGGTAAGGGTGGAGCTGCAGTAGGTGCATTTTGGCGATAGCTGTTTTTTTATGAGGTATGAATGGGTTATTGCAGTGTGACCAATTCTTATACGAGCCAAGGCTACCTCCTCCCTACGGCTACGCCGACAGGATGTGGACCTCGGCTTTACTGTTCCCTTGATTTGCTTAAGTTTGCTAGAGGGGCTTTCGTCCCACATAACCTGCCAATTATCCCATACTTCCATTTTCAGAGGTCGACTTAGTTCCGATGGAGTGAGGACGGCAATACCTCGACCTGGGAGCTACGTTCATTTTGTCTGTTGACCAAACATATTATATTATTTCATATTTAAATGTACAACCTGTTGTTCTTTAGGGATCCAGTCCCAGAATAGTTTTTTTGTTTCTATTCTATTCTATTTCTAGTAACCTTAATGTTCCCTTTGTCGCCGATTATATCCTTTAGTTAGTCATGAAATTCGTCTAACTTGTATATTTAGCCGCACCTCATCAATTTCGTTAAGACTACATGATTAATCTTTTGGAATGTTCAAATTTAAAGGTACTTTCTTTTCTCTCATCCTTCCTCTGATGCGACAGGCCCTTCGCCTCGTGGTGTAATCTCCTTGGAGAATATACTCACGATTCTCGATGAGATTATACAGGGTAGGGTCATCACTCCTTACGCATATTTTTGTGAGTGGCCACCATTTGGCTGACGGGTCTCACGTACCCGGGAGAGAAGCTGTGAGTGAACCCCCATTTAATTATATCCCTATAAAAGCCCCGCCGGGACTGGGATTCGAACTCACAACCTTTATCATGAGAGACTAGCGCGCTAGCCACTCAGCCACGGGCTCCTCTTCCTCTAAAGGTACTTTATAGGAAGAAAAATTTAAATATTGCCATATAAGCCATGACTATAACAATCAGTATAAAACTTACATGATGTAAAAGAACATTATATATAAAAATAGCGAGTTTAAACAAAATTGTACGAGCAGTTTTTGTGAAAATCGTAAAAAAGTGCAAAATGTATGGTATAAAGTGGTTCTTCTAGTTCGCCAATTTTGGTGAAAAAGTTGGCGTAACATCTCTGGCGTATATCTGTCTCAAATATGAAATTTCAGCTCCTTACGAATTTTCGTTTTTACGCTAGACTTACCACATACAGACATACATAGAAACGGACGGAAGGACAGACAAACCTTTTTTGCGGGATTTAGTCATTTGGACTCAGGAGACCCTAAAACCGCAATACTTTCCCATACTATATATTTCATACATAGGTACGTTAAAGTAATATATATATATATATATATATATATATATATATAATATATATAAAATACCTAAGACTACCACGAATAACCCTGAGCCAGCTACCTACAAAGGAATTAGCCAGTACCGAGAATAGACACACTTCTGTACTTAGGTCACATTACCTAACACCTGCAAACACTTCCTTTGACCGCCTCTTCATCCTCCCTAGAATTCCTCGATTTAACTATCCCCGGATCCTCAGAACTAATCACTCTTGTTGTAACATTACTTGTGTCAAACTCATAGAAGGAGACCTGCTATGTACACTTGTAGTCACCCAAACTCCTCAGCACAGTATAATATATTCAGAAGATTTATTATTTCCTCATAATAAAGTAATAACTAAATTTCTTCTCTGTTTATGATTCATTAACTATTGATTCTTTTTTAAAATCCTTCAAAGCTTCTAAAAAGGTGTCCGCACGACTTATATAATTATGTCGTTTAAATTGTCTTATATAACATTTACTTAAAATATCACTAAATACAGCAGTAAATTTTAATAAAAATTAAAAAAAAAATAGTTTTTAATTTGGTGATAGCAGTAATTATTTTTATTTCCTTTTTTTTCTTTTTTAAATATACATTAGTGCCTCATAAATATTGTGAGAGCAGATACTAAACCTTATCATTCATGACACATCCTGTTTCTTCTTTTTGTAATAATAAATAACGCATGGATACTATTTTTCCTGAGCAAGACTACTTAGGCAACCCACCTCTTTAATTTCACCATAGTTGGCAAAAGAACTTTAAAGGGGTAGTTTTGCGAAGCCTAATGTTGCAATAACATTTTGAGGACCGTTTAATATTCCAGAGCTACAGTTTCCGCACCTGGCTTAGAATGACGTCAACAAGAGCATTCTAAAGAAAGATAATGCTCTCGACAAAAGGTCAAGGATTCGCTCTTTGAAGGTGATTATCCATCATTCAACCTCTGCGGTTGGCGCTGATATGTAGAGGACATTCATGAAAATAATTCGTAACGGTCATTGTAATTTGTAAAATATTATTACACACACTTTTTGTTTGGGTTTTAATCGAAATAAGTATGCTTTTGTTGATATATAACCTGTATCTCTAGAACTTATAAAGGGTCTTGGACTGAGAACATAAATAGACAGGTACCAGGTATCGAGTTCAAACCCGGCAGTAGACTAGTGCTCAAAGAGCAACTGGATATGTACTATGTACTATATAGGTGTATATATATATTTTATTAAAAGGGTGAACGAGCAGGTTAAGGTGCGTAAACAGTACCACACTGGAGGTGACCAAGGAACTCCGGTTCAAAAAAATAGCCAATTCAAATTCGAAGGAACATGAAAATAATTGCGAGTTGTCTTATTATTAATCTCTGACCCTCACTCCCTGGCTCGAGAAAATTTCCGTATTATCTAAAAAAGCGAAAAAAAATATCTTCCGTTTTATGACCTTGACTTTTTTCGACTAGTTTTAGAAAAAGAAAATTTACCTTAATATATTCTCCAGTGTAGCATGTCGCAGTGTAGGGTCATCACTCCCTACGCCTAATTTTGTGAGTGGCCACCATTTAGCTGGTGGGTCTCACATACCCGGGGAGAGGCTGTGAGTGAATCCCCATTTAATTACATCCTGATAAAAGCCCCGCCGAGACTGGGATCGAACTCACAGCCTGTAGCATGAGAGACTAGCGCGCTAGCCACTCGGCCACGGGCTCCCCGACCCCTAAGTATATAATAATAATAATAATAATAGGCTTAGCGAACCCGAAGGTTCGATGCCGATACCACCAAATTCCGCCTACACAGACTCGTCCAATGTTCACCATTCAAGCCCAAGCCCCCGAGATCAGCCTTGACGCAATCCTCTCATCTACGCTTCGGCCTACCTTTCGGACGCCTACCCGTCGGCTCATCAAATACCAACTTTCTCGGAATCCGCTCACCATCGAGCCCAACAACTTTACTCGCCCATTCGAGTCTCCGCGATGCAATCAGCTCAATTATATTCACATGATACAAGTGCCGCAATTCCGCGTTGTGCAACCTTCTAAACTCCCCAGTGGCCTCATCTCTCTTCGGACCAAATATTTTACGCAATGCCTTATTTTGGAAAACCTTAAGCCGTTGTTCATCCTTCAAAGTAAGCGGCCACGTCTCACATCCGTAAAGAACCGTCGGAAGAATAATAGTTTTATAAATTCTAGCCTTTAAGTTTTTAGATAGAAGCCGCGAACTAAGTAGCTCAGCAACTGAATAATAACACGCATTTCCCACCTTTAACCGGGGCTTTATTTCTTCCTGGATTTCATTATTTCTAGTTATAATTGAACCTAAATACTTGAATTTCTCTACTTGTTCAAAAGTATGACCTGATACATCAATATCACCAAGATCGCCTCCGTTTCTGCTATTAATCATATATTTCGTCTTGTCGGTATTTAATTCGAGTCCTATTTCTTTACCGATTTTTATTAACTCACTTGTATTTAGTTGTGTGGTTTCCGTGTCTTCCCCTAGCAGTACCAGATTATCGGTATACCCCAAAACCGGTAGAATATCTTGTCATCCATGTTTAAGCCTTTCTCGGTACACATCACCTTTTCTATGACATATTCTATAGCTATATTAATATATTATATTTTCCTAAGTATATTATATCCTATATATATAATACAACTTTTCCTAAGTATATTATATCCTATATATATATATATATATATATATATATATATATATATATATATATATATATATATATATATATATATATATATATATAATACAGGTGTCATGATTCCAAAAGACTTTACGTTTTCTATCTATCTTCAAATTACTTGAGATAAGAAAATAGAAAACATATTTAATCAGTCACCATTTTCAAAGCAAACTGCTGAGACCATCATCGATGTCAGAGGATCATTCTTAGGTGCTCTGGGATATTAGGGCAAAATAAAAAACGCAGTAGTTCCGATGAGGTTTTGAGGAAAGTATATGATTCTTGCAGTGTCGGCCCGCAGAGGTATGCATTGGACTCACAGGTGCCGGGCCCGGCATGTGATCGGGACATATTTAAGGATTCATTTCATTTTATAGCTTAATGTCTTGCATGCCAAGAGAATAGAGTTTATTACATGTCCGTATTTAGTAATATTTCTGTGAGGGCCCTTTATGGTTTTCTGGCGGATCCTGACAGATCTGAAATTGTTATATGCTTTTATAGCTGGGAATCTAAAAATCCGGTTGTAGAACATTCATTAGGAATAAAACTTGAATTCTTATTTTTTGTGTTGCTTCTTTTACGAGTTTAGCAGAATTGTTTGGAATTTGTTTAATTGTTATATTGGGCACTGTTGTATTAATAATTTATTGTTAATGCTTTGTTTTGCTGTGAATATTATTGTAATCTGTCGCTGTTGAATGTACCTAGATCTCATGACGTAGTGAATTTGTATCTTGTTACCTCTTATGTTGAAATATGCTTTGTATTTTATATTGTTATGTATGTCTCTATTTGTATGGGGAATACCCCGAAAGCAAATCATAGTTAATATTATTATTATTAGTTTTGATCAATATTTGAATTTTACATATCTTCAAGCGTGAAACCTCAAAATATTTTCTTGAATAATTAAAATAGTTAAATTTTGAAAATGACTAATTATTTATGAGATGTGAAATACATTATTTCGGAACAAAGAAACCTTTTCTGTTAGTATTTATTTATTCTTAAATTGCCTTTATTTTTTGTATTTAATATTTGAGAACACGTATATACCACAGTTTTCCTTTAATTTTTTTCGAAATGAACATATGGTGCAACTTTATCATGTAAATAATCATGTTCCGCTGCCTTTGAAGCCGCCGGCTAATTACCGGAGAGAGGTGATTGGCTGAAAGGAGCCAATGAGGCGGAAGCCGGTTTCCCACCACCCACACCCTCGACCAATCGCCTGCCCGATATACATATCCCAATTAGTGGCCACTACGGACAATAGGATATGCAGTTCTATTCACAAATCTAATTTTCCATTCATGTTAACAAGTCAATGATTAGGTCATTCCTTGCATAGATTAACTTCTATTTACATAACAATTGCAAATCTATTTCATAAACATAACTTGTAACACGTTGGTTTTCCAATTACAATGTTATCAATATATTTTCAATTTTTATTATATGTAAGTCCTAATGATGAAATTAGAATACTAAAAAAAAAAAAATCCATCAAAAAGGAACTGATCATTCAGCATAACGTAATTTAATGTCATTTGAACAAAACGTAATGAACATGATACAAAGATAAATATATAAATTGGTTTCCGTAAAGTATAATAAAAATAAAATATACTGTAAGGGACCATTCTCAACAAAACGTACATACGCTGTCCAAATGATTTCCCTCGTACTAGAACTGGTTTTTTTCAAACATTTAATTTTTTTTGTGTTAGACATTTTTCTGCTCTACTTGGTGCACATTCATAAGTTCAAATAAATGAATTATCCCTGTATGAAAAATTTGAATAAATGTCCGAAACATTACTGGTTCATCCTGTCTATATCAGACTTTGCCAACTTCAAAGTGGTACCCAGTCAAGGTGCTGGAAAGATTTAACTGGTTTGGTATTTTGCGTTCATACATACAGTATATTGTTTCAGAATACAGAATTTTAGGTTGTGAAAACGGTTATATCCGTTTAAAAAAATAAAACTGAAATGTCCAAAGGATTTTGCGTCATTGGCGCACACCAAACGATTTTTCGCGCTGTTATCTCCCTTCAAGCCATAAAATTCGGCAAGCCGACCAAGAGGTTGGTAACCGCCTTCTGTACCTTTCACGGTGGTAGGGAGTGAAGACTTAA
Source organism: Piezodorus guildinii (assembly GCA_023052935.1). NCBI lineage: Eukaryota > Metazoa > Arthropoda > Insecta > Hemiptera > Pentatomidae > Piezodorus > Piezodorus guildinii. Next base: position 177,612,628 of record CM041294.1, read on the forward strand.
GCTAGGAGTGAGAGTATTTTCATTGGCCGTCATTGACTCACCCACTCTACCTCTGCTAGTTATTTTCAATTGAATAATTTTCTATTTTTCCGTGATAGGGTTCAGCTTACTGAGTAGATTGATGTACCTCTTTATTTTGATACTTTGTTTTGGGGAGAAAAATTTTGGGAAAACCTTTGATTCGTCATTGACGCACCCGTCATTAGCGCAAACCCCTGAAGGTGCGCCAATGATGAAACGGTTTTATAATTTTTTATTTCCCTTTAAACCTACTTCTCTGGTATGAAGAAATAATCTGGTTTACACTTTATCGTACTCAATGGGGTGCTGATCGTATATAAAGCGAATTTTTTTAAATATTTAACAGATGAAAGAGGCGAAGACTATCCCTTTTAGGCGTTCATAAACCTTCGGGAGATCATTCCAAAAATCATTGGCTTACTGACTCATCATTGTTTCACCACTAGATTGTCATTAGCTTACTTTCGGATTTCTAGAATAATTATTATTTGTAATTAATTAATTATTACTGAATTAATTATTTTAGTAATTACATCTAATTAAGCTCTGATGAGTGCTACATCAGATCAGATTTCATATATAGGGACACAAAAAAAAAAAAAAAGGATGGACCAAAGATTTAACTTTTGAAATTTTTAAGAAAGACACACCCGATTGTACATAGAAATGAGAATGGGAAGAAAATATAGAAATGGAAATGGGAAGAAACTTGGAACAACAGCTATCCAAGTAAGCTCAAAGCAATTAAGAAAGAGGTAAAACCTTGGAAAACCTCAAGTCGCACCGACCGTAGAGAGGAGGTGGTCCTGGCCCGCCTGAGAATCGGACATACACGGCTAACGCCTGGACACATAATATGAAAAGAATTGCCCCCAAGATGCAAGGATTGTAGGGGAATCTTGACCATAGCTCACATTTTTGAAGAATGTTCCTTCTACACCAGACAGCTGAACAAAAATATAATACCAAGCAACGTCGCAGATGCTTTGGGAGACAATGAGAAAAGGATTGATGAATTAATATGTCTTCTCTCTCAAATGGATTTTTAAAAGCAGATTTGAACTACTATTGTTTCCGTCTTGACTTAATTGATTTTAATAATGAATTTAAATTTAAAATAAATTTAAAAAAATAACTAAAATTTAAAATTAACCTTAATATATTTATTTATTATATATATTTTTTTGAAAATTATTTATTTACTTATTTTTAATATTCTTTTTTTACATATATTTTAATATATCTTTTAATGTTCTAACTAATACCTTTTATCTTAAATTAACTTTATATAAAATGACTATATCTGTCACTGATGACCGCGATGTTTTGTGCCATTAAAATTTAAAAAAACCAACCAACCAACCCGATTGTACGATTTGCTGATAATAGCCCGTATACATTTTTTTTTTTTTTTGGTATTGCAACATTTTGGGATGTTTAGCTTCAGAAAAATAAAATTTGGTACGCACAACACACGAGTTTCACTTACCTTATTTATTATAATCTTCAAATACAGTCAGAGATGAAATATATTGGTACGTCAATTTAATCAATAAATTATCTATTAAATTATATTTGCTAGCTTTAGTTGAGAAAAAATCATTAGCGACTTTAATAAGAAGCCCAAATACAAATATGCCTACACCGGGAGTCTGTGTATTTTGTTGAGTAAATACCATACGTAGAATTATCAATACAAAAAAAAAAGTTAAAAACGAAAGGAGGGATAAAAAATATTGTGCCGTATTTGCTTTCCATTTGTGAAGTTATTTCCCTGAGAGAGAGGAAAAGCTTTTAACTAATATTGGTTTTGTCCTCACACGCGAAGCTTTCTTCATTCCCGTTTTCTGTTTGATTTTTCTTCCGGAAGCCTTTTACCCTTTTATTCAGTCTAAGAAATAAATCCCCTGGATTTTCGACACTTCGCTAGCTAATGGAACTATCAGGTGATGTTCAATGGTGGATGTTCTATCAATAAAACAATGAAAAAAATACTGCATCTCTACAATCTTGAAATGTTTCTAGGCCAACGGCCGTGCAAGGAGTCAATCACATTCAACCACCAAGTTTTCCGCCAACTTTTGGATACCCACTTTATAAAGGTTAGGTAAGCATCGACTGCTCCCTCCCACCACATCCACATAGATATAACAGACTAAAAACTTTAAAAACTTCTCCTGCTAAAGCCTGGATCGAACCCAAGACCTTGAGTGCCTAACCCTCCAGCTAGCCCATTTCCTGGTTACGGACCAGAAAAATTGACAATCACGACTGATAAATTCAAAAGTGTTATGTTTTGATGACTAACTCGTAAAATATTTCAAAGAATTTTGTGAGAGAAGTTAGTTCAGGGTGCAGTAAAAGAAAACACACTATCATGATATAAACTGGTGACGACATAAATTATAGGCCTTCTTCAGGGCTTTTTTTTTTTTTTTTTTTTTTTATTTTTTTTTTTTTTATTCGTATATATTACAATTTGTCATAATAGACAATAATAATAGTGCTACAGGATCTCATTCATACAATATTTACAATATAAACAAAAGGAAAGTCAAATTACATAAAATAAAATCAAAATAAGTAAACGTATACAATAACAAAATTAAGTAGACAAAATAAATACAAATAAATGAAGTTAACAAATAAATAAACAAACATGTCACATTCATAACTATGTACAATATTTACAATTAGCTCGGGAACCCCGGACGGGGCTTGTCCCCCCACTTGTGGAAGGACAAGCAGAGTCCAAAGGATCAGCTGATGCGCTCGATGATAACAGTCATACGTTACATCGTCTCTCAGATTTTTGCTTTTTTCAGTAGGAATTCGCTTGAATTCAGTCTGGAGAACATCACTAAACCTCAGGAATACTACGGCAGTGAATATTGGAGAAATTTCGGTAAGCAAAGTTATAATTTACTTTGTACAATCACGAAAAAGTGAAAGGAGGGTCACTGATCAGCTGATTGCCGCTAGCTCGGCAAGCTCGGGCTTGCTTTTCTTTAACTTATCTTTCTTTTATCTTATTCTTATTATTTATTTATTATTATTATTTTTTAATCAATGAGATATTTTCATCAAGTCATGTCCTCAAAGTCTGCAAGTAAAAGATCTAGAACTGTAGGTTCTAACTCGTCTCCTACAAAACAGAGACCCCGCCGTGAACAAAATAAAAAAATGATTCCACCAGCGACCGCGTCAGCTACCTCATTAGGATCTGAACCACAGCCCAGCACATCATCACAAGGAATAACTGATGAATCCCCGTTTTTTACACCGAATCCATTTGAGATCCTCCAAAATGAAAAAGAAACCATGGAATCTTCTCCTATACCCAGGGAACCACTACCTCCACCAATATTTGTTAAAAATATTAAAAACTTTAAACTGATGTGTGCGCATTTAAACAAAGTAACTGATCCTAATAGTTATTATTGTATAAGTAGAACCAATGATACTAAAATATCTCCGACTACTGCTGAAACCTACAGAAAGATTGTAAAATATCTGACTGAGACCAAAGCTGACTTTCATACTTATCAGCTGCGCCAGGAGAGAGCATTAAGGGTCGTAATCAGAAACCTACATTCCTCAACACCCGTTGAAGCTATCAAAGAAGAACTGAAAGAATTAGGATTCCAAGTGAGGCAAGTCACCAACGTTCTAAAAGATAAAAGTCCACTGCCTCTATTCTTCGTGGACTTGGAACCATCAGCAGGAGTCGAAAAAATCTATGACCTCAGTAGACTGTACTATACCCGTGTAAAAGTTGAAAAACCTTACACAAAGAGGGAAATAGTTCAGTGTCATAACTGTCAGGCATATGGTCATACCAAAAGTTATTGCCATCACATACCACGCTGTGTGAAATGCGGAGAACAACATAAAACAGAAGAATGTACAAGATCAAGATCTACACCCGCTGTATGTGCTCTGTGCCTCAAGGACCACCCGGCTAACTTCAGGGCTTTAAAAACAAAAGATAACAACCAAATGTAAAATACAAAATAAAGATAATAAGTAAAAGAAATATATAGATAATATTAACAAAGTGAAATGAAGGCAATGTCAAAAGAAAAAATTAACTAAAGATAGTAGAAAGATAGTCATAATAATAAGAGGCTTACCGAACCCGAAGGTTCGATGCCGATACCACCAAACTTCGCCTACACAGACTCGTCGAATGTTCATCGTTCAAGCCCAAACCCCCGAGATCAGCCTTCAACACAATTCTCCCATCGACGCTTCGGCCTGCCTTTGAACAACTTGACACCGCACTGAGCGTCCGCAATACTATCAACTCAATTATATTCACAGGATACAAGTTCCGCAATTCGCGTTGTGCAACCTTCTAAACTCCCCAATGGCCTTATCCCTCTTCGGACCAAATATTTTACGCAGTACCTTATTTTCGAAAACCTTAAGCCGGTGTTCATCCTCCAAAGTAAGCGGCCACGTTTCACATCCGTTAAGAACCGTCGGAAGAATAATAGTTTTATAAATTCTAACCTTTAAGTTTTTAGATAGAAAACCGCGAGCTAAGTAACTTAGCAACTGAATAATAACGCGCATTTCCCACCTTTAACCGGGACTTTCTTCCTGGATTTCATTTTTTCTTGTTATCATTGAACCTAAGTACTTGAATTTCTCTACGTGATCAAAAGTTTGCCCTGATACATCAATATCACCAAGATCGTCACCGTTTCTGCTACTGATCATATATTTCGTCTTATCGATATTTAATTCGAGTCCTATTTCTTTACCGGTTTTTATAAACGCACTTGTATTTAGTTGTATAGTTTCCGTGTCTTCGCCTAGCAGTACCAAATCATCGGCTTTACCCAAAACCGGAATCTTGCCACCCATATTTAAACCTTTCTCGGTACACATCACCTTTTCTATGACATATTCTAAAGCTATATAAAATAAAACAGGTGAAAAGTAGAAAGATAACAGAAGATAATATAAAATTAAATTAAAAAGTGGTGAGATATATTAAATCATGAGTACGCACCGTTTGAAGGAGAGCGTTAGGACTCCTATAGGAAATGGCGCCTAAGATGGGGAAATATATTTTGACTGCACCCAGAACTAACTTCCTCACTTCTCTATGAATTTTATTTTTATTTTGTAGCACATAGTAGAGAATCTAAACAAACAAAAAAAGCTATTAATTTACAAAGCGGAGAGGTGTTCATTTATCATCTATATCTTATAGGTTCGGAGTTCTAAAAAATCTAACACCGTCTGGCCCCAAGGGGTGATGACGCAATGTGTGATTTCTAACACCGTCAAACTCTTCCCGTATCCAATCCTTAAAATCCAAAATTCTTCGCAAAATCCTTAACGCTCCTTACTTTGTCACCAATAAAATCATCCACAAAGACCTTAATGTTCCATATGTTGCTGATTTGGCCCGTACCAGGTACCACACCTTCCATGAAAAACTCCCCTCCCACTCTAATCCACTAGTTTCAATCCTTGCTTCCACTTCAATTCCTGACAATCCGCCGAGGCGTCTGAAAAGAAGACTCGAGACCTTGTGTAGATTCACTATTAGAGTGCTGCCAATGGGCGGTTTCTCTTTATGCTTTTTCATGTGTAATATCATTGTAGCATATTTACTTGATGTATGAACATACAGTTGTTAATTTCAATAAATGAATTTTAAAAAAAGCTTACAACATCATAACAAGAATTACAGAGACTGATTCGGACGAGTATGACTGGATCTAGAATGCACCAACTATATCCACTGGAAGGCTTTACCTACTGAAAAAGTATGTGGTGGCGGAGGTCTGAAAAACATTGAAGAAGCTTGTCGAAAGCAAGAAACTATGTCGATACTAGGGCTGATGTAATTATTCCAAATTCTTAAATTATTAAATCGCCAATTCAACGTTTCGGAATCTCACTCCAGTAAGAATTTGGAAGAAATAAATCAGCTCTAATAAATACCTCTAATATTGTGCTAGATCGTCCGTCGATAGGAATATATTGATATGATGTCGATACAATAGTTTATATTAAAGTGTGGTAGCACTGAATATTAGGAGGTGGGCTAGTTGAGTGGGTTAGCCCGTGTCGCTGGGCCCGGAAACCGCAACAGTAACGAGACATAAAAGTGTGGTTGTGGCAGAACACAACATTCACTTACCTCGGCTGTTAAAATAGACTTAACAACTATTTAATAAACTTTAATTAGAAAGTTTTAATAATAATTTAAATGAAAATTTTATTCAGTTTCGTTAAAAAACGTATGATTTAGTTTAAATAATATGGCAATATGGATTGGGATCACTTGTAGCTGGGTGGCTAGCATAACAGCCTCCTATGCCAAAAGTCACGGGTTCAACTCTGCAGGTGGTCATCGGATTTTTTGATAGGAGTAAAAAATCCTTAGCTATGCCTGATGTGTAGACAATGGGTTTGTGCAAGTTGGTGCTGGAGCTACACCACTCTCGTGACATATTTGTTACTTAACACGTTCACGCCGGTGCGACCCACCGGTGGGTCGCACTTAACTATCCTGTAGGTCGATGTGCATCACAGGTGAGTCACTTGATTTTGGAAAATAAGTTGTTGGAATTAAGAGGCAGAAGTGTTTATTTATCAAAATTTTTATAATTTTCAACACCCCCCCCTCCTCAAAGGACTCTTCTCGGTTAATTTCACTTGATTACACTTCATTAGGAATTTGATTTAGCTGTGCGTGATTTTTTTTCATATTTTTTCCCATAATATGATATAAGAATGCAATATATAATAATAACAATATAAGAATCATTGTTAATAATAAATAATAATATTAGAATATTTTTTTTAAATTATTTGCATAATTACTCCTTCAAGTCATATGTGTATGTCACAGCTGTTACAATCTCGCATTTAACGCCTTGGTAGACTCGAACTGTTTTGATCTGGCATTAGAGACGTTGGAACTTGCAACAGTACTGCCCCGCCCCACGAAGCGAAAGTAGCTAACACAATCCCTTCCCACGCGGAAAAACGTTGATATGGCGTGAACATTGCTGCGCCTACAAGCACACACGATAGAAACAATTTTTTGGGTTAAGGGGTCCTTGCCTTGGAAGTAAAAGGATAAAGGATTTCCCGGAGGAATTTTTTAATTTGGGCAGTGGTTCTATTCGACGAAGTAGGTCCTAAAATTTGGGTAGCCCCGATAAAAGACACACTAGGATTACTATCAGAACTAAGTTGGGCCAACGAAAGTCCTAAGTATATTCCAACAATGGCAGCATTCTACGCCGCAGATCATAAATCAGTAACTAGCCTAATGCTTTAAGGATCAAACATCTCCTTGAATCCTTTGTCCTCCTCCAGCCATTATATTCCTAACTATTGTTTGAACCAATTTAATTATTCCTGAAAGCATTTTGCTAGAAACCATTTCTTGGATCTTAATGAAAATTAGCCAGAGCTTAATTGATAGAGTTAATTCAATCAGCATCGTTACTGGCGGAACAAATTAAAATCATTACTTGCAGATATTCAAGAATTTCTTTCTTAGACCAATAATACTACGATTTATTTTTCAAGATGATTCTTTTAACTAAGGTTAGTAGTAGTTCTCAATATATAATAATTTGTTGGGTCACCTGTAGTACAGTGGCTAACATTACAGACTTTTATGCCTAAGAGTTCAAACCCGTAGGTGGCTCTATGGTTTTTTAATGGAAGTAAAAAGTCTATAGTCGTTCCGTACTTCGGTGGGAACGTAAAAAGGGGGTCTCGAGCCTATGCGATGTCAGGTACTCGTTAAAGATCCCTATGCTAATTAAACATGAATAGTCAACATTTAGGACTCTTATTGTAGCATCGTCCGATTAGCTACAGAAGCATAAGGCGAAGTTAAATAAATGAACAAGCAATAACGTAAAGTACAAACAATAAAGTAGCTTAAAAAAATGAATATGTAGGTTAGTATATAACATCATCTTTTATATACTCATGTGATTAAAAGATTTTGAAAGAGCTACTACCTACATATAATGGTCGGGGGAAACGAATAGGTTAGCGCGCGTTGCCCAGCAACCATGTAACCAGAAACTGGTGGTAAAAATAATTACACGTTCCCATCTCGTTGCCGAGGGCTTTTCACTCGGTATTTATCCCTCGGCTTTAACCACTGGTCCGAGAAACGCCTATATAGACTTCAAAGGGAGGTAGAGATGATAAAAAAAATAATAAAAATAAAAATAAAATAAAATGAATGAAAAAAATGCTGCTACACACTTGTCTCGACTACCGTCCATACTGAGTCACCGAGATGAGACCCAAGCGATCCTCTCACCTCAACACACACTGCTACCTCCTTCGAAGCGAAATCAGGCACATCATCTTAAAATCAAAATTGGCGTTGTTTTTTTTTAGGACTTATACCTACTTAAGACAAAATATTCGAAGCAAAACCTTATCGTTGAATTCTTCAAGGCGCTTTTCATCTTTTGAAGAAGCAACCAAGTCCCACAGCAGTACACATAGGTACGTACTGTTTGCGATTTTTTACTGCTAATAACCCCATAAAATGAAATCCACTGGTTTCACTCACACGATCTAGGAGGCTGATTCTCATTCCCAAGGTAAGAGAGTACTTGTCCAGAAATGTCTCATGGTGTAATTGGATTGTTGAGAGGCTGTACGGCGTTTTGTACGTCTTGTTTGAAACCACAACTTGTCCACGTCAATACTTACAAGTTTTACTGAGAATTTTCGTACTGTGCGTAGAATACTCTAATTATTTTCAAAATACTGTTCACGATGAAGTCCTGATGATATCACGTGTAAAAAAAAAAAAATAAACAAAAATAAAAAAAAAATAAAAAAAGTACTGTATTTAATATACAATTTAAATTTTACCCGAATTCAGGAACTCCCATTACTATTATTATAGGTGGAAATCATGGGTATTCAGTCTTTTTTTATATATTTTAATTTTGTCGACGTTTCGGCTCAAGCTTGTGAGCATCATCAGGGCTACAAAACATTAGAACAAAAGAAATACATACTAATGTAATAATGAAATTTTTTTTAATGTAGTGACAATGATAACATTTAAAATAAAACAAAAATATAGGTGGTATGGAAGGGGGGTTGTTTAAAAACCCCTGACGGTTTTCTCCTCCAAATATAATACTACAGGTTTTTTTTTAAATTTTTCAAATTATACAAAGGAAAAACAAAACAAAAAATGTACAATAAGGCTCAACATTTTTAGCAGAAAATTATAAACATTAAAATCTGAGGTATGTAAAAGAACCATGAGGTAGGTATATAAAAAAGAAAACAAAAACAAACAAAAAAACAAGAAGTTTCATAAAACGAAAAGCAAAAATATACAGTAAATAAAATATAAATTATACAAACAAATTAACAATAACAGAAAATTATAACTTAAGGAGACGGAAGATGTTGGCATATGAGGGAGAGATAATTTCTTTGTCTGTTTTATGATTGACGGGTACTCGATCTTTTTCCATGTGGATGTGTATAGCTTCGGAGAGGAGTCGCTTTTTGTAGTTAGTACGGTGGATTGGAGTTCAGGATTATCAAAATCAAAATGATGGTCAAGGGATATAGTGTGTTCGTGTTATTATACCAAATTACTATTATGTTAGCTATTTCTGGAATGAAATGAAATTATATCAATCCAATGCTTATTTTTTCATTTTGATTCTAATCTTATAGGTTTGTTATTAGTATCTATGAAATTTAAAAGAAATATTAAATAGTGTAAGGTATCAGATTTCAAGTGATATTATTATTCATTTAATGATTTTTATGCATTTGTGCTTTCATGTTGAAAAATTAGTTGTGCCTTTCACCTTCAATAATCTATGATTCGCTATACGTTTTTCTAAGATGTTTAAAAATAAATCTGATATTTTCCTCTAAGCAGAGCTACATCCGTTGATAAAATGGAAGTGAGTGGTATCAGAGTATAAATGTTTGCATTTAATAAAGCGGATAATGTTAAGACAATATTTCGATAAATCTTAGCTTTATAATATTAGTGTTAGCAAGGAAGTGATTTATCTACGTGGGAGGTCGCTATCAAGTCTCATCCTCCTTCAGCAGCTTCTATGTTATTTTACATTATACATCACAAATTTTAAAAGTATCGGTAAAAATACACTAACGAAAAGCTAGAAATTTAAGTATCTTGGGTCTAAAATTACTTTGAAAATGTAGGATGAAAGGTTAACGAATTGAGATGGTTGATTTCCAGAAGGTACTACATCCATTTCCAGAAGGTACTACAATCCATTCTAGATAATTTTACAAGATGCGCGAAAATCTCTCATTACTATATTATTAAACGTTTAAGATACAATCCCACTGAGCTGAATTAAAGGCATTTTTAACGTCTAATGTTATAATGGCGCAGTACTTCTTACTACCTCTTCTCCATCTCTTTCCCGCAGTGGCTTCCAGCAGTTTGATAGCAAAACCGATGGCATCGATTGTGGATCTGCCCTTCCGAAAACCATACTGGTCATCAGATAATCCTCTGACTCCTTCACTAAAATCGCTTAGCCTGCCATAAATGATCCTCTCCAGTATCTTGCCGCAGTGTCTAGGAGATATATTGGTCGATAGGATGCGGGATCTTCCGGAGAGCACAAGACGTTGCTTCTTCCACTGTGTTGGAAAGACACCTTCACTGAGAAAGGCATTGTACAGATCTAGGATTTGTGGCCTTGACCTGATTTTTCAAGGCAATATCGGGGATATTATCCCGGCCCGGAGCTTTGAAATCCGCTATTTTCCTGCATACTAAGTCTATCTCTTCCATCGTGATTTCCGGCACTGGTTCTAGATCCAGCATTGTGTGTGTGTGCGTGTGTGGTTACTCCCAGGCGGAAACGGTAGGTCCTATGAAACAGAAATTTTATATTTAAGACAAATATACGCCCGAGACGTTACAAGACGTTTTTCATCAAAATGAGATTACCAGAAAAGCCACTTTATACCATCCATTTTGCACCTTTTTCAATTTTCTCGAAAACGGTTCCGAAGATTTTTATTAAGCTCGCTATATCGATGTAAAATTTAATGGGCTTTAATATAATTCAGGTTTCATTCGGATTAAAATGGTCTGACAGGGCTTAAATGATAATTTTTTAGATTCAATAATAATAACTGTATTATCTTGTTACCACTGATGAAAAATAGTTACATATATAAATAGAATGAATTCAATATCCAACTAAAGGAGAAATCAGAAAGAATATTTTTTTAATGAATTTTTTATTTTTGATCATGAGAGCAGTAATATACATGTATGATATACCGTTGGAAAGCTAAAGATTTAAAAAAAAAATATCATCTCATACACAAGCTTTTAAAAGTTAATATAGAGTGATGAAAAGAAGATAAAACTAAACTGATTATTTAAGATGATAATACATTGGGACAGATTGTAATTTTACTCAATAAAAATTGTTGTTGAAAAAAAAAATATATATATAATAATATAATAGATTTTTTAATAAAACAGATGTTTCATTAAATTCTATTTAATTAATTGGTTAATAGTTTCACGTAGTTTTATCTCTAACTGTATTTGAAAATTCTTTCTTCGATTCTAAAAATGAAGGTGGGTGAAAGTCGTGTATTGCCCGAACTAGATTTTTTTAAAAACAATTAAATAGATAGCTAATGTAATCATAAAGAAGTCTCTAAAACAAAATAAAAATATTTCCTTATTCATGTTCCAAAAGGTCGAACAAAAATGTAAATGGAAGGATCGGATTATTCTAGATATTCATCTTTTGGGTTATGATACAGAGAGGATGTTCAGGAGGAAAGGTCTCTAGTTATTATCGGTATTGAACCTCTGGCTACGATGGGACTTTTCATTCTCCATATTGAGCTTACTCTAAGAAAGGATCAGAGACTGCAGCTTTTAACGAAAAGGAAAAATCCTTTTGGGTATTTTCATTTTTTTAATTCCGCGTTGGAAAGAGAATTCTAAATCGAGCCTATTCAGCCTGAGAGAGGAGATTGGAAGGTAGGATTGAAGAAATAAACCCGCCTTTGAAGGTTCATCCTCTCGCTCATCTCCCAGCCTTGCTAATCCGTTCGCCCAGGGGTTCCCAGCGCTGCTTTAAATAGTAAAGCCTCGGTATTTGGCCCGTCTGCTGTATGGGCCACTTTCAGAATATATTCCAGGGATCCACAAAGCTACTCTATAAGGGTCAAATCTAAAACTGCAACAGTGGTTCTGATCAAAGGGAATGTACTTGAATAGATCCATTCAACTCTCTCTCTCTCTCTCTCTCTCTCTCTCTCTCTCTATATATATATATATATATATATATATATATATATATAGACTCCCACACAAAAGTTTGAGACGACCTATGGTTTACATCAGTAAATCATAAATAACCTCTATAAATACCTAAATAAAATAAAGGCATCTTAATATTAATAGTATTTATAAACAAATTTGCTGATTATGTATAAGAAAAGTTTGGGAATATCGTAAATAAAAAAAGGCTGCAAATTATTACACAATGCTTTATTATTTCCAAGTAACAATATTGGGGCATAACATTTTATAAGGCTGTTGATAGGCAATTAAGTAATATGAAAAGCACTAATTCAAAGCATCATATCATAACACTACCACTTATTTCAAAATTTCTATTTTGTTTATAATGCTTTACTGATTCTAAAACTCTATACCTACTTTTCTCTATCGTCAAAAATAACTGAGTTATGAGTTGTATTTATGTGAACAATATCAATTTTTCTTCTTTTCTTCTTTCTCTTTTATATAATTATTCGCGTTGGTTAAAAAAACACTAATACATTTTTTTTCTATCTTTAAAAATAACTGAGTTATTGAATAAAATCCTTTTAATCGGCCGCCATTTTAAAATTAACCACCTAATATCAACGTTTAGGTGTTAGGATCATCGTTGAATGGACCAGTATTTTTGTGGCGAATTAAAAAAAAATTAGTCCAGTAGTTTCCGAGATATGCCGAAGACGGCTAACGGCGGACGGTGGACAAACGGATATTTTAAATTCGTTATTCGGATTCTACCCATCTTGAAACGTAAACCCTTAAATTTCGAGCAGAGGTAATTTTTTTTTTTTTTTTTGGTCAAAAATAAACCAATATGACAAGCAATAATTCAAAGGATAATATCATATCACTACCACTGATTTCAAAACGCAATATCTCAGCTAGTTGTAAACCAAATTCAATGGTTCATTTTTCATTTTGTCAAAAATTTAATTCTCTATCTTAATTTAAATTTAAATTTATTATTATTTAATTAATAATTAGAAAAAACAGATTTTTTTTTATACGCTTTTCGGATTCTACGCATCTTGAAAGGTAAGCTTTCATATTTTGAACGGGGATATTTTTTTTTTTTTTTTTTCTGGTCTATTACAAAGGTTGACTATTGAAAATAATAAACTAAAAATAATTTGATTAAATACAATTATTTCTGAAACCTCTAACATGATAGAAATAAATAATAATAAACAATGTGGTTTTTGTGCCTTGTTCTTTATTTACAGCCTATTTATCCCTTAAGGGAAATCGAGATGATTAATTTTATTGAGAGATTTATCGTCTGCAAAAGTTGTAACAAAATCACTACACAGGCAACTTTCGATTATCTTCATTAACCCTAGACCGGTGACTTTGCCAACTGCTGCAATTTTCTTTTGCTTACGGGTATATACCCACTTTTAAACTAAACTTTTAAATTTATATTATGATATTAGAGGGATTATGACATAATAATGTGATAATTATTTTCTTTTCTTTTTTAATCTTTCTGGAAGTTTTTCTTAATATTAACAGTTAAATGAGCACAAATTAACTTCCTTTTGTCAATAAATTACTTTATTTCATCACTATTCACATCTATCAACGTTTCGGGGCTGTTTCCCTATTCTCAAGACTTATTTTTTTAAAATCACTTTTTCACATATTTATTAAAAAGGAAAATAATACAAACAGTAAGCCAATGAACACCCATGAGGACGAATAGCAGTAAGCTATGGAGTGAAGTAATGAATTGTATATGAGAAAATGTTTTAAAAAAATAAGTCTTCAAAATAGGGAAACACCCCCGAAACGTTGATAGATGTGAATGGTCATAAAATAAAGTAATTGATTGACAAAAGGAAGTTAAGGTGTGCTCATTTAAGTGTTAGTGCTCATTTTTTAAATTCAATTTTGCTTATTAAAGAGTAATAATTACAAAGTTTATATATACACATTTTTTCTTGGATATAAACATATTTGTATAATGTACTATTCCATCAATTATTTCAATGCCTATAATTTGAAAAAAATATTACTTTTTCCTTGGCTGGTACTATTTAAAATATTATCTGTATTAGTCTAAGAAGAACTATTAGTGAGGTCTATCGTAGCCCACATAGTGTCACTTTTTATATATAAAAATCTGTCTTCTGATAATGTCTTTTTTAGGATATATTTCTTGTTCAGTGTCACTGATATGTTCCTGGTCAGAATAATCGACGATTTTATCTTTAAACTCGGAGGAATCATACTCTGGTGATGATATCAGCACAAAGTATAAGTTATATTTCTAGTCAGATTGATTTTAAAGTTCTTGTAAAATTCTAGGGATGTCTTCAGATTTAATAAAATGTGATCTAAAACAGTATAATCACATTTTGAGAAGATAATCGTTAAATTAAAATTATAATTAGTAAAAAACAGAAAATAAATTACTTACATGAACGGGCGCGTGGTTGATTTCGTCTATCAAAGCTTGTTTTTAAAGACTATGTTATGAATAATGTCGCAAGTGTTCACTTTATTAAAATCAAAACTGTACTACATGGAAGCGTCTGGGTTAGTGTTAGTTAGGGTTTGTCGGTTTTTAAAAACCGTTTTTTTTTTTCTAGAGAATTATGAAATATGAAAACCAGGTTTTTAGTAGAAAATTTCGGTTTTCAATGTATGAATATCACTTTAAAAAAAAATTGAAAATGACAAATCTAGCCAAATGTACCAGATTGATGAAAACACTGTCGCAAGCGGTTTGGTACAAACAAGCATACAGTCCTGTATTCTAAACTAATATCCATCTGTACCTAATAACATGTTTGTAAAAAAAATAATATGGTTATTATAAAATGTTATTAAAAAAATGTGCCGGTCTATGGTTAAAAAGAATGAATTTCCGTTAAATTGCGTAGTGAACCCACGTAACACAAAGAGAAAAAACTGAGAGCCAAAGTATCCGTAAATCAAAGAGATCTGTTTATGTAAACCATAGGTCGTCTCGACCTTATGAGTGTATGTAAACAGTTATAATAAGGATTGAAGAAAATAATGTTTGAATACCTACCCATGTTTTGGATTAAATATTCTTTTAATGTATATACCCCTGCGTTTGATACCCGCTCAGGGTGGAAGTATTAGGTTCCGAAAGCCCAACTTACCTGTTTTATTGGACTTGACGTATAATTCCTACACCTTCTGAATGGCTGCTATCTTCTACACTTCTAGATTATCGCTTCTGACATAAATCATACCTCTTCGTAGGGAACTGGGAATTTTTATGGTGGCCCTTGCAAAAAAAGTTTTTCGTAAGCGGCTATAAATATCATATGAGTGCTCACAGCCCTACCATCTTCAAAATACTACCGTTAGATAAATTAATGCTTCCTACCTAGACCACGATAGTTGCTAGATAAATCTCTGAGGGACACTGCCTGTCAACCTCAACCCCAAAGCCTCTTCACCTCTCCGAAGTAACTTTAATAGTTATTGGACAAGTTTTAAATTAAAATAGTTCCCCTAAAGCGATCGATCCATGATGAGTTTAACCAACATCTAGGTCACCAGAGAAATATTTCACATTCATAAAATGGAAATTAATGATATACTTTCTTAAGAAACTTATAAAATTTTAGCTTTAAAATTTAATAAAATTCTCGTGTCACAATGTTAGTTACCACACTCCTCCGAAACGGCTGTACCGATTTTTATGAAATTTTATATGCATATTCAGCAGGTCTGAGAATCGGCTACTGTCTACTTTTCATACTCCTAAAGTTGTCCATCCATTACATTATTTTATCATTTTTTTGGACAACAATTTTTTTAATTATTTTTTTAAAATGCTCTATTAAAAAATACATAAAACCCTAAATGTTCACCCTTCCATCTTCGACCCATATTTTTTAATAGTTATTTTGTAATTAAATAATTTTTCACCCCGCTGGATAACTGATAAATTACCACTCGGTAAGTTGCCACCGCCAGTAGACATCCTACCTGTCACACCTCAGCCAACAAACATTTATTTTTTTTTTTTTCTGCACCTGTCTGAAGCTATCTGACGATAAGAAACTGTGCGATATGAACTTTAGTAGCAGACATGGTATGGATGGGGAAGTAAAGTGCCCAGCAGCACCTCTAGCCTAGGCTTTGATTTAGGTAGGGGAGGTCTCTCATCCAGCTTGACTTCAGCCTTCTTCTAAAAGGCATTTCAGCTACTGACATATTTTTAATCGGTCCAATGTCGTTCCCGAGTAGTTTGCTAAGAAAACGCAAATAGAAGGTTCTAATGTGTCGGTCAATTGTTGGTTGTTGTTAGTCGCTATGTAGGGTTTTGTGGTTTGCGTAAGTTCATATGGATTTAAGTAATAATTAATAGTAACAATCTAGCTAAATTTTAGGTTTCTAATTTTTTGTTTTAGTTCTTTTAGTTCCTATATGAGAGTATTTCTTTTCACCTTGACATGTGGGCCCCAAGTCATCCTTCGGTGTTAGTCCTAGGTAATGTACAGAAATGTTCTGAGGAACTTGGTAGTCGTCCCTAAAAATTGGTGAGTGAAGTTCATTCTGTATATATATTCTGTCGTGTTGTGGACGTTGCTTGTTTTTACTTATGATTTAATGGAATTTACCAAAGAGAGTATCAATTTTGCATTAAGTGATTTTGTACCGCCAAAGTGGCTAGGTTAGGATCGTCGTTTCATGTTGACATTGCAGTATCGTTCGCGTAAGTATCACTCAATTTGGCTGGTGTGAGTATATCAGGTAATTTAAATTTTACGAGTCGAAATACTATTTTCTTATAGTAGTGGGTTGCTTCACATGAAATGTCCGTTTTTATAGTTTCTGAAATCCTGTACTTTTGTATTATAAACATTAGCTTCCCAATCAATTACCCACTTTTTAGTATACCTCCAGAGTTTAGACTTGGCCATTCGGCAGCTGAGGCCGCTAGAAATATTTGCAAGGCGTTTGGGGAAGGGAGTGTTAATGAACGGACCATTCGCCGTTGGTTTGCTATGTTTTCAGCAGGGGATACCGACTTGGAAAACTTGCCCCGAGGAAGACCTCCGTCCGTAATTGACAACGATGTCCTCAAACACACAGTAGAAAGAAACCCCTACCAAACAGTTAAAGGACTCTCAGCACAACTAAATGCAAGTCCATCTACCATTTCCAGACATTTAAAGTGTATTGGGAAATTAAAAAAGCTCAATACATATGTACCTCATGATCTCACTGAGCGGCATGTTTCAATATACCGTGCAAAAAGAACTGGGCTACGAAGTTCTTCCGCACCCACGATATTCTGCCGACTTGTCTCCAACAGATTACCACCTGTTCAGGAATTTAGACAACTTCGTCAAAGGAAAACGTTTTTAAAATGATGATCAAGTGAAAAGTGCGTTTTCAGATTTTGTTTCACTTCAAAGCTCAGAGTTTTTCAGTTCGGGGATAAAAAAGTTGGTGTCACGTTGGGAAAAATGTGTAGAAATTAGAGGTGAATACTTGGAATAAAATTATCTGTTTTCATATCGTAATTTTAATACAAATCCTTTACCTTGAAAACGGACATTTCATGTGACACAACCCAATATTATCCTTTTATTATACAATTATAGGTATATTTAGTTATGTATTTATGTTCGTTTCAAAGTAAATATGAAGGTGTAAAAGAATGGACTGATTAGGTATTCAGAGCCCGTACTGAACATTCCCAGAGGCCGAAACAGTTTAAAACAAATTTCCGTGCGCCGCTCCGAAGAAAGACGACTCCTCGTGTAGCAGACTTGATGAAGGATGGCCTAATCCCAGCCGGTGCTTTCTTCAGCAGAGAATATTTGTAATGCTACGTTTGAGGCGCCCTTCCATCTGCAGAGCCTATTTATACAGTCCCGCTGGAACGTAATACATACAAATTTAGAAGGGTATAAATGTTCTCGAAATGTTCCTTAAATCGCAGTATATTTCTTGTACTCCCTTCAAAACTCATTTCTCTCCTTAAAAAAAAAAAAAAAAAAATGTTTTGTTGAGAGTGTACGACCGACTGTTAAGATGATGATAGATAAAATCAGATTCAATCTAGTAATGAATGTTCTAATTTTGCCGACGTTTCGGCTCAGACATGTAAGCTATCATCATGTTTGGAAAAAAAGGAAGAAAATTTAGGCCGTGTTAGACTATATGAGTCAGAATGAACCTGCATGATATTAAAGCCCTTACAATTTTACAACGATATTGGATGTTCAACCGAAATCAGTAAAGGCTTTTTGAGAAAATCGTAAGAAGGTCCAAAATGCATGGAATGAAGTGGCTCTTCGGTTAGTCGATGTTAATGAAAACGTTGTTATAATCTATCAGCCATGGCTCTTTTAATATAGAATTTCAGTTTTATATAACTTATATTTTTTGCGTTACACTTACAACATACACATATAAAAAAAATACGGATATGGAAATGAATACGGACACACACAGCCTTTTTTGTGGGACTTGGTTATTTAGCCTCAGGGAATCCTAAATTGTGTAACTCCGTTGAAAACTGAAATTCACGTAATAAAAGGATTTATAGTCTAGAGAGGAACCCCATATTAATTAAAATACTTTTCTTTTTTTTTAGGTTTAATTACTACTTTTACTTTCCAGATATAGATATGGATATGACCATACAGCTTGGTTATTTCATCGCAATGGACTATGTTGCTTTCTTTACCATATATATTTTTTTTAGTATGCCAGTTTATAGGATGACTTGAAGATAGTTGGTATATAGAAGGGAAGAGGGCAGACAGAGGCTGATATATTACAGGTGGGCTGGGAGAGGTTAATGGTCCGGAAGGAACGTGTGAGGCCTACCTTAAGTCTGTATCTATCAACCTCTGCCCCTGCAGTCTTCAATAATACATTCGGTGTATCTTATTATACAACGCTACGACAACATACATAACATATTTAACAATGTTTAATTTAACAATCTATAAAACATTTCTCCCTTGTAAACGTCATAGTCAGGAACATAAAAAGAAGCCCATGGCTATTACATGCTTCAGAATAGGACCATAAATGCTCTTAACTAAATTTTAGTTTTAATAAAATATTTAAAATTGCCTTTACAGAACCTTTAAGGTAAACCATAACTTTTCCTACACATCCATCTATTCCCAATCTGCTGGAGTGCGTCCAGGTATTATCTTAGGTCCTATCCTCTACTCCCTTTATACAGCTGACATTCCACTCCATCCTCGCACTGTCCTCAATACTTATGCTGATGACACGTGTGTCTTATCCGTCCATAATGATTCATCTACTGCATCCCAAACCCGTCAGTCCCACATCACAGCCATTGAAGAATGGTTTCAAAATTAGAGGATTAAAACAAACGCCAACAAATCCCACCAAATCACCTTTACCCTTCGTCGCAAACCGATGAGCTCCTGCCCCCCAGTATCCTTTAATAACATTTCCCTTACTTCTGTTGAGCAAACCCGATACCTAGATCACCATCTTGACAAGCGCCTTACTTGGAATCCTTACACAAGACTGAAACGACAAGAAACTGCTCGAAGATATCGATTACTACAACACTTACTAGACAAACGTTCAAAACTTACAGTATATTACAAAAGACTCATTTACATCACTATTATCACACCTATTTGGACATATGGAATCGAGCTTTGGGGCTCTACGAAACCATCTAATTCCTCCCGCATCAAATCCAAAATCCTGAATGCCCTTTATTTTGTCACAAATCAACTCCTCCATCAAATCCCATTTTTTGCAGACATAGCCCGTGATAGATACTCCCTGCTCCATTCTAAATCCTTCCATACAAACCCACTTGTCCGTAATTTATCTTCCTCAGATATCCCTGATAACCCTCCGAGGCGACTGAAAACAAGGTGGCCTCGGGACTTTCATCCTTAAAATAGTTAGTAAAGTGCTACCACTGGGTAGTTCTTTCTCAAGACATTTTCATGACTTTTTATTTTCATTCTACATATTTACTTATTGTGTTCTTTAATACAGTTGTAAATTACTGTAAATAAATAAGAAAAAAAAATGGCAAAAACATTGGTTTTTGGTTTAACCAGAAAAACGATATCATTAATAGAACTTTGTATATATTAAACGATTTTTGACTCACATTTAATTAGCCCACGTTATAAAAAAAAAAAGTCAGAAATGATAGGAAATAAGCTCTCCTTATCGAAGAGTGACAGTAATGTGTTAAGCTTTTGCTTGGTTCAATCAGATTTAGAAAGTTTTTGCCTGTCATAAAGTTTTTTTAGGTGATGTTATAAGTCTTGAGTTTTTTGTAATCTTCTCCCATCACTGTCAGAGTTTTGATATATTTTAATATTGTTGTCAAAGTATATTCGATAACAACTTTCTAAAAGAGTTATAACTTATAATATACTATAATTTTTTAATTCAACGAAAAAACTTAAATCAGACATGACACCCTCAAACATAACCTCGAGGCGGCCGTAATATTTTTATATAAAAAAAATATTATAATGATAAGAAATAAAAAACTATTATAATTAGCCCAGGACTATATTTTATAATTAAAAAAAAAAAAAGAATTAGGCCTTGATCACACTCACCCGTAAGGTTTTTTCCGATTCGGGTACCCACTTTAGAGAAACTTGGTCTTCCCCAGGAAGGTCTCCATACCCTAGGGTGGGCCCCCGGTAAAATAAGCAGAATAAGTAATATTCTGTCATAGCTAGGATTCGAACCCAGGACCTGGACAACTGAGGACAAGTGCTCTATCCACTAGACCATACCGCTCTTATAAATATTTAAGTTACAAAAATAATTACGAAAGCGAAGTTAAATTAAATGTTATCCCTTCTCTCACGTACTTCCTATTAATCCGTTTCAACCCGCACTGAAAGAACTTTTAAAGTTAACGATCATCTTTTATACTCCCCATTATTCACCCAATTAGCCGGTGTACCTCAAGGTAGTATCCTAGGTCAAATCCTCTACACGGTGTATACAGCTGATATTCCCATCCACCCACCCGTAGTACATAAGTTGAAGATACATGTGAGTGACTAACGGTCGTGTTACTGTATCCCAAATGCTATTGAATCATGTATCAACTATAGGAGAAATTAAAATAAATTCCATTAAATCACCTTTTCTTTGCGTCGTGAACCAACGATCTCCGGCCCATTTGTATTCTTTAAAAATATTTCACTCACCAGAGACTCCATCTTGATAAAAATCTTTCATCGTATCCTCACACCAGACTGAAACGACAGGAAACTGCGCGTAGATACTGTTCACTACAACACTTACTTGACAAATATTCTATATCTGCTACAGAATAATCATTTGTATAACCGTTATTAGACCTATGACATTAAGCTAAAAATTCTGAATGCTACTTACTTCATCACAAATAAAATCATCTTTAAATATCATATGTTATTATTTTTGTTCACTTCTACTTTGCCTTTTTAGTCTTTACATGGTGTTCAGGAGCCAGGGAGGAAGAGTGAGGGATTTGTGCCAGAGTTGAAAGCTACCTGGTGCCTTGACGCGAAGTATTCGTCATCTGGTTGCTAGGCGACGCCAACCCGCCTGCTTATACATATCCCGGTAGTTGAAGACTTACTCAAATTAGATATACGCTCTTTATTTCCAAACTCCCTGCCCACACAAACCCACTTGTCCGTGACCTATCGCCTATGTTTACTCCCGATTACCCTTAAAGGCAACTAAAAAGAAAATGGCCAAAAGACCTTATATGTTAAACTTTGAAGAGGTAGCTATGGATAGATCCTATGCAAGATTTTATTAATTAATCATTTCTAATTTTCATTCAGCTCATTTACTAATTTATTTATTAATTGAAGTTGTAAATTAAAATAAATCAATATTCCCTGCTAATCTGAAACCGTAAGAGAGACAGGAAGCCGTGGAGCGGTGGAGCGGAAGAAGATAAAAGATGCACTACCTAAACCCGGCGTACCTGCACTCAGCTCACCACGACCCTAAGAACAACAAACCTTCACCTGGAGGAGCTAGCTCAGGCATTCTCCGCTTTAAAATAATAATGAGTTGGAGACCTGTTGTCTCTGAGGGAGGGAATATAGTGCGGCGCTGGGATTTCGCTACACCTCTAGTGTGGTGAATGATACAGTTAAGTGCTCCTCTGTGCTTAACTTATTTATACATCTCACTAGGACAACAATATTTCAACTTTTTTAAACGTTTGCAAATTGTATATCTGTATACTAGTAGAACGCCACTACTTCGGACGAGTGAAATTTGAATGTCATTTTTTTTTTCTTTTTAAACAAGATCCGGCTCACCGATTTGAGTTTATCTCTTAGAGAGTTTTAGTTTCACGTAACGGAAAGTGCAATTAGCAAGAAGTTATTTTTATTTAATAACGTTTACTCATTATTATATTTAAACATTGGCAGATATGAAAAACATATATCAGATTGTAAGTTTATAAGTTTGTTATTTTAAAGTGAAGCACCGATAAGGGGAAATTAAAGTTTTCCATAAAAAGAAAACTTTATTTTTATGAATGTATTCTAACTATAGAAATAATAACATTTTCTAAAATCTTACGCTTTCCAATACTATATTTCAAGAATAATTTTTTGATATCTTGGCTACTGAAAACTTATTTTCCTCGTTAAAAAAACGACTAAATTTCAATGTATTTTAATTTTAAAGCTTCTAGAATGAATCCCGTAAATGATGGTAAAAAATGTATCAAAATCCGTCAAGTGGTTTTGAAGGAGTTTGTGGAAGCCAAAACGTGTCATCATTTTATATACACAGAGAGATATGGCAATTTAATAGAATAAGCAAGTGTTTTCCATATTACATTGCGAATAAAAAAAAATTAAAAAACAAAACAAAAATACTATGAACAGTTTGGGATTCAGTACAATGTACATCGAGACGGAAAGATACTATGGACACTCTAGCCAACTCTTGGATATAGGCACATAATTTGTAAGTTCTACACTACATCCACTTTCTATAAGTTTTATATAGATTAATATTTATATCTTTATGTATTTTATTTTAATGCTGCGGCATTCGTTAAATGTTGAATAGACGATCTAAAGGAGGGAGGGGGAGGGGCGATTACGGTTAGTCGATAATTACTGTTACATTATCTGTGGCGGTCGTGAAAAAGTGGTCGTCAAAATCTTTCATTTTACAGGTGAGCGACTTAAAGTTTTACTTAATACCCAAATAGAGTAATTAACATATATGAACATACAGCTTTCTTTCCACCTGAAATTTATTCCACCATGAAGTTTCTTTAACCAACTTAACACGACGAGGAGACGGTCTGAGGGAGCGATACGTGGAGTTAGCTAATTTTTTATATAACTCGAGTTATCTAGTTTTTTACGACCGCTACAGATATGTTTCCTCTTAGTTTATATCATAACAGAAAATGTAAGACCAATTTACGACTCCTTTTGAAATCAAGAATCTAAAATACCTCTAATTTTTCTAAAGCAGTCGATAGAAGTTAAAAACTTACTTTCATAATGATCTCTAAAAACAGAAGTTATGTTATGACTTTTATTTATAGCACGAGATTAAAACTCAAAGCATAACTTTTATTTTTGATGGTTAAACGGACATATCTTATTAAAAAGGAACATGGCAACTACTGAAATGCAACACGAAATTGGTCAAAGGCTGAAAAGAAGCTATATGAGGGACTTCCTGTCATAAATAGGAAATAGTCACTAAGAGATACTGCTGGGCGTTACCCTGCCCATCATACTCTACTACCCCACAAGGTCAAATATCTGTAATGCGTACATCTGTGGTGCGTAAGTTCAAATGGGTTTGAGTAATAATGTTTAGGTGTTCAATTTTCTTGAAGTCGTGAGTATAAAAGTTTTAGCCTTTTGTATAGTGTTATATATCTTTTCTTTTTTTTTTCTTTTCTTAAATCCATGTCATTTTTTATCGTCATTCGTCATTACCTTATCATCATTCATCATTTATCATCGTCATCCGTTATTACTTAAAATCTTTTAATCTT
Organism: Piezodorus guildinii; assembly: GCA_023052935.1. NCBI lineage: Eukaryota > Metazoa > Arthropoda > Insecta > Hemiptera > Pentatomidae > Piezodorus > Piezodorus guildinii. The sequence goes on from CM041294.1 coordinate 177,637,017, forward strand.
TACCTCGTCACTATTTCTTACAATTTTATCAAATACTCATAAGTAATAACTCAAGTACTCTCAAGTAATAACTTTTGGCTATTTTTAAAAATTGAATCAGTAAACATAACTTAGCTTCTTGGAATTTTCCTAACGGACATTCTAGTTCTCATATTTTCCGTTCCACGCAATGAGCGTTTTTTAAACTGGGAAACATCACTCCTGCAGGCAACGCTTGCACGTCATGTAAGTATTTTTTCTTATTGATAAGGGTCTTTTTTCATCGCCCATCTCTTTCTCCCCCTTTCCATACTCATATCTTTCTCCGTTACATATCGTCACATATAATTATTAGTTTAATATTACATTATTTTAAAATTTAAATTATTTTTTATTCATACTGTTTCTCTTTTGTAATGACTATATTTTTTTATATATTACCTATACTCTTAACTATGTTTTTAATATATTACCGTCATATATCAACTCAAAATTGTTAATATTTAAAATTTTAATTGTTCACATATTTTTCCTTTATCATTTTTTTTTCATTTACTTAGTCTCTCTTTATATATTCTCATTACAATATTATCATCTCAGTTATGTTTACTTCCATACTTTATAACTATCATCTTAATTTTGTTTATTTCCATACTTTATAACTGTCACCTTATTTCCATACTTTATAATTGTCATCTTATTATCATTTTACATTTAATATTATTTATGTTCCCTTAATTTATTACTGTCATATTATTATTATATACCTAACGCATTATTAAGTCTATAATTACATTGGTTGTTATCTTGTTTCTTTTAGCCCTGATGAAGGCCCACATTGTAGGCCGAAACGTCGGCGCATAATTAAAATAACATTTATTTTAAATGTGTGTTTATATTTTATGACCGCACCCCCAACCATCTTCCTCATCTAATTTCTCAACGGTCAACAAAACTCCACCATCATGTCATTTTTTTGTTGGGTGTCTAGCCGAGATCTCTGATTATGACTGTCTGTGTAATTTTGACGTTGTATATTGTAGAGCAGAATTCTTGCAAGAGAGTGAAAGTAATCTCTTGAAATTTGTCTTGGTTAAGCAGAATTTTCCAAAGTTGACAATATTCGTGAAGCTGGGTTAAGTGATATTGAAATCGCTGCGAGACGTTCGTAGGATTGAGATGTTTTGTTAAGGTAGTGCAAATCGTGATTTTTATTTTAGTAAGATAATAACTTGACATTTATTCACTACGCCCTAGAAAAGGAAGATATTTTAGATCCCTGGCTTTGGTTAAAGATAGGCTATCAATTAAATATTTAAGTTTCCAAAATGTAAACCTAGGTTGTGCTGCGCCTTCTAATGCGAGGCTGCTTCTAGCACTGATCCGAAATACGGGACTGCACTTTCGCATGGTATTTTCGGTATTGAAGGGGTAACCCTCTATATAACACTCCTATGGACCATCAACCCTTTAGGTAACCCTCCTACGGACCATCAACTTAGGCCTTTACCTTGACAATCAAATAAGATAGGCATACTACCTCTTGCGAAAAAGAAAAGAACTGAATTAACGATATAGACTTCTTTCGAGATAACTAGACAAACGCTCAATATTATTATTGAAAAACAAATCAAATATTTATAGTGTATTGGTAAAACCTATTTATACTTATGGGGGCCATTATAATTATATATAATGGAGACTTGTGCATTGAGTCATGGGGAACAACAAAAATTCGAGCATCAAAATTATCCAATCATTTTATTCAAAATTGCTTTGGAAAATTGCAAATGCCTCTTCTTATGTATCTAATGATATTCTACATACTAACCTTGATATTGCATTCATAATTGCAACTGCCATTGATCCCTTCAATATTTCGACAGACTGACCCTAAATTCAAGCCCAATGACTCAGGAGCTATCCTTTGCCACAATGACCACTGCCTGAGTTAAGACTATAAAGTCGATGGCTAATGAAGACCTGTTATACTGATGGACATTTCTTCTTAAAATAAATTATTTTTATATTATTTCATGCATTTTTTTCATATTATTTGTAGGCATATTGACTTATTGCATAAGCAGATAGGAAATATAATTTTATTGTCAAAAGTCGTACAAGTAAATAAATAAATAAAAAATCTATATACAAGAAGCAAATTAAATTATAGCCGTTTTACGAATAACAAATAAAAATTCCAACGAACAAGGTAGTTTTCTGTCTCGATTAAAAAAAAAAAAAAAAAAATTATGCAACGTATATAATAAAGTAAAAAACGCGACTAACTTCGACACATTGATTATAACTCACGCCTACGATACCATACTGGCTGTACAAAATAACGTAACCATCCAACGAAATTGGTACTCTCTTTGGTAAACTGTATTGAATGAGGACAAGTCAAAGTATGTAATGTTCACACTACGACAAAACACTTGTCCACCATTATTTTATGCCGACAACCAAATTTCTCAGACCAACTCAGTAAATTCCTAGGGCTAACACTCGAACGAAGATGACTTGGGGTCCACATGTCAAGGTGAAAACTGCTCAGCTACGGAATGAGAGTACTATACTCTCTTCTATCTAAATCATTAAAACTATACTGTTTTCCTCACAAAACTAAGTTCATTTTTTTTTTTTTTAAATCATAATCGAACTCTTTCTTCTCAAACGTCTGCTTCGTCCGATAGTTGGATATTTTAAGTGATTATGTTTTTTTTCCAAGTCCTAAAACCTAACCATATATTATTATTCAAACAAACATAACTCATATGAAACCTCATCTTCGTAACTTATCAAAAAACATTAGCTAGGAAATCATTCACTACGATTGTATCTTTAAATATTGCAAATGAAAGCTCTTATAACTCAGCGAGGCTCACAATTTTATCTGGAATCAATATTTTTTAAATATTACTAAAAGCCATTTCAATTGTCTTTGTTGTCGATTCCGATGAGAAATTACTTTTAAAGACAACTTTGGAACTTCTCGAATCGGCTCCATTGTCCAAGAATCATTACAACAAAAAAGTTGTAATTAAGAAAAAGGTAAAAAAAAAAAAATAATAATAATGATTTAAAAACAGTCGTTCTCGTGAAAAAAAATGAAAATGACATTTTATTTTTTTCACCCTCTCAATATATTAAATAATATTCTCTTTCCGGGTATCCGAGCTAATTGCTTCTCTAATTTACCTTTTCCTTATTTTTTCTCTTATTATATAGATTTATTTTATCGTGTTCAATCACATCAAATTAATATCTCAAGTTTTTACTTTCCTTTTTATAATCAATATCATAATTTTCTGTACATGTTTAAGTGGGTACATCGTCCATTATTATGAGTAATGTTTTAGTTTAGCTTTGATATCGTTACTGCTTTTCGCTTCAAAGCGTATAATTGAATATTAATCTATAGTTTAATTAATTATGTAACGTTTATTAGAGGGAAAATAGGGCACACTATGCATTAACTATATTTCCAGCTTTATCCAATTAACATCGTAAATAGCAGTATATAATAGGGAGTGAAGAACGCGTAAACTCAATTTATAAAAATAGACGATAATAGAAGATAATGGATCGTGATTTATCTATTTGTAATCTGTTGTTTGTCATTTGAGTGTGGATAAGGGTTTCATTGAACACAATATACTCCAAGTGACGGTAAATGTATAGCCAAAATCGTTCTTCATTGGATTTTCGATTTGAAAAATGTTGACAAATCTTCGATCTGAGCATCACGAACGGAGCATATAAGCCCCAAGATTAAATATATCTTGGCAAAATAAAGACATTTTTTTCTCATGTGCTTTTTTCCAGTAGGAAAGAAATTAGGATTGCGGGCACATTAATGAAGATTAGAAGGTACAGAATGGAACAAATATTCCATGAACGAAATTTATAAGTAAAAGTTCTTTATGCTACCTATGCTGATGACACCTGCATGTTATCAGTTCATAAAGATCCATTTGTTGCCTCAAATACCCTTCAAGCCCACATCAAAGACCTAGAAGTATGGTGTCAGAACTGGAGAATAAAAATAAATTCCAACAAATCCCATCAAATAACTTTTACCCTTCGCCGTAAACCTTTGACTTCCTGCCCTAAAGTATCCTTTAACAACACTCAACTAGTTCCTGTTGAACAGATCCGATACCTAGGACATCTTCTTGACAAACGCCTAACTTGGAATCCACATACACGACTAAAACGACAAGAAACTGCTCGCCGCTTTAGGCTACTTCAACACTTACTAGACAAACGATCAAACCTTCCTCTTAACTACAAAAGGCTCATCTACATGACTATTATAAGACCAATCTGGACTTACGGAGTAGAGCTTTGGGGCTCTACTAAACCATCAAATTCTTCCCGCATCCAATCCTTACAATCCAAAATCATTCGTAAAATCCTCAATGCTCCTTACTATGTCACGAATAAACTTATCCATAAAGACCTTAATGTTCCCTATGTTACTGATTTGGCCCGGACCAGGTATCAATCCTTTCATGACTAACTCCATTCTCACTCTAACCCACTAGTTTCAATCCTTTCTTCCTCTTCAATTTCGGATAGTCCTCCGAGGCGCCTGAAAAGGAAATGGCCCCGGGACCTTCTAGTTTAAATATTTTTAGAGTGCTGCCACTGGGTAGTGTCTCTACATGTTTTTCATGACAGTTTTGTATATTACCATCACATTTACTAGATGTATTTTTATTTAATACAGTTGTAAATATCAATAAATATGTTTTAAAAAAAAAAAAAAAAAAAGTTCTTTAGGCGCTGGGTATTGAATGCTTCTGATGTCAAGCATTTCAAATAAGTTACGACGTTTTTATTATTTATTTTTTGTGCTCATAATCATAATCATTTATTAATAATAAAATTAAAATAAAAAGAGCTGTACAAAGAGTAAGATCATGGTATACATGGGGAAGTAAAGTGCCCAGCAGCACCCCTACCTAGGCTTTAACTTAGGTAGAGGAGGTCTCTCATCCAGCTTCTCTTTACCATTGCAAGGTCCTGACTCATCTGTTGATATATATATATATATATATATATTTATTTTTTTTTATTTCTTTATATTTTCAAAATATTACAATTTGTCTGATTGGACAATAATAATAGTGGTGTAGGATCACATTCATACAATAAAGGACATATTTTTAATCAGTCTATTGTCGTGTCCGTTACTTTTATTGTTAAAACAAGAGTAGAGTGTTCGTATATATTGGTCAACTGTTGGTTGTTGTAAGTCCGTGTGTAGGGTTTGGTTGTTTACGTAACAAGGAGCTGTCGTCTTATGATTTTTGATTCTCGCCGCTTTAGGCTACTTTAACACTTCCTATAGCTACGATCAAACCTTCCTCTCAACTACAAAAGGTTCATCTACATGACTATCAAACACCAATCTGGACTTGCGGAGTAGAGCTTTTTGGGACAATAGACTGATTAAAAATATGTCCTATATTGTATGAATGTGATCCTACACCACTATTATTATTGTCCAATCAGACAATCAAATTCTTCCCTCATCTAATCCTTACAACCCAAAATCCTTCGTAAAATCTTCAACGCTCCTTACTTTGTCACGAATAAACTTATCCATAAAGACCTTAATGTTCCCTTTGTTACTGATTGGACCCGGAGTAGGTATCAATCGTTTCATGACAAACTACATTCTCACTCTAGCCCAATAGTTTCAATCCTTTCTTTCTCTTCGATTCCGGATAATCCTCCGAGGGGCCTGAAAAGGAAATGGCCCCGAGACCTTCTAGTTCAGAATATTTTTAGAGTGCTGCCACTGGGTAGTGTCCCTATATGTTTTTCATGACAGTTTTATATATTACCATCACATTTACTATATTTATTTTTATTTAATTATAAATTATATAAAGATTTTTTATTAAAATGAGTGCAGTTTTTGTATGTATTCAGTTTCAGTCTAATTTTTAATTTTTTGAGTCGAATAAAAGAGAGTATACCACTTTCAGTCGCTGGTTGGGAGTCTTTCTTCTCATCTTGACATGTCGGCTCCAAGCCATCCTTTGTCAGTCCTAGCTAATGTACAGAGTTGGTCTGAGGAATTTGATTGTTGTCGATAAAAATTGATGGACTAGTGTTTTGTTGTAGTGTGAATGTTATATATTTTTGATTAATTGTGATTTAATCGAATTTTCCAAAGGAAGTACCAATTTTTTAGTAGCATTAATTAATTTTGTAAAGGCAGTAATGAATATGAAAATGGTTCACAACGATAGATCAATTTTTTTTTTTTTTTTTTTTTTTTTTTTGGGTGATAAAATGAATTAAATATTGAATAATTCTCAAGTTGAATCAACAAGTTAGGGTACGATAATTGATGTGGTTTTTCCATCATTTAGTTGAGTTCATGTTTCTCAATCATAAACATGAACCATTTTATGTTTGAATAATATTAATAACTGAATAAATGTATTTATCATGAGTAACGCTGATATCAATTTCAAAGTAGTTCATATTCAATCGCGTGTAACCTTTACAAGAGATTGAAGATAAACTTCAGTTAAGGATACACGCACTCAGATTTTTTCATTCAAACCATTATATGTGGCTCATAAACGGTAGGTCTTGGCAACATATTTTACAAACAATATATTTCTTTATGGCATCGATATTTGTATTCAAAGCCCTTAGATTTTACGAAATGAGTCATGTTTTACTCCGACCTAGTGTTAATTACGAGGAAATATAATGACCTACTTTATCGACTAAACTTCTTTAAACGTAACTCTATTATACAAGTTGGAATTGCCTTTGTCCTTAAAATTAATCGGATAAAAACTTTATGAATTTTTTTATTCCAAAGTCCATTTGCATCCCGAGATTTCTCCCGAGGTATAATAACATCAACTCGATGTCCCTATCTTGTCTCTTATTTTCATTTTTATGACTTTATTTTACTTAATAACTTTTTTCCTCTTTATGTGAAATGCGAAATAGAGAAAGTTGAAAAAACTATCTATCGTAAGATCAAACAAATGTCCCAATCTTGTTGAGTAAGGAATGAAGGAATTGTGTGAATGCATATCTATATATGTATGTATGTACATATATGTATATATATATATAAAATTATGTCGGTTGTTGCAATCCTTTTCTTAACCACGCTACAGAACTTAAACATCATTTAGGATATCTTTCCATCTTTCCTGAAAATAAGTTGTACAAGTTAATATATAGTTGCCATAAGCTCAAAAACATATGCTCATATGTTGTAATGAGAGAGGATATGGTTATCCAGTGTTGCCACAGTATTGTACACACAGTACGCAAGATTTTAGAAAAAAAAAAAAAAAAAATGAAATGGCAAATCGTACAAAGTACTTAAAATAAATGGAATGTTGTCACGAATACATGTAATAACATTTTTAGAGTGGGATCACTTGTAGCTGGGTGGCTAGCGTAACAGCCTCCCATGCTAAAGGTCACGGGTTCAAACCCGCAGGTGGTCCTGGGATTTTTTAATGGGAGTAAAAAATCCTTAGTTACGCCGTCCTTCGGAGGGGACGTTAAAAGGTGGTCCCGAGCCTGTGCGATGTCAGGTACTCGTTAAAGATCCCTATCCTAATAAAACCTGGATAGGCCAAATTTAGGACTCCCACTGTAGCATCGTCCGATTAGCCATAGTAGAATAAAGTGACGTTAAACAAATAAACAAACAAACAACATTTTTAGAGCTATTAGATATATTAAAAACCGTGGACAAATATTTATCAATGTTTTATTTTAAAATAGCATGCATACTGAACCAATTATAATTTGTTTAATATTTTTGCCCATTATTGAATTTAATAATTAATATAAGTTATAAAATGAACATAATTAATTCCTGCTAAGTGCACTTTTCATTACCTACCCTTTCATCACTTTTCGTAACGATGAACCACTATCCCCAAAGCGATGAACACTACATCAGTCAAACAATCCTATTTACAACATAAATGGCACTACGTTCAAATTACACCCGTGTGGAGCAGGGAGTGTCATTAGTCATATGTCTCTCTCTACATATGAATGCAATGATACCGCAATACTTGGTTTCCGCGAAAATCATCTAAACCACACTACCGATTTCGATACGGTTTTTACATCATGTAGGGCCTGCTTTTCGGAAGATTTATAAGTAAAATACATTATAAGTAAACTACACGGAAGGTTTATAAGTAAAATACATAAAATGTAGCCTATTTTTTAAAAGAAAAAATAAATTTTCTGTAACCAAGTCATCAAAAAATTATTTCTGAAATATGAGTATTAATAAAGACGTGTAATATACCGTTGGAAAGCCCAAGATTTTAGAAAAGTTAATATGCAATGTGTTGGGAAGAGGGGCGACAAACGCGTTTGCTCGCTGCCTCAACCCGTTCCTTATTATGAGTCGCTGAATTTTCTGTTGTGGATAAATCGATGAAATAATAAAAAATAGAACAAAAACAAGCTTATATTAATTAAAATAATACAAAATACTGTTTATAGTCTACAAGGTGGTGATTCTTCCTTCCCTCTCCTTTCTTTCCTTCTGCGACTCCTACTCCATGCGACAATTCTGAGACATGATGTGCGAGTTGCGATTATACGAAAAATATGCGACATTCAGCGACAACCAACTTAAGTAAACACCGTCTACACTCGCGAGTGACTCCTTTTTAATTTATTAACTCTCTCACAATCCCAGAATGCACTCTGCCCAGCGGTCACTTAACAGCTGTTTCAAATTAAATAAAACAATTGACTGTAACGCTTGCACATAACGAATCACAAAATAAAACAAATAAAATTAAAAATAGAGAAATATAAACATATGAATCTTTCATTTCTTTACACTATGAAATAAATAGTACAAGTTTTTGTAAGGCTTAAACTTATAATCATATGTTATTGATAAAGATGGAGGTTATCATAGTTAAATGTACTGTATCCTGCAAGTTATATTATTAAATTTATTACGTATGATTTCAGAAACCACATTACTTGCCGAATTTAAACTAATTTGTAAACATAAATGTAAGTTGTTATAAATTTATAAACATACATTGTCATTGATTATTTCAAATTGAATGCTATTTCATAAAAACGGATATTTCACGGTGAACTAAATGGGATTCCAATGAAACCTATGGGATTCCTATGAAAATAAGGTACTTCGTAAAATATTCAATCCAAAGAGATATGAGCCACGTGGGAGTTTAGAAAGTTGCACAACGCGAAATTGCGGAACTTGTATCCTGTGAATATAGTTGAGTTGATAGCATCGCGGAGCTCAAATGGGCGAGTAAAGTTGTTGGGCTCGGTGAGGAGCGGATTCCGAGAAACTTGGTATTCGCTGATCCGACTGGTAGGCGTCCGAAAGGTAGGCCGAAGCGTCGATGGGAGGATTGCGTTGAGGCTGATCTCGGGAGCTTGGGCTTGAATGGTGAATATTGGAGTCTGTGTAGGCAGAATTTGGTGGTATCGGCTTTGGGTTCAGTAAGCCTATTATCATTATTATTGTGAAACCTTAATTTGTTTTTTAAAGTTTTCTTTAAATATTTATAGATATATACAATAGTTATAAACCGAATAAAATAGGAATCGTTGTTATTTCTGTAGTTTTTGAATACATATATAGTAGTTTTATTTATATGATAAAATTACATTTTCCGTTTTCTGTCCTAGACTTTAAAGTAACAAACAAATAAAGTTAACTAATTTTCAATTGTGTTTTTCATGTCTGCTGATTATTAAATTTAATAACGAATAGACTTTATTATATAAAAATATTTTCTCGTAAATGGCATTTATCATCACGATTAACCAAAAATCCTAAAGCGATAAACTATAAATCGGTCAGAAAGAGATTTTTTAAATATAATTTTCTAACTTCACCCGTGCAAGCAAGGGTATGATAACTTAAGCAGTGGTTCGTAATCCTTGCGAACGGTAGCTTTATTGCATACTGTCATCTGATTCTATTGGGAGTCTAAGTTTTGAAATACACGGACTGCAACAGAATGTTTGAAGTCAAACTTATTGAAATACATGTTCCGTTCATAATAAAAATCAATAGCCATTATAATTATTATTTCACAAGAGCCCTAAAGATTACATTAGCTAGAAGAAGATCCAGCAAACGTTCCAACCCCATTATCGATTACATTAGATTGGATTAGTCTGTATGAGATGAGAGCTGCTAACAATTAAAAGTTGCTAAGTGTATTAGGCTTAACAACTACTGAGGACCTAACAACATTACATAATCCTGTCAGCAGTTAATGGATTGATTATCTTAATGGACTCCCGAATCCAATACAATTTTTCTCATTCATGTTACTTTGTCTCTAAAAGCTCCATTTTAAAATTAGTGCCGGGTTATTATTCTGTGTTTAATGTCAATTTCATATCGATCTACCTGTACATTTAGCCGCGAATAAAAGTTATTATAGTCCTGCCAGTTTTGGGATATATTGTGATTGTGAAGTTGATTTCCAAAAGGTACTATTTCCATTCTTGTAAATATTAATGGCAGCGGAAAAATCTCTCAGCGCAAAAAGTTATTTTTTTTTAATCGCCTGTAAAAAACGCTTTCAACCTATTTTACAACACAACAAAGAAATGACCTACTAGTAAAGTTAATTTTTAATCAACTCTGAACACTCGGGTATTGGAATATCGGTAACATTCAGCTAACAGGTATATTGTCGTCAAAAGAAATCAGAAAGCTGAGAAGGAATTACTTTCGTCGGATATTGTAAATAGGAAAAGGAAAAAGTAGAGGAAAATCAGTTTTTTTTGGGAATTTTTTATAAGAAATTATATTTTTTTTCTTGGATTATAATAAAAAACTTAAGGAACCTCTTATTTATCGTTAGAGAAATATTTCCCTGATAAAATGTATAGGTGTTTTACTTCTACTGAACATGTTTAAATTCACATTCTTAGAATATGTTCTGTGTTTATATTCTTTTTTTCAATATTATGATTAGCAGTTATTTATATATATATATATATATTTTTTTTTTGTTACAGGTGAGTGAAAATGGCAAATTATTTTACGTATCATTCTAGAAGTAAGTAAACTTCATTTGATTAATTAGGATTTGTTTTATGTATGATTATCGTCTTGGTTGGTATATTCCAATTTTTTTTTGTTTTGTATTTTTTCATAACCCCAACTTAGTAACATGTTTTGCCAATATAGTTTTTGAATTATTCCCTTTTACTGAATCGAGATACATTTTAAGGCTGTTTCTGTTAATATATAATGTTTTTAAAGTGCTATCACTGATTTGCTATTCCTCTTGGTGGTGGGGATCACTTCAATCTTGACACTTTTTCTTTTCAAATTCTACTTATTTATAAGCAATAAATTATTACTTCTTTACTTTCGATAATTCATTTATAAAAATTCTTTTTTTTATTGGTAAAATGAAACAGATCAATTGTATTTGTGACTTGACCGTATAGAACATTTCTTTTCTTAGTTTATCGCAGTTAACTGATTACAAAAACACTCTACATATTTTTCTCTTTTTTTCGAAAATAACTGGCTTATTAGTATATTTATAAGTAAATTTTCAATTTTTTTTCTTTTAATCTCGTTTTATTGGTTAGAAAAATGTTTTTTTTAAAATCTCTATTTTAAAAATATCAGGTGAGGAAGATAGTTGGGGGTGCGGTCATAAATTAGAAACACACATTTAAAATAAGTGCTATTTTAATTATGTGCCGACGTTTCGGCCTACAATGTGGGCCTTCATCAGGGCTAAAAGAAACAAGATAACAACCAATGTAATTATAGACTTAATAATGCGTTAGGTATATAATAATAATATGACAGTAATAAAATATGGGAACATAAATAAAATTAAATGTAAAATGATAATGAGATGACAGTTATAAAGTATGGAAATAAACAAAATTAAGATAATAGTTATAAAGTATGGAAGTAAACATAATTGAGATGATAATATTGTAATGTAATAATAATGTAATGTAATGTAATGTAATAATATTGTAATTATCACTTTACATTTAATTTTATTTATGTTCCCATATTTTATTACTATCATATTATTATTATATACCTAACGCATTATTAAGTCTATAATTACATTGGTTGTTATCTTGTTTCTTTTAGCCCTGATGAAGGCCCGCATTGTAGGCGGCACATAATTAAAATAGCACTTATTTTAAATGTGTGTTTCTAATTTATGACCGCACCCCCAACCATCTTCTTCATCTAATTTCTCAACGGTCAACAAAACTCCATCATTAAAAATCAGAGTTTGGTTCAGCAGTGTTGGAAAAACGATGAATTTATTCGTCATTCGGGTTCTAGGTATCTTGAAACGTAAACCCTTAAATTTTGAGGAGGAAGGTACTTCAACTGGTGGTAAAGAGTAAACATAAATAAGGAAAAATAGTTTTACAAGTAAGCTGGTAGAGAAATTGAACCGTTTTGAGCATCAGCTAGTTAACAATCCTCTAAGAAAGTGGCTGTGGACTGGATTCCTTCCGCGTTGAAGAAGACCAATGTAAGAATGTTCCTATCCTATCCCAGCTGGCACAACCAGCATTGAGCGCGGTCCGAGTGATCTATTCGTTCCCTAAGAGGCAACCTATAGACTCAAACACGAGGTCTAAGACAGCAATCTATAAAGTTGGGAGGCTGGGGACAATTACTAGCGACAGATCTCGACACCACAAACCAGACCTGACGGCCGATTTCCTAAACAAGATCAGCTTGACTATAACGGGTCGGTTGTTGGCCTAACTTCCACCTGTCTACCCACCTCCTTCCCAAGTCTATAGCTATTAATGATTTAACTAATAAGCATATAATTGACAGGTTCTTTGATTCCCAAATAGAATAATTATTAAAGTATAATTTTTTCCTATTTTATGATAGAATTAACTGAACAAGGCTAAATAGAGCACGACATAAATACTGATAAGACGAAATGTATGATAAATAGCAGAAACGGCGTCACCGTTTCATATTGATCCTCATCTTAGTGAGATTGATATATCGGGGCATACTTTTGAACACCTAGAGAAATTTAAGTATTTAGGTTCAATGATAACAAGAAAAAATGAAATCCAGGAAGATATAAAGCGTCGATTAAAGTCGGGAAATGCGTGTTACTATTGTTTTGTTGCGAAATCACTTAGCTCGCGGCTTCTGTCTAAAAATGCAAAGGTTAGAATTTATAAAACTATTATTCTTACGACGGTCATTTACGTAGCTGCTTACTTTGAAGGATGAAAAATGGCTTAAGGTTTTCCAAAATAAAGTACTGCGTAAAATATTTGGTCCAACAAGTGATGAGCACACTGGGGTTCAGAAGGTTACATTACGAGGAATCGCGAAGCTTGTATTCTGTAAATATAACTGAATTTATAGCATCGCGGAGACTGAAATGGGCGTGTGAAGTTGTTGGGCTCGGTAAGGAACGATTATCTGATCTCGGGGGCTTGGGCTTGAACGATGATCATTTAGGGAGTCTGTGGAGGCGGTATTTAGTAGTATCAGCTTCCAACCTTCCGGTTCGGCAGGCCTAGTATTATTATTATTAACTAAGCAAAAGTAATAGTGTTAGTAAATTTCAAAATTTTTTTTTTTTTTTAGTTTATCGCAGAATACAATACCATATACGATGTATAAATGGTTACAAAAGAATAATAACTTTTACTCAACCACAAACCAACAAAAATATAGTACAAAATTTCACATTAAATGGAAAGAAAACATTAATAAAATAACTTATAGTTAATGTTTAGTTGTTCAGTTTTTGTTTGAACCTACCTTTTTGTACTATTTTTCTCATGATTTCCAATATTCTTAATAAGATAGATTATGAGATGTTGTTTTGCTACGGTACCAGCTCATCGAGGAATTGAGGGCAATGAAAATACTAACCAAGCAGCCTACTAAGCCAGGATAGGAGAACAAACTGGTATTGTTCACATTAGTGAAGTAACTGTAGAAGATTGGGTGCTCCGATCGAAAAAAGGATTGCTATCGGATTAGACGGAAATGTGCAAAAGAGGGCAAACAAAGTTAGAAGCAGTCAAACCTAATTGCAGCAAATGGAAAACTAGCTCCAGAAAGTCTAGGAGGGAAGATATTATACTAATCATTGACAATTTACCCAAGGGTACCTCCTAAAACAACTAGAAGCACAAAATCTGACAACCTCGTACAAATAGTGAAACATTTGCTGATAGAATGCAAAAAGTATGAGAATTTGAGAACAAAGATTTGATTGCAGCTCACACTGAACAAAATACCCGGCGGCGAAGAGAAACAGATATCCATACTGTTTGACTATTTAAAGATTGTAGGGTACTACAACAGGGTATAATTTATTAAGATGACGCCAATGACCCTGTAGGGTAGAGGCGGATAACAAATAAAATAAGAATATATCTTACAAATCTTGGTAATCAATTATTTAAGAGTTATGATACTTACAATGCATGGTTTTAATTTTATTATCGCCCGAAAAAAATGTTTTTAATTCGTCAAATTGATTCTATTCAGACCCTATAAAACATCCAAAAAAAATCTGATTTTATAAATCGTTGATTACAAGAATCCTTTAACTGTTAGTGTTTTTCGAAACCCTAATATAACTGTTAAAATTCCTTTGTTGAGCTGTGCTTTAGAGAGGACGTAAAATGGTGGTCTCGATCCTGTGCCATGTCAGGTACTCGTTAAGGATCTACAGTGGGTAATCTTTAACCAGTACCTGACTTTGTTGGATTAGACACACATGCGTGCCAACAGGAGACATATAATGATTTAGTTTAGTATTATACCATTAGTAAGTAGTGTACTCTTTCTACGGATCGCTCCTGTTTTCAAATATTTCAACCACGCACTTGTTTTTATTTAGTTGATGTTAACTAAATGAAAATAATTACCGATCTGTATAGTAAAATAATTTTAATACGACACAAACATCACTGGGAATACGAAAAAATTATATATATGTATATATACAAACAATCGCATGATATAAACAAAAAAAAAACTGCCAATTATTTTAAACTCAAAATAAAATCCGTATGGAATTTTTCCTAATCCATCTAACCTCTATTACTTCATTATCTGATTCCTACTCTACATTACCTCTAAACACTGGGATATTTTTATATACCATGGGGACACCAGTGCCTTGGTATGCCAGTGTTATGGTATACCGTAACACCGTAAAATTCAGTTTACATCCTTTATATATAAATATATATATATATATATATATATATATATATATATATATATATATATATATATATATATATATAGAGAGAGAGAGAGAGAGAGAGAGAGAGAGAGAGAATAGAATAAGAAATGAAACTTTATTCTGGGACAATGTCACTTAAGAATAACATTAATGAACTAGATAAAAAATTATAATATCAGGCCTACAACAATATATTACTACATTTAAGTAACAAAAAAAAAGAAAAGGTCATAGTGACATCTATATGTATATTTTCTAGAAATAAATAAATAAGAATTATCATAAAATATTACATTTACATCTCATCAAAGTAAATACCCTATTCACCTTACACAAGTTGACATAATGATAATTAGCTTACATCGTATTGGAGAGAATGGAAGAGGAGGGATTTAGCCAATGATAGGGAAGGAGCATGACGGATGTTTGAAGCGAGAGTATCCCATAAGGCAGTGGAGCGGGCTGAAAAGGAGCAATCATATTTTTTGGTTTTATGGAAAGGAGTGCGGAGGTTGGACAGACTGGATCTTGTTTCCTGGTGATGGGTTGAGGATTTAAATACCAGAAGGCTCTTGACATAAAATGGATGGTGTGAGTTAATGCATTGATAAATAAATGATCCAAGGAACTATTGTTTAAATGTAGACATTTACAGACTTTTGCCGATTTTACCCTAGACCATGGTTATCAAGTTATCAGAGGTTTGCGATCCTAACTAGCGACTAATCGCCACCCTCCCACACAGTATATATCCGGAATAAGCATCAGTGTTGCTATTATCAGGTTTCCGCTCGTCACCTCATTGCTCTCAACAGGTCAATGCGCAATCAATTAATTAATAATAATAAGCCGTTTTACAATAATTGGTTCCATTTGTCGCTGGGCGATGACACTTACCGTGGGAAATGCAGGGGTGTAGATGAACTGATATCACCGGATATTGGCACCGAAAGCCAATCAGCATCCACCTCTAGCGAGCCTTTGTCGCTGGGCGATGACACTTACCCTGGGAAATGCAGGGGTGTAGATGAACTGATATCACCGGATATTGGCACCGAAAGCCAATCAGCATCCACCCCTAGCGAGCCTTTGTCGCTGGGCGATGACACTTACCCTGGGAAATGCAGGGGTGTAGATGAACTGATATCACCGGATATTGGCACCGAAAGCCAATCAGCATCCACCTCTAGCGAGCCTTTGTCGCTGGGCGATGACACTTACCCTGGGAAATGCAGGGGTGTAGATGAACTGATATCACCGGATATTGGCACCGAAAGCCAATCAGCATCCACCTCTAGCGAGCCTTTGTCGCTGGGCGATGACACTTACCGTGGGAAATGCAGGGGTGTAGATGAACTGATATCACCGGATATTGGCACCGAAAGCCAATCAGCATCCACCTCTAGCGAGCCTTTGTCGCTGGGCGATGACACTTACCTGGGAAATGCAGGGGTGTAGATGAACTGATATCACCGGATATTGGCACCGAAAGCCAATCAGCATCCACCTCTAGCGAGCCTTTGTCGCTGGGCGATGACTGAATGCAGGGTGAATGAATGATCACGTATGCACGAAACCAATCAGCATCCACCTAGCGAGCTGTCGTGGCGGACACTTCTGAAGAGTTGATAACTGATCACGATATTGCACGAAAGCAATCGATCCCTACGAGTTTGTCGCGGGCGATACATTACTAAGAGGGTAGATGAACTGATATCACGATTGCCCGAAAGCAATCACATCCCTCTAGCGACCTTGTCGCTGGCATGACTTACTGGAATGCGGTGTAGATGATAATCACCATATGACCGAAGCCAATCCATCACCTACGAGCTTTGCGTGGCGATGACACTTACTGGGAATGCGGTGTAGATGATGTATACGGATGCACGAAACCATCCATCCACCTCTAGCGAGCTTGTCGCGGGCGTGAATTACGGGATGCAGGGGTTAGAGAGATATCCGATATGGCACGAACAATCAGCTCACTTACGAGCCTTTGTCGTGGGCGAGACCTCTGGATGCAGGTGTAATGAACGATATCACGAATTGCACCGAAAGCAATCACATCCACCCACGAGCTTGTCGTGGGGATGACACTTACTGGAAATCAGGGTGTATGACGATATCACGATATTGGACCACAATCGCATCCCTCTACGCCTTTGTCTGGCGATGACATTACCTGGGAAAGCAGGGTTGATGACTGTATCACGTTTGCACGAACATCAGCATCACTGCGGCTTGTCCGCGATGACACTTACCTGGAAAGCAGGGTAGATAATGATCACGGTTGGCCGAAAGCATCACCCTCTAGCGACTTGTCGTGGGCGATAACTTACTGGAATGCAGGTGTAGATGAATGATATCACGGTTGCACCGAAGCATCGCATCCTCTAGCGGCCTTTGTCGCTGCGATGACATACTGGGAAATGCAGGTGTGTGACTGATTCCGATATTGGCACCGAGCCAATCAGTCACTCTAGCGAGCTGTCGTGGCGTGACACTTCCTGGAAATGCAGGTGTAGATGAATATATCACGGATTGGCACGAACAATCAGCATCCATACGAGCCTTTGTCGCTGGCGTATTACGGGAAATGCAGGGGTGAGATGAGATATACGATATGCACGAAAGCCAATCAATCCACTCTACCTTTTCGTGGCGATACACTTACGGAATGCAGGTGTATGAACTGATATCACGGATATTGGCACCGAAAGCCAATCAGCATCCACCTCTAGCGGCCTTTGTCGCTGGGCGATGACACTTACCGTGGAATGCAGGGGTGTAGATGAACTGATATCACCGGATTTGGCACCGAAGCAATCGCATCCACTTAGCGAGCCTTTGTCGCTGGCGATGACATTACCTGGAAATGCAGGGTGTGATGAACTGATATCACGGATATTGGCACCGAAAGCAATCACATCCACCTCTAGCGAGCCTTTGTCGCTGGGCGATGACACTTACTGGGAAATGCAGGTGTAGATGAAATGATATCACGGATATTGCCCGAAAGCAATCAGATCACCTCTAGCGACCTTTGTCGCTGGGCGTGATTACCGTGGGAAACGAAGCATCACTATCACTCTAGCGAGCCTTTGTCGTGGCGATGACTTACGGGGAAAGCAGGGGTGTAGATGAACTGATTACGGATTGGACGAAACAATAGCTCACCTCTGCGGCTTTGTGCGGGCGATATTCTGGGAATGGGGGTGTAGATGAACTGTATCGGAATTGGCACAAAGCAATAGCATCCACCTCTAGCGAGCTTTGTCGCTGGGCGATGACACTTACTGGGAAATGAGGGGTGTAGATGAATGATATCACCGGATATTGCCCGAAAGCCAATCAGCATCACTCTAGCGAGCCTTTGTCGGGGCGATGACACTTACCTGGGCAGGGGTAGATGAACTGATAACGGATATTGGCACCGAAAGCCAATCAGCATCCACCTCTAGCGAGCCTTTGTCGCTGGGCGATGACATTACCTGGGAAATGCAGGTGTAGATGAACTGAATCACGATATTGGCACCGAAAGCCAATCACACCACCTCTAGCGGCCTTTGTCGCTGGCGATGACACTTACCGGGAAATGCAGGGTGTAGATGAATTATCACCGGATATTGGCACCGAAAGCAATCAGCATCCACCTCTAGCGAGCCTTGTCGCTGGCGATGACACTTACCGTGGAAATGCGGGTGTAGATGAACTGATATCACGGATATTGGCACCGAAAGCCATATCACCTCTAGCGGCTTTGTCGTGGGCGATGAATTACCTGGGAAATGCAGGGTGTAGATGAACTGATATCACCGGATATTGGACCGAAAGCCAATCAGCATCCACTCTAGCGAGCTTTGTCGCTGGGCGATGACACTTACCTGGAAAGAGGGGTGAATGATACCGGATATTGCACGAAACAACAGCATCCTCTGGGCCTGCCTGCGTGAATAGGGGGGAGATATGAATCACCGGATATTGGCACGAAAGCCACACCACCCTAGGAGCCTTTGTCCTGGGCGATGACACTTACCGGGAAATGCAGGGGTGTAGATGAACGATATCACCGGATATTGGCACCGAAAGCCAATCACATCCACCTCAGCGAGCCTTTGTCGCTGGCGATGACACTTACCTGGAAATGCAGGGTGTAGATGAACTGAACACGGATATTGCACCGAAAGCCAATCAGCATCCACCTTAGCGATTTGTCGCTGGCATGAATCAGGGGAAGATGTATACGGTATGCACCGAAGCCAGCACCATCAGCAGCCTTCGGAGACTTCCTGGGAAATGCAGGTGGGAAATGATTAGATATGCACGAAGCCAATAGTCCCCGAGCCTTTCGGCATCACTTACGGATGCGGGGAGAAACTATACCGGATATTGGAGAAACATACATCACCCAGGAGCCTTTGTCCTGGCGAGACCTTCCTGGGAATGCAGGTATACTGAATCACGGAATGGACGAACACGATGCACCGAGCCTTAGTCGCATACACTTGGGGAGCAGGGTTACTAGAATCGGATTGGACGAAAGAATACCACTTGCACCTGCATGGCATACACTTAGCGGTTGTCGGGGGTGAACTATTCAGGAATATGGCGAAGCTAATCACCGGGCCTCGGCATCACTCCACTAGGGCTTTGTGTGCATGAATTCACCGGGAAAGCACTGAGCTTTGTGCGATACACCCGGAATGCAGGGAGATCGATCCCATTGGACCTGCCTGCATCACTTACCTTGGCGGGGTGAATACCTGAATCAGGTATTGAACCGAAACCAATATGCACCCTAGCACCCCTGGCGAGCCTTCGCTGGGAAATGGATGAGGTTAGATAACTGATATCACCGTATTGGCACCGAAACCAATCAGCATCCACCTCTACGAGCCTTTGTCGCTGGGCGATGACATACCTGGGAAATGCAGGGGTGTAGTGAACTGATATCACCGGTATTGGACCGAAAGCCAATCAGCATCCACCCTCAGCTGCGCTGGGCTGCTACGAATCGGTGGAAATGAGGGGTATGACGAACACGAATGCACCAAGCCATGCCGCTGACACCTTGGTGGGGATGAATACTGGAATCACGGTTGATGAACTATATCCCTTAGACCGAAGCAGAGCACTTACGGCATTGCGGGGTGATGACATTACCGGGAATGCCGGGCAATACATATCACGGTTTGCCCGGCGATCACTCTAGGATTGGTGTGGGATATTACCGGAATGCAGGAGAAAGAACGATTCCACGAGCCCGCGACACTTACCGGTTTGCGGGGGTGAACTTATCGGAATGGGAAGAATAATCACCGTATTGCCGAGCCATACATCCCCTGAGCGAGCTTGTGCTGTCAGACCACCGGAAATCAGGTTAGAGATTGTCCGGATATTCACCGAAAGCAGGATACTTACACCTTTGCCGGCAATGACATACCCAAATGCAGGTGTGTGACGATATCACCGGTATGGACGAAAGAATCACCACCTAGCGACCTTGCCGCATCACTTACGGCTTGCGGGGATGAACTGAAACGGTTGGAAAGCATCCGATCTCACCGAGCCTTTGTCGCTGGAGCACTTCGGGGGTGAATTAGTGAATGATGAATGATATATCACCGAAGGCAAAAGCATCATCCCTCTAGCGGCCTTTGCGCTGGGCGATGCACTTACCGTGGGAAATGCAGGGGTGTAGATGAACTGATATCACGGATATTGCACCGAAAGCCAATCAGCATCCTCAGGCCTTTGTCGCTGGGCGATGACACTTACCGTGGGAAATGCAGGGTGTAGATGAACTGATATCACCGGATATGGCACCGAAAGCCAATCAGCATCCACCTCTAGCGAGCCTTTGCGGGGTGACACTACCTGGGAAATGCAGGGGTGTAGATGAACTATACCCGGATATTGGCACCGAAAGCCAACACTCCACTACGACTTTGTCGCTGGGCGATGACACTTACCTGGAAATGCAGGGGTGTAGTGAATGATATCACCGGAATGCACCGAAAGCCAATCAGCATCCACCTCTAGCGAGCCTTTGTCGCTGGGCGATGACACTTACCCTGGGAAATGCAGGGGTGTAGATGAACTGATATCACCGGATATTGGCACCGAAAGCCAATCAGCATCCACCTCTAGCGAGCCTTTGTCGCTGGGCGATGACACTTACCCTGGGAAATGCAGGGGTGTAGATGAACTGATATCACCGGATATTGGCACCGAAAGCCAATCAGCATCCACCTCTAGCGAGCCTTTGTCGCTGGGCGATGACACTTACCGTGGGAAATGCAGGGGTGTAGATGAACTGATATCACCGGATATTGGCACCGAAAGCCAATCAGCATCCACCTCTAGCGAGCCTTTGTCGCTGGGCGATGACACTTACCCTGGGAAATGCAGGGGTGTAGATGAACTGATATCACCGGATATTGGCACCGAAAGCCAATCAGCATCCACCTCTAGCGAGCCTTTGTCGCTGGGCGATGACACTTACCGTGGGAAATGCAGGGGTGTAGATGAACTGATATCACCGGATATTGGCACCGAAAGCCAATCAGCATCCACCTCTAGCGAGCCTTTGTCGCTGGGCGATGACACTTACCGTGGGAAATGCAGGGGTGTAGATGAACTGATATCACCGGATATTGGCACCGAAAGCCAATCAGCATCCACCTCTAGCGAGCCTTTGTCGCTGGGCGATGACACTTACCCTGGGAAATGCACGGGTGTAGATGAACTGATATCACCGGATATTGGCACCGAAAGCCAATCAGCATCCACCTCTAGCGAGCCTTTGTTTGAGGGTGGTCTGCTGTTAAGGTTACTAGTACTGATTGTACCGATTTGGGAGTTGGCTACGGCATGTTAGATATTAGTTTTCTATTGTTATATACTGTTATTTATTGAGAATACTGAAAATGGAAATTCATTATTGGACAACAATTACATTAATTAAATACATATTGATAAGCCTTTATAAGCCTATGTCGGCAAAAGTTCTAAAGGTGTTTACCTAGTCCCCTAGATTTCCCATCGGTATGGCCCCCCCGCGGTAACAGAGACCCTGGTAGTTTCCCCCAGCTGCGGCTGACAACAATATTAAAGTGGTGGAAAGATAAAAATAATATCACAAAGGTTCACAACGCCGCCTTAAATAAATTTGAAATATTTCTTAAAAGTAGTTTCTACAAAGGCTGGACCGCCAACCGGGGTACTTCCCATATCAGCCCCACCCGAGGTGACGAGGATAAGAGAGAAGATCCGAAGAGTGAGTTTAGTTCTGTCCTCAAGATGAGGTGAGTATATTCCAGCCTCGAGAATGGAAGTATAGCAAGAGGAGAGTCAGGGTCCAACTACAAGAGGAAGCGATGTTCGCCGGGGGTCGTTGAGCAGCTGGAAGATGAAGCTTAAGACTGATTCCACGTTCGCCAGCCGACAAAGTGTTTAGAGGTATTTCTCTGTTTTGTAATATTGTCTAGCAAAGGTAGTAGTGGAAATGTCCCCCCGTATTCTCAATCAAAGTTCTAAGCAATGTATTAATATAATAGATATGTGTAAGTTAATAATTATAATAATGTATTAATTGAATCTTATTTACTTTAATCTTAACCTGCATGCCACCTATTGGATTGGTAAACACGATACCTTTGGAAAGGAAATCCAATGATATCCTTAAATATAGTTTATATATGGATTAAATATTTATGAAGGAGCTAGTTTTTGAAGGTACCGCTGCCTTAAAAAGGTTGCCGGTCAAAAACATAGCAATACTTCTTTTTATAAAAAAAAAACCTAAGTATTCATCAGACCTATAAAAAGAGTTAGGAATAACATAAGATAACATAGTTGACGCAACAAACCGTTAACGGACAAAGGCCTCTAAAAGCCGCCACTAGTGGGCCCTATCTGTTGCTACGTCTCTCACACCTCAGCACAGGAGAACGCATAGCCAGATAAGCTTAATTATATTAAACCTTCATCATGTAATAAATGGTGTACTTGAAGTTAGGAAAACGGAAAATGTCTAATATATGATCATTTCTTTTTTAGCCCTGATGAAGACCCACAATGTAAACAGACATAGTTGGTAAAACAATATTCAATATGATAGTTTGCCTAAAACAACTAACCCTACGGACCAAATTTAACCAACAAATCCGAAAAGAATATTTATAAGGCGTTCATAATACTGTTCTATACTAGAGGTTATTGAAGAAAAACTGTAGCACTAACATCTATGAAGGTTCATGGGATATAACATATTCTGGATCCTTACTTTTCTTGGCTAACGGTAACTCAAGGGGGTGATTAGTTGGACTTCAAGCCATGAAATATTGTGAGATTTGGCGAGAGTGAATTATTATCATACACTCTCACATACTTTCAACGTATTGTAGTAAATATTCAATCACCTAATTTTTTATATTGTTTCCTCATTTATATTTTCTACCTTTTGTCGTAAATAATGTTTAATTTCTTAAACTGGAGTTTCTACCTTAAAAAACAAAAAAAAAAAAATGTTTTCATGAAGTTTATACGACTCGTACTATACTTGTTTGTTTTGATATAACTTTATCATTATTCTTTTTTTATCTTTTTATAAAATAATATTTAATTTAGTAAGTAGAAGTAACCAGAAGTCAGTCTTTTATTTTCTAAATTACCAGGGCAAAATTAAAATATTAAAAAACAAAAAACAAACGAGTATCTTCCGATTATTTCTACCTACGATTGTTTCAAAAGTCGACTATACACGCTCAATATAATATTTATTGATATCAATGGATTTTTCAAAAAGTAATATTTGATGTCATTGTCTAATTTTTTTTTTTTTTAATAGGCCTCACCCCTCCCCCACTACTTTCGTGAACTCTCACAAGACCTCGCTCTAATAATACTTCAGCTGACCTTCGCCTGTTTTATCACCGTGTAGAGCTGACTTAACAGAAGGTGAAAGAACCTTAGTATGCTTTCCCTAAACCACGGTTCTAGTGATAATTAAATAGTTATCCTGCCATAATTGGACTATTATTCGAGATCCAGATATAAAGAGTCGATAGGCCTATTCCCGGAAAAAAAAAAATCTTTAGATCTGCAACCTATAAATCGTCTTGTCCTCAGTAAATATAGAGATTCGTACGTTTTTTTCGCCAACAGTATAGCAGGTGTGCGAGTAGGTCATTAGGCACTCTCAGCCGCAGCCGACTTTTTAGAAGATGTGTGTACCCAATGAAGGCATTTTGACGGCATAAATAACAGAAAAATATATATTCTGTCACAGCCGGGGTTCAAACCCAGGACCCGGAGAACAACATACTAGTGCTCTATTCACTAGAGAACGCCGCTTCCGGTTTCTATTGAAAAGGATGTGAAATGTAGCCACTTCCTGCTCAATCGTTCAATACGTTCTCGGAAAGTACTTTTTTTCTTATTTATTCGTATGTATTACAGTTTGTCACAATGGACAATTATAATATTGCTAAAGGATCCCACTCATACAATAGGGAAAGTACTAATAATTAAAAAACACATAGACAATGGCAGCTGGATATCTACAGCTCTATTCAATTGAATGATATAGTTTCTCATCAGAGAACCACATTCTTTCTTCGAAACCCCGTAGCCCTGCAGGGCATCCAGGAAAATATATTTCAATTAAAGGAACTTAGTCAATTAATAGCGAGATGTAGCTGGCTCGTTATAAGTTGCGGGAGCCACCAACAGTTCGTTGGGCCGCGGGCGACTAGTTGGATGTGAATAATGAATAACATTTCGCGGGATGACTATTCAACAGGCGGGTTATGGCAGAATAGAGGGGGGGGCGAAGCTGTTATAGCCTCACTCCGTGGGTCGATGCTGCTATGGTTCATCTGTTGAAAAATATAGGTTTGAGATGAGGGGTGTTATAGTGTCATCTTAATTACCTTCAATTATTTCCAAAAAAAATTTTTAAGATAATTGTTTATTTAGGAAGCGGTCTAATAGTTAGAGAATTAGTCTACTGTTCTACGGGTATTGGGTTCGAATACCGTTTATTGCAGAATATGATTTATTACACAGAGAACCCTGAGGTAGACACAGCCTCTATTAGTTAATCACCCAAAAATGAAGAAAAACCTGTCGGCTGAGCGTGACTCGGCCTAATTACCTCCTTGCAGAGCACTGTTACTCAGTGTACAGCCCATGAAGGGATTGGTTCAATACTCGAGAGATTCGTACTGTTTTATGACCATTCCTTTATCAAATCATAAACTCCCACCATCCATTTCATCTTTACAGCCTCCTAGTTTTCAAATCTCAACCCATCAACAGAAACAAGATCCCGCCTGTCCGACCTCTACACTCCTTTCCATAGAACCAACAATTATGACTGCTCCTTTTTATCCCGTTCCACTGCCTTATGGAATACTCTCCCTTCAAACATCCGTCATGCTCCTTCTCTATCCTCGTTTAAATCCCTCCTCTTTCAATACTTCCTTTCTCTTCAGCCAGATGTAAGCTAAGTTTTATTATGCCAATTATGTAAGTTTAATGCACTTACTTTAATAAGACGTAAAAGTTACATTTTATGTTTATTCTTAGTTTATTTATTTCTAGAAGTTGTAAATAGAGATGACACTAGGCCCTTTCTTCCTTTTTATTTTTCCATTCTTGTATTTTTTAATTGTAGTTACGTTTTGTTTTGGGCCAGTTATAATTTATTTTGTCCATAATTGTTATTCTTAAGGGACATTTTCCCGGAATAATGTTTTTTTAATATTCTATTTTATTATATTCTATAGTAGTAACAGTGGTCGGCAAGGAGGTGACTAGGCCGTGATCACACTCAGCCGCCAGGTTTCTAACATTTTTTTCTGTACCTACTTTATAGAGGCTGGTTCTGACCTCCATACTGAAGGGTCGCCCCTCGGCCGAAATAACAGAATTAATAATATTCCGCCACAGCCGGGATTTCAATCTAGGACTCGGAGAACAGTTGACTAGTGTACATTCCACTAGACAATGCCGCTCCAGTAAGTTATAGTTGTTTGTTTTTTACTTTCACTTACTATATATAGTAAGGGAAAGTATTGCGATCGTGAAAATTTTCGAATTCCAGTTTTCAACGGAAATACACGTTTTAGGGTCCCCTGAGTCCAAATAACCAAGTCCCGCAAAAAGGCCTGGTGTGTGTGTGTTGTAACTCCCGGGTGGAAACGGTAAGTCCTATGAAACTGAAATTTCATATTTAAGACAAATATACGCCCGAGACGTGACAAAACTTTTTTCATCAAGATGAGCTTACCAGAAGAGGCACTTTATACCATGCATTTTGCACCTTTTTTCGATTTTCTCGAAAACGGTTCCGACGATTTTGATTAAACTCGCTATATCGATGTAAAATTTAATGGGATTTAATATCATGTAGGTTTTGTTTGGATAAAAATCGTCTCACAGGGCTTAAATACCGATATTTAATTTTGTAGATTCAATAATAATAACTAGATTATCTTGTTAACGATGATGAAAAACAGGTAAATATATAAATTGAATAAATTCGATACCCAACTAAAGGAGAAAACAGAAAAATAATTTTTTTAATGCAATTTTTCGTTTTTGAACATAAGAGCAGTAATATACATGTATGATATACCGTTGGAAAGCTAAAGATTTTAGAAAAAATATCATCTCATACACAAGCTTTTAGAAGTTAATAGAGAGTGATGAGAAGAAAATAAAACTAACTGATTATTTTAGATAATAAAATAAAAGATTTTTTAATAAAACACATGTTTCTATATAAATTAAATTTATTTAATTCTTTAATAGTTTCACGTATTTTTAACTCTAACTCTATTTGAAAATTCTTTCATTGATTTTAAAAATAGAGGTATGTGAAAGTCGTGTGTTGCCCGCACTATATTTAAAAAAAATAATATTTCATGATATTATAGGATTTAAAAAAAAATTAATATTTGATGTTATAGTCCAAAAAAAAAAAAAAAAAAATATATATATATATATATATATATATATATATATATATATATATATATATATATATACTTCCTCCTCTCCCGCTAGTTTCGTGAGCTCTCACAAATTTTCACCTATCTCTTCTTCAACTGTGTAACCTTAAAAAAGAAAAAAAAAAAAAAAAAATCGGGAGCCGAACTTCTAGAGCGTATCTAGTAGTTCGGCCCCCGATTTGAGGATGAAATTCTCACAGATTTTAGACGGTAGTATAGATTAAGCCATTGGTATTTATTTAGTTATATAAATATTATCATATTATAGACAAGGCATTTATTTATATAAGCGAGGAAGAGAAAGGGATAATAGTTTACATGTACTGCGATTTTTTTAATTTAATTATTACGTATAATAGATAAGATGTGACAATACTGGGTCGAATGAAATCAGTAGTTGTGTGGTCCCTAGCTTGTAGTAATTAAAATAAAAAATAAAAAAAAAAAAAAAAAAATAAAAAAGATGCTGGTTTAATATAATAATAATTCAAACTGTTGAAACCAATATTATTAAAGTGAATATGGACCTAATAAGGATGTCCACATCTGCTGCTTTATTATCTTCGTAGCCAATAACTTCCTAATTAAATTATAGAATGTTTACATTTTGCAATATGTCTGTCTCCCTTCTCTCTCCCTTAACATCATTTAGTTGAGAACTGGTCTCTGTGCGGTTAGGTCTATTCTCTGTCCGTTATTTTATAAATAAATTGTTACAGTGTTAATTATTGTTAATTAATTTTACATCATTCAGTTTACTTTTATTTTAAAATAATATTTTATAAAAAAAAGTTATCTTATAGTGCTTAGTTTATGATTCAGTTGCTATATGAAACAATTCGGGTATCACCTCCATATTAAATTATTTAATTTTTTTTTTTTTTAATCAAACTTATGTATGTATATATTACCTTTCATAAATATATCATTAGTATATTTATATGTTTGTGTTTGTGTATAAACTAAAAATATAAATATATTTATGTGTCAAAATATAAATAATATGAAAAAGGAAATATTAATTGAAAACTATTATCAATTTTAATCTATTAATAAGGTATGAATATGCATTTTTCCCTATGAATAATAAATTAAAAATACTCTTTTAACCGTATAGACATAAATTGCATTAATTAATAATATGTTTTATAAATACCTGAGAAACGAAAATAGATATCACTGTAGTTGAGATAAATTAGGCTAAATATTATTTTAATTACTATTTTGAACTCGGTGGTAGGTAGGTCAGCCAATCGGAGGTCTCCGTTCTCTCAACTGCATCTCCATCTTCTTTTAGATTCAATCTTGTTCGGTTCGGGTCCGTGTCGAGTGGTCAACTTTATTTAGATTGTGTGAAAAATGTGTTATAAATGTGAAAATAATGATTTATTTAAGCTTATTAATTCCGCGTCATTTTATTAGTTATTTTCGTTTCGAAATATGTTTTAAAGAAAAAGACAGGCAGTGGTAAACTTGAAGATAGAAGGCCATATTGAAATTTTTCGACATAAAGGTAAGAATTTAAAATTATGCATGGTAATAATTTTGTTTTTTAGGAATGTTCTTTAACATAATTTATGATATTATTCCCTAAATGACTGTTGACAATGTTAATGACTTATTTAAAAATAAAATCAATTATATTTAAATTATGAATTATACACCACTGTTCTTTTGTGTCTAATCTGCATCATTAATTTCCTTTTAGTTATTACTAGGAAAAAGCCAATTAAAAACATAATAATGTAAATTAATATAATTTATAGACCATGAAATTTTTACTGTATCATTATCATTATATTTTTCTTCATCATATTATTAAATATATTTATTAGATTTATTGAATATTAAATAGATATGAAATTTCCAAATTGGTTATATAAATATTCGGGTATGTATTAAAAATTAAACATTTGAAAATGAAATATTTGAACAGTTCCTAGTAAGAGAATATTTCTGATTATGGGAAAATTAACAAAAAAAAAAAACCTTAGCCAGAGCTGTGCACTGTATATATTAATTCTCTTCTCAAACCCTGTTATAACTGTATATTATTTTATATATTTAAAAATGTATACATTATTGTTTCAATAATATAGATTTAAACAAAAATTTTATCATATTTTTTTTAATAAAAGTGGTGTTGAATCTTGACTTCCTCTATCAGCTTCCGCTAATAGTCTCGGTACTTTGCAGATCTGGCAACATTGCTAATAGCGAAATTAAGAACCAACAAAGCCAGAACTAAATACTGTACTAGAATCTTAAAACCTATATAAGTTAATTAATATAAATATAAAAATTATACATTTTATATAAAATATTAACATATTTAGGAGAAAATATATTAATTTAAAACTTAGTTTAACTTACTGTCTTAATATAAGTGGTGGAACTGGCAACATTGCTAATAGCTAAAATAAAGCCACCACATTTAACTTATTACATTCATCTCAAACCTTATTATATATTTATTTTAAATAGTTTTTCTAGCATTTTATTATTAAAAGTGTTCGATCTGGATGTTTCGTTGATTAAGCTATATAAAATCGTGCTATAAAACATTCAAAATTCAGTACTAGATAATTTTAAATATTTCAAAACTAGCGAAATTAAGAATCCGTCAAATGTTGAACTTTTTAACTAGCATCTTAAAGCCTACTATGTATTGATTTTAATATGTTTATTTTAAATAATTTTTTTTTATCATGTTTTTAATAGTCGCTTGATTTAAATATTTTAGTTATAAAGTTGTTTTTTTTTTACTTAGTCAATAAATTAGGGTGATAAACGCCATGTTGAATTCAGTTCAGGTATAAATATTTTTCTTTACAAAATATACAGTGAGTGTAAAAAGTATTCGGAATCCACAACCATTCCGTGATTTACTTGCTTTTAATTTATTTTATATATGTTTTAAAGGTGACCAAATTTATTTAGAACGTGTGCAAAATGTGTCATAAATGTGAAAACAGTGGTTTATTTAAGTTTCTTAATGGCTCTGTCATTTTATTATTTATTTTCGTTTCGAACTATGTTTTAAAAGAAAAAGACAGGCAGTCTTAAACTTGAAGATAGGAGGCCATATTGAGATCATTCGACATAAAGTTAGGAATTTAAAATTATGCATGATAATTGTTTTTATTTTTTTAAAGGTATTTCCTTCAACATAATTTATTATATTTCATAAATGACTGTTAAATATCTCAATGATTATTTTTTGAAACATAATCAATTTACTTTCAATATGAATAATTTAATATGTAATGTAAGTTTCATTCTGATTTAAATAGTATGAAAGGGCTTAAATGGCGATATTTTTTATTTTCTTATTTTAAAGTACCTTTAATTTTTTAGATTTAAAACAAATTGTAACATCATCTTATTAGCATTGATAAATGACGGCTAAATATGAAAGTTAAGGGAATTTGATAAACAACTAAAAGAGAAAAATGCAAACATATTTTTTAATGCATTTTTTTTTTATTTTTAAACTTAAGAACAGTAATATACATGTATAATATACCGTTGGAATGCTAAAGATTTAAAAAATAATAATATCTTATACATACCATTGAATGTAAGTGGTGAACAGCCGATAAAATAAACTGATTGCCGTAGATAATAATATAATAGATTATTTGATAATACATGTCTCTATTAAAATCCAATGTATATCATTCTTTAACAACTTATTTTCGTTTCTAAATGTGTTTAAAAATTCTTAAATTGATATAAATATCAGAGGTAAGTGAAAGTCGTGTGTTGGGCGCACCAGATTTTTTATTTATTTTTTTAAATTGTTTTTATGAGGGATTTTTTTTTCTTTCCGCGACAATAAGCAAATGCGCTGTATATATAGCATTTCCAAGTCAATTGTAACCTTTTCCAAGTCAAATGTAACTTTTTCCAAGTCAAATGTAACTTTTTCCAAGTCAAATGTAACTTTTTCCATTTCAAATGTAACCTTTTCCATTTCAAATGTCACCTTTTCCAAGTCAAATGTAACCCTTTCCAAGTCAAATGTCACCTTTTCCATTTCAAATGTTACCTTTTCCAAGTCAAATGTCACCTTTTTCTTCACTTCTAGCCTCAAATATTCCGTTTTATTTATTTATTTATTGAAAAATAATTAGTTTAATTAACATTATGACTTTTTTAATAATTTTGGCATATTCTATCGCTATCTTTTTTGTTTTTTAGATATTTGGTATCAAGTTCTGTTTTTTACTAGCTATATTTAAAAAAATTAATTATCGTCTATTTAGTTTTAAGATAGTTATTGATTTTGAGTTTTTTAGAGGGGAGGGGTAGTTTTTGTGAATAATTAATGTGTTTTCGGGTATTATAATTACTTTTTTCGAGCTGTATTTTTTATCGCTCGCGTGCATGTTAACTCGCATTTACTTTTAATGTTTTTAATTGATGTAGGAGTTGATAGTTGAGTTTTCGGGTATTATAATCACGTTTTTGAGGTTTATTTTTTTATCGCTCCCATGCAATTTAACTCGAATTTATTTTTAATGTTTTTTATTGATATAGGAATTAATTAATGTGCTTTGGGGGGTTATGATTACGTTTTTCGAGCTGTATTTTTTATCGCTCTCAATTATTTTAACTCGAATTTACTTTTAATGTTTTTTATTGATATAGGGATTAATTATTTTGCTTTCGGGTGGTTATAATTACGTTTTTTGAGCTGTATTTTTATCGCTCTCGCTTATTTTAACTAACATTTACTTTTTATGTTTTTTATTGATACAGGGGTTGATAATTGTGTTTTCGGGTCCTATAATCACATTTTTGAGGTTTATTTTTTTATCGCTCCCATGCAATTTAACTCGAATTTATTTTTAATGTTTTTTATTGATATAGGAATTAATTAATGTGCTTTCGGGGAGCTATGATTACGTTTTTCCAGCTGTATTTTTTATCGCTCTCAATTATTTTAACTCGAAATTACTTTTAATACTTTTCATTGTTATAGAGGTTTGTAATTATCTTTTCGGGTCTTATGATTACGTTTTCAAGCTGTTTTTATTGTCGCTTGCTCTCATTTCAACTTCCATTTGCAGTGGTCTTTTTTGTTTTGGTTTTAGGGGATTCTCATAACGTGTTTTGAACATTATTCTTTTATGCGCTTGGGAATTTCTACCTACCATAGATATCATGTTATAATTTGATGTAAAAATTATGTATTGTATTTTTGCAGGATCTGGTTACATTTTTGATCTGGACGTTACATCGCGATTGCGCATTCTTCTAGATCACTTTTCATTTAAGTTAAAATGTGCACTAGCTATAAAAAAATGTCATAAACTCTATTAATATTCCCGAAAACACTATAAACGATTCCTCTATCGAATATTTATGAAATAGGAACAGTAACTTAAAATGAGTAAAAGCGATAACAAATTTGGTTCAAATAATATTATCAGAACACCCGAAAATAGAATAAACGATTCCTCAATTAAATTATCAAATAATTGTAAGACCAAGTTAGGAAGCGGATCCTTTACAAAATATTTAGTTGAAAAAACTTACTCAGGACGCTAGAAAAGGAACTATAACTAATCATTTTATAAAATAATAATTCTAAAAAAAAAGTAAAAAAAAAAAAGCTAAACGATGTATATTCCAGCAACGTTATAATGAGGACCAAAAACAAAATAATCAATCCCAATATCAATAAAAAAATATAAAAAATAAAGGCGAGTTGAAATCCGCACGAGTGATAATAAAAAAGCTTTTAAACATTTTCATAACCCCGCGAAAACACAAGGATAGATTTCTATAAAAATAAAAATATTAAAAGTAAATACAAGTTTAAATACGCATGAGCGATAAGAGATACAGCTGGAAAAACGTAATCATAGCTCCCCGAAAGCACAATAATTAATTCCTATATCAATAAAAAACATTAAAAATAAATTCGAGTTAAATTGCATGGGAGCGATAAAAAAATAAACCTCAAAAAACGTGATTATAGGACCCGAAAACACAATTATCAACCCCTGTATCAATAAAAAACATAAAAAGTAAATTTTAGTTAAAATAAGCGAGAGCGATAAAAAATACAGCTCAAAAAACGTAATCATAACCACCCGAAAGCAAAATAATTAATCCCTATATCAATAAAAAACATTAAAAGTAAATTCGAGTTAAAATAATTGAGAGCGATAAAAAATACAGCTCGAAAAACGTAATCATAACCCCCCAAAGCACATTAATTAATTCCTATATCAATAAAAAACATTAAAAATAAATTCGAGTTAAATTGCATGGGAGCGATAAAAAAATAAACCTCAAAAACGTGATTATAATACCCGAAAACTCAACTATCAACTCCTACATCAATTAAAAACATTAAAAGTAAATGCGAGTTAACATGCACGCGAGCGATAAAAAATACAGCTCGAAAAAAGTAATTATAATACCCGAAAACACATTAATTATTCACAAAAACTACCCCTCCCCTCTAAAAAACTCAAAATCAATAACTATCTTAAAACTAAATAGACGATAATTAATTTTTTTAAATATAGCTAGTAAAAAACAGAACTTGATACCAAATATCTAAAAAACAAAAAAGATAGCGATAGAATATGCCAAAATTATTAAAAAAGTCATAATGTTAATTAAACTAATTATTTTTCAATAAATAAATAAATAAAACGGAATATTTGAGGCTAGAAGTGAAGAAAAAGGTGACATTTGACTTGGAAAAGGTAACATTTGAAATGGAAAAGGTGACATTTGACTTGGAAAGGGTTACATTTGACTTGGAAAAGGTTACATTTGAAATGGAAAAAGTTACATTTGACTTGGAAAAAGTTACATTTGACTTGGAAAAGGTTACAATTGACTTGGAAATGCTATATATCATGTGAGGCATGAGGGAGGTCAGTACCCAGCGGTACCTCCTCCTAACGTGAAAATCATAAGTTTTAAACAAGGAGATCCCTTAACCAACTCTTTTTCAGCCTTCTTCTGGTGAGTTCCGGCATGTCCGTTGTCGCCAAGTTTTGAATGAGTGTGTTGTAATGTCCGTGAAGTTTGTCATGGAATCTCTTGTATGAAGTATGAATATAGTCTTGAACAGTAGGTATATGTAGGTCTGTATGTAAAGTTTTGTTACTCGCGTACCAGCGTGTTATTAGTCTCAATGTTTTAGATTGAAAAATCTGTATTTTTTAATGTGAGTCTTTTTAGCGGTTCCGAAAATTTGAGATGCATATGTCCATAATGGTTTTGAAAGATAGGTATAAGTATTGAGCCGTTGTCTAATTTTCAGTGTGGATCGTTTATGAAGAATAGATTACAACAGTTTCAATCTCCTGGTTAGGCATAAACGTTTCTGTTTCACGTGTGTGGACCCCAGGTCATTCTTCTGTCAAAGGTGAGTCCTAAGTAATTAACTGTGTTAGTCTGTGGAATAGGTTCATTATTCATGTAAACTGGAGGATAGGTATCGTGTCTGAGAGTGAAGGTAATGTGTTGAGATTTTTCATTGTTCAGTTTTATCTTTCATTGTTTAAAATAGTCCTGTAGCTGTAGTAAGTGATGTTGGAGAGTCATTGAAGCCTGAGTGATATCTGCGTGTCTAGTAATAACAGCTGTGTCGTCAGTTGTTAGTATTGTGTTTAGACAGATTGGTATATCATGTGTGTATATAATGTATAGTAACGGTGAAAGAATTGAACCCTGAGGGACACCGGCCTTGATTGGTAGGATAGAAGAGACCTCTGAGCCCTGCCGGACAGAAAAATATCTATCTGATAGAAAGGAAAGAAGTATGAGATAGTAATGAAGGAATTTCAATATGAATTGTTTGTCGGGAGTTCATCAAAAGCTTTTCCTAACTGTTCATAAAATGCATCTTTCTTCACCTCTTTAACTTACTATGGACATATTAAAGAATTTTCTCTTTAATCTTAAATTGCATATTCTTTCATAGGCAGCCTGAAATCTTAGAATGGCGTGTTTTATTTCCCTCTTATCATGAAGCCAGTTCCGAATATACCATCTTCATGCCCACGATTGATAACGATATATTCTTTTAATTCCATTCTTGTAGGTTGTCCCTTCCACCTAATTTCTTGGAGAGCCACTATCCTATCATAACCACCTATTATAACCACTATCCTTAGACAGTCTTCTAGAGTCTTATCTTTCCTATTTGTAGGAAGTTGTACGTACATCTCATGTTCCTAATGCTATTTTCTCGTACGCATGAAGTCATTTAGCATTTATCAGTCCGAATCCGAAGCTTTGAGGTTCTTAAGCTTAATATTTACAGACGTGGATGTGCTGCCCCCACACTCTGCCCTAGTTGTCCCCACACCCTTCACGATTGGCTGGAGGTACCCCAGGCTAATTCCGATCCGAACCTAACCCTAGGTAAATGTACAAAGATTATTAACAATTTTGTTAGTAGATTATTCACTCCTTCCGTTACCTTCTATACTCCATTGTTTACCACACCCGACCCAAACTCAATATTCCTCTGACTAGGAAACAGCACTAAATTATAGATAGGCTAAAATAAGTTATTGTTTTTCCCAGCCAGGGAGAAATATATTTGGGCGCCACTATTTATTATAACCAAAGTGAAGGAGTTAAGATATTAATATATTACACTACACCTACATTTCAAACGGAATATTTTTTTTTTTTTTTTTGATAGCCTGACCTAAGCCATATTTTTCAAAGAGATCTCTGTCAATTCCATAGAGAAAAGAAAAATGTATATACCGCTTAAATTCTTTTTGGTCATACATATTCACCAGTAACCTGTCCCTTCTAGCTCACGTGAGAGGGCTGAGTTTCATTTTTAAAATAAACAGACATAATTGTCATCCGGAACATCTATTTATATACATATATACACAGATCAATTACAACAATATAGGAATATAACATAATAAAAGAAAAAAAAAAAAAAAAAAGAGTATAATAGATAAGTGTATATATATAAGGTAAATAAAAAAATATAAATAAAGTAAAAGATAATATGTAGACAATAGGTCAAGAAATCAAGATAAAGTAACTATATGAGCTAATCCGCTCACGCACCCCACTCATCACCGATTTTTTACATTTTCGTACTTTGACGAGACTTGGTAACAATATTTTACACACATTCACATTTTTTTTTATCTTTTAGCCATTTACATTATTTTAGTTTGTTTCTCTCTACCACTATATTGTAATTTTAGACGTTTGGTGCGCACATTACATAATCAAAATATATTCATGATAAACAACTATGCACAAAATAAATGTAATATTGTGTCAAAATATAAAAAGAAAGACGAAAGTAATACATGAAAACTTGTCCCCAAGGTTGTCAAACACATTTGAATATAATTTGTTTCCTTTGCTAACTCCAATACAGTTCAATATTCTATTATTTTTAATTATATTTTTACTTTCACTTACCTATGCATGAAATACACTGCCGGACAAATTTAAAGGATCACTTCAATATTTTGAAATTACTGAACTGTATAGGGTATTTTTGAAAATATTCTTTTTTCTTTGGAAGTCACACTTTATTATCAGGGTAATAAAAAATTCTTTTCTATAAATTTTTAATAGAAAAACAAATCAAAAAATAAAAATGTCCAACAGTCTCAAAATGAAAAAGTAAATCTTTGAAATGAAATGAAATAACAAAACTGAATAAAAAGGAAGAATTTGAGGAAACCGATCAATAATTGGTATTCCCACCTCTAGCTCTGATAATTGCTTCCGTTCTCCTGCCCATTCCAGCGACCAGGGCTCTTACATCTTGTTCTGGGATGTGTTCCACTCTTCCACTAACATTTCCCTTAAATCTGCCAAATTTGTGGTCTCGGCGCGGGTACGTCTTTCAAGCATGTTCCATACATGCTCTATTGGGTTCATATCTGGACTTCTGGGTGGCCAAACCATAACGTCAATTTCTTCTTGTCTGAGGAAATTTTGCACTGATCGAGCAACGTGAGGTCGGGCATTATCGTGCATAAAAATAAAGTTACCTGCGATATTTCTGGCGAAAGGTATTACATGTGGCTCAAGTACCTGCCTAATGTACCTGTCAGCAGTTATAGAGCCACGGTTCACGAGAACCAACTCTGTACGGGAGTTTAATTTTATGTCTCCCCCACACCATCACTGACCCACCACCAAACGCAACCCTTGGAGAAAAAGTGCACGGAGCATACCTCTCTCCCCGCCTTCTCCATACCTTTTCCCGTCCATCTGGAAATCGGAGACAGAATCTTGACTCATCGCTGAATAATACGAGGCTCCAATCTTCCTGAGTCCAGTTTTGGTGCTCCCGAGCAAACCTCAAGCGCTCAACTCGGTGTTTCCTGCAGAGAAGAGGTCCAGTAGCTGAAGGATGGGAGGTCAATCCATAATCGTTGAGTCGTCTTCTCACGGTTCCCTCTGAAATTTGCACATTCCTGAACCTCTGGAGGAGACGACGCAGAATGTTACCAGTTGATCGGTTTACGATCCCGAAGAGCATGCAGTTGCAAAAATCTCTCGTCAGGGTCGGAAGTTGACCTCGGACGGCCTTGTCCGACTCTTCTTGTATGCCCTCCAGTTTGACGGTGCCTATTAAGCACCCTGGGCACTACGGATTGTGACCGTTGGAGCCTTTGCGCAATATGCCTTTGAGAAAACCCTTCTTCACTCAAAGCAACAGCACGAATTGATTCCTATTCGGTCAATGCTCTTCTGTTGGCCATCACAACGTTCTTACTAAACTCACAAGTAAAAACTAAAGTCTCTTAAATGTTAGAAAATCTTCAATAAGATGAATCTTTGCTACCAACTAACCATTTACAGATAGGAAGAACGAAAATAAGAGGGTTAACTGACTCTTTTCTCCATAAACGGGTGGGAATATAAACAGGTAGAGGATTGACTTGATAAGATACAACACAAAGTCCAGTCTGGGATAAAGGAATTCCTATTTTTATCTCTTATGTAATAATAATATAAATATTTGTAAGTGATCCTTTAATTTTGTCCGGCAGTGTATATGGAGAGGAAATTTTGTAATTACATAAGGTGATTATGAAATTTTTGATTTCCTATTATCAATGGTAACACGCGCTTAAGGGACTTTAGAGTCCAAAAAATCAAGTTGCGAGAAAAGAACTGAGTGTGTGTGTAGTAGGTCTACCACGAAAACAAAAAGTCTTACAATAATGAAATTTTATCTATAATGCATCTATAAGCTCGAGATGCTTCAGCAACTTTTTTACCAAAATCGGCGAACTAGAAGAGCCACTTTACGCTATTTTACATTTTGCACCTTTTTAAGATTTTCTCAAAAAGCGGCTCTGACCATTTTTTCCAAACGCAATTCAATTAATTATTTAAACTTTCTACTTTCACTTATCTATATATTTCATTTTTCACTTTATTCGACTATTCTTAAATTTATTTTACCAACGTAGGTAAGTGAATATCGTATGGCGTGCGCACCAGATTTTTATTAATTAGTATCGAAGTCATTAATAAAACTTGTTTAAAGTGAAAAGAGCTGAGGAGACAAGGAGGTATTTAGGGTGGGAACTCGGAGCTCTGACAGCGGCTCTATGTCCGTGTCAATTTAAACCGGCTTTAATAACTTTAATTAAAATTCTTAACGAGGAAAAAGGAGTAAAACTAAACGTCAGTCAGGATAATGAAGGACATTGATTGTATAAATAATTATTTAATGGAATTTAATTATTGTAATTTTCATCATCATGCATTATGATTGATTAATCTACCTTTTAATCAGAAGTTTTAAAATTGTGTTGAAACACAGAGAGCATTCATAACCAAAACTGGTAAAAGGCGTCACTCAAACTCTAAATGTGGTTTAGAGCAAAATCATAATGAATTTAAAATAAATTGGCTTCAGCATTTCTCACTGACTTAGAAATACACTAGAACATATACATGTCAATCTATAATATACTGATCTTAACATTTA
Organism: Piezodorus guildinii; assembly: GCA_023052935.1. Classification (NCBI taxonomy): domain Eukaryota; kingdom Metazoa; phylum Arthropoda; class Insecta; order Hemiptera; family Pentatomidae; genus Piezodorus; species Piezodorus guildinii. The sequence continues at coordinate 177,676,277 of CM041294.1, forward strand.
AGTCGATATTGGACAAACGATCAAAACTTTCCACATACTACAAAAAATTTATATTACAATCATCAGGCCTATTTGGATATATGGGATTGAGTTATGAGGATCCACCAAACCATCCAATTCTTCCCGCATTCAATCCTTGCAATCCAAAAGCCTCCGAAAGATCCTAAACGCCCCTTACTTTGTCACCAATAAAACTATCCATAAAGACCTAAATATCCCATCAGTGGCAGATCTAGCCCGTACTAGATATTCCTCCTTTTATTCCAATTTACCCGCCCACTCCAACCCACTCGTCCCCAAACGCTCATCTCCTATTCGTGATCATCTTCCTAGGCGGATGAAAAGACGATGGCCTCGAGACCTGCTCATCTGAATAAACTTTGAATTGCTACCACTGGCTAGTTTCTTCACATGCCTGTATCACGCCCACTTGATCTATTAGCACATTTACTTAATGTATATTATTGTATAATACAGTTGTAAATTTCTTTTAAATAGAAAAAAAAAGTTGATATTGAGTTAGCGAACCTTCCATCCAATTTATTAAGTATAGAAAGTGAAAAAGAAAAAATAACCTACAATAAAATTTGTATTTTTAATTAATTATGTTCAGTTATAAAAACTAAAAGCCTATTCAGCTCCGTAGATTCTAGCCACCCATTTCACATAAGTAAAAATCTGTTCCACTCAATTCCTAAATTGCGAACCGTCATCAAACCCTCGAACCAAACAACAGTGCTAGAGCGACACATGAGGTAGGGGACACATGCCAGGTGACCATTCTTCACTTTTACGCAGGTAGTTCATGGACTATGACCTTAGGCAGGTACTGTGCCACTTAGCTCTGACTGTCTGATGTGTTTGAAACAGGCTCTACGATTCCGTGTGATTCGAAAAGACATACCGTCAGGAAATATCGATCTCTAAATAAAACAGAGATTAACATTTTCTGACAGTGACATTGTTACGGTTAAAATTTGCAAAAAGAATTAATTTAAATGTTTAAGAACAGAATCCCCTAACCGTAACTATCCCCAGATTCTCAGTGGAGACGGGCGGGTTCCACAATAAATTTATTCGAGCGCCACGCTATTTGTTAATAATTAAAAAAAAAAATAAGGTAAATAGCGAAACCCCTTTAAATTAATAATGTCCTTACTGAAAATAAGTAAAAAATTAAACCATTGTTGGTGTTACCATTGTTTGTATAATGTTTATTTATTTACCAACTTTTTATTTATCTCAATTATAGGTTATTGTTTTGATTTTTTTTTATTGTATGTATATATATATATATATATATATATATGAATTTATTTATTTTCTATTTTATGTAATTTGACTATTATTATCATTTTCTGTATATATTGTATGAATGTGGTCTATCACTATTACTATTGTTCATTCTGAAACACATTGTAATAATTCTCAATAAATAAATATTAAAAAAAAATACAAAAAGAAAACAGTTATAATAACATGTTGATAAGAACTCGTTACCTCTCAGACTGTAATCATCTGTCTATCCCCTGAGCTATGGAATCATATGACGTCACCATAATACCTTTCTAGATTAATAGACTCAACAAGGGTGGTATAATGGTACCTTTTTAAGGTTAATATTACATAGAAAATATTTAAGAACAAATTACTTGAAAAAAAAAATACAATGCTTTATTTCTAACGGTAACATAAAATATATAATTCTTAAAAAAAGAAAGGAAAACTTATTACTACTTATATCCTAATTTGTTTTGGTCTAAAAACAAACAGATATTTGTCCTTTGTCTTCGAGGGCCGAAACCACTCAGGTTATAAGTTTGTTAAACAAAATAAATCACCTTGTTCCTTCTCCCTCGGGAAACAACCTCCTTCCCTTCTTCCCTCTTCCAAATCCGCCAGAATTCGTCCGTCGAGTGTCACTCGCCACACTATTACTATTTACACTACAACTCCAAAAATCTTTCGTTGCAAAATGATTTTCTTTTACTCACGACCAAGACAGACCAAACGTTCTCCACAACAATCACCTTATCTCCCATTAAAAAGAAAATATCTTAACCATTATCTAACTCAAATTCATAATAATTGTTTTTGTTTTTTTAAACGTAACATTTGTATCGTCATATTCAATGACTTCAAGTTTGTTGTTTTGCATCGACCAATAGCTCATCATAGGATTACGGTCGCGTTTTGTCACTCGTCGTTGCCATTTCTCATCAAATAATTTCGCCATATTTCGGCACAATGAAGTATTTGCTCTTCCTTAGAACTGTGGAGTAGTTTTATTAAGTGTCGGAAATGAAACTAGGTAATATTTCTGAAATGATGAGTTGAAAATGGAAAAGAAAATTCGCTCAACAGACGGAAATGGCTTAAACGAAATAAGGGATAGTTATTGTTTGGCTTGAAGGGAGGGAGGAAATAGGGACGGTTAGGAAACCAATTGCGCCCTAAATGCCCTTCTATAATGTTCCTTTCCTTTCGGAATTGCTATAGAGCACACTATACTATAATACTCAATATACCATACTTTGTATACTGTAATACTGATGCTAAACTATAATACTTCCCGAACAAGTACTACTTTATCACTTCATAAATCGTTTTATATTAAAAAAATATATTAACATATTTGTTGAATAATCATTTTCAATGAAGAACATTTGTAAAGGATCAAGAGAAATAATTAATAGTCTCGTAAAAAATTAAGGGATCTGCTAACTAACTACTGAACCAACTTTCTTCGAACTTGCGTAAAAAATAAAACAACTTATAATAATAATAATAATAGACTTACCGAATCCGAAGGTTCGATGCCGTTACCACTAAATACTGCCTACACAGACTCGTCCAATGGTCACCGTTCAAGCCTATGCCCCCGAGATCAGCCTCAACGCAATCCTCCCATCGGCGCTTCGGCCTACCTTTCAGACGCCTACTAGTCGGTTCAGCGTATAAAAATTTTTTTCGGAATCCGTTCCTCACCGAGCCCAACAACTTTAATCGCGCATTCGAGTCTCCGCGATTATATCAACTTAATCATATTCATAGGGTATACGCTCCGCAATTCTGCGTTGTGCAACCTTCTAAACTCCCTAGTGGCCTCATCTCTCTTCGGAACAAATATCTTACGCAGTACCTTATTTTCGAAAACCTTAAGCCGTTGTTCATCCTTCAAAGTAAGCGGCCACGTTTCAAATTCGCAAAGGATCGTCGGAAGAATAATAGTTTTGTAAATTCTTACATTTAAGTTTTTAGACAGAAGCTGCGAGCTAAGTAATTTAGCAACAGAATAATAACAGACATTCCCCACCTTTAACCGGGACTCTATTTCTTCCTGGATTTCATTTTTTCTCGATATCATTGAACCTAAGTACTTGAATCTCTCTACGTGTTCAAAAGTATGCCCTGATATATCAATATCACCAAGATTGCCACTGCTTTTGCTACTAGCCATATATTTCGTCTTATCGGTATTTATTTCGATATATTATTACATTTCACAAAATATTTTTGCGTTTTTCTCTTTATTTTGTTATCAAAATTATTCAACTTATAAAATTAAGTCGTATTTTTTATAAATTTTCATAAGATGAAATGTGTTATCTACAAATTTAAAGGTACTTTAGAGGGGATAAAAATAAATAAACTGGCTCTTCTTTAAGCTAATTTTGATGAATAAGCTGCTGTAACATTTCGCGCGTATAACTATCTTAGATATGAAATTTCAGTTCCATACGGCTTTTTGTTTCGCACTTGAGTTTCCACACAGCCACACATTATTGCTGGACTTGGTCATTTGGGCTCAAGGGACCCTAAAACATCTATATCCGGTGAAAACTGGAATTTGAAGATTTTCACGATCGCAATACTTTCCCTTACTATATATTTCATATAATGGTAAGTGAACGTAAAATAATCATTGTAATTGCTTTATATTTCTTTGCCACTCTTAGATTGTATTAAAACAATATTTCATTATAAAATAATTGCTTAAACAGTTATATAATATGATTAATTGCGGTTCAGCAATATAATTATAATGCAATAATTAAGCGATAATGTGTTATAATTCTACAAGGGCTCTTTTACTTGGTATTATCAAATGGGGACTACAAGCCATTAGGGACGTTATATATTTTGTAGTATTGTGTAAATAGAATGTTCCGGAAATGTAGCGAGAGTTTTTGTGGCAAGAGGCTGTAGTGAGGTGGGAACACAGCTTCTACAAGAGAATGGAATACAGGACCAGCGGATAAAGAGCCACTCACATCGACCATGTTTGTTCCTTCTAAGCGTTTTGTTTCACCAACAATAGCAACATCCTGTCCCATATCCGCACTCTTTCCAAAGAGAAAAGGGTATTTTTATATCTTAAACTACATCATTAATTACTTTTACTTAGCTACGTTTCGGAGCAACCTGAGTCTAAATACGTCGCGCTCGTGAAAGGTGTGTGTGTGTGCGTGTGGTATGTCTATCCTGAAAACGAAAAATGTACAATACTGAAATTTAATATTTAAGAGTACTACTAATCGCCCGAGATGTTACAGCAATCATCCCCGAATTAGGCTGACCGAAAGTCCTACTTCATGTCAATTCATTTTTACTATTTTTTATAAAAACAGCTTAAGCGTTTTAAACTTGAATTAATTATTATTATTTGAAACGGAGTTAAATTTTTAATTATCAACTTCAAAAAATAATTGCATTCTTTAAGTATTTGACTGTTCATTAGATAAAATCAAACAGAAGATTTAGATGAAACTAAATAATAAGAACATAAATATGTCCGAAAATCAATTTAGTAAAAAAAAAAATTATTTTGTACCTTTTCGAAATTAAAAATCTTAATTTTAATCGTAATATTAAGGCAAAAAGTCGTTGGTGGAAAAGCCAAAAACGTTTTAAGCTACTAAATATCTGAGAGCTTGCTTGGTGCTTCCTATCTATTTCAATTCATATTAAATATTATCAGCCATCGAAGAATGGTGTCAAACAGGAAAATTAAAATAAATCCAAACAAATCGCATCAAATTACTTTCACTCTACACCAATAAAAATCTATGACTGGGACGACTTGTGGCTGGGTGGTTTGCATAACAGCCTCCTATGCCAAAGGTCACGGGTTAAACTTGCAAGTGGTCCTAGGATTTTTAATGGGAGTAAAAAATCCTTATTTATGCCGATGTCAGGCACTCGTTAAAGATCCCTATCTTAATAAAACCTGGAAAGGCAAAATTTAGGATTCCCTCTGTAGCATCGTCCGATCGTAGCATAAAGTGACGTTAAATAAATAAACAAAAAAACAAAACCTATGACCTCCTAACAATATCTTCCTTACTCCTATTAAACAGATCCGGTACTTAGGACTCCACCTCGACAAACGCCTAACATGGAACATTCATACTAGATTGAAACGACAGGAAACTTCACGTAGATACAGATTACTACGACACTTACTCGACAAACGCTCAAAACACACTATGTATTACAAACAACTCATTTACACAACCATTATCAGACCTACCTGGACCTACGGCATTCAGCTATAGGAGGCTACTAAACCATCGAATTCCTCTCGCATCAAATCCTTCGTAAAATCCTTAATGCTCCTTACTTTGTTACCAATTAAATACTCCATAAAGACCTAAATACACAATTTGTTGAAGACTTGTCCCGTTACAGATATACCTCATTCCATTCTCAAACCCACAATTTCCGTGACCACTCGCCAATATCTATTCCTGACAATTCATTGAGGAGAATGAAAATCAGATTGCCAAGAGACTTTCCGTAAATTATACATTGGAGTGCTAAGAATGGGTAAATTCTTCACAGGACTGTCATGTGTTTGAACTATATATTAATCTCATTTACTTGTATTGAATAGATAAATATATAAAAGAATGTGCCATTTCACTCGATTTTCTGGTCATCGCAGTTTTTCAAAAACGACTATGGTTGTGAAGTTGAAATTTCTCCTGGTGATTCGCCTTATCTTTTAGATGTGCAATCAGGCTGGGTTTGGGAAAATTCGTCCTCTATGTGATTTAAAAAAATATTATTCTAAAATGTAAAACAAAATTGGTTTCCGAATAACTCAAAAACTATACGCATCCGCAAAAACTATAAGTACTCATTTGAATGGCAAGTTTTTAACTACCTGGAAACAAAATCGTCTTAATCTGATCAGTAATAACAAATATACTAATACTTATAACAAATATATTTCGTTTCATAGCCATGTTTCGTGTGTAGGATTCTATCCAGCCCATAATTTTGTTGATGTTTTTTTTAAATGGTGAATAGGCTAAAAAATTTTAAGTTTTGAAAAGATAATAGAACTTTATAGAATAGAATCATAGAAAAGATAATAGAATCATAAAAAAAAAAAAAAAAAAATGCGAGTTTATTCAGTTGGAACCCGAGTGGAAAAAATACGCATTTATAATACATAGATGTTACGATGGTATAGAATGATAATGTTTTGAGGCAAAAATGTCAGTGTTAGATAATGACGGGTATGGCTACTTACTACTGGTATGCTATTTATAGATTAATCTAATTACAATTAATATCTGACAATCAACAATAATCATTTATTTGTCATTCATAGACATAGTTAAAAGTTTAACTCACTGCTAACTCAGGTATATTAATATTGTATAACCTCACCAAGCATAGTCATTATAACATCTTTCTTGATTCGCAGCTTGGTACAGCTAGTAGAAATATATATTAAATATGATTGTCTCAAAAAGGCACTAAAACCTATAGGTTATTTATGAAATAAAATGAAAACCTCTCATATAATAATCCAAATAGAGAATTTAGTAAATGTAAATGTTAGTCGTGAAGTTATTAAAGTGGAAATAAAAAATTCAAGTTATAAGTCAGTTCGTTTATTTTGTTTTAGTTTCGGCGGAGAACTCTCGCCTCAGTGAGGCCGTGTTTGTCGAATGGTAAATAAAACAATTAATACGTTTTGTGTTTTAGTTACACTCCACTCGATTCCTGACTAACATTCTCGGAGTTTGGTTTTATTGGCTGGCGGGCATTTCGTAGTAGAAAATAAATATACAACTTTAAAAATATAAAGTTTGTATAAAAAATAAATAAAGGTTGTCACTAAATAGCTTTGCATCACACAATGCTTTGCGCATGCCGTTGTGTGAATATAATTGTGGGTGTGTGTTCTAATTTTACCCTTTTTACATTTTTCTCATGAACGGCTCAAATGATTTTGAATGAACTGTGATTTTAAATGGAAAGTGGTGGGTCTACATCATACAGGGCTGTTGTGGTAGAGAGGGTGGATAAAGTGGGGAAAGAAGGAAATCGAACCAGAACAAAATTGACTTTCAGGGTATCGGTAAAGATCTCTTAGAGTGTAAAATTGCCGTGAAGATGTCCTGGATCCTTACTCGAGAGGAGCTGACTCCACACAGGGATAGGATCCGGGAAGTGAATGGAGGAAGGCCTGGGAAATGGAATAAGGGAAGAAGGAATGCTTCTGGTGGTGTGTGTGTCTTCCCTGATCCTCGCAACAGGATTGGCTCAGCGTCACGTCACCTCACTCTAACGAGCTCTCCTATTGGGTCTTGGCATTGCCATCAATCCTATTGGCTGTTTCTTAGGGCGTCCTACCTCTATGTCTATTTACTTTTCTGTCTTTGTGAAGTGAAGCCGAGTAGTGGAATCGGATTGAATTATATTTATTCGTTAAAGATAGGCCACTTGTACATATTTTAAATATTGATAATTTCACTTCACAACCATGAGTCTAGACCAACGTACTTGTCAAATTGCAATAAATAAAAACAAATGAAACCTAAAAGAACAATAAAAATCTGGTGCTGGCGACACACGGCTTTTAAAATCAAATCACTTACCTCAACTGTTAAAACCAATTAAAAACTAATAAATAGAGTTCAAAGAGGTTTACAGAATTATATTTAGCTTTATAATTAGGTAATTTTGAAACAATTTCTTCTTTTGATAAATATTCATTTATTCTTCATATTTCATAATTGAAGTTTCGGGGCTAATAATGCCTCATCTTCAGAATTGTTTAGTGAATCATCTCCAAAAACATCTCCTAATATTGTCATTTTTTTTTAAATCCTTATTTGATTTAATAATGGTCATTTTTATATCTATTGATTGTTTTTTAACAATTTTAACATTTTTTAAAAAATCTCTATATTCTATTACAATTTTACACAAGGGTAGAATTATTGATTGACTAAAAAATTCTGAATATGAGGCCATATTAGCCCCGAAACGTCAATTATGAAATAGGAAGAATAAATAAATGTTTATCAAAAGAGGAGATTGTTCCAAAATTACCTAATTATATTAAAATAGTCTTCATAATAGGATAATCTAAAAATATATTTAATTTTGTATTTAAAAAATATAAAATTGTTATCTACAACAACTTCCCATTACATTTTACAACTTAGCGTATTAAATAATATTTTATCTAAAATCTCTAACGTTCCAACGGTATATCATACATCGATATTATAGTTCTTATATTTAAAAAATATCAAATTACATTTAAAAATATTTGTTATCTTTATTTTTTTTAATTGGATTAGGAATTTGCTCAACATATATATTTACCCGTTTTCATTAATGCTAACATAAGATGATGTCTTCAGTTTTTTTGTTTGTTTTTAAATCTACAAAATAAAATATACTTTAGAAAGACATTGTAATAGTCGGCATTTAAACTCCGCCAGACTATTTCAATTAGAATGCAACTCGCATGATATTAAAGCCTTAATAATATTTAGAAATGTTTATGAAAAATTGTAATTTGTTGCAAAATTTATGGCAAAAGCGGCTCTTCTAGTTCGCTGATTTTCATGAAAATGTTTATGTAAGGTCTCGGGTGTATAATTGGCTAGACATACAACCTACACACACACTTATACAATTACTTGTTTTTTATCAATGCTAACAAGATGAAATAGTTTGATATATAAGTAAGGAAAGTATAGCTAATAGAAGCATAAAAATATGGAGCTTCCGGGTTAGGTGACAAAGGGACTTCAGTCGTTTTAAGGTGGAAAAGGTGCGGCGGGAAATTCGATATATGGTTCCTTGAAGAGAGGTTTTATCAAGGTTTTTTCAATTCCTGACGTCGAATAAAACTTTAAGGTTACCATTAGGAAGTGCTTGGATATGTGGAACAGTTTCAAAGGTGTGGATCCTATCAAGGCTTTGCTTTAATTAGTTCAGCATGACTTAAATCGTAACTTTACCTTACTTTATAGTATTCATTCTACGTGCTAAATAATCCTCAAATTTGAGAGGAAGTAAATTTATTATTTGTTTTAGTCAACTACAAAGTTCATTATTAAAAATATAACCAAAAAATGATTAATATGCGAATAATGACCTAAAATAAAACAATATTTTTCTTCTTTGATGATGCTTGCTATAACACACGCGGTACTCATCAATACCAAGACCTTCTAGATCTGAATATTGCACCGAGCAGGTGTTTGGAGCAGCTGCCTCCTTGATATTGCTCCATATCGGGGGGTTCTTACTTCACTACTAGCCTTAGCCCAAGTCCCTTATCGTATTGTCTCCTATTAAAGGAGCTTTAATGTCCACCTTTATCAAGGATAATAAAAATAATAATTGCGTCCCATATTCTTTATTACGGTTATGATTACTATTCAACAGTTAGCCTAGAGCGAATCGCTTTCGACAAGATAAGATCAAATAGGAAATAGCCTGGTAATGTCAGCTTTCCGTGACTGTCATCTGTGAAAAGGAATTTATTCAAGAAATTAAACTTTAAACAAAGTTCCTTTCATTTTTTCAGTCACGAGAATATACTTTAAGCCGTATCGTTATTGTGCTCAATTAAATTCAGTCTCGTAAAATATTCACAATTGTATCCTACTTGGTAAAGTAAAGCTTACGATTTAAGTCACTGGGCTGTAGTCAATAAGCTGAATCTAAATATTGAAAAAGCAAAAGCCATTGTAATAGGATCCCATCCATAATTCCACAATGCGGTTATTTTTTAAGATAGAGAAAAATATAAATAGAGTTTTAGAATCATTAAAGCACGATGAATGTATGAATGAATGAATAACTTTATTTGCTTTCGGGTAACCCCCATACAAATAGAGCTGGCTACATAACAAATGTATAATACAAAACATAATTCATAAAAGAGTTAGCAAGACACTAATTCACTACGTTATCAGCTCTAGGTACATTGAATTACAATAAAACTTATAACAAAATAACTCAAATACAATATATCAATAATATAACAGTTTACAATATATAAATATATAAATACATTTTTTACATAACATGGCGAAACACGATAAATAATATGATACAGTTAACAAACACGTTTATTCATTTATTATAAATGATCTGATTTGAAAACATTGCCTGGCATAATAATAAAGATTTTTTAATTCATCAATATCATCGGTGGTAAACAGGGCGATAAAATTTGTATGTTCATATTTAAGGCCTAGGATGCAATGGGTTCGGAACGGTGCGTATATGGGACATCGAATGAAAATGTGGAATAAAGCACGATAAAGGAAACAAAATTAATCTATCATATAATATATATTGATGAACTTTGTTATATATTATATATTCAAGTCACAAATTATAATAGATTTAATTCCACCTAACTCAACACCTAAATTATTGAATATAGAGAAAAGTCGAAAAGATATAATGAATGAAATTAAAACATTTATTCTTTTCAAATCCTTTCTCGCATTCACTCATCTGTGGTTGCAATTTTTCTTCTATGAAGTGTTGATCAGCCCGTGGCTGAGTGGCTGCGCGCTAGTCTCTCATGCTACAGGTTCTGAGTTCGAATCCCAGTCCCGGTGGGTCTTTTATATGGCTGTAAAAAAAATGGGATTCACTCACAGCCTCTCCCCCGGGTATGTGAGACCCGTCAGCCAAATGGTGGCCACTCACAAATTAGTCGTAGGGAGTGATGACCCTACACTAAAAATTGCATCGCGAAACGTGAGTGTAAACTGCAGGAGTTTACACCATGAGGCCAGGGCCTACACGGCCTGTCGCGCCACTGGAAGAAGAAGAAGTGTATTGAGGAGAAGTGGATTGCAGTCATGGAGAATAATTAATTAGGGTAATTAATTGTGCCAACGTTTCGGAATATTCGTTATGCTATCTGGAAGGCGATTGTTAGGCGGGATATCATGATAGTGAGTTTCTTTTGGACTACATAATTCTCATCTTTTTGCCTAACTTTCTCATAATTCTATTGTTTCTAAACATTTCATCATTCAATATATACATTAAAAATTATAACATATTATTAAATTATTTTTTTAATAGGTTTTTAATATTTGTTTTATGCTGAAAATCTTTTTATTAATTAATTTTCGTCACTTATGTTCAAATCAAGTTGAACTTGTTGAACAAGTTTCATTCATTATTTATTCTTTTATAAGTCAAAAATTTGTTTTGATATTAGTTTTCATTAATTATGAATGTGTCACTGTAAAACATTATTCTAACTAATACCTGATAGAAACTAAAAGCTGTTGGATTTCCAGATTCTAGGGTTAGGGCTCACACACACGCTCTTTTTCGAAGATGGTTTGGAAGGCCGCTTCGAACCATACCCACCATAACCAACGAGAAGAAGAATTATGTAAGTGTCAAAACCGGCAGGTTGGAAGGAGGTTCTCCTACCTGCTCGAGCCAAAAAACAACCGACGTTTTTCAATTTTAGTTTAATATCGTGGAAAGTGATCCTAGGAAATCGTTATTTTAAGACCCTTGATTTCAAAATGTCCGATTAAATATGTTTACTATTGTAAATCGTTTTAATCTAAAGATAGAAAAACATCATTTAAGTATGGTGTTAGTTGAAAATACAATTTTAAATAACAACTGGTTTGACATTAGGAAACGGAGAAATCAATTAAAATCAAATATTCTATAGTTTTTACGATTGGAGGCTAATATAAAACCTTACCATTCTTTATAAAATATTTATGCACAACATTTCGGCTAAAATGCCATCTTCAGGTGCAAAAGAACAATTTTATCTAAGGTGAATGGATGCTTGCACCCTGAAGCCTCATGTCTGAATAGAATGTCAATGTCAAATTAGATTGACATGTTATTCAGACAGGAGGTTTCTGGGTGTTAGCATCCACTCAGCTTAGGTGAAATTGTTCTTTTGCAACAGAAGATGGCATTTTAGCCGAAACGTTGTGCATCAATATTTTTTAAAAGAGTGGTGAATTTTTATTTCAGCCTCCAATATATATAATAAATAAAATCTTTATATATATAAAGAATATGGAATATATGGTTTGATTCTATCATATAATATGATAATAATCTTAACAAGCATAGTTTTTTTTTTAAATACTGGGATAACCAAACTTGCTTTTATAAAACAGCTTTTATACTTTTACAGCTAAAAAAAACGAAAACCTGTACCACTACACCCCAAGGGGGGTCTAAGGCTGAGTACATATAGAGATTGGTACTGTTTATAGGAGTAACAATGCTCTGCAAGTAGGTCATTAGGCCATGATAATGCTCAGCCGCCAGGTTTATCCCCCATTACAGGGTACCCACTAGGGCTGGGCATAATCGAATGATCGGACTTCGATGATTTCAATAATCGAATGATTTCGTAATCGAATGATCGACTGATTAATAGGTAAAAATATCTTTATAATTTATGTGATGAGCAAAATAAAAAAAAAAAAAGTCATTCCATTATCCCAAACACTTATAATCCCTGGATTATCGTTTAAAAAAACTCAAAAGTTATTAAAAGTTCAAATGATCATTCGTTTCTCCGAACCGATTAATCCAATAATCGATCAATTCGAATGATGCCCATCCCTAGTACCCACTTTATAGAAGCTGGGTCAGCCCCAGGAGGGTCTCCTCACTCCCGTTCTTCGTCCTCTCTATATAATATCAATAAATAATATTCCATCATAACCGGGAATGGAACCCAAGACCCGGAGCACAGTAGAATAGCGCTCTATCCAATAGGGCGCGCCGCTCCCCTAAATACAGATAAACAATTGTGCAATCGTATGTAGCATTTTAATTAAATACTTGGACGTGGGAATGTTGAAGAGTTTGCTGAGGAATGCGTTGTGAGGTGGATCAACTTTAACTTTAAAGGCTGATGTAGTAAACAAAGAAAAGAGGATTTTATTGCTTACAGTTATTTTGCTTCCTAATTAAATTCCTAAGGCAGTCACTATATATTTCTCACTTCCCTTCTGCTAACTATAACAACTGTATATTTTTTTAATAATTAGGCTGAGTTATCCGTGGAAGATGAGCACTTCCGAGTCGTTCAATTTCATGTTGCTTCTAAAATATAAAATCTGGTGCACTAAAAAGAGTTTTAGACAAATTAAAAAAATGTAGTGCGGGCAACGCATTACTGTTAAATCAACTTAACTACTACTAAATAAACTTTTTTTTTATTTAAAAAAAATACAACTGTATTAAATAAATACAACAAGTAAACAGGCCTATATTTGATTAGAACACATGGGAGTCCTGTGAAGAAACTACCCATTGGTAGCACTCCAATGTCTAATTTATGGTAGAAGGTCTCTAGGTCATATTCTTTTAAGGCGCCTCGGTGGATTGTCAGAAATAGATATGGAGGAGAGGTCACGGATATTGTGGGTTTGAGTGGGCAGGGAGCTTGGAATGAAAAGAAGTATATCTGTAACGGGCCAAGTCTTCAACGAATGGGATATTTAGGTCTTTATGGATGATTTTATCAGTAAGAAAGTAAGGAGCATTGAGGATTTTACGAAGTATTTTGGACTGCAAGGATTGGATGCGAGAAGAAGAAGAAACTTTATTTATTTACATAATATTCACAATGTACACTCAATACAAATATGTTTGGTTTCATGATTTCAGTGGACCTTTTTTCATGATAACAGAGTTTCAATCATCCTTTGAATTTACTAATTTTCATACAATATTTTATTTAAGATAGTAGGAAAAGTAACACGAAAAAACCTACACAATATAAAATACAATATTAGTTTAAAAGTACATGTTTGGTTCTTTTGTGCGTGTAGCGCTTTAGTGATGTTTTGTTGTAATTACCAATTTCTAGTTTTAATGGGTTTTCAGAAGTTGTGGTTTTATCAAAATAGTTTTTGGTTACTGTGTAGATATACTGTTTTAATGTTGGAAGATTTAGGTCAGAGAGCATTTTTGAAATTTTAGTATATCGTGGGTAGTTATTGATTATTCGCATACATGTATTTTGTATTGTTTCTATTTTTTTATAATTGGTATTGCAAGTCGAGCTCCAGACGGGCGATGCATAACAGATCTGGGCACGTATGACTGTTTTATATAGTAGTAGTTTGTTCTGAGTGCTTAAACTGGATTTTTTATTAAAATATGGGAACATTTTATAAATACATTTTTTTGTTTTTTCGGATTTTCTATTGATATGTTCAGTATATGTTAACGATTTGTCTAAAGTTATGCCTAAGTATTTAACTGATTTAGACCAGTTAATGTGGACTGAGTTTAATAAAAGATGGTGGTTTATGTTCGGTCTGCGCTTAGTAAAGATTATGGCTTCTGACTTGTTTGCATTTATTTTTAATTTCCACATATTGCAATATTTATTTATTTTTTTGAAGTTTAGCTGCAATCTGTTAACTATGGTATCGATGCGATAGGATGATGTATATAGGGCTGTATCATCAGCGTAAAGAGACCTTATAACGTGCGGGTGGCTTGGAAAATCGGATATATATACATTAAATAAAGTTGGCGAAAGGCAGGATCCTTGAGGAAGGCCGGCCGTGACAGGAAGTATACTGGATGTCGAATTATTTACACGAACATAAAATCGTCTATTGTCAAGATATGAATAGATAATATGAATTAGGTAAGAAGGGAAGTTGTATTTAATTAATTTGTGAATAAGTCCTGTATGCCAAACGGTGTCAAAGGCCTTTTCTAAATCTATTAAAAGCATACCGGTATGTTTCTTTTCGTTAAAAGCTTTGGTTACGTAATCAGTAAGCCTTGCTAGTTGGTCTACAGTATTGGATGCGAGAGGAATTCGATGGTTTAGTAGACCCCCATAGCTCAATGCCATAGGTCCGAATAGGCCTGATAATTGTTATATAAATGAGGTTTTTGTTGTAAGTAGGAAGTTTTGAGTGTTTGTCGATTAAGTGTTGTAGTAATCTGTATCTATGAGCAGTTTCCTGTCGTTTCAGTCTAATATGAGGGTTCCATGTTAGGCGTTTGTCGAGGTGGAGTCCTAAGTACCGAATCTGTTCAACAGGAGTAAGTAGGATATTGTTAAAGGATGCGGTGGGGCAGGAAGTCATAGGCTTATAGGTGTAGAGTGAAGGTGATTTGATGGGATTTGTTAGGATTTATTTTAATTCTCCAGTTTTGACACCATTCTTCAATGGCTGATAGATGGTTCTGTAGGATTTGTGATGTAGTAACAGGATCATTATTCACAGATAACACACATGTGTCATCGGCGTAGGAAGTAAGGATAGTGCTTGGATTGAAGGGAATATCAGCTGTATACACCGTGTAAAGGATCGAAAAGATTTTGCATTAAACCTCGGGGGTATACCTGTCCTAAAAATGAAAAATTAGTTTCATAGGACTTATCGTTTACGCGCAGGAGTTACCACTCACACACACATAGACCTTTTTTCGGGATTTGGTTATTTGGACTCAAGGGACCCTAAAATTATATTTCAGTTGAAAACCGGAAATCGAAGATCTTTAGCGATCCTGACGTTGTTACTTGAAGGCTGTAGCGTGGGACAGAGGCTTCTAGAGGTTACTGGTTGAGGAGGTCTAGGCTCGTCAGCGTCTTGTACCACCACTATAACAATAATAATTTCTAATAACAATAATAAGAAAATATTAAATTGACACAATTTTAAGTTGGATAAAACCCACATAAAATTAAAGCCTATTGAATTTCAATTTTTTTTAAAACATTTTATTGATATTTACAACTGTACATATTATATATACAACAAGTAAATGGGATAATTTACACTTATGGGCACTTCAATGTCTATTTAATTAAAGTAGGTCTCGAGGCCATCGGCTTTTCATTCGCTTCGGAGGGACGTCAAGAATATATGGGAATGATAAGTTGCGTACAAAAAGAATTCGTGTGTGTTGGGAGTTTGGAATTAAAAGAGGCATATCTGTTTCGGGCTAGTTCTGCGACAAATGGGATATTCAGGTCATCATGGATTATTTTATTCGTAACGGAATAAGGAGCATTTAGGATTTTGCGAAGGATTTTGAATTGTAAGGATTGAATGCGAGAGGAATTAGATGGTTTAGTAGAGCCCCAAAGGTCAATTCCATATGTCCATATGGGTATGATGATGGTAACGTAAATGAGCTTTTTGTCATAAATTGGAAGTTTTGAACGTTTGTCTAGTAAGTGTTGTAGTAATCGGTATCTACGGGCAGTTTCTTGTCGTTTAAGTCTCGTATAGGGATTCCATGTAAGAATTTTAAATTGAAACAGTGAGCTAATTCAAATCGTTTTTCAAAGCCATTTTGTAGAAACTAAAAAACGGTGCCAAGAAGCAATTCTGTGCAGCAATCTTGGGTAATATCACTGTAATATAACTTGAAATATATAATAATAAAAACTGGAAACTTGATTTAATAATTTCGACTTTTAGTCGGTTCAATCTATAACCTTATTTTAGAGCCTTCTTCTTGTTATTATTGGCAAATTATAGTCTTTATCGAACTGTGAGCTTTATGTTTAAACATGAGTTGTATATATTTCAATATTATAAAGTTTGACGTATGTATGCAAATCAGAGTTGGAGAAAAGTGTGGAAGGGAAACTATTTTAACTTGCCCGGGATACATCAGCATCCAGTTAGCCTTCAGGAAAGAAGAAACTTTGTTAGTTGCTACTTGAATACGTTTGTTTCTGTTTAGAAATTATTAAATTATAGTTGGACTAAAGGGTTGCAGCGAGAACAATGATTAAAGTTAACGCCCACTCTTAGTTTAACTAACCCGGTTAAAACTAAACAATAGTTAAAACTTTGGTCAAGTTGCTCTACTGATTTCATTGAACGGTCGGCCAGTTCAGCACAATTTGAAGGATAAGATGGTTCTGTTTTGGAAAGTTAAAGATTAAAACAAAATAAATACAAACATTAGATTTATAAAATAAATTATTATTATTTTAGCCTTGTTATGCTTAACTATGTATAAATGAAAGTTGGTCATGTGGTCATCCCAATATCTAAAAATCACAATACATATTAAGTTAAAATTTTTAATGAAGGTATTTCTTACCGCCTAGATGTGCAATAAGGCTAGGTTTGGAAAAAATTATAAGTAGTGCAACGATAAGACTATAAAAGAAAAAAAAATTGGACGTGAGATTCTTTTCTAACCTTCCTTCTTATAGCGCGCTAAAGGTTTCAGTTGATGTAAATATTCGTGAATTTCGTTAAACATTTTTCATGGCTACTTAGGTAATGTGTTCTAAGGACCGAAGCCGTAAATAGTACTCTCATCAATATTCTAGTATTTTTTTCGTTCTGAAATTAAAATTACCAGAGCTAATATAATTTAAAGAAAATGTTCTTTTAACAGCTGAGATAATGCTATAACTGGAGAACTAGCTCAGCCCCAGTCATCAAATTTAAGCCAGATACACTTTATTGAACAAGCTGCCCAACTTAGTTGGATTGCTATTTACATAGCATACTATTTTTATTATTTAATAGACAATTTTCAATATAAAAATTTTAACATGCAATATACAAAAATCTCTCATATTAATTCTGTGGCGGTCGTGAATAAGTGGTTAAGTCGAAATCTTTCATTTTACAGGTGAGCGACTTAAAGTTTTACCTAATACCAAAATAGAGTTATTACATACACCTTTCTTTCCACCTGAAATGCCTTCCATCAAGAAATTTCTTTGACCAATTTAACACGACGTAGGAGAAGGTCTGAGGGAGCGATACGTGGAGTTAACTCATTTTTAATATAACTAGAGTTATCTAGTTTTTCACGACAACTACAGAATTCATGACATCCTACAACAACCATATGCAACTTCGCTTCAACAACAAATCTGTAGCATATACAATAAAAATAATAAAATAAGATTAAATAATACAAACACAATAATAATAATATTTATTTGTTTTCATGGTAATCCCCATACAAAAGGAGTTGGTCATTACAGTTCATATGTTATAAATACAAAAATAAAAACAACTGGAAATTATTTACAGGTATTGTGAATATACAATAAACAAATAAAGGTTATTTTTAAAAATTAAATACAAAAATGAAAAAAAAAAAAAAACACTCATACAAAAAAAAAAAAAAAAGAACAATTGAGACGTTGATTTCCAAAAAGTACTAAAGGATATTTTTTACAAAATTGATTTTTTTACATATTTTTATTCTCATCAATTAGTTATATCTAAATCTCTTATTTGATTTTATCTAATAAACACCCAAGCCCTTTATAAACGCAATTTAGAAATATAATTATTTTCTAAAGGAAATAATTGCACATTTAATTTCGTTCCAAATTATACCAAAACATCTCATTACATATCTTTAATATGATGTTATTAATATACTAAAAAAAAAAAACAATTCTGGATTTAAATAGTAAAAGAATCAAATTAGCTAATTTAATAATATAATATTCAGTGATTTTCGCGCCTCCTGTAAAATTTCCTAGAATGGATATAGTACCTTTTGGAAATCAACGTCTCAATTGAGGAATTTAAAGTTATCCTTAGTGAAAACGCAAATGTTTCAAAATTATAATATTGTGTAAATTATTCTAAAAAATGTTAATCAATATTACAAGTAAAAGAAAAACAAATAAACACAGTAATCTCACTTCACATTTTAGTAAAAAATTAATGAGGTATTAACCGGAAAATCTATATCATAAACTTTATTCTTTTATTATAAATTATCTAATTTTTAAATGTCATTTAGTTTCTGCACATTATCAATTGTTAGTAGATTTTATAAAATAGAATTATTATACTAACACAATAAAAAGTTAAAAGATTAAACCATAAATAAAAACTCATGTTCCTTCATTGATACCTGTTTCATTCGCTAAGAGTAGATGTGATAGTGTATGATTCCAAGCACTATGTTCTCTGCTATCCTCGCTACGTCCAACATCCTCCATGAAGCTGCATGTTGAACTAGGTGCAGTTCCGCGTGCTCCGAACCATAGGCCTCTGACGTTGAAGTCTCTCTCGCTGAAGCTTTTCTTTGAGGAATGGGATACATTTTTCGTAGATTTCTCTCTTTTCCCTTTCCACTTTAAACATTGTATAGGTGTGTCCTCTCAGTCAGTTTCATCATTTTCTTTAAGTCCCTATTAAAATATATCTTTGCGATTTTAGAAAATTCAATTAGAAAAAAGAAATGCTATGTTTTTAAGATCTAAATTTTTAAAGCTAGTAGGACTATGACTTTTTTATCCTTCTTTCCCCCCGCTGTACCTTAGGGCAGCCCTATACCAGCGGTTCGTTCCAATTTCTTATTTTAAAATTGATTTGCGCGCATTTACATAGGCTCGGTCGTCAAGATTGACAACCGAGCGGGCAGGACTGCACTCAAGTTGAACCCAAAATAATTAAAACCAACGTGAGGCATATTTTGCAAATTTTAAAATGGGAATCAATCACGGTTTCAAAAACTATTAGGCTGTCCGCAACTGGAGTGCTGTTCCCACCAAACAGGGCTCCAGTAATTTCCTATCTATGTTCAGTGGGTCCACTTAATATATATATATACAATTAAAAATCACTAAAACTTAAAACCTAATATAAACAAAACAATAAATAAAACCAAATATAAACAATTAAGAATACTTTCTACATGCTAAGCATCAGTTCAACCGGCCATTTCTTCTTATTGTTTGAAAATATGTCTGGCATATTTCTTAAGGGCTCCAAACATTTCAGGAGGGCAATAAAATATGAGGTGCCTTACATCTTCTGTAGCACCACAGCAATGTGACTTAGCTATGTGTGGAAAACTAATTAAAGGTGATTCTCTTAAAAATCTCCCTAGAAGTCTCTTTTTTTTCGTCGAGATTTTTTAAACCACTAACTTTACCATTTAGATAATATGATGTGTGAAACAAAAGATTCTTATTATATCGATATTTTTTGTTTAGATTCGATTACAAAATTACCAGAACCGGAAAATTTTTACAAACACATGTTTTAGCCGCAAAGCTGACTTGAAGAATTAGAAAAAATAAATAAATAAATAAATATATATATATATATATATATATATATATATATATATATATATATATATATATATATACGGTTTAATTTATAAAAAGCCAGAGAATAACCGGTAAAAAAATCCTGATTGTTGACCTATATGCAATTTTGTGTTAATCACTTACACAGGTATTTATCAATACGCAGCATCCAACGAAATAAAGATATTAATACACGAAGAGTATATACAATAATTAAAAGGGGGTCACCTGTGGTGTAAGGGCATATTTTATATCGACAAAATATTATTTTCATCCGATAAAAACGTTTCTCTCCGAAATCGCAGAGGTATTAAGAGATAATGGCCTTAGACTAATATAACCCGTAAGAAGCAAATACTAAAATGGAGAGCAACGAGGAAGCAGAAGTTCTGGATAAAATGTTGGCCCGTAAATCGAAAAAGCTAAATAGAGTTGGGAAACTGTAAGAAAAAGCATTCCCTAAAAGTCGGAGCCCTTCACAAAGCGACATCCGAAACAACAAAAGATAATACATTTAACAAGCTTTCTTTCTGATAAACGTTTCCTGAAAAGAAGTTTCGCTATCTTTGGCCTACATCCTTAACATCCATTCTTTCTTCTGCAAGTCATCTATTTCTGTTTTTCCGACATAAATTTCGCAAATACGGGCATGTTTATTTTGGAAAGTGTAACAAAACATATCTAAAATTGATCTGAAACAAGATGATTTTGATACATCTGCAAAAGAAAGCATGAATATTTAAATTTTTAATAAACGACAATAAGTAATTTTATCATATTAAAGCGATCATTAACGATTTCAATTTAATATTGTGTTGATTCGCGTCACTTTTTATTTTACTTTCTGGCGTAGATATAAATATTATTACAGAACGACAGGGATTAAATATCTAAAAAAAAAATTGAAAAATATTGTTTTGAAAATAAATGGCTATTCGTGATCGGCTATATTTTCAATGTAAATTGATAGTGTTTATGGTTCGTCATCCTTATCCTATCTCTTCCTATATATATATATATATATATATATATATATATATATATATATATATATATATATATTATAGTTAAAGATCTTCAACGCACAAAAGACTTTTTAAAAAGATTTATTATGGATGACAAACATTTACACGGTAAAATAATAATATGGATCTAAACTAACATAATTACTGGCTAACAATGACTATATATATATATATATATATATATATATATATATATATATATATATATATAATCTATTGGGTTTTTTCATATGAAATGTCCGTTTTTATAGTTTCTGAAATACATAAAGGATTTGGCAGGTCTCTGTTGTTTTCTACCGAATGTTTACATATTTAAAGTAAACGGTTACTAATCCTTTACCTTTGTATTATAAAAATTAGCTTACCAATCAATTACCCACTTTTTAGTATACCTCCAAATATGAACATGGAAACACGCAATTTTCGAGTAATTTTTTTTTACGAGTTTAAACTCGTCCATTCAGCAGCCGAGGCCGCTAGAAATATTTGCAAGGCGTTTGGGGAAGGAAGTGTTAATGAACGAACCATTCGCCGCTGGTTCGCTACGTTTTCAGCTGGGGATACCGACTTGGAAAACATGTCCCGAGGAAGACCTCCGTCCGTAATAGACAACGATGTCCTCAAACATACAGTAGAAGGAAACCCCTAGCAAACAGTTAAAGGACTCTCAGCACAACTAAATCCAAGTGCATCTACCGATTCTAGACATTTAAATTGTATTGGGAAAGTGAAAAAGCTCGATACATAGGTACCTCATGATCTCACTGAGCGGCAGCATGGGGTCTTATGTTTCAAAACATACCCTGCAAAATTGAAAGAACTGGACTACGAAGTTCCTCCGCACCCACCATATTCTCCCGACTTGTCTCCAACAGATTACCACCTGTTCATGATTTTAGACAACTTCATCCAAAGAAAACTTTTTGAAAATGTTGAACAAGTGAAAAGTGCGTTTTCAGATTTTGTTTTACTTTAAAGCTTAGAGTTTTTAAGTTCGGCGGACGTGCAAGAAGGTGAAAACGATGACTAATGACGCTCGACCGCCAGGTTTTGCAGGGTCACTACACAGCTGAAATAACGAAATTAATAATTGTGCCTCAACCTGGATTCGATCTCGGAAGCCAGAGAATAGTTAACCAGTGCTCTCTCCATTAGTCTTCGCCGCTCCAAAAATAGTAATATAGATTGTAACAACATAACATAATTATCCGGAAAAAATAAATCATTGTGTAATAATATGCGTTTTTGTGTTCGATAATCGGATTCTACGTATCCTGGGACTTAAGATCTCAGGTTGTAAGTTTTTTTTTTTATTCATACTTTTTGAATTTTACAACTGTATTAACATGAATACAATAAGTAAAACTGTTGAATTAGAATAAAGGGCGTGAAAGGCTTGTGAAGAAACTACCCAGTGGTAGAACTTCCATGTTTATTTAAGTTAGTAGATCCCGAGGCCATCTTCTTTTCAATCGCCTCGGAGGGTTGTCAGGAATATGTGAGGTTGATAGGTTGCGGACAAGAGGGTTTATATGTTCAGGGATGGAATTAAAAGTGGCATTTCTGGTACGAGAAATTTCAGCAACAAATGGGATATTAAGGTCGTTATGGATGATTTTATTTGTGACGAAATAAGGAGCTTTAGGATTTTGCGAAGGATTTTGGATTGTAAGGATTGGATGCGGGAGGAATTAGATGGCTTAGTAGAGCCCTAAAGCTCGATTCCATATGTCCAGATGGGTCTGATGATGGTAACATAAATGAGCTTTTAGTAATGAATTGGAATTTTGATCGTTTGTCGAGTAAGTGTTGTAGTAATCGGTATATACGGACAGTCTCTGGTCGTTTTATTCTCGTGAGAGGATTCCATGTAAGACGTTTGTCAGATTGTAAGTTAACGTTATTATTCTCTATGTTTGGTTGATCACAAAGGTTCATTATTGTAAAGGAAAGAATTTTGTCCGTGACGTTTGCTTCTCAAACATTATCTTTCAACGCTGTTTTAAATATTTTTGTGTCTTTATGTTTTCTCGACTCTATGTTTATTATTTTACACATAATATAAATAACGTGTTTTTAGAACAATTCCTTTCTAATGAAGTAGGAAAACCAAATAAAGATGCAAAGCGCTGGATATGGATCTGAATAACAAAAAGAAAAGTATTTAAGACAAGGAAAGCTATAAATTTATTCTGAGCGGTTGGTCAGCTGCCGTGATTGCAATGGCGAACGGCCACGAACCATGAATAAGTAACTTCTCTGCTCTATTTCCAAAATATATATTTGAATATTCAGAATCCTAATAAAGGATTATCGATTCCAAATATTTTTAAAAATCAGGAACAAGCTGGCTATAAATTGCATTTGAAACCCAAATGAAATATCTACAGAAAAAAGGTATTTCTTTCCCTTAACACGTTCAAGCCAGGGTGACCCACCGGTGGGTCACGCATAACTATCCAGTGGGATGACGTGCGTCACGGCGAATCACTTGTTTTTAGAAAACAAGTTTATTTAATTGTTTCTAAACATTATATGTTCTAGAATTAACAAGAATAAGGGTTTATTTCTTAAATATTTTTTAACTTTCAACATCCCTTCTCAAAGGACTAATTTCACTCGATTCCTCTTCTCTTAGAATTTCATTTAGCTGTTGCGTGATTTATTTTCATATTTTTTATTCTCATAATATGAACTAACAATATAATATAATATAATAATAATAATAATAGCAATAGTATAAAAATAATTTTTTATAATATAAGAATTTTTTAAAGCATTACATATGTGTATGTCAACACTGTTACATTCTTGCATTCATCACGTTGTAAGTCTCGAACTGTCGTGATCTCGCATTAAATACGTTGTAAGATGAAATAGTATCGGCCCGCCCCTCGAAGGTAAACAGTCCCGCCTCGCGCGGAAAAACGTAGATATTTCCCCCGGCGTGAACGTGTTGTTACTTTTTTATCATGGATTATAATATTGGGTTGTTTCACATGAAATTTCCGTTTTTATATATCATTTAATTCTACAAGATTGAACCTAGCGTCCTTAGACGCGGAGGTAACCCAGTTGAAGTCCTAAATATTATGCTTGTCCTATGTTCCAACAATACAATTTGAAAGTAATCATAGAGAGAATGTTAACATGTTAGGAAACACCAATATAAACTGAGAAGGTGTAAGGAATTAAGGATTTTTGTAGGATTTAAATATGAATTAAGCATCTAAAAATAAATAAAAAATATTTAGAGTGCAGTGTGTTTTCAGATGATACCTACCTGACCATTAATGCATAGATAGATGAATTCATTAATAAATAATTTTATACTATGAATGCGACTCCAATGGAATGCGTTAGTATTCATCCCTTCGTAGGATTTATTCCCTTGTTTTAAGATCTTGATAACACATTTCCAGGAGACTTGGCGTCATAGTGATTCTAAAAGTCTTAACATTCAAGCGACTCTGATATATTGAGATGTTGAGATGTTTCAAAAGGTACTTAAGGACAACTTTTTTTCGAAATTTATATTTTGACATATTTGTGTTTTAATATTTCATCTCTTCCACTGCACTTGAACTAAAACAATACGCTTCTGGGGCATTTTTGGATGCTACTCAAGCTTTTGATAGGGTGTGGCATCAGGGTCTTCTTTTAAACTAAAACCCATACTTCCGAGCAATTATTATTTAGTTTTACAATCTTTTCTCTATGACCGTTTCTTTTCTGTCCGACAGGGTTCTGAGACCTCATCAGTCAAGCCAGTCTCTGCAGGAGTTCCCCAAGGTTCTATCCTGGCTCCACTTCTGCACTTAATATACACATATGACTTATTGACAAACGAAAACATCCTAACTGCGACATATGCCGACGACACTGCAATTATTACTAAAAACACAGACCCTACACAGGCCAGTATGACTTTACAACATCACTTAGACAATGTATAAAACTGGTGTAGGAAATGGAAATTAAAGATTAACCATGACAAATCACTACATGTTACATTTACACTTAGACATGGAACCTGTCCTCCAGTTTACATAGACAGTCACCAGATACCACAATCAAACACAGTAACGTACTTGGGACTTATTTTTGACAAAAGGTTGACATGGGGCCCACACGTCAAGACTAAACGTAAGACTCTAAATTTTCGACTGAGACTATTGTATTCGATACTTCATAGACATTCTAAATTACCCATCAGACAGAAACATAACGTATACACTTATTTATTAAAACCAATATGGACTTACGCTTGCCAAATTTACGGACCTGCTAAAAAGACACACATACGTAAAATACAAACCTTTCAATCGCAGTTTTTAAGACTGGCAACGAACTCACCACCATATGTTTCAAACGATACCCTTCATACTGATTTACGTATTCCAACTACAACAAACCACATTCGATCGACTTACAAACGATTTCACGACAAACTAAATGGACACATAAACAAACTTGTACAAAACATGGCTACAACTGACATACCATCCATCACTCAGCGTAGGCTGAAAAGGAGTTGGATGAGGGACCTCCTGACCCCAAAACATAGTTCTACTTAATGTGAGCAGGATGCACCAGTGGGTGCTGTCTCCCTCATGCCTCCCCACGCCATGTTTCTATAGATTTTAGCACATTTGCTGGTTGTAATATATTTTACAGGTGTAAATAAAATGTTAGGTGATTAAAAAAAAAAAATAAATAAATAAAAAAAAAAAAATATATATATATATATATATATAATATATATATATATATATTATATATATATATATATATATTTCATCTTCGGTTACTCCAACACTTACTATACAGACGCTCTAAACTTCCACTTAACTACAAAAGACTCACTTACATGGCGATCATAAGTCCTATCTGGACCTACGGAGTAGAGTTTGGGGCTCTAAACCATTCAATTCTTCCCGTATCCAATCCTTACAATCCAAACCGTTCGAAAAACCCTCAACGCTCCTTACTTTGTCAGGGAGTACCATGAATAAAATCATTCATAGAGACCTCCTTGTTCCGTATGTAGCTGATCTGGCCCGTACCAGGTATCATTCCTTCCATGACGAATTCCATTCCCACTCTAATCCACTAGCTTCCTCTTTAATTCCTGATAATCCACCGAGGCGTCTGAAGAGAAGATGGCATCGAGACCTTCTTGTTTAGATTGACTATTACAGTGCTGCCAATGGGCTGTTTCTCATCATGTTTTTATGTACACGATCTTTACTCGATGTATTATAATATACAGTTGTAAATTTCAATAAAATATAAATAAAATAAAAAATATTTTATCTAAATACGTCATCAGATTTTATCTAAAAATTCTTTAAAAACGTATTTAAAAATTGCATTTCATCCCAAAAGGTACTAAATCCACATTTCCTTGCATTCCAAAAAGTACCAACAATAATTCTTTCCAAAACAAATAACTTTTCCTTCCATTTCATTCCCAAAGGTACTTACTATATTTCCTACTATGCGGCAGAAGCACCTAACCCAGTAATATGTATATCACCATTAATTTATTGTTTCCTTCATTTTGTGCATTTTTATTGATTTTTTTAGTACGTCTTGAATCACCGCTATTATTTTGATCAATGGTTTTAACCTAATAGTAAGTTTTAGGTTGTTTTAAACTAATTAATTTATTAAATTAATGTTCAGTTCTTAATTAAATTATGTTAAATTTGCTTTAAGCTTTTTCAGAAACTCACATTTTAATAAAATAATGCTATATTTGATTCAGCAAATAGTTGGAATTAGCATTCAAGAAACTTGCTAAATATGAAAAGAAAAACCGTTTTTTTTTATGAGATTTTTTTTTAATGGAAAATAAAAGTTTAAAAGGTATTTTTTTATCAGTCTCTACAGTTAATTATTGTTCACACGTAGTTATTGATATAGATTAATTTGCTAAAGTCATAAATAAATAGTAAATACCAGTTTAAAACAAATTTCATAATTACGTAGTTTCTTAATATAGTGCCATAAATAGATAAATTGTCCTTTGAATATTCACTTTCTTTATGAGTAATAGATAATCAATGTAATTAACAAACAAAGAAAGATATTTCTCAGAGGGAGAATAAGGAAATATACATAACCTAGTAATTAACAATATAAAGACGTTAGCTATCGGGAATGTTGAATAAAGAAGGTTATAGTGACTGTTGATAACTTCCAAAAAGTACTATGTCCCTTTTAATTCTTTGCAGAAGTGTTTAAAGGAGGTTAGCTCGAAATGAATACAGCCTGGTACAATTGTGACAAAATATTCTTTTATTGTTCTGAAGGCGAAAACGGTTAAATAAAACGATGAATAACAAAATACACACAATAGAGACAATATGAGGAGCGCACAATAATCGAGATAGATAAACAACAGCTGGTGAGAGGTTGCAATGGATTTGCCACTGTAAAATAAAATAACCTTTCTACTATCATAAAACACAGAAAATAAATTAAGAAATAAAAATTAACTTCAATTAAATATAAAGAGAACTAAAATATAAACATGTCTGAGGCAGTGACAAATCAATTTCACATTACCTCTTTGCTCCCACCAGCTGTGTGTTTATAACCTCACTCCCTCAAGCACATCAGGTCCGTCACAAGTGCAATAATTTAGAAAAATAAGTTAAAAATCAACATTAGATTTTATTAAAAAAATAAATGACAGATTTTCTAATGTGGAATTTTACTTCTGGAAATCAACGTCTCAATTCATCCCCTTGCTTACGTTTGATATTTCATCATGGAAAAAAAAAGCCTGGTATTTAGGACCTCAACTTAATAATCTTCACAGTTAAATGAGCACACCTTAACTTCCTTTTGTCAATCAATTACTTTATTTCGTAATCATTTACATCTCTCAACGTTTCGGGGCTGTTTCCCTATTTTCAAGACTGAAACAATTTTTTTAATACTTGGATTAGTGAATAAAATTACATTATTTAAATATTTTTCTTTGAAAAATTATCTTCACCAATTTGTCATACTTTATTTCATCACTCCATAGCTTACTGCTATTCGTCCTCATGGGTGTTCATTGGCTTACTGTTTCTATTATTTTTCAATTTTAAACTTTGTACCTTTCCAGTATTCCTATGTAATCCTTGTGCTTTTTATATATTTTTATTTCTATTAATTATATGTCCTAATTATGGTTCTTGGGCTATTGCTTTATTTATTTTAAAATTTTACCTTATTTATGATCTCTGTGTAATGTAGTCCTTGGTTTTTTGTATCTGTTTTAAAATTGATTGTCCTGCTATTACTTTTGGTAATGTGGATCGCTTCTAGTAATTTTCTATTTCTATTATTTTGAGATGTGTCTAAAATTACTGTGTTTTCAAATGAACGAATAGCAGTAAGCTATGAAGTTAAGTGATATGTTATATGTGAAAAAATATTATTAAAAAAATAAGGTTAATAATTTTAGTAAGTTTTAAATTAATTATAACAAATTGGTGAAGATAATTTTTCAAAGAAAAATATTTAAATAATGTAATTTTATTCACTAATCAAAGTTTTGTTTGTTTGTTTGGGTTTTAAGGCGTAAAACCCTAAGGTCATCAACGCCTAGACACTATATGCATATTCAACCTTTATAAGAAAGAACTATTAGGTAATGAGTGATTGAGAGAAAGAAAGGAAAAAAAATAAATAAATAATAAATAAATTAAAAAAAATATATAGAAAGAAAAAATATTTTTATGTAAACAATAGTTTAAAAAGCTAATACTAGTAATGCTAACTGACTAGGAATGGTCTTTATAATTTCGATAATAATGACTGCTCCTTAAGAAAATCAAAAACTAATTCAATGGTTTCCTCTCTATCACCCAGCACCGCTGAAATATTCGGGCTTAGTCCAATTTTATTCAGGTGTGATGAATAATAAGGGCATTCTTGAAAAATATGCCGAATGGTAAGGGTTCCATCACAGTGCTGGCATCGGGGCACCGGCTGCCTAGCAAAAAGATAAGAGTGCGTCAGCCGCGAGTGTCCTATCCTTAGCCGGGTCAACGCGACCTCCTCCCTCCGGCTGCTACGGCTAGATGTAGACCAGGGTTTCACTGTTTGTTTTATATGCTTCAGTTTGCTTACCTGGTTATCGTCCCACATTTTCTGCCATCGGTCATCTTCTTGCTTCCTGAGCGGTTCACTGAGTTCTGATAGGGTCAAGATGGCTGTTCCTCTCCCTGGCAGTGTGAGCGCCTGCTCAAAGTTTTAAAAAATTGTTTCAGTCTTGAAAATGGCGAAACAGCTCCGATACGTTGATAGATGTAAATGCTTATGAAATAAAGTAATTGATTGACAAAAGGAAGTTAATTTGGGCTCATTTAAGTGTTAAAATTAAGAAAAACTTCCAGAAAAATTAAAAAGAAAAGAAACTTAATTATCTTCGAGTGGTGTAAAAGAGCTGAGTCGAAGGACTCTAGTCTCATCTCAACTTTATCAGCAACCGTCATAGGCTTCATACAATTTCCTAAATTAAAAAGTTTTCCAGACAAAGTCTTTGTATAATAATTATTAAAATTTTCCGATTTTCTCCACAGTTCTTAGGAAGTCTGGTACGAAAATTAGTATTCAATTTGACGCTAATTTCCCTTGGATTTCCGTATATTTCTCATAAACGATCAATGGATTTTCACCGAGTCGACTATTTCCCGACTATTTTGAGGTAGACTAACATGAAAATCAGTAAATAGTTCTCCCACGAATTTCCATTCCCTTTTCCTGCTTTATCTCGTGAATGAAGCAATGTATTTTCAAGATTTGTACTATTTCCGATTATTTGAGTGAAAATTTAATGATTCGTTCACGAGTCAGAGCCGGAAAAGCGATTAGAAATTCGAGGAAAAACTATATGTTCAATCTGGCGTTAGTCTAACTCAGAATTGTCACGAGGTTAGTTATAGTTTATAAGGCTCGAGTCTTTTGAGCTGGAATTTCGAACCGAGCCTTTTATATATATATATATATATATATATATATATATATATATATATATATATATATATATATATATATATATATATATATATAAAATTTTGAGCCTTTTTTTTACATCACAACGTCTAGGGATACTAGGTCCAGTTGTTTGGAACCTTGTAGAACATAATTTACCACTTTTATTCCAGACATTCTTAACGTAAAATGAAAAAAATCTATTTCGACTCTAGCCCGTTAGCCCTCTTGTTTTGAGGTTCTTAATAGAATCCTAAAGTCTGACTACTTAATCTTGTACATATATCGTTAGTAATTGCGTAAATAGTGCTTGGCGAATAATTGTATTAATTAAATAGGGTGCTTGGCAAGGACTACAAGAGGCGATGTTTTTCCCCCGAAGGCGTGTTAATTACGAGGAAATATAATGGCCTACTTTGTCTACTAAACTTCTTAAAAGGTAACTCTATAAAGAAACTTGGAATTGCCTTTGTCCTTATAATTAATCGGATAAAAACTTTATGAATTTGTATTCCAAAGTCCATTTGCATGCCGAGATTCCTCCCGAGGTGTAATAACCTCCTATAATTAATAAACATTAACCCGATGCCTCTATCTTGTCTCTTATTTTCATTTTTATGACTTCATTTACTTTTTTATTGTTTTTGTAAAATTACAGAATCTTCTTTAGAGTTCTGTACATTTTATTGGGTTGTGTCACAGGAAATGTCCGTTTTCAAGGTAAAGGATTTTTATTAAAAATACGATATAAAAACAAGATAATTTTATTTAAGTATTTACCTTCTTTTTCTACACATTTTTCCCAACGTGAACCAACTGTTTTATCCCCAAACTGAAAAACTCTGAGCTTTAAAGTAAAACAAAATCTGGAAATGCACTTTTCACTTGATCATCATTTTCAAAAATTTTCCTTTGACGAAGTTGTCTAAATTCCTGAACAGGTGGTAATCTGTTGGGAGAATATGGTGAGTGCGGAAGAACTTCGTATCGGTATCCCCAGCTGCAAACTTTGCAAACAATCCCTTCCCCAAACGCCTTGAAAATATTTCTAGCGGCCTCAGCTGCTGAATGGCCGAGTTTAAACTCGTACAATAATATTACTCGAAAATTGAGTGTTTCTATGTTCACATTTGGAGGTATACTAAAAAGTGGGTAATTGATTGGGAAGCTAATGTTTATAAAACAAAGGTAGAGGATTAGTAACTGTTTACTTTAAATATGTAAACATTCGGAAGAAAAATCTGAAAATCTTTTATGTATTTCATAAACTATTAAAACGGAAATTTCATGTGAAACAACCCGATAGTAACTGGACTCAGAAAAAAAAATCCAGTGCGCTTTCACTTATCCCTAATGCTAAAACAATTTAAAGAATTCTAAATGAAGTTAGGGTTGAGGAAATTTTAAATATATTACATCGTGTTTAAATGGATACATTTACTTATAAATCTAAAAATAAAAATCTTGTGCGGACAGCGTACAACTTTCTCTTACTTCGGCTGTTAAAATCAATCGAACAACTATTAAATAAAATAAAATTAAAAATGTTTCAAGAATAGTATTCATTGCCGTTGGAAACATATCATTCAGATTAAATTATATAACATTATAAAGTTGTTATGTCCAATAATCAGTAATACTTTCATGCCCTATTCGTCACCTCATGTTACTTGTTACAACTTTTTATATAAATTATATTTTCTATAACTCTTTATATTTTTTTCTAATGTCTTTAGCTTTCCGACGGTATATTATGCATCAATATTACTGTTTTTAAGTTAAAAAAAAAAATTACATTTATAAACCATTTTTTTATCTTCTCCCCTAGTTGGTTATATAATTCTTTCAACTTTTAGATTTCGCCGCTTTTTATCAATGCTAATAAAATTATACAGTTAATTTTTTTTGGATCTACAAAATGAAAGGTACTTGTCAGGATGAACTACCGGCATTTGAGTCATGTCAGACTATTTTAATCAGAATGAAACGTATATAAAATTAAAGCCCATTAAATTTTACATCTATATAGCTAGTTTAATCCAAATTGTTAAAGCCGAAATAGAGAATAAAATTGACATTTAAGCCTTATCAGACTATTTCAATTAGAGTAAAACCTCCATAATATTAAAGCATAAATGAAGCCGATTACATTACTAAAAAATATTAATAACTCAGTAAATTAAATACTTTTTTTTATTTATAGTAATTTACAACTATATTAAATAACACATTAAGTAAATATGTAGAATGAAAAAAAAAATCATAAAAATGTCTTGAGAAAGAACTACCCAGTGGTAGCACTTCAATAACTATTTTAAGTTAGTGGGTCCCGAGGCCACCTTCTTTTCAGTCGCCTTAGAGGGTCATCAGGAATATCTATGGAAGGTAAATCACGGACAAGTGAGTTTTTATGGAAAGGGAGTTTAGAATGAAAAGAGTAGTATCTATCACGGGCTAGGTCTGCAACAAATGCGTTGTTTAGATCATTATGGAGGAGTTGACTTCTGACAAAATAAGGGCCATTCAGGATTTTGCGAAGGATTTCGGATTGTAAGGACCGGATGCGAGAGGAATTTGATGGTTTCGTAGAGCCCCAAAGCTCGACTCCATATGTCCAAAATGAGTCTTTTGTAATATACTGCAAGTTTTATACGTTTGCCTAAAAAGTGTTGTAGTAATCGATAACTTCTAGCAGTAAATTAAAAACCAGACACTGTCAAGGAAAATAAACTTTAATCGTAGTGTTTTTATTTCCCTTCGAGGAATTAAACAATCGGTTTGTTCCAACAAGCTGCCTGATATATTCCCTGCTGACACAACTATGATTACATTTCGCCAACTTTGACTAATGACGATCGGGCTGCGTTGGAAGGATTTCCCTCCGTTCTCGGACTCCCTTTGATGTAGCTGCCCCTTTAGCGATTTCCCCAACAGATTTCAGTTATAAATATTATAGATTTATGTTTTACCAAATTCTTCAGGCACTCTTTGTCAGATAAACAGATCGGTCGATATCTTACTATTACATATGAAATGTCCTAGTTGTTTTCATATTAAAGTTAGGCACTAATTAAAACGTTTTTACTGATTTTTTGAAAAATATTTACAATCGAAAACAAATTCATGAAAAGTGTCTATTGATCTATATTTGTAAAAGAAAGACAATAAACTCTCTGGTCAGTGCATTATCTCAAAAATGACGGTTGTAAATTTGAAATGTTTCCCACAAGTTGTCTTACCGTCCAGATTTGCAAAAAGTTAGTGAAAATTCGTCCTTTAGACTTGATGGAAAATGAATTTAAAAATCATTTATCCAAAATCCTTCGCAAAATCCTTAACGCTCCTTACTTTGTCACCTACAAAATCATCCACAAAGACCTTAATGTTCCATATGTTGCTGATTTGGCCTGTACCAGGTATCACTCCCTCCATGAAAAACTCCACTCCCACTCTAATCCACTAGTTTCAATCCTTGCTTCCACTTCAATTCCTGACAATCCGCCGAGGCGTCTGAAAAGAAGATGGCCTCGAGACCTTCTTGTGTAGATTCACTACTAGAGTGCCAATGGGCAGTTTCTCTTCATGTTTTTTTTTCATGTGTATTATCATTGTAGCCTATTTACTTGATGTATGAACATACAGTTGTAAATTTCAATAAATGAATTAAAAAAAAAAAAAAAAAAAAAAATCATTTATGAAACATCTAATGCACGAAACACATGACTTTTAACTATCATCGTTGTTATCATTGATTTCAAATTTATATTTTGTATTTTCCTCAAAATACAATAAACAAGCCACCAGCTGAGAATAATGTTACAGACATAGAGTTACAAGCCGTCCCGACAACAGGGACCAACACTCCAGCCATCGTCTCCCCACAACGATCCACCAGACTTCGAAATCCCTCAGCAGCCGTCTTCAAGTGAAAACTTATCCCAAATTTTGAAAATAATAAAATGGTTGAATGATCTTACGCCGCCCCTTTTGTGCCTCCCCCAAGACCTCGCTTAGATAAATAAATCAAATAATAGACTTATCAACACCAAATAAAAGCCTTGTAATTAAGTAAAATATGCTGGACAACAAACATTAAAACAAGCTGAGGAGAAGACGACCTGCTGGGTACTGTCCTTCCTCATGCCTCACATCTTATTATTTTGTTCATTTTTTTTTTTTTTTTATCCCATTTGCTGATCGTCACAATACTGCTGGCAAGTGCGAATTAATAAATGAAGAGAAAACAAAAAATCAGAATTTTCAATGCACTTTGAGATGAAAAAAGATCAAAGATTTAATTACATAAAGTTTCGATATATTGAATAATCTGTTATATTTCATTACAACAATCAGTTAGTTTATCGGTTTTCATTCTTTCTTGTTAAACTTTTGAATTTTTGTATTGAGATAATATTTTTTCTAAAATGTGGAGTCTCAAACGTTTTTATATTATAAATTTTATAAACTATTTTTATAAGTGGTTAGTCATTTTTTGAAAAGTTAATTGCCAACGTTTGGCGATGTGATCATCTCAATGGCTGAAAAAATCAGAAAATTGTTATATCAGTTGATAATGTGAAAATTTCTTTTAAATATATGGACAATGTAACATTTAAAAAGCAATATCCAAATACTTTAAAATCTTATAGATCTAATTTGTCATATACATAATCTGACATGAAGATAAGCATTACAAATTTTACAGAATTTGCTTTAATATATCGTAAAAAAAACATAATATAGTAATTCCTTACGAGCCACTTTTCCAACAAACCCGAGGAAAAACATCTCAAACTATTGTGGTATGGGAGGGTATGTAAATCCTTAGGTTTTTCAAGTGTAAATTACTACGCTTATACTTTGTTTTAAAAATTTACAAAAATATTATAATGGGACAAAACAAAATCTTATATTATTTAAAATTTTTTTAAAAAACAAAGCAGAGCTGTAGTATAATTTACACTTAGAGTCAGCGGACAAACACCTTCAGGGTTTTTCCACACGATCACCCTTCGACCCATACGCACCGTTTTTAGTGTTTTCCTCAGTTTAATTGCTTGGATCATGGCCTCCGTATGGTAAGTGTTAATAATAATAATAATGTTTTTTTTAATTCTATATTAAAATCTAAAGTCTGTAAAAGTCTGTGTATGCTTCTATGCTTCAATCAAATTTGTATCATTTTATCATTATTTGTATCGTATCAATATCTGAAGTGATATGAAATGGTAGTAATTTCGAATTTTAATTCAAATGTTTCATTGTCACTTACATAAATCAAAGAAAATTATTAATTTCATATTTATGTATCTCTTTTTTTTACATGATGTTTTGTCGCCTGATGTGTCACAAGCTTTCGGCCGAACGTTGGCAATTAAGAATTTTTAAAAAATGATGATTCCTGACTATTCACTAATAATCAGTTTCTCAACGTTCGATATACAATCC
This sequence comes from Piezodorus guildinii, assembly GCA_023052935.1. Classification (NCBI taxonomy): domain Eukaryota; kingdom Metazoa; phylum Arthropoda; class Insecta; order Hemiptera; family Pentatomidae; genus Piezodorus; species Piezodorus guildinii. The sequence continues at coordinate 177,712,109 of CM041294.1, forward strand.
TGATACTATTTTTATGTTTATCAAATAGGCTCAACTTGCATATTTGGCTGTTATTTATCAATGCTAACAGGATGATTAGTTAATTTTTTTTTTAAATTTCCAAATTAAAGGCACTTTAGAGAAAGAAAATTTAAAATATTGTCGTTTAAGTCCTATTAGTCTATATCAATCAAATGAAACCTACATCAAATTAGAGCCCATCAAATTTTATATCCATATTGTTTAAGTTTAATCAAGATCATTTGAGCCGTTTTTGAGAAAACCGTAAAAAAAAATCCAAATTGCATAGTATAAAGAGGCTATTTTTCAGGTTAACTGATTTTGATAAAATAAATACGAACCCGGCATAAAATAATCTCCTCTTTTCTGGAAACCTCCAAAAGTGCTCCTGGGCCTTTTTTTTTTGTCTTATTTTGATATCCAACAGTTAAGATTGGCTTGTTCTCTACGTGTTTCCCAGTTTTTGAAGAGACGGCTTTGCATTGGCTGATCCAATGCTTTGATGTAAGTTCCATTAGTACCATGCATTCAGACATGTCGCCTTGGCTGGCCAAGCTGCGGCTATGTCTGCTTCTCTATTGCTTGGAATAACTAGGTATAATAATATATGAATAGCAGAGGGAAGTGAAATATGAAAATGTGTGATGTCGGTGATATTTAACTATCGTACACTCTCCTCACTTCAAACCATTGTAATAAATATACAATCACAGAATTTCCCTGATACTCTTTTTTTTTAAAATTTTATTATAAAAATTATTTGATTTCTTAAAATGGCGTTTCTATTTAAAAAAAACGTTTTATGATGTTTATATTACACTGTTTCGTTTTTATAAATATTTTTAAAAAATAATATTTAATAATACAGGATATTTAAAAGTAATATTTGATGTTATTATCGAAATTTTTTTAAAAATATGCCTTCTTCTTCCCCTATTTCCATAAACTCTCACAAATACCTCGCTCTCACAAATTTTCACGTAACTCTTTTTCACCATGTAGCGCGGCCTGTATCGCACCTAGTATAAACAAGGCCTAATACTTATTTCTCGTAATATCAGATTGTATTATTTTGATAAAATATAAAAATATATAAACGTGAAATAGAAAAGAGAATTAATTTAATAAGTAATAACCAATCCCTCCTGTTTGTCATCAATAGGAAGTAAACCCGGAAAAATGTTTATCTTTGGTAGCTAAGGTGAGTTCCCTAATTCGAGTTCTCGCATTTTCCTTTTCCCCACAACGTTACAAGAAAAAAATCCCTTTAATGCTTCAAAGAAACAAAGTGTAACTTGAAAAAGTTTATAAATAACGCCGAGGACACGTGAATTAGGAGTTGCCTTTGTTAAGAGAAAAGTTGTTTCATCTTTCCAGCATTCTCTTATCAGAGAATAAATTAAATGGCCTGGGGGTTCTAAATTTTGGAAACCTCCATTATTTGAGAGGATGAGGCCTCGGAGGTCCACTTTTTTAATCTAAAGCGATAACAAGGGCTTGATTGCATTGGTCTAAAACAGAAAGGGTTGAAAAGAATGCGGTCCAATGGGAACAAAGGGACATACAAAAAGAGAAGTGATATGAAAGCCTACGAGACAATGGGCGTCCTTACTGTACTGCTAGCTGCCCATCGTCACCCCAACCATCTTCCGAGCCCTAGAAGTGGGGGTAGCTTAGCGTAGTAGTTCATCCGGTAGATTGGCTACTAATCGCGTAGTCATAGGATAGGCCTATCTGTTAGCAGGCAGGATAAAAGGAATTTTAAGGGGTTGTAACCAACAATAAAGTTTTTTTTTTTTTTTTAAACATATTTATTGATATTTACAACTGTATTAAATAAAAATACATCTAGTAAATGTGATGGTAATATACAAAACTGTCATGAAAAACATGTAGAGACACTACCCAGTGGCAGCACTCTAAAAATATTTTAAACTAGAAGGTCCCGGGGCCATTTCCTTTTCAGGCGCCTCGGAGGATTATCCGGAATTGAAGAGGAAGAAAGGATTGATACTAGTGGGTTAGAGTGAGAGTGGAGTTTGTCATGAAAGGATTGATACCTGGTCCGGGCCAAATCAGTAACATAGGGAACATTAAGGTCTTTATGGATAAGTTTATTCGTGACAAAGTAAGGAGCGTTGAGGATTTTACGAAGGATTTTGGATTGTAAGGATTGGATGCGGGAAGAATTTGATGGTTTAGTAGAGCCCCAAAGCTCTACTCCGTAAGTCCAGATTGGTCTTATAATAGTCATGTAGATGAGCCTTTTGTAGTTAAGAGGAAGGTTTGATCGTTTGTCTAGTAAGTGTTGAAGTAGCCTAAAGCGGCGAGCAGTTTCTTGTCGTTTTAGTCGTGTATGTGGATTCCAAGTTAGGCGTTTGTCAAGAAGAAGTCCTAGGTATCGGATCTGTTCAACAGGAACTAGTTGAGTGTTATTAAAGGATACTACAGGGCAGGAAGTCAAAGGTTTACGGCGAAGGGTAAAGGTTATTTGATGGGATTTGTTGGAATTTGTTTTTATTCTCCAGTTCTGACACCATACTTCTAGGTCTTTGATGTGGGCTTGAAGGGTATTTGAAGCAACAAATAGATCATTATGAACTGATAACACGCAGGTGTCATCAGCATAGGTAGAAAGGAAAGTGTTAGGATGGGTTGGAATATCAGCTGTATATACTGAGTATAGAATGGGTCCTAGAATACTGCCTTGAGGAACACCAGCAGTCTGTGTACAAAGGGATGAATAGGAACTATTGTGATTAATTTTGAAGGATCTATCAGAGAGGTAGGATTGAAGAATCAGGAAATATGTGGGAGGAAGGAATTTACGGAGTATGTACAACAGTCCTGGGTGCCAGACTCTATCAAAGGCCTGCTCTACATCGAGAAAGGCTCCTGTGCAGTACAGCCCGCGCTCCAAAGCAGAAGAGACAACGTCCACCACACGATGACATTGCTGGATAGTGGAGTGGGATGTTCGGAATCCGAACTGATGATCAGGGATGATATGATTAGAATCAAGGATGGGATATATTCGTTTCAGAAGGAGTTTTTCAAAGATTTTACCCATAATAGGTAATAGAGAAATTGGACGGTAAGAGGATGGATGTTCGAGCGGCTTTTGGGGTTTGGGAATCATCTTAAGAATGGATAGTTTCCAGGAGTCAGGAAAATACGTGGTCCGGAGGATAGCATTATATATGTAGGTAAGAAAACAGATGGATTTTTGAGGAAGCTGTTTCATTATATGGGAAGTAACTAGGTCATGTCCAGGAGCTTTGCGGGAAGGTAATCTGTGAATGATATTGGCTATTTCTGAAGGATGAAATGCTTTAGGTGGTAGGGTCATTTGGAGAGGAATATCGAGCTCTGTTTCAATACATTCAACATGGTTTGAATTGAGTATTTCAGGATGAGGATTGTATATTTTAGAGAGGTGCTGAGCAAATATCTGGGATTTTTCTTCGTCGGATCGTGTCCAGGTTCGGGTTTCATTAAGGAGTGGATGGTTGAAATCTTTAAACTTCAGGATTTTTTTAGTAGTCGTCCATAGTGATTTGTCAGTAATCGTAAGATTTTCCGTCAAGTTTTGTAAATTTTGTATTTTGTATTTTTTGAGTTCTGATTTTAGTTTGTTAGTCAGTTGGGTGTAATAAGTTTTGTCTGTTGGGTATCTGGTCCTGTGCCACTTCGATCTTGCTGTGCGCTTTTCTCTCAATAAGATCTGAATGTGCTGTGGTAGGTTACTTTTCTGAGGTTTATTAGGTTTGGTGTTAGTTGTGTTGTCTATTATGGTGCTACTTATTGAGTAAGTAAGTTTTTCTATGGCTAGGTCAATATCTTGTTTTGTCTTTAGTGGAAGTTTTAAGTCTAGTTTATTTTTCTATGTCATATCGAAATTGTTCCCAGTTTACACGTCCTGCAATTAATGTAGGAGGAGAGGGTTTAGGAACAAAGTTTGAATGCAAAGAAAGCAGAACAGGACTGTGGTCAGATGAAAGGTCATTCAGGGATTTGATTTCGGCTTGGGAAGTAGGGATTTGAGAGGTAACAAATATATCCAGGATATCAGGTTTTTTTTTTAGAGATGTAGGCCAATATGTGGGATTCGTAGGAGCAAGGATAGAATAACAATTGGAGTTTGTGACGTTAGAAAGGATACTACCACGGGAGTTGGATGCTCGACAACCCCATCGTTGGTGTTTAGCGTTGTAATCACCTCCAGCAATGAAGCGCGGCCCAAGAGATCGGAATAAGGAATTAAGAAGGCTATAGGAAACGGTGTTACCAGGAGGACAGTATACAGCTGAGACTGTGAGATGGAAAGGACGAGTTAAAATAATCACAGAAGAGGATTGTATGGCGTCAGATGGAGGAGTAGGAATAAGGGAATGTGGAAGGGATATATGGATAAGAACGCATGATCCGGCATGGGCAGTGTTGTCTGGGTGGTCTGTTCTATAAGTGATGTAGTCACGTATGTAAAATTTTGATCGTTGAGTGAAATGAGTTTCAGTTATTAATGCAATATGTATGTGATTGTCATGTAGGAGTATGTCGAGTTCGTCTCGGTGGTTGAGTAGGCCATTAGCGTTCCACAAGAGGATAGCTAGGGGCTTTACACTCATCGTTGGAAATTAAATGGGATTTCGGAAAGGATACGAGTGAGAAGGGAGATAAGTGGCTGGATGGTTTCTTTGAGATCTAATAGGAAGGAATTAAGGATGGAGTAAAAGTCAGGTGGGGGTATATTATAGGATTGGGAAGGAGCTGGTACATTATAATTTAGTTGAGCTGGTACATTGGCTGGAGTCTGCACCCGTCGAGGGGTACTATGATATGCATTTTGGGATGTTTGGGGTTGAGGATTGGGTTGATTTGGCTGTACAGTAGAACGGGGTGGGATTGGGTGAGGTTTTTCTGGAGGTAATTTGACCCTAACAGGTATCTGATGAGGAGGGGTTGGTTGGTGTGGAGCTTCAAGCTGGGGATGGGAAATCTGGGCCATGGGTTGGGAGTTCGGAGGCGCCTGCCGTCTAGGTTGTTGAGGCTGCGAGTTGATAACGGAGGAGGGCTTCTTAATGTTCTCTCGGTCTTGATTTCCAGATCTTGGAGTAGTTGGCTGTGGAGTCATTTTAACAGAAGGTTTCTGAATTTCTGGAAATTTAACCAGGTTGTCCAGTACAGGAGGTGGTGCAGATGTATTACTTTTCTGTTCCAGACTTTTGGGTAGAGGGTTTTGTGATCTCTGTCTGAGCAGATTTTTGTAGACCGAACAGCCTCTGTAGCTCGCTGGATGTGCTTCACCACAGAGAGCACATTTTGCTGGTTCATCACGAGATTTCGGGCAGGTCTCTGTAGCATGAGGGCCGGCACATTTGACGCACCGGGCCTGGTGGTAACAGTAGGATTTAGTGTGTCCCAAATTTTGACATTTAGTACAATGTACTATTGTAGATGTCGGCCTAGGCTATTCAAATCGTACAATGGAGTATACCAGTCGTGTTATATTGAATATTTCAGGGTTATTTGTGGCAGGTTCTAGATCCACGAAAAATAGAGGCAGTGGATATTTTCCCTTTGGATGGAAAACGGGAGAGACCTTTCTGACATTGTAGCCTATTTCTTCTATCCCTCTTTTGATAGCATCTGTGGGAGTTGATGAGTGGAGCCCTCTAAGAACGACACGATATGACTTTTCTTGTTTCAATTGGTAACAATGGAAGTCGTAGCTTTGCGAATTCAAATGGTTGACAAGCTTTTTGTAACTGTCTCTATTTGTTGTATTGATCTTAATATCATTTATTCTCGAGTAACAACGAAAGTTGGGCTGTCCGATCAAATCTGCAATTTCTTGACCAAACGACATAAAATTTTGTATGTTGTTGACAAATATTGGTGGGGGTTCAGGATCACAAAACCCTTGAGACTCTGAAATTATGTTGGCTGTACCTGACGTACTGGCAGAGGTAGATGGCGCTGTGAAGACAGACGGAGCGGCTGATGATGATGGAACTGGTTCTATTGTGTTGGCTGCAGTGAGTTTACTGCGGGTTTTTGGCGGTGACATATTTGGCTCAGACGCCTGCTTAGTTTTATTTGATTTATTTTTTTTTTTATTTGGTGAATTACCCCCAGATCCAGGAGGAAGGGAGTTCCGATGCCGCTTCATGCGGCGAGTCAAATATTGAGAGTCCGTTTCACTTATTTCAGAGAAAGGGGTCTCCTCTGAGTCCTCACCGGACGTATTTCTATCTAAGTCCATTATTAATTAAAATGAAAGAAAAGAAAACAAAAAAATCTATATACACCTGCGTATTAAAATAAAAAATAAATTTTATACAATAAATACTTAAAAACTAAACTATTCACATGACTATATACAATTAATAAAGAAAACATATCTAAGAAACAATTATAACAAATAGAAAAAAAAAATGGTCTTTAAAAATTTAAAAGAAATGAATGAAACTAAAAACAAAATAAAGTCCTAGACGAAAACAGAGATGACTGAGTTAGTAAACTTGGCCTAGCCCTTAAAAATAAAGATAACTGTATAGGATTAGGGCCACGTTGCCATCTCAACCAGATAGCTATCAGTTTATAAGATATCGCGTATCGGTACAAATAGTCACTCACCTCACTATACGTGAATATTAAAGTGTTTAGTTGATAGTAAACTCACTGTTCACAAAGTTTTATAGCTGACATGTTGATAGAACCGTGGTGAAAATGTAACAAACACAGAGCTACGAAAGAATAGAACTGCTGTTGCGGCCATTAACCAAGGTACTTCAACAATAAAGTTAGAATTAAAAAATGCTGTAAATTATTACACAATGGTTTATTATTTCCAAATAACAATATTAAGGTATAAATGTTTATAAAGCTGTAGATAGGCAATTAAATAATATGAAAAGCAATGAATTATTCAAAGAAAAATATCATATCACCACTGCTAATATCAAAACTCTTTATCTCTGCTGGTTCTTAACCAATGTCAATGATTCTTTTTTTTATTTTGCCGGAAATTAAATTCTCTATGGAATAGCACTAAAACAAAAAAAAAACGGTATTTATTTATTTATTAACTAGAGTTTTACGCATCTTGAAACTTAATTTTGATGGTGGATAATTTTTTTTTTCTATCACAAAGGTTCATTATTGAAAATAATAAACCAAAAAATACAGTTCATGGAAATATACAGGTTTAGCTTAATTTGCTCAAAAATATAAGGGCATCCAACAGTGGTCCTAATGAGTTTTAAAATGGTGGACATTAAAAATGATGTAATTCAACAACTCTGGTATTTTTGAAGATAGAGAAAATTTGTTTATAGAGTTTTCTAATCAAGAACTGGATGTTATTTATAAATAAAAGAAAAAAAATTGAAATGCTACCCACAAAAAAGCTTAGAGCTCAGTTAATTTTTATGATTGAGAAAAATATGTAAAGAGTTTTAGGATGAGGACACCTCGACGAGCGAAATCATTTCCCCCTTACAGCTGGTCTTATCCTTTGACCCCTCCAGCACTAGCCACTCTACACCAAGGACTACACTTACCACTCCTATTCCTTCAGATCTTATCCTTTGACCCCTCCAGCACTAGCCACTCTACACCAAGGACTACACTTACCACTCCTATTCCTTCAGATCTTATCCTTTGACCCCTCCAGCACTAACCACTCTACACCAAGGACTACACTTACCACTCCTATTCCTTCAGATCTTATCCTTTGACCCTCCAGCACTAGCCACTCTACACCAAGGACTACACTTACCACTCCTATTCCTTCAGATCTTATCCTTTGACCCCTCCAGCACTAGCCACTCTACACCAAGGACTACACTCACCACTCCTATACCTTCAGATCTTATCCTTTGACCCCTCCAGCACTAGCCACTCTACACCAAGGACTACACTTACCACTCCTATTCCTTCAGATCTTATCCTTTGACCCCTCCAGCACTAGCCACTCTACACCAAGGACTACACTCACCACTCCTATACCTTCAGATCTTATCCTTTGACCCCTCCAGCACTAGCCACTCTACACCAAGGACTACACTCACCACTCCTATACCTTCAGATCTTATCCTTTGACCCCTCCAGCTCTAGCCACTCTACACCAAGGACTACACTTACCACTCCTATACCTTCAGATCTTATCCTTTGACCCCTCCAGCACTAGCCACTCTACACCAAGGACTACACTTACCACTCCTATTCCTTCAGATCTTATCCTTTGACCCCTCCAGCACTAGCCACTCTACACCAAGGACTACACTTACCACTCCTATTCCTTCAGATCTTATCCTTTGACCCCTCCAGCACTAGCCACTCTACACCAAGGACTACACTTACCACTCCTATACCTTCAGATCTTATCCTTTGACCCCTCCAGCACTAGCCACTCTACACCAAGGACTACACTTACCACTCCTATACCTTCAGATCTTATCCTTTGACCCCTCCAGCACTAGCCACTCTACACCAAGGACTACACTCACCACTCCTATACCTTCAGATCTTATCCTTTGACCCCTCCAGCTCTAGCCACTCTACACCAAGGACTACACTTACCACTCCTATACCTTCAGATCTTATCCTTTGACCCCTCCAGCACTAGCCACTCTACACCAAGGACTACACTTACCACTCCTATTCCTTCAGATCTTATCCTTTGACCCCTCCAGCACTAGCCACTCTACACCAAGGACTACACTCACCACTCCTATACCTTCAGATCTTATCCTTTGACCCCTCCAGCACTAGCCACTCTACACCAAGGACTACACTCACCACTCCTATACCTTCAGATCTTATCCTTTGACCCCTCCAGCTCTAGCCACTCTACACCAAGGACTACACTCACCACTCCTATACCTTCAGATCTTATCCTTTGACCCCTCCAGCACTAACCACTCTACACCAAGGACTACACTTACCACTCCTATTCCTTCAGATCTTATCCTTTGACCCCTCCAGCACTAGCCACTCTACACCAAGGACTACACTTACCACTCCTATTCCTTCAGATCTTATCCTTTGACCCCTCCAGCACTAGCCACTCTACACCAAGGACTACACTCACCACTCCTATACCTTCAGATCTTATCCTTTGACCCCTCCAGCACTAGCCACTCTACACCAAGGACTACACTTACCACTCCTATTCCTTCAGATCTTATCCTTTGACCCCTCCAGCACTAGCCACTCTACACCAAGGACTACACTCACCACTCCTATACCTTCAGATCTTATCCTTTGACCCCTCCAGCACTAGCCACTCTACACCAAGGACTACACTCACCACTCCTATACCTTTAGATCTTATCCTTTGACCCCTCCAGCACTAACCACACTCTACATCCAAGACTACACTTACCACTCCTATTTCCTTCAGATCTTATCCTTTGACCCCTCCAGCACTAGCCACTCTACACCAAGGACTACACTTACCACTCCTATTCCTTCAGATCTTATCCTTTGACCCCTCCAGCACTAGCCACTCTACACCAAGGACTACACTTACCACTCCTATTCCTTCAGATCTTATCCTTTGACCCCTCCAGCACTAGCCACTCTACACCAAGGACTACACTTACCACTCCTATACCTTCAGATCTTATCCTTTGACCCCTCCAGCACTAGCCACTCTACACCAAGGACTACACTTACCACTCCTATTCCTTCAGATCTTATCCTTTGACCCCTCCAGCACTAGCCACTCTACACCAAGGACTACACTCACCACTCCTATACCTTCAGATCTTATCCTTTGACCCCTCCAGCACTAGCCACTCTACACCAAGGACTACACTGACCACTCCTATACCTTCAGATCTTATCCTTTGACCCCTCCAGCTCTAGCCACTCTACACCAAGGACTACACTTACCACTCCTATACCTTCAGATCTTATCCTTTGACCCCTCCAGCACTAGCCACTCTACACCAAGGACTACACTCACCACTCCTATACCTTCAGATCTTATCCTTTGACCCCTCCAGCACTAGCCACTCTACACCCAAGGACTACACTACACACTCCTATACCTTCAGATCTTATCCTTTGACCCCTCCAGCACTAGCCACTCTACACCAAGGACTACACTCACCACTCCTATACCTTCAGATCTTATCCTTTGACCCCTCCAGCTCTAGCCACTCTACACCAAGGACTACACTTACCACTCCTATACCTTCAGATCTTATCCTTTGACCCCTCCAGCACTAGCCACTCTACACCAAGGACTACACTTACCACTCCTATTCCTTCAGATCTTATCCTTTGACCCTCCAGCACTAGCCACTCTACACCAGGACTACATTACCACTCCTATTCCTTCAGATCTTATCCTTTGACCCCTCCAGCACTAGCCACTCTACACCAAGGACTACACTTACCACTCCTATACCTTCAGATCTTATCCTTTGACCCCTCCAGCACTAGCCACTCTACACAAGGACTACACTTACCACTCCTATTCCTTCAGATCTTATCCTTTGACCCCTCCAGCACTAGCCACTCTACACCAAGGACTACACTCACCACTCCTATACCTTCAGATCTTATCCTTTGACCCTCCAGCACTAGCACTCTACACCAAGGACTACACTCACCACTCCTATACCTTCAGATCTTATCCTTTGACCCCTCCAGCTCTAGCCACTCTACACCAAGGACTACACTTACCACTCCTATACCTTCAGATCTTATCCTTTGACCCCTCCAGCACTAGCCACTCTACACCAAGGACTACACTCACCACTCCTATACCTTCAGATCTTATCCTTTGACCCCTCCAGCACTAGCCACTCTACACCAAGGACTTCACTCACCACTCCTATACCTTCAGATCTTATCCTTTGACCCCTCCAGCTCTAGCCACTCTACACCAAGGACTACACTTACCACTCCTATACCTTCAGATCTTATCCTTTGACCCCTCCAGCTCTAGCCACTCTACACCAAGGACTACACTTACCACTCCTATTCCTTCAGATCTCCGGCAGTGGGGTTCGGAATGGAGTTGATGGAAGAGGTTGTCCTAGATGACTGGTGGTGGGCTGCGGGAAGCAAGTAATGAGGTCTCTTCCTTTGTCAGTTGTCGGGTCCTTCTTATTTAGTCATTGTCTATTCTCTCTTGTCTCCTTTCCGATCCTTAGTCGAGGGGGGAGAGGGGGTTCTGTTTTCATGAAAACACTCCCGATAACGGAGAAAAAATTTTCTCATAAAATAAAAAAATTAAAATATAAAAAGGGGAAGGGAGAATGGTTGGCTGTGTGAACATAAGGGAGAACTTAGTTGAGGGTGCAGTCAAATTAACAATAAATTAAGTGTAAACTTAATTTGATAGAGCCAATGTTTCGGAGTAAATTTTGGACCTTCTTCAGGGCTATAAAACAAAAGATAACAACTAGTTGTACAATACAATACGTAAAGATGATAAGTAAAAAAATTATACTTATAATAAGAAACAGTAGTTATGTTTATTAACAAAAATTATGACAATTAAAAACAAAAAGACAAAAGAAATGTAGTAAAAGCTGAATAATTTGATATTTAAATATATATATATATATATATATTATATATATATATATATATATAATATATATATTATATATATATATTATATATATATATATATATATATATAATAATATAAAATAAATAAATAAAATAAAAGAGTGTGAAAAAATAAAGTTAGAAAAAAAAATATAAATTGTCATCTGTCATCAACTGTGAAACATTATAATATTAAAAAATCTGGTGCGGGCAAGACACCACTTTCACTTACCTCCATTTTTAAAATCAATTAAATATTTTCCAAAAACAGCGATTAAAATACGTGAAACTATTTAATTAAATTGAATTTATATAAAAACATGTGTTTTATTAAAAAATCTATTATATCATTATATAAAATAATCACTTAGTTTTATGTCCTTTTCATCACTCTCTATTAACTTTTAAAAGCTTGTGTATGAGATAATATTTTTTCTAAAATCTTTAGCTTTCCAACGGTATATCATACATGTATATTGCTGCTCTTATGTTCAAAAACGAAAAATTGCGTTAAAAAAATATTTTTTCTGTTTTCTCCTTTAGTTTGGTATCGAATTTATATAATTTATATATTTACCTGTTTTTCATCAGCGTTATCAGTGTTAACAAGATTATATAGTTATTTTTATTGAATCTACAAAATAAAACCTACATGATATTAAAGCCCATTAAATTTTACATCGATATAGCGAGTGTAATCAAAATCTTCGGAACCGTTTTGAGAAAATCGACAAAAGGTACAAAATGCATGGTATAAAGTGCCTCTTCTGGTAGGCTTATTTTGATAAAAAAAAGTTTTGTCGTGTCTCGGACGTATAGTTGTCTTAAATATGAAATTTCAGTTTCATAGGACTTACCGTTTCCGCCCGGGAGTTACCACACACAGACCTTTTTGGATTTGGTTATTTGGACTCAGGGGACCCTAAAACGTGTATTTCCGTTGAAAACTGGAATCCGAAAATTTTCACGATCGCAATACAGTTGGAAAAAAAATACATATCTGGGATCACTTGTAGCTGGGTGGCTAGCTTAACAGCCTCTCATGCCAAAGCTCACGGGTTCAAACCCACAGGTGGAGTAAAAAATCCTTAGTTACGCCGTCCTTCGGAGGGAATGTTAAAAGGTGGTCCCGTGCCTGTTTCGATGTCAGGTACTCGTTAAAGATCCCTATCCAAATAAAACCTGGATAGGCAAAATATAGGACTCCCACTGTAGCATCGTCGGATTAGCCATAGTTGGATAAAAGTGACGTTAAACGAATAAACAATAAACAAAATTACATATCTATGACGTACAAAATGTCAATACGTCAATGTTCATAAAATGTGAAACATTATAATATAAACTATAGTGAATATGTATGTATGCATATATCTATGTGAAAAAAATTATAATATGTTGGAAAAGTTGAGATGTTAAGAGTTGATAGGTGAGAGACATTTAAATATATATCTGATTTTATTTAATTGATATATACAAATAGCCATAGGATAAGCTCAGCTGTTAGGAGCAAATGATTTTGTTCGTCGCTGTCTTTTCATCCTAAAACTTTTTACATATTTTTCTCCATCTTAAAAAATAACTGAGCTAGGATCGTATTTAGGGGTAAAATTTCGATTTTGTTTCCCTTTTTTCTGTAATAAATTGTGGTTTCTTGATTAGAAAAGTCTATAAAAATATTTCTTTATCTTCAAAAATAACGATTTAACCGGCTGTAATTTATAGTTAGATTCATCGTCGGATGTCCTGGTATTTTGTATCTCTTATCGAAAAAAAGTGGACAAGTAGTTTCGGATAAAGGCTGCTGTCGACGCAAAGTGGGCAGACAGATTTATTTTACTCGTTCTTCCGGTTCTACCTGTCTTCAAACGTAAGCCCTAATGTAATCATGATTTTTTTTTTTTTTTTTTTTTTTTTTTTTTTTTTTTTTTTTTTTTGCTGGGTGTTGCTACAATAAATGGTATCAATACATTAAACTTTGCTAAAATGCAGATCTAGTAACTTATCACACCTTATTTCACTTTATCATCACGACCGTAGAGGTAAATTATGAAATCCAATGGAATGTTATAGCAATATTTTACTTAAATCCAAAAAATAAATTGTTAATTTCCTAAGACAGTGATACAGGGACACAACCTATAAAGTTCTGCCATATACCTCACCCCTAGCACACAGTACGGCCTTCACTTGGCTAAATCAAATATTCATCGAAAGATGTTTGTGCTCGTGCCCTAAAGACCTCCCGGCAGTTATGAATATTTAACCTCCAACCGGAAGGAATCTCATTCGAATTAGACCGACGAGAGAATGGAGATCGCTGATTGGTCTAAGTCTCCCCCCTCTTGCCTGTTCTCCATCCCGATTGGTTGAAATCCCCCCTCCACCCCGTATCCTGATTGTTTAAATTAGAGCAAGATATTAAAAACGTAGCCTTCCCTCTCTCCTATCTCTTAATGGTCCCACAGTTCTGGCGAGAATTATTTTTTAATTCCGACCGCAATATTTCTCTGTCATCCGGGTTCTGGCTCAGTCATTATTCTTTAGCCAGAGATAAACCCTGCAATAGTAAATATTCATATTTAAATTTTTTTGAAATATTAAAGCTTATAAAAAAAATTAATGTTTGATACCATTTAACTTCGTTATCTTGTTGTAGTAATAAAATATAAAAAAAAAAAAAAAAAATGTGTGTACGGTCTTAAAGCACGGCAGAAGTGTAAACTTCATTACGAATCATGATATACCTTAATAAGAAGCACCTTAACTATTTTAGAATATGTTAATATTATTGACCAGGTAAACATGTTTAGCAAACGGAGAGAACATTATATAGAAAACGCTAGAAGTTACAACCCAATGTTTGCAGCTCCAAGTAATCGTCCTATCTCTTCTAATATTGTTTTTTCATTAATCAAAATACACAATATGTAGCGAATTGTGAAGAAAGTATTAATACAGCTAAATTTAAATAAATACACTTGCATTGTTTGTGCATACTGTTTGTATTTACATACATTTCAATCATGATAATTCTCATTAATTTCACTCCAACCTGATTCTTCAATTGCTGTATCTCACTTAATTAATAATTAAAAAAATAATAAGGAAAATAACCTAGATAATGATACTCAAGGAAGTTTTTTTTTTTTGTTTTCCACCCCTAACTCGCCTTAGTTTCTCGGACCAGAGGGCGAGGGTTGGGTCCCCTCCGGACCGAGAGTTGAACTCGTAATTTTTGGTTTCAAGGTATTGGTCATCTGGTTGCTAGGCAACGCGTGGTTTAACCATCTCGGCCACCCCGTCCCCATATAGGGCTGCTTAGACGGGCCTACACCCTTCAAAAATTGGCATGGGAGCTTGATGAATCGTGGTAGTGTCCTTGATAAGGGGCGTGGCCTAGCTCATCGCTGGGAAAATCACCCTAGAGAAATTGGAACCCCGACAAATTATAACGTCTAAACAGGCTCAGAGGTCCTGGTCGGGCCTAAAAAATTGGACCAGCAGAAAGGGAGAGATTTCCATACAATTTAGAACGGTCAGCACTTCGATTTCAGCTATGATAAATTACACAATTAGATTTTTTTGTAAGGCTTCCTAATTCAAAACAACTGAGGACTTGGAGATTATAAACATGGAAACAATCTTTATTTACTCCAATGATACCACTGTAGTGGGGAGATTTATTAATCTTATTAATACACTTACACATGAGTAGTAACCATTTCTCAAGATGGACCTTAGCATTGATGTTAATACTGACAATGTTTGTGGCTATTGCGCCCTAGTTCAGCCTCCACTCAGGCACAGCAGTGACACGGCTTAGAGCGAGGCGCTAGGATCTCTTGGATTCCGCTTTTTCCTCCACAAGTGGAGGGAAAAGTCCGGTCAGGGGTCCCTATAGCACTTGAATATATTGTATATAGTTATGTTTGTTTGTATAATGTTTATTTGTTGCTAACTTTTTATTGATCTCAATTATAGGTTGATGTTTTGTTTTTATATTTATTATTATTTAATTCTATATATATCATATATCTGTATTTAATATATGATTTATTTGTATTTATCTCAATTATAGTTTGTTGTTTGTTTTTTATTTTGTATATATATATTATATTTTATTTAATTTGACTTTATCATTGTATACTGTATATATTATGTGAATTGGATTTATAGCACTATATAATGTTCATATAGAAACAAGTTGTTATATATCTCAATAAATAAAAAAATAAAAATACTGACAAAGATGTTATTATAGAGCTTATAGCGACATTTCAATCGTTCCACTTTTTATGAGACCTTTCTCACCCTTGTTATTATAATAACCTTGAAAGAAGTAAAGCCTTTAGTAGACTGCTTCCTATCTTTAAAAAAAAAAAAAAAAATATTTATGTAAACATTAACGGTCCAATTGATTTTGTAAAGCTTTTTTTCCAATAATCCATGTTCTGTTGAAAATTTATTTCATACTATATTCACACATCAGAACTGAAATAAACAAACAAAAATAAATCGATATATGGAAACAACTTAAATCAATGTGTGATTGCGCAATGATGAAATAAAAATATTTTTAAAGTGAAAAATAAGAGATTAAATAACTGTTTTGTTGCTTTTTTATTTAATATCTTCCCTCCTATCTTTAGCCAAAATATATAAAAATTTAAAAAAAATTCAAATCTTCAAAAAAAGAGAAATAAATTATATAATAATAAGTTAATAAAATTAATTTGGAGAGTTCGCCGCTTTAGGCTACTTCAACACTTACTGGACAAACGGTCGAACCTTCACTGAACTACAAAAGGCTCATCTACATGACTATTATATGACCAATCTGGACTTACGGAGTAGAGCTTGGGGCTCTACTAAACCATCAAATTCTTCCCGTCTCCAATCCTTACAAAAATCCTTCGTAAAATCCTCAACGATCCTTACTTTGTCACGAATAAACTTATCCATGAAGGCCTTTATATTCCTTATGTTGCTTAGCCGAACCAGGTACCATTCCTTCCATGACAAACTTCCCATTCTAACCCACTAGTTTCAATCCTTGCTTCCTCTTCGATTCTTGACAATCCTCTGAGGCGTCCGAAAAGAAGATGGCCTCGAGATCTTCTAGTTTAGAATATTTTAGAGTGCTTCAAATGGGAAGCTTCTCTACGTGTATATCGTGCCATTGTATTATATAACACATCACATTTACTTGATGTATTTTTGTTAATACAGTTGTAAATACCAATAAAATGATTAAAAAAAAAATAAAAAAAAAAAATTGGAGAGTAAGAGAAGCGTGTGATAATCTTTAAAACGGAAACACCAGCATCCTGATACAACAACCTTATTGAGCAATGACGAAAATAATATAAAATTATTGCTAAACTTTCTTATGGCCCAGAAGCTGTTAAGTAAAATATAGGGATTCTGTAGTAAACAATATAGGAAAATAATCTTGGTAGGACTAACTTTTTTTTTTTTTTTTCTTTTTGAGTTTAGATAGAAATAAAATAAAATAAACAAATGAAATAAAGGCGTTGATGACCCTCGGGTTTTACGCCTCAAAAACCAAACCAACAACAACAACCTGCATCCCAATAAATTGGAGGTCGCATTTAGACCTCTTGATAAATTGGGCCCTCTTGCCAATTTTCCAAGTCAGATCGTCTCGTCTAAACAGCCCTTATCTCGACGACCCAATCACCTTCCTCACACCTAATCCTCTATCAAAAACCTACGTATTACGATTGGCCAAACCCTTTCTAGGAATCCCCATATCGTACAAATCTCCCGAAGAACAAAGAATTGCCCTCGCAATTTTCCATCGCTCCCGCCATCCTCATCCACAACCCGTAAGCTCCTTGTATCCCCACTTATTCCCCCCCACTCTGACCATCGCTGCGTTGTGTATGGTGGCCTCCCCGCTGTTGAGGACATGCCAAAACAAATTATAAACATACTAGCTGTGCCCCGCGACTTCGTCTGCATCAATTTCTGTTATTATGATCAACTAGTATTTTACAAATCTGACTATATAGTCTAGTATATATCCGATTACGTTACAGCTAAAATATATTGAGTAATTTTGGGTGTGCCTACTTCTTCTGGATTGCTATAGTATATTTAACAGAATTAAATGGCAACTTATTAGACAAAATTTAGACAAAAAAAATTATGGTTGATGAGGAAAGTGATCAAAAAACCACTTAACCTATTACAATAATTAATCTAATACAACTATAAATAACTTGTTTCTAATATCGAGATAATTTGAAAAAAATAGAACAAAAACTACACTTCTTCATCTTTGTTTGCGGTTTGTTGAATTAAATTTAATAAATAAAATTATTTAAATTAAAATTGCTACAAATACCGAAAGATGTTGATAGTGATTATGTTGAATGAGGTTATATAAAATAAATACAGGTAAATAGCAATGAACTAGTCTGTTTATGACAAAAGTTACAATTCAATGTTACAACTACATACCAGAACCAAGTAGTCACATCCAAATTATTCAATAACATCGTTTTAACTTTTAAACATAACCGTTATATATCACCATAACTCCTTTGCAACTCATAACTCATTGCAAGTCATTCAAATGAGTACTTATAATTTTTCTGGAAACGTATAGTAATATGTATTTTATTATAACTGGAACCTTTGGAGTGAATGTATTTTTTATCCCATCCTCGTTACCAACTAATCTGTATTTTATTATAATTGGAAACTATAATGTGAATGTATATTTTATAAATATGAACGCATGGAAACAATCAACACACATTTATATTTGAATTAATAATCACATATGTGAAGATATGGGAAGGTTACTATAAGAGAATCAGTGTTGCCACAGTTAAACAAAATTTGTTTTACGTTTTAGAAAAATTTATTTTTCTACCATTTAGAATAGCAATAAAAACTATCCTATCATTGAAGTTGGACCAAATAACAGATACTTACGAAGTTTGATCAAAGTCGGTTCAGTAATTACAGATTTTATCGCGAACGAACATTGTGTCACGAGATTTTTATATATATAGATTAACAAGGTTTGCCCTCGGTACACCGAATGAGACCTCATATGGCCCATTCATACGGCAAGTTAAAGTGACTCCTTTCCTCCACCCATCAGACAATATCCTCTAGACTCATTCCTTTATCAAACTTTTAACTCCCAGCATTCTCCCTTTATCCACAGTCCCTTTATATCTTATATTCTTAGTCATTTCCACCCTTCTGATCGCTCCTTTCTTGTCCTCTCTTCTACTCTCTGGAATTCCCTACCTACTTAAGAACCGTTGGAAAGCTAAAGATTTTAGAAAAAATATTATCCAATACAAAAAGTTGTAAAATGTAATGGAGAGTGATGAAAAGCGGATGAAATCAACTGATTGTTCTAGATAACAATTTTATATTGTTAAATTATTCAATCTCTGACTACATTTCATCAGAAATCGTATGCAACAGGAGTATTTCTTGATGTCACTCAAGAATTTGATCGGGTCTCGCATCAGGGGCTTCTCTTCAAATAAAGACTATACTCTCTTCTACATACTTTCTTATCATTCAGTATTTTCTTAGCGATAGATTTTCTCTGTCTGTCTTTGCACGGAAATATCTTCAATTAGACCAGTCTTTGCAGGTGTACCTCAAGGGTCGGTTCTCGCCCCACTACTTTACATAATATACACATACGACTTCCCAACCACCTCCGAAACTCTAACAGCGACATACGCAGACGATACATCAATCATAACAAAACATCCCAATCCTACGCACGCCTCACAGGCATTACAGCACCTAACACAATTCCATGACTGGTGCAAACTTTGGAAAATTCTAATTAACCAGGACAAATCCCATCATATTACTTTTACTCTCCGACATAACACCTGCCGCCAGTATATCTTGACAACATCCATATTCCACAGACAGACACAATAAAGTATCTGGACTTGACATTCGACTGAAGAATGACATGGGGCCCACACATCAAGAACAAACAGATAACGCTAAACAAAAGACTAAAACTTTTATACTCAGTACTCTCAAGACCTTCAAAATTAAAACTTAAAAATAAACTAAACCCTTACACTTACCTACTGAAGCCCATTTGGACTTACACCTCACAGATATACGGGACTGCCAAAAAGACAAACATACGCAAAATTCATATTTTTCAATCCAAAACTCTCAGAACTATTACAAACTCACCATGGTACGTTGGCAACACTACTTTACATACAGACCTTCATATGCCAACAGTCAACGAACAGATTCGGACCCTCTACAAAAGTTTTCACAACTTACATGGACATACTAACAATCTAATAGGAAGCATGTCCACTAGTAACATGCCGGACAATACTCGCAGAGGACTGAAAAGAAGCTGGATGAGGGACCTTCTAAGCTAAATCCGTAATAGGAAGCACACCTCTCCATCATGCTTACCACGCCAAATATTATTCCTTCATCATCACATTCGCTGATTGTCAATATTTTTTTGACAGGTGTGAACGAAAACATTTTAAGATTAAAAAAAAAATATATATATTCAATCTAAACGTATGTTTCCAACGAAACTAAATATCATAATTTGAACCTTTTTCAACTCTATTTATTGGATGTTGAATTGTTTTTAAAATTCAAGATTGGTGAAAGTCGTGTGTTACCCGCATCAGAATTTTTTAAAATTTTGTTCAAAGACATTATCTTCAAAAATTTTTTAATATTTTTTTGTTGAATATTTATTCATCGATAGTTGTAAATAGTATTCAATGATGTTTCTTTGCCTGTTGGCCAGACATGATGTATATTTCAACCGTCGATACCTCTTATTCTCAAGGGACTCTGTCCCCGAATAACAATTATTTAAACATTTTTCCCGAATGTGTAAACTAAAATTATATCATATAAAAATAAGACACTTCATGACTTTCAAAATCCTATTTATTGCCCCTAATCAGTATTAAATTTTTCGGCGGTGTCATTTTTGTCCCATAATTGTTGAGTTTGTCAGCATTCTATACTTACCCATTTTATTTTCTTGTCTCGTCTTTCCGCAAATATTTTCAATAGATTGCCAAATATGTGAGTACCTAATTTTTGAATTAGCCATTATGACTTTAAACAGTTTTCAATCACTTCCACTAGCGGAGCTTTATAGACCCATCGAGCAGTTACATGCCAGTCTTTAATTTGATCGTATTGCATTCTTGTAAAAACGATTTCTCCAACGGATATCGAAATGATTTATATTTCCTGACAAAACTTGTAGTTCCCAATAGAAAACCATTTAGAAACATCTAGAAATAGTCATTTACTTGTCAATAGAACTAGTTCATTCCAACGAATCAAACTCGTTGTTTGAACATTCCCTGTTAGTAGGAGATTTTCTTCGGGTTGACAGAGTCTTATTCAAGTTGTTGATTCTCAGATATTTTTCCTTAAATAAATATGAAACGAAGATTTATCCAAAATAAAGGCTTTCATTTTAATACATTTATTATCATCGTGTCCACTTTCATTCCCTGTAATTTGAAAATAGTGGATCGATCAAAGGCGAGAAATCCGGTCTGCGCGCTTCTGTTGGCTCCATATTTTCCATCGAGAGATTCCTTCTCGCATTACGACAGCATCTTTTCCGGACTACAAATATTCACCAGAGATCTTTGTCGCGGTCCTTCCGAAAACATTTTTCGGTTCGGCCACGTTTTTAAACAACCGCTAATTTAATACTTTCCACGTGCTTTCGAATCGGCGCCTTTCATTTTATGCGATAACCGGTCGATGCTTTTCCTCCCGATCCTCCCCTTCGGTAGTTTTGCGATGGAATATATTTCCTGACCGTTGCTGGCACCGAAGCGGCTGTTTATGATTTTCCGCTTTTTTTTTCCTCGATGGACGTCGCTTGCCCCCTTGGGGGATATCCTCCTCAGCGAAAAGTTTTCCCTGCCGATGGCGATCCTGCTATTGGAAATCGTCTTCTTGCCCCTGATTTTAGGTATCGGGATCCCGGAGCTCTTGAGCTTCTTCAGATCCTCGAGCTTGTAGAAGCCAGACGGGAGGTGCTTGTTGCCCATGATGATGGCCCCGACGTAGACCCCCTTCGCGCCGCCGAGGCCGGGGCGCGACTTGTTACTAGAGGGGCTGTTGGTGAGGGGCTGGCTCATGGCCCGGGCCAGGGGATCCGGTTGGCGGGGGAACGCCAGGACCTGTTCCTCGTTCTCTTCGCCGACACAGCTGCCGTTGTTGAACTGGGGCGGTTTAAGCTGCGGGGGACGCTGGTTGTTGATCTGCACGGCCGCCCAAGGGCTGAGCCACGTGCGGTACAGCGATAGCGGCGGGTAGAATTTGAATTTGGCCGGCTTCTCTAGTTTCTCTTTTTCTTTTTTCGGTTTCTTCTGGCTAGTCGTCAGTTTGTGTTTCTTTGTAGTACGTAAAGAAGTTTCTGTTTTTTCGTTATCGATCATTTCACTCACTTGTTCAGTACCAGCTTCAAGAGCCTCAGCTAAATCTGCAGCAGTGTCATTCTCGTGAGCAGGGGAACTTTTAGTGCTAACAGGAGTAGTACTTTTTTTAGAACGGGTGTTTGAGCGCTGAGTTTGAGAAGAAGCAGAGTCCGGAATCGTACAGTTGCACGGACGCGGCGTGGACCGTCTCGGCTCATCCTTGACCATCTCCTTGGTTTCATCAACTTGAGGGCTCGGCGTAGTTTTATGCCCGCGCGTGCGTTGTGCGTTGCTCTCCTCTTGCGTGCGTGTGCGGTGCTCTCCTCTTGCGTGCGTTGTGCGTGCTCTCCTCTTGCGTGCGTTGTGCGGTGCTCTCCTCTTGCGTGTGTTGTATGGTACTCTTCTCTTGCGTGCGTTGTACGGTACTCTTCTCTTGCGTGCGTTCTGCGGTGCTTTCCTTATGCGTGATATGCGCGGCGCTCTCTTTTTGTGTGTGATGTGCGGTGCTCTCCTCCTGCGTGTGATGCACAGTTCGTTCCTCATGCGTGTGATGATCGGTTCGTTCCTCCTGCGTGTGATGCACAGTTCGTTCCTCATGCGTGTGATGCACGGTTCGTTCCTCCTGCGGGTGTGGCGAGCTGTTCTCCTCTTCTGGGTGCTCTGATGTGCTCTCGGTTTCCTCCGCTAAGCTCGTCTTCCAAGCCTTCACTGTCTTGCTTTGCGTCGTTGTGCGATCGGATTCGATAAAGTCGCTGATCGCAAAGCAGATGGTCGGCACGCCCTCTGAGACCTCAGTGTACTTCGCGGCCTCAGAATAGTTAGATCGCCCTGCATACTCTTGATCAGCCTTCGCAGCGGAGGATGAAGTGATCTTCTTTTTGGTTGAGACACGAGCCGAGCTAGTATCGCTACTCGTAGTTACGATGCCGTTACCAGTAGTAATCACGCGAAGACTGGCTGTGAGCGGAACGTGCGTATTATCGTCATCACTAAGATGTTGCTCAGTGTCTTTGCTGGTTTTGACATGCTTTTTCGATGTAGTGGTCATATCTTCCTCATCTCTGAAAGAATCCTCTGGTTTTTGTGTTTTGAAGGACTGCTGCTCAGTGCGGAGTGTTTTCTTCGTTGTACTCGTTTCCAAAGTATCCGCATCATAATCTACGCTATCTTCCTTTGTTTCGGTTTTGATTTCCGAAGAGGTTATATCGCTCGGGGAGATAGATCCGTACCTGTCTTCACATAACTGCCTCAATATATCTACTGTAGTTCGACGATCATCACTAAGATTGCAATGGATGAGAGAGATGATTTGGTCGTAATCGGCGTCAGTCACAGGTCTCTCCTTGGGCGGCTTGCCTGTCATTAAAGTACGTACAGTGTACTCCTCCGTCTTATGTTCTTCCGAGATTGAACTCGAAGCGTTCTCCTCTTCCTCCTCCGTTTGGCTGTTGCAGATACGGCACTGAGTGGACGTGGTGGATTGCGACCGGTGCATCAGCTTCAGCTTCTCGGCCGTTTTGATTCCGGTTTGTGACGCTGACTTGCTGGCCGTCATTGAGTACTCGGTTGCCATAGATCCCGGTGTGGTGGTCCGGACGGGCTGCGTCATCTTGTACTTGACCTGGGCTAGCATCTCCTCCACCGCCGCCGAAAGCGGGTTCGCCACTGGCAGGTTGTGGTGCGTAGGTGGAGGCGCGATCACCTCATCCTCCACGTTGATGATCAGGGTCACACTCTCATCCTTGTTCGCTGGTTCCGTCACCGCCCGCTCTCCAAAGTTCCCGCCACTGATTCCCCGAGGAACCTCCTGAACATGTCATCGATGAGCATTTCATTCGGCCAAGTTGGGGTGATTGGAAAAGTGCTTTTTCCCGTATTATCGATTTCTTCCAGAGTAGTCCGTACTTCTGAGCAATTGCACCCGCCGTCATCTTCTTCGGTCTCTTCATTTTCAGCAATGGTGCTGACTTCATCAGTTGTCGTGCTCTCTTCTGTGTTAGACCTTCCTCTTATTCTGGAAAGTATATTTTCCAGCAAAAATTTCTTCGGAGATTCTGGTTTATCTCTTTTTCCATATTTATATTTTTTTGTAGATTCTTTTCTTCTAAAATGTGTGATCCGGCTTTTTTTCTTTTAGGTTTCGAATATTTCTTTTTGCCTTTTATCTTTGAATTTTTCCCGTTCTTTTTGTTCGGTGAATTGTGTTCTTTAACTGTCTTCGTAGCAATTGTACTTCCTGGAATGCTAAAGATTTGGCTTAGATCTGGATCAGTGCCTTTCTCAGCTGTAGTTTCGCAATTTTCGCAGTCCGACTTCTGCTTCTTCTTGTGCCTGCAACCGGAAAAGGGATAAGTCTTGTAGGTCGGGTAATCGTTTGGTGCATCTTCAGTGGACACTTCGCAATCGATGGCGGTGTGCTTCGGGATCGGATCTAGTACGAAACACTCTTCGTTTTGTGCTACCTCAGTTTCGCATTCATCCTTATCCAAATCGGTTCTAGCACATTCACCATTTTCGTATTTTGTCCTAGCACATTGATCACAAAAGTTCCCATCCTGACTGCATTGCTCCTCGACGCCTTCTTCGCACTTTTCAGGGTATTCCGTTATTTCATAGTCTGCTTCACATTCACATTGCGTTAAAATAAATTGGGGTTTAGTTGTATAATCAAATGGCACATCGCAGGTGCAGTCGAATCCGTTTTTCCTTGCACCAGTGCCCCTGACATATGCAGATTTAACGCTTGGATAGATTTTCGGCTCTGAAATGGATATATTGATCTTGAGGTTGGAGTCAGGTACGTATAGACGTTCTTCCTCCTTTTCTTCTTCCTCTTCTTCCTGCGGAGCCTTATGAAGGTCTCATTGATGAAGGATCTAATGGGCGAGCTCATTGCCTTCCAGGACGTCCTGGCACGGCGCCGCAGAACTCTGGGGGCGACTGCACTTCCGCAATTCTTAGGCTGTGGCAACTCCTGATCCAGATTCAGTTTGGCCGAGGCTCGTCCTCCCACAGCTCCACCATCGGAGCGCTTACTGAGATCGCCCTGACCTGGATCGAGGATCGCCAAGGGGTACGACATGCGGACCGTCGCCACCTCACATTCTTCCTCCGCTATCGGTAGCAGTTCGATCTTGTAACGACCGACCCTTCTGCTCCATGGCAACCTGCGCGAAAAAACAACTTATAGTACGTTATTTTGTTTACTTATAATAAATTGATAGAGTATCCAGTTGCTCCAGAATATCAACAAGTTAATGTTTTACCATTTAAGCATTTAGGTTCAATAATTAAAAAAGCAAGAGGAAATGTCACTGTTAAAGGCGGGAAATGCGTGTTATTATTCAGTTGGGAAATTACATAGATCGCGGCCTCTATGTAAAAACTAGTAAGGGTTAGAATTTATAAAAATATTAAGTTGATAGCATAGTTGAGACTCGAATGAGCGAAATAAGATGTTAGGCTCAGTGAATGACGATTTAGAAAAAGTTGGTATTCGCATTAATTTTTAACATTTACCCCATAAAACAATAAAAACGACTATAGAACTATTTTATAAAAGTTGGATTGAAAAAAATTGCGAATGTTGTTGCCTACATAGTTGGAAGGTATTGGTGCGAATTAGGTCCGTCCCTACATTGGTACTAAAATCGTTTTCAGATATATAATATTAATTTATAAGCCACGATGAAGAGAGCAACGTAACTATAAAGGAGTTTTCTCAGATAGTGTGTGAACCCAACTTTCCGTGATTCAAGAATGGTATTTCAGCGGATGGGTTCAGCCCAGTTAAACCTCAATTGTGCTCGAAGAGGCAGAAGAAGTTTAGGAGGAGAACACGAAAAAAGTAACCGGACTCCCGTTTAACCGTCGAGGGCATGAGTAAAATAAATAAATAAAAAAAAAATTTGCTGTCAAAGAGCGCCTCAATCCTCCCAGTACGGAGAGGCCTTAATCTTTTAATGTAGTATACCTAGTTCTGACATATATATGTTTTTTGTAACTCTTTTTTTTTCACTCTTGAAAATGTAATCCTTAATATTAAATTAATAATATAATATTGAATTGTTATTAGTAGATGACTAAAAATTTTGAAAATGAGGCGTATAAGCCCCGAAATGTTAATTATGTATATTGAAGAATAAATGAACGATTGTTAAAAGAAGAGACTGATCCTTCTTCTTCTCTTTAGCTTTCTCCTTGTGCCTTGCAGCGTGGAGATAGTCCAAACCAGGATCTCCATCTCTCTCTGTATCCTGCAAAAGTCTTCATCTCCTGCATCGTCTTTCCTCTCGCTTGTACCAACTTGGTAATGTAGTCATTATAGCAAAGGTCTATTGCCTACTGGTTTTGCCTCCATAAATTTGTGTGGGTCATAATCCTGGCACATCCTGCACAAATGCCCGTGCCATCCTAACCGTCTCTTCTCCAGGGTCTCCATCATTGCAGGAATGTTTAATTCTTCCTAAATAACCTAATTAATATAATATGCTATTCATATTTGGATAATCTAAAAATTTCAAATCTGATTTTTCAAAAGAAATACATGTTTTAAGTTTTTTGAAGTCCAAATGACAAATTCCTGCAAAATGGTGTCTCTGTGTGCAATAGTTGCACCCGAAAATCCTTCAGACATGACCTATGAGAGGTTAATTAATATGTTAGGAGAGCACCTTTGCCCTACACCTAATGTAATAGTCCAACAGCATCGTTTTTTTTTTTTTTTTTTCTAGAAATCAAAATAATTCAGAACCAATAGGGCAATATATTGCGGAGTTACGTAAACTGGCGTCAACTTGTAAATTTTAATGTAACTGTAAGAAAGATATATCTCACATTTTCTTAAGAGCTCAGTTTATCCGAGGGTTAAGAGACAATAATGCCCGCGAAAAACTTTTACAGTTGGCGGACACTAAATTTGAAAAAGTTGTCGAAGCTGCTCTAGAGTATGAAGCAGCTAAAATCGATTGTCAGGAAATTGCAAATGATTTTAATACCTCGACTCACATGGAAATTAATGCCATTTCTCACCCTCGATCACGCCCCGGACGTAAAAACGTATCTCCCCTTGAACGAAATGTAATTAAAACAGGTCAAGGTACACTATAAATTCGTGTTTCTACGCATAGAATCGATTTCAAGGCCCTTGGCATTGAAAAAAAACTGTCTCCGATGTGCGGGCACTAACCACAGGTCCAACACTTGTCGCATCCCATTGGAATAATTAAAATGTGCGTTTTGTAATAAAATTAGTCATATAAAGAAAGTGTGTTGATGAACAATAAGACAAGCGTTAGAACAGTCGACGTAGACACAGATGAGAACGAGGAAAACTACTTAGATGACCTAGTAGGGGTCAACAAAATTTTCGATATTTTTAGTTTTAATGCGAGTCTGTTCGCCAAAGACGATGCGAAATTTTACACAGTAGTTCGATTGAATCAACAGCATGATCAAAAGTTTGAAGTTGACTCAGGCTCTGCATTTACCCTATTGCCAAATCATGACTTTGAAAAACTCAACTTCAGAGGTGAATTAAAAAAGACAGATGTTCGTTTTCGATCATACACTCAGGGTGCTTTCCAACCTCTTGGCTACGTTATAGTCCCAACCGAGTATGAAGGTCTAACTTCTAATAAATTATTATTCGTGGTACCTGATCATCTGAGTCCAGTCCTTGGCAGGGTATGGATAAGGCGCCTGCGTATCGATTTGAAACGTCTTGACTGTACCAAATCTAATGCAATTGATATCACGTTAGTCAATTCCGTCCAAATGACACCTCAGTCCATCGTGGAAGAATATGCAGACATTTTAGAACAAAAAGTGGGGCGTATTCCTAATTTCAAATGCTCCTTGAAACTGAAAAAGGGGGCAAAACCGATTTTCCTGAAAGCCCGAGACGTTCCATTCGCGTTACGTGATGCAGTTGAAAAGGAATTAGACGAATCGATAGTTAACGATATCATCTATCAAATAAATCACTCCGATTGGGGTTCACCTTTAGTTCCGATTCCTAAACCTAACAATAAAGCACGTCTAGCCGTTGATTACAAAGTTGCTGTCAACAAACAGCTTGAGGATGTGCATTATCCCATTCCACGTATTGATGAGATATTAAATAACCTTCGAGACGCTAGTGTTTTTTGTACACTCGACCTTTATAAGGCGTACCTACATGTTGAAGTTGACAAAGAGAGCGAAATGATTCAAACGATGTCTACACACCGAGGGATTTTCGCATTGAAACGTCTAATGTATTGGAATAAAATCAGCTCCATCAGATTTCCATCGGATTCTAGACCACATATTATTTGGACTAATAGGAGTAACTGCTTATTTTGATGATATTATCATTTATGGGTCCAATAAAGAAGACTGTGCCGAATATCTTGTTTGTTGCCTAAACCGTCTTCGTCAGTACGATCTTCACCTAAATAAAGAAAAATGTAAGTTTTTTGATAAGTCGATTTCATACCTCGAGTACGTCATTGAACACAATAAGGTGAAGAAGTGTCCTAATAAAATGAAAGAAATAGTACACGCTCCGCGACCAGGTGATGCCGATGGGGTAAGTAACCTAATCTAAACATAAAAGAGCATCTGGCATGATAATAACTGTTACTTATCAGTAACAGATAATTTATTACAGTTAAAAATAACCTTAAGGTCGCTGCTTATTTGTTATTACTTATTCATTGTAGGGGAAAAGATTCGCAAGGAGGGCAGTGGGCTGAATGCAACAGCACTGATACTGGATACAAAATGATCATACAAGATACAATGATGCATTGATACTTTAAGTGGGTGTTTATAGTTCGTCATTCCCAGTGAAAAATGCGTTAGAAGACTGATAAATAAAAACTTTGAACTGTTCATAAAAAATATCTGAGAAAATAAGAGTGAGCTTCAATGAGAGAGGTTAGCTAGACTTTTGGGACTCGATTTTCTGCGAGATATGAGCTTATAATATAGAGCATAAAGCATTAACTGGAGGTTGGGATTCGTGTCATAAAGTGACGTGGGATTCAGGTCATTTTACTTCCACTTACATATATACGAAATATATGCTAAGAGCAAAGTACTGGGATTATGAACATTTTCGAATTCCATTTTTCAACGGAAATTTAGGGTACATTGAGATCAAATGACCCAGTCTGGCAAAAAGGTCTGTGTGTGTGGTAATCTGGTAAGCTTGAAAACGATAAGCCTGAGATGTTTCAGCAAGTTTTCCAATAAAATCGACTTATTAAAGATCCCTATTCTAATTAAACCTGGATAGGCAAAATTGAGGACTCCCACTGTAGTATCGTCCGATTAGCCGTAGTAGCATAAAGTGACGTTAAATAAATAAACGATGTAAAATTTATTGGGCTTCAGTACCATTTAGGTTTCATTTTGAATAAAAATAGATGACATAAATAGATGAATAAAATGACAGGGCTTATATTAAAATTTTCAACTATTTATTGTCTGCCAACGATTATGAATCCACATTATGGATCATCATCAGAGCTAAAAAGAAACAAAAGGAATTCAATTACAATAACATTAAATAAAATATGTTATGTACGATCGATTTTGGATTATGTCAATATTTATAACACAAACAAAATAAATAAATGTGTAAATAAATCGATTAATTATATTGCAATGACTTTATTATAATTATGAGAGGGCTTTTCAGGACAAATTATGGCTAAAGATAATGTACCAAGATATCTATACCCCACATGAAAAAAAAAACAATAAAAAATGGAGTAGAATGGAAAGTACGTACCGTATTGTAGGCGAGTGGAGGCTAGGCACTGTTGGTAGAATGGGAAGTACGTACCGCATACCGTACCGTCTACCATACAATATGGTAAGTTAGTTTCAATTTAAATAGAAATACATGTTTTAAGTTTTCTTAAGTCCAAATGACAAAGTCATGCAAATCGTGTCTCTATGTGTGTTTTTCCTAATCCTCGCTAAATTGTAATTGACTATTTCTTGTTGTTAGAATTAATAAAAAATGGAAGAATACGGAATATAAACGAAATTGAAAACCGCCTGAAGTAGAAAACAGAATAAATATTAGCTTTAACAAAATAAAGTTAACAGTAAAGATCTGTAATATACCGTTAAAAAGAAAAAAAGACAAGAAAAACTGTTACCCGAAGTTGGTAAGGTGATGTAAAGATACAAAAGGGACATAAACATAAATTATTGGTTCAGGTTATAATTTATTTGGTAATATTATTGAATTACGAATTAAATATGTCCATCGATACAATATAATTCCTTCATCAATTTTCAGTCAGTTTTTTTTAACTCATTTAAAGTGAGTCACAAGTGACGTAGTGGTTAGCATAACAGCCCAAGGTCACGAGTTCAACTCCGCAGGTGGCCTTAGGATTTGTAAGGGGAGAAAAAAATCCTTAGTATTCCGTCCTTCGGTGGTGACGTAAATAGGTGGTCTTCATATTTCAATGTTTCCTATTTCATGTGGATATTAATATTATAGTACGTTTTCTTTAGTCATAATTTGTTCTGTAAAGCTTTTTCATTATTACAATAAAGTCATTTTAATTTAATTAATCGATTTCTTTACACGTCTCTATTTTTATGTTTTAATACCGACATTCCCCAGCTCAATAGTTCATATAATATTGTATTTAGGGTTACTGAAATTCTGTTCCTTTTGTATCTTTTCAGCCCCGATGATGACCGACAATGTGGACCTACAAAGGTTGGCAGACAATAAACAGGAAATACTATTTAATTTTTACATTCACTGAGCGCCACCTCCAGGTCCACTAAATCCTTCCAGTAAAGTCGTGATGGCTAATAAATGAATCTGAATGGTACAAAACTCCTTCAACAGCTGAAAATCTAACATCTTCCTTCTAAGTGGTTCCTACCTTCTGGAGCAGAGGTTACTAACAAAACATTTCTGGGGAGCCCTTCATCGGATCATTTCAACGACAAGGACCCCCCCGCCCCTAAATCTTAAATATTATTAATATATTTAGATTTTTAGTGGACTACACTGTATCACGCACATTGCGTGCTAAATATCTCTACCGAAACTCTGTATTCTAGAAGTTGATTTGTAGGGGAAATGGAAGTAAATAAAAAGAAAAAGGAACTAGGAGTATACTTCAATCCACGAAGCAATGAATAGCTAACATTTAATGTTGGATCTGGCAGATGGTTCTAGAATTTCTTTAGGGCAGAAAAAAAAAAATTGTCATGCTGTCCTTTGGAAAGAACGTCAAATGGTAGTCCAGAGCCTATGCTAAGTCCAGGTCCTTCTTAAAGTCACGCATCCTAATTGAATCTGGATAGGCACTATTTAAAGCCTCCACTTTAATACTGTCCGAAAGCCGAATTCGCACAAAATCACGTTAAATGAGGAAAAATTACCTAAAATTTAAAATGTATACAAGAACGCGATTTGTAGGAGCATGGCAACATTGTGTGAGGTTTCCTGACAGCTAGAAGAACCTTCGAGTCAACACAGTGAGTGAACCGTTAGTGTCGGCTCTAAACCCTCCATGGCTTCACAACCCCCCCAATATTATGCTTGACTTGTCACGATTACTCAAAACCAACACCTCCCCTTCCGAATACAAAAATGAATTTACCACTCTGCTCCATACTCTTCCGGATACCTTTTTAATCTATACAGATGGATCAAAATCAGAAGAATCTACAGCCTGCTCATTCGTTAAACACAACTCGACAAACAAAATAAAATTACATAAACTATGTAACATTTATACTGCAGAGCTTCAAGCAATAGTTTCAGCTTTACACTACGCTATGTCAGTTCCCTCACACTCAATCACCATAGTTACCGACTCACTGAGTGCCTTAAAAGGTTTACATAGCATGTACTCTCCCCAACCTCTCGTCCTAAAGATACACCGATATATCCATATGCTCCAAGAATTAGAAAAGACAGTGTGCTTTATTTGGATCCCAAGCCATGTGGGGATAGTTGGTAATGAGCTGGCGGATAGGGCCGCCAAACAGGCGCTCACCCTTCCGGGTCAAGGTGTAGCTATCCTAACACCGCGAGATATGTCTCAGCCGCTCCGAAATGAAATATCGGCTGCCTGGCAGTCCATGTGGGACGGAGTCCTGCTAGCAAACTGAAAGTCGTCAAAACAAAAGTGGGGCCTTGGTCCTCATCATGTCGCTCAAGCCGCAGAGCGGAAGTTATCCTGGCCAGATTAAGGATTGGCCACACTAACATGACCCATCTTCATCTCATTACCAAGCAGCCACCTCCTAAGTGCCCACATTGTAACAATATCCTGACTATCAGCCACATTTTAGAAGAATGCCTTTCTTATAGGACAGGTTTAAACAAATTTGGGCTTATACCTAATATATCCTTCATACTCTCCGATAATGAAAACAACATCTCGGCGCTGTTCAGGTTTCTTAAGAGTCACCTACTATTTAATAAAATATAGTCTTTTAATTTAACTTTTTTTATTTTTTTAATTATTTTATTTATTTTTTACTATTTTATCTAATTATTATACGCCTAGTTTATTAGTTTTGATTTATTTATACTTAAAGAGAACTATAGGCGTTTATGACCCCTGGGTTTTACGCCTCAAAACCCCCAACAACAACCGTTAGTGTCGGTCATTGTTCTGATGTATATTCTTTCTGTTTTATACTGTGCGATAATAAATCAGTATATCAAAATGACTAAAGACTTATTTCTATTTTAATTATCAACAATATTATTCAAATAATCATAAACAAATCAAATACCGTTCATTACCTTCTGGGATACATCTTCTGTTCTTTAAGTTTATTATTTTCGATATGTTAACAAAAGACATATTTTAAGATATCATTGTAAATACTAGCAATTATATTACTTAGAATGCTAAAGTGGTCCGTATTGAGCGTGTGACTTTTATTAAAAGCCAAGTCTTTAGGAATATTTTTCATCAAGGTAATTTAAAAACGATTCTTCCATGACATCTCGCAGACGCCCAGTAGACAACCACTGCCTAGCTTCGCAGCGAACCACAACAATTACCTCCTAGATACTACTCTATTAATCGCAATGTCTTACTGACCTGACACCGCCTTGAAGGGCCGAAACGTGGACCATAATCAGAAGTAGAGCGCCGAGGACACCATACATAAATAGATCTTCAACACACTTAGCGATTTGAAAACTCTAGATTTGCAGCTAACATTAAATTGACGGAACGAGATTCCTCCCATGGGTGAGGTTAACTAAACTAGGATTTTAAACTGTCATATGATCATTCGCAATTTTTCGAAAATCTTTTTTTAAAGTTCTTCTTAATAAAGACTCGATTATAAGTCTAATTTATTTTATCTTTTTTATTCGAACGTAATTTTTATTTTATTTTAATGCAGATTTGATTTATTGGTATTTGTGTTTTAATTATTTCCCTGATTTAACTGCTTCTCTGGCAACACTGTTTACTTGGTCTATAACAAGATTTTAAGCATAATTTTGTTTATTTTATTTTTTCACGTAGTCGAGAACATCTGTCAGTGCATTAACATAACCTAAATAAAAATAAATGTCGTAATAAAACCCACACTTTTGCAAACCGGGCATATCCTTAATGCTACGCGCTACACAGTGAGAAAAGAAGTAGATGAAAATTTATGAGAGCGAGGTCTTGTGAGAGTTCACGAAAGTAGCAAGAGATGAAAAGGCATAATGTTTTCTTAATGGATTCGGTTTGTTTGTTTATTTATTTAACGTCCCTTTATGCTACTATAATCCGACGATGCTACAGAGGGAGTCCTAAATTTGGCCTATCCAGGGTTTTATTAGGATAGAGATCTTTAGCGGGTATCTGACATCGCACAGGCTCGGGACCACCTTTTAACGACCCCTCCGAAGGACGGCATAAATAAGGATATTTTACTTCCATAAAAAATCCTAGGACCGTCTGCGGGTTGGAATCCGTGACCTTTAACATAGGAGGCCGTTATGCTAGCCACGCAGCTACAAGTGATTCCATTAATGAATTCGGATAATAACATCATTGTTTTTTTTTTTAATCCCAAACTAATAATGATTATTTTATTTATTATTTATTTATTTATTAAGAGATAATACAATCTGCCGCCTACTGGGGCAATGAGTAATACAGCTAGAAGAAACCATTCATCCCATTTGTACATCATAAGAAAAAACAAAAAAAAAAAAAAAAATATATATATATATATATAATATAACAAAAATAAAATAAATGAATAAGATATATATGAAGAGAAAAAAAAATTACAAAACAATAAATAAGAGATATAATAACAAAATAAAGAAAATAATAACAACTTTGATCTCATTCGTACCTAATTAATGATTATTAGTATAAAAAAATGTTTTTAAAACACTACTTAAATGATAAAGTTACATCTAAACAAACAAATGTAATACAGACATGATGAAAAAATGAACTTTTAATGTGTAAATTCCATCTTAAGTAAATATACATTATTTATAATAAAAGCTTAATAAAAAATATGGTTATTGAATATATATATATACTTGGAAGTATTTGCTAATTCAGTATCACCAACATCACATCTAACCGAAAAAAATGTTCATGTGTTGTTTTCACCTAGTCCAGCCTTCAGAAGTGATATAATTAAAATCGATAGTTGCATGAAATAGCCCAAAGAGGTAAAAACATCAAATGGTCATCCAACATTAATAACTTTAAATAGTTTTTAGTTGTTACCACAAAGTTGATTGAAGAAAAAACTTGTAATTGTTTGGATACCATACCAAGTAACGATTAAATGGCGGATCTAGCAGCTAAAGGAGCAGTGACATCATCGAATTTAGAAGTGATTAATGTTCACATATCCTTCAACGTATGCAGCTTTCTTGAGGCCCAAACTGCAATGACCTGGCACCATTTCGGGGATTCAGAAGAATATAATATAACTTTAAGAGCATAAATAGCTCAGTTCGAAGCAAGAGAAGGAAAGAAGTTGCCATAACTAGAATGGAAATTGTATATACACGTCTAACACTAAAATTCCTCATAAAAAGAACCACACCACCGAAATGTAAATGGAGTCACCTCTAGCATAACAGTGTTCTAAGTCCAAGGTCACGAGCTCATCATCAACCCGCAGGTGACCCTAGGAATTTTTAATGGGAGTGAAAATCCTTAGTCGTGCCGTCCTTCGGAGGGGTCGTAAAAAGATGGTCCCAAGCCTCTGCGATGTTAGGTACTCGTTAAAGATCCCTATCCTAATTGCACATGAATAGGCAAAATTTAGTACTCCCTCTGCAGCATCGTCCGATTATTAAATAAAAAAAATAAACAAACCGAAATGTAAATCATTTGAGGTGCAGTAGACGAATGTCAATATTCGAGGAGAATGTCCATTACAATGAAAACAATTTTATGAATCAGGAATAGAAACAATTAGTTCGAGAGTTACTAGTGATCATAACAGCATAACATACAAAAACAAAAAAAAAAAATCGTTATTTTTAGGAAATTATAGCAAAAAAAGAAAAATGCATTGAAGCACCCTTAAGACCTCAGGAGTTACGTGTCCATAAGAACCCTACCTAACCTAACCTAAAAGTTGAGTTTATTAAAAATAATGAGTTTCATTCGTTAAAGGAATGAGTTACTACAGATGTTACAACATTGGGTCATTTAAAACAAATAATTTACGAGAAAAAAACTGTCAGATACTTTCGGGGTCTGAATGGTCCTATTTCATTAAACTAAATATCTAATATGAACCCCTGCGTGGTGTCCCATGTGTCTGCAGACATGTTAAAGATGTTGGGTCTCTCCTTAGCCTAAAACACCATCTAATGTCCCCAAAACTCCCTCCTAATAACGAATCGAAAGTTTGTTCGTAAATTCATTTAACTTTACTTCATGCTACTGTGGCTAACCCTACGGAGCTAGGGTAGAGGTCCTCAATTTTGCCTATCCAGGTTTTATTACGATTATGATCTTCAACGAGTACCTGACATTGCACAGGCTCGGAACCACCTTGTAACGTACCCTCTGAAGGGCGGCATAACTAAGGATTTTTACTCCTTTTAAAAATCCTATGGCCACCGGCCAGATTTTAACCCGTGACCTTGGGCATAGGGCATAGACACAAGTCGATGATGCTTCTTAAAGAAAATTATTTCGCCTGCTTTGAGGAAGTTTACTTTGTATACGGATGGAGCCCATGCGAATCACTGATGAGGCGTTCCCTGAGTCCGGAAAATCACCTATCATTCCGATCTCATCCTGAGATAGAAATCTAATGGCCTTAAGAGGCGAGGGAAAAGAAATAAATCTATGAATAATGTATCTCTTGTCTTAGAGAAAAGTCCCGGGAGGTCTCCGATCAAAGAGCCTTCAACATGTATATG
This sequence comes from Piezodorus guildinii, assembly GCA_023052935.1. NCBI lineage: Eukaryota > Metazoa > Arthropoda > Insecta > Hemiptera > Pentatomidae > Piezodorus > Piezodorus guildinii. Next base: position 177,748,550 of record CM041294.1, read on the forward strand.
GTATATAGTATACTCGTATGTATGTGTATATATATATATATATATATATATATATATTTTATATATAATACATATAGGGCTTATATGTGTTTTCTGATATCGAAAATATCTTTATCCAACATTGAATGGAAATAACGAGAAAATATTCCTCTCATCTCAGTATTGGAAAATTATATTTATTTTTATTAAAACAAATCTTTAAAATCGGATGTTTCGATGTTAGTTATTCTGTGTAGCCAATGTTCAACCACTGAACGAAGGTTTCGTGTTCCGTCTCTTTAGACACCTCTATCAATCTTGTTATTTACTTTAATTAATGAAAGATTTCTCTATGAAAGTCACCTTTTATACCCCAAAGACAAGAAAGATCTTGAAGACTACTGCAGTAGAAGCCTATAAGCCTAGAACTGCCGCCCTGACAAGCTCTCAAGACAGGACCCACATCAAAGGCACTTTATATTCCCGACTCTCATATCCCCCACATATATTACATTATTACTATAGATAGCTCTATCTTCTGTCTGCAGCCTGTCTTCTCTGTCTTCCAAAGTGATTTTCTTCTCTCGAAATAAATGTTACTTCCCTTTTACTGACACCCTTTTAAAAGAAGATGAAGAGCATGAAAATATGAACCTTCGTAAGGCATTTCACACGTTACAATTTTCACAGTCATGAATAAGTTGACGATTTTATATTCTTAATCGTCGACATTTATTCTTACATTTGAGTTTACCAATTTCTTTATTTTAATATTATTTCAAAATAATTAGTTATAAGGCGCCTTCTAGAAGTGCTATTGAACCCGATTAAACATTTTTATTTTTCAAAAATGTCAAATTTTTTTTAGTAGTAATGATACGTGTTTGTTTTTAGTTCTCAATGAAATTTTTTATTTTACGTTATAAAAAGTCTCTACTTATTTGTTAGATAGATATTAGGCCGTTCTACAAACGAAGTCTTGGATTTTCAAGCTTCTATAATCAATTAAAGTTTTATTGAATTTATACATTTTTAACATCTAATATCAACACATAATAAATTACTTTTAATAAATACGTTACCTACCATGCATATCCGTTGGATGGCTTCACATTTACAGATTCTCGTTCAATGTGAAATCACAGAAAGCTTATCATCCATAATATACCATCCAATTGAGAATGGCCATATCATGTATTCCCGTTGAAAATTTACGATTTCTCAGTACTTGATTTTAATTTTAGTATTAGTATTAATTTAAAGAAATATTCAGTGTCATTAAATAAAGGCAAAGCGCTACTTTAACTTTACCTATAGTTATATCATGAATGTTATGTACCATTAATTCACTTATGAGGCCATCGCAGTATTTCAGGAGAGACAATGCTCCCGAAGCTAATCCCGACAATCCCTAGAGTAACTCAAAACCTAAACATCTCAAAAGTCATATCATCATCTAAATTTCAGCTATTAGGGTTTAAGAAGAATAGGGCTCTTAAAGGATACTACCTTTTTACGTCCCCATCAAAGGACGGCAAAACTATGGATTTTATATACCCATTAAAAAAATCTTAGTATAAGGCCAACTGTAGTTTTGAACGCTGGGGCATAGAAGGTTGTTATGTTATCTACTTTGCCACAATGGTACTAAATTAATAATATATATATATATATATATATATATATATATATATATATATATATATATATATATATATATTTAAACCTATTAGATATTATATCCGTGTTCCGTCGGCAGGTTCCAATAGAAAAACGCATTTCAGAACTAAATTAAGGAAAAAAGAGCATACACATCTTTCGGTATTTTTTTTTCAATATAAAAGTAGTAGTATAGATAAATAATATAGCACTGGAAACCTAAAGACTTTAGCAAAACTGTTTTGTTATGTATAAAGTTGTATAAGGTAATGGATAGTAATGAAAAACTGATAAAATCAATTGTTATTGGATTTTATAAGTTCTTAAAACGTGTGACTTATATTTGAAGTTGGCGATTGGGATTAATTCATATTTACGTTCCAAAAGAGTTGTGATGATATTCTAGGATTATATTTAAAAGCTAAAAGTATTGAGTCATTATAAGTATGGCTATATCTTCTGGTCTTCTTTTGATTATATGAAATTAGGTTTCTGAAACTAAATTATAAGTTTACTACATAAATATAGTTAAAAGATTAAATAATTGACTCGTATTGAAGTTATACTTATCATATTTACACTCGCCATAAACGCATAGGTCTAAGTTTTGATTATCCCAAAATGGAATATTCGCGTATAAATCTCTGTTTAATACATATATATATATAACAATCATTCAAAATATTTTTTTTTAATTTTTCAAACTAACTCTTTACAAAGTTTTGCTAAAACCAATCTGGACATACGGGATAGAACTGTGGGGCTCTGCTAAACCATCAAGTATCCAAAGAATACAGTCTTTTCAGTCGAAAGTGCTGCGCAAAATAGTGGACGCACAGTTCTACGTAACAAATGACGTCATACATAACGACTTAAACATTCCGACTATTTCAGCCACTGCTACAGAACAATTCAATAACTTCCACCAAAGACTAACATACAACACCAACCCTCTTACAGAAACATTAAAATGCTCTACGAATCCTTACAGCCCACCCCGACGACTACGCAGGCGGTGGCCAAGAGATATGCTGATCACTTAACGAACTCTGCTCTGATGAGCCGCTGCTTCAGCAGTCCACAAATTTGCTTATTGCAAAAGAAATGCAGATGCAAATTAAATTTTATGTCAAATTTTTTTGTTTTATAATAAATATTGCATTGCATTGCATCGCGGAGACTCAAATGGGCGAGTAAAGTTGTTGGGCTCGATGACGAGCGGATTCCGAGAAAGCTGGTTTTTGCTGATCCGACTAGTAGGCGTCCGAAAGGTAGGCCGAAGCGGAGATGGGAGGATTGCGTTAAGGCTGATCTCGGGTGCTTGGGCTTGAATGGTGAGCATTGGGCGAGTCTGTGTAGGCGGAATTTGGTGGTATCGGCATCGAACCTTCGGGTTCGCTAAGCATATTACTATTATTATTATTATTATAATAAATAAATAAATAAATTTTTAACCTCTTGAGATAGACAATAACCTTCAGTTGATCATTGTTACGATATAGCAGTCAAGTGAAGCTATAGTTGTGTAGACGCAACAGATAGATAGAATTGAGTGTTAACTAAATAAGGAGTGAGGCTTGCCTTCGGTATTAAGAATTCACCGAACACTTTATATGCTAACACGACTCATCACTTTGTTTTCCTCTTCGGCCATAAACACTTGTTATGTATGAAGGCCGTCCTTATGGAGCAGCTGCCTGTGAAATTAGTAATAAATTGGTTTGTGTATTCTTCAACATCAAGGATAAACAAATGGTCTTCGCATGGTCAGGACTATAGTGGCCTATATCTTGCAAGACTTAATACCTTTCGCTAAAGCAAAGTATATCTTTAAGGATACTTGCTCAGGGGGTCTTAGCAGATTCCTTATTACTGGATTCAAAACCTCACACATCTGCATCTGTGATTGAGATCCGGCTACTGTATTGAGGTTCAAGAATATTAATTATTAAATATTAACAATAATATTAATTAGTTCGTGTCATGTCTCCTAAGAAGTACCATTGTGCTAAAACATCGCGGTATTATTAAAATATATTAGATAGCTATTTTGGCATATATAAATTTGTAGAATAGGTATAGTAGACAGAGCACTAGCTTACTCTTACTGCTCTGCGGGGGTCGGGTTCGAATCCCGGCTGTGGCAGGATAATTATTTATTAAGTTATTCCAGTTGTGTGGACCCTCCTTAGGCTTAATTTCCTTATGTAAAGGAGGTGCCAGAAAATTGTAGAAAAAAGCGTTCTGTTGGTTTAAACACCCTCTAACACCTTGACTTGGATGTAGTACTACTGTAGGAATCCTATTAGCAAGCTGCAAAGGTTTTTCGAGATTTACGACTTGCCTACTTATAACCTGTGTATCTAAATTTTTCTGAGTCGAGTTTTATAAGACATTCGGATTCAACTAAGGGGGTTTAATTATTTTCCTTTAATAGCAGCCATTTGTTTTTTACTTATTTAACGTCCATTTATGCTGCTGTAGCTAATCGGACGATGCATGTAGTGGGAGTCCTAAGTTTTGCCTATTTAGGTTTATATTAGGAGAGGGATCTTTAACGGGTACCTGACATCGCACAGGCTTGAGACCAACTCTTTACGTCCTCTCCAAAGAATGGCATACTAAGAATTTTTACACCTATTACAAATTCTTGGCTACATGCGGATGTGAAACAGCAATCTTGGTCATATGAGCCTGTTATGCTAACCACTACGCCTCTTGTGGCCCCACTTTCAATTACTTTCTTTCAATTTTATATCAAATAAAAAATCCTAGTGCCACCTGCGGGTTCGAACCCGTGACCTTTGGCATAGGAGGCTGTTATGCTAACCACTATGCTACAGATAACCCCAGGTACCAGCCATTTTAATGTTTTACTTTATTTACTCATATATCATACTTGAATATCAGTTTTCAAAGGAAATACACGTTTTGAATCTTGAGTCCAAATAACCAAGTCGCGAGAAAAGGTCTGTCTGTGTGTATGTTTTTTTAACTTGGCCCTAAATATTACAGCAACCTTTTTTAGCAAAATCGGCAGACCAAAGGAGGTACTTTATGCTGTGTATCTTGCTCACGATTTAGTCAAAAAGGCTCTAACGATTTTGATGAAACTCGCTATTTCGGTGTGCTTCATTTTGTTTGTTTGAGATTTCATTCTGCTTGAAATCGTCCGACAGGGCATTAATGCCTGATTTTGAATTTTCTTCTTCTAAAGTACATTTAATTTTGTAGATTGAAAAAAATTACCTGTATTATCTTATTAATATTGATATAAAACAGCTTAATATACAAGTTGAAGGAACTTGATAGCTTACTTCTTAGCATTTTCGATATATTTTCATAAAGGCAAGAAAGTAGCTGAGGATGACAAAGGATGTGTGAACTATATGGTGTTGATTATTTTACAGGACGCACTGTGAAAAATGGTTGAAAAAAAGTTTAGAAAATTTTTCCCTTAAACATAATCAACCATTAGTCAGCCATAATTGAAACAAATCGTCATGGGTGTAAGATATTGCAACAAGGTTAATGTATTTCACATTCCAAATTGAAAATAACAGAATCACGTCTTGGACTTATTGAGAGACTCAATATTTGGGTTCGCAATCAGTGAAAGGAATTCACTAAGCACAAAGAATTTGCAAAGTACATTATATTTGGTACTATTTGTACCAATTAAAAATTCTGGTTGTGGACTGTTTGATAAAAATAATAATAAAACTTTAAATTTAGATTCTGCCAGAATAAGGGATCTCCAAGTCGTTTTACAAGTAAATTTAAGATAGAGAGCAGCTTACCTAATCGCCTTCTTGTGTCTTCTAGAACGGGCCCGCTCAGGCTCGGCAGTCTCCTCCAGCTGCTCCTAGATTTTATCTTGTAAAACTTAAGAGAACCTAAATTCTTAAAATTGAGTCCTTCGATCGTGACCGGGAACCGTATATCACTACAAATATCGTCACAGGACTACAAAAACATACAATCCGGACAAAATCTCAATTCAGACTGACGCTATGAGCAAAAACAAAAGACTGTCGCATTAAACATCTGTGCCGTATCCAAGGCTCAATCTAATTAAATCAAAATAAATATTATTATTTTTAATTCAGTCGACCCTTGTATGAATTAAATTATCATTGGTGATGAAATAGGAATCTTCTACATAAACATTAATTGAAAAATATCATGGTCCAAGCATGATGAACCACCATAAACCATATATAAAACTGAATTGCATCAGAAGAAGACTATGCTGTCGATTTGGTGGGATTCCAAAGGTCTTGATCGTCCAATTAGCTATAGTAGCATGAAGTGACGTTAAATAAATAAACAAACAACAAATGTCCTGTGTATTTTGAGTGGCTTCCAATCAACTCAATGTTTACGAAATCGCAAAATGATCGTATTCCACCACGATAATGCAAGGCTGCATACATTTTTTAGTAACATGTACGAAATTATTGAAGCTTGGTAGGAAAGTTTACATATAAACCTGACCTATCACCGCGGGCTATCATTTATTTCCAAGTCTACGAAACTTTTAAATTAGGAAAAAAAATTAGTGATAGCGATTACCTCAAGTCGCACTTGGTTTAGTTTTTGCTGATAAGAACCAGAAGTTCTATGAGCATGAACATTTGAGAAGTAAAGAAATATTGAGAAAGACAATCGAAAAAAATAGCAGATATTTGTCTGACAAAAGTTAATTTTTTGCTTGGTCGAAATTGAGTTTTTTTTCACAACAAAACCAAAAATACTTTCTTGCCAACTTATTACATAGACAGTGATTGCAATTTTTCTTTCAATATTTATTTATTGGAATTTACAACTGTATCACAAGTAATACAAGTAAATATTGCAAATTTATGTTAAATTTTGGACCAATTTGTCCTCCTTCAGTTAACGATGTTTACTTGGTATGCTTATTAAGATCCTGCGTACGGCCTTCTTCAAGTTTGGGAATATTGGAAAGTGGCTCTCGTAGATTTGATTTGCTTATAGTAACGTGAGGTGTAATCGAATTCTAATTTATGCTGGTGGAGGATAAACCGAGTGCTAACGCCGCCATGGCGGTCAGCCCCTAACTCCCGGAGCATTATTTGGCAGGAGGCTGGAGCTCTGGGAATTTGCATGCTAATATTAAACACTAATACTTGGAGGGGACATCCAAAGTCTGCATTAACTTACCGCCCGTCACCTTTCCCTTTTAGAATATTGTACCATGTCGTCGGAAAACTGGCCGCAAAGTCCTGAGTGCTCCGAACTATCAGGTAAAATATATTTGTTTTGGAAGGCGGTGGTTTATTTAAATTCTGTTTATTTACCATTTAGCCTGTCAATACTAGAGTGTGCAAGTCACAGTTCACTTTAAATCCAATGTTCCTGAGAACTGAATTTTGATTTCTCCTTCGCAGTCCCTATTTGAAGCAAAAATAAAGTGAATTAAAAGAAACAAAAAACATCTTACTGCTACACACAACTTTTAGTTAGTTTTATTGTTTATTCATGTAACGTCACATTATGCTGCTGTAGCTAATCGAGCGATGCTACAGTGAGACTTCTACATTTTACCTATCCAGGTTTAATTAGTATAGGGTTCTTTAACCAGTACCTGACATCTCACAGGCTCGGGACCACCTTTTTACGTCCCCTCAGAAGGACGACATAACTAAGGATTTTTTACTCCTATCACAAAATCCTAGGGCCACCCGCAGGTTAATCATTTAAGGTTATACGGCTTTTGTCTCTTTGCATTGCCTTTTACAACTTCGGTTAACATTTTTTCTTGCCTTTATCTTTCCAATGGTATATTACAGATCTATATTAATAGCGTAATTTGGTTAAAGCTAACATTTTCACTGTTTTCTACTTTGGGTGGTTTTCAGTTCCGTTTATATTTCGTATTTATCCATTATTTATTAATTCTTATTAATATTTTTTATTTATTTTTTATCAACACACACAGATATACATTTTGCTACATGGTCATTTAAACTCAGGAGCAGCTAAAACATATATTTCCGTTGAAAACTGTGGTTTGGAATTTACCACGACCACAATATTTCATATCTTGTTAGGCAATTGAAAGTTAAAAATAGAAGCAATATTCCTTACATTTTACTGATTCCAAAGCACAACCTAATCACACTTTCAGTACTACCAAGAGAGAGTTGGGCATTCATTACATCAGGAAAAAACATGTCTGCTAGCATATAACATGGGGTCGTATGTGGTGTAGTGGCTTCCATAACAGTCTTCGATGCCCTAGGTTGTGGGTTTGAACCCTGCAGATGACCCTAGGATTATTTTAAAGGGAAAAAGTATCCTTGTTTATACCGTCCTTCAGAGAAGATGTTAAATATGGTCCCGGGCCTGTGCGATGTCAGACACCCGCTAAAGATCCCTATCCTAATTAAATCTGGATGAGCAAAATTCGGACCCCCACTGTAGCATCGCCCGATTAGCCACGTTTTTAAGTGACCTATATATATAATAAATAAATCTCTTTATTTGTTTTCGGGCTAGCCCATACAAATGAAGTTGAGTTGTACAAAACAGTTAAACATAAATCACAGAAATCTATGACAACTGTACTAAACAAAATACGCTTCCTTAATTAAAACAAACAAATAATAAAAGGCGAAATAAATTGTAACTGTATAGATATTAAACAAATAAAATAATCATAAATAGTTTAACTAATTCAATTATTGTTATTTTAGTAATGTGCTTAAATTATTCTTGAATAGACAGATACACATTTCTTAGCTTTAAATATTATGTTACATTGTTTCGGGTTCCCGAAAAGAGAAATTAATGTCACTGCTCTGCCATCTAGTGGCCATAGGGAGAATGAGAGCGCCCCTAGCGGCCGAGAATGAAACTGAAGTTGCAGGTCCTGGCTGGTTGTGCCAGACAGCCTCTCTAGTTTTTTTGTTCCTCCTGTAGAACCACCCTTTACCATGGAGTAGAGAATTTAGAAGACCCCTTGGCCAAAGGGGAGGAGGAGAGGAGGAGAGAAGAACAGATTCATCTTCCAGAGCATTTTCACCATCTCAGAGATCACCACTTAAGTTATTACTTGTTATAATTTACAATAGCACAATTTACTAACCCAGTCCTAATGAACACCTGGCCATTAAGTTAAATATGTACCAATTTTCTTTATAATATAATTAATTTTATTAAATTTATTTTATAATTTTTTTAATTTTATGGGTGATCATCTTGACATTTAGTTGGAGGTGATAACTCTAAACATACATATTAAAAATAAATTTTCAAATTTCTTTTTTTTTCTATTTGCAACAAAAGTTGTACTATGAGGTCATTGTCTGACATATTTTCAATATATGTTCTCAAGTACTTATTTCTGGACGGGGAGTAAACAGGGCATTGGCACAAAAAATTATTTAGATCTTCTGGTTCGCCTGAATTACAAATATATAAATTATATAAATACACCATTTTACCCCTTATAGTTCGAGGAGCAGATGACATCCTCTGATGAACATTAATAGTGAACTACGAGTGACTGTTATAGTCATTCAAGCTCTCACTCGGCGATCTTCCTAAATTGAATTTATCCATTAGTACTTAGAATTTGGGCCAGTTCTCAATTATATGTTTTATTTCAATATATGTACACAGGCCATGTATACACCCTACACAGGCCACACATTGGGTCTCCCAGGACCTGTGGATGAGACAGGACCTGCTATGTCCGATGCCAAGTCTCGTTAAGACAGTTTCCTCGCGGCGATTACTTCGCAATGATGTCTTCCAGGAATGAGGTGATGACTTGATTTGCTTTAACTTATTTGTGTTGCCAAGTTCTGACCACACCTGTTCCCAGGCCTGAGATTTTTTATTTTTCGGTAATTCTCGACGTCTTCCTCTAAGTGAGTTTGGTGGATTTGATCAGGATCAGTGTGAAGAATAAAGATAATAACTGCTGAGAAATGGCAGATCAAAAAGGGAAGTGGCGTGTAATAGATGTTAGGCTTTTCAAAGAGAAGATTCCTTAAAGGAAGAACGGGGAAAGAAAAGCCTAAACCTATCTAAAATGGATTGATCTGGTTCTGGTTTACCTCCAAAGGAATGGATGGGATGATACATCATTACTGAATACCTTCTGCTTCAACATGTTTCGCGGAAGGATAAACCGCTTAAATATAACAAGATTTGGGGGAGAGGGTATTTGCTTACCTTAAAGGATATCATGTTTTTTCCTTAGGATTCAAGAGACATGGCAGTATCAGAGACGTATCAAGGAAATATCGAGGGTTATACAGGATGTTAAAAAGAAATTTCGATATCATTATAGTTTGTTTTAAATAATCGCTATTATTAATACAGGTTTAACCTCCTAATAGCTGTAAAATCCAGGCGCAGAAGGGTTACTTACAAAATGGACAAGTTAAGTATTGGGTTGTGTCACTTAAAATGTCCGTTTTCAAGGTAAAATATTTTTATTAAAAATACGATATGAAAACAAGATAATTTTATTCGAAGTATGTACCTTCTTTTTCTACACATTTTTTCCCAACGTGTCAGCAACTTTTTTGTCCCCGAACTGAAAAACTCTGAGCTTTGACTGAAACAAAATCTGAAAACGCACATTTCACTTCATCATCATTTTCAAAAAGTTTTCCTTTGACGAAGTTGTCTAAATTCCTGAACAGGTGGTAATCTTTCAATTTTTCTACTGTATGTTTTGACACATGGGGTCTTGCTGCCGCTCTGTGAGATCATGAGGTACCCATGTATCGAGCTTTTTTACTTTCCCAATACACTTTAAATGTCTGGAAACGGTAGATGCACTTTCATTTAGTTGTGCTGAGAGTCCTTTAACTGTTTGGTAGGGGTTTCCTTCTACTGTATGTTTGTGGACATCGTTGTCTATTACGGACCTCGGGGCAAGTTTTCCAAGTCGGTATGAAAACTTTGCAAACCAAAGGCAAATGGTCCGTTCATTACCACTCCCTTCCCCAAACGCCTTGCAAATATTTCTAGCGGCCTCAGCTACTGAATAACCGAGTTTAAACTCGTACAAAAATATTACTCAAAAATCGCGTGTTTCCATGTACATATTTGGAGGTATACTAAAAAGTGGGTAATTGATTGGGAAGGTTATATTTATAATAGAAAGGTAGATGATTAGTAACTGTTTACGTTAAATATGTAAACATTTCGAAGAAAACAACAGAGACCTGCAAAATCCTTTATGTATTTCACAAACTATAAAACGGACATTTCATGTGAAACAGCCCAATACAATAATGTTATATTTCCCTTCGATTTGAATTCTTCACTAAGTGAAATTAAATGTTTTCTTCCCTGGCTGGGACAGACAATGGATTTTGGATATGTCTTTCTATTTTTGAATATTTGTCTCAGTCAAGAAGAAACTTATTTTGCCGAGAAAGGGGCGGATTATTAAAGTATAAAAGGTAAAGAATATAATAACCAACATACTACCAATAATTGTTTTAATCAGCTATGGCCATTTGGATATTGGTTCATATGTATGTTTTTTTTCTTCTTTGTGTCAAACATGTTACATTTTTAGGTTAAAAAAAGTTGCAAAATGTAGGAAAAACGTGATTTATTTTGTTCAAAGGATAGGTCCTGGGCAAAAATGTCATATTTCAACAAATATTTTCGATCGGAAAACTGTCAAATATCGGATCAGAGAAATACCAACAGAGCTAGATGTTGTTAAAAGAGAAGAATAAAAGTGAAACTGAAAGAGAAAAAAATCCTCCAGTCAATAATCTTATCCATGTCAAAGGTTAATATGAAATATTTTGAGATCATATGTTTAAATTTTTGTCACTTTGGTAACCATACCACTTTTGTAATGCACCTATTTTACTTTCACTTACTATATATAGTAAGGGAAAGTATTGCGATCGTGAAAATTTTCGAATTTCAGTTTTCAACGGAAATACACGTTTCAGGGTCCCCTGAGTCCAAATAACCAAGTCCCGCAAAATAGTGCGTGTGTGCGTGCGTGTGTGTGTGTGTGTGTGTGTGTGTGCGTGCGTGTGTGTGTGTGTGTGTGTGTGTGTGTGTGTGTGTGTGTGTGTGTGTGTGTGTGTGTGTGTGGTAACTCCCGGTAGAAAACAAAAAGTCCTATAAAACTGAAATTTTATATTAAAGACAACTATACGCCTGAGATGTTACAGAATTTATCATTCCATCATAATCAGCTGACCGGAAGATGTACCTTATACCATGCATTTAATTCTGTCTAATTCTGTCTTAATAAAGCCCTAAATTTGGCCTGTCCAGGTCTAATTAGGATAAGGGATCTTGGGCCACTATTTTACATTTTCTTCGAAGAACAGCGTACGAATATTATACTCTCTCTTGTACCATAACACGACAGGCGACCCTATTTAGAGACTTCAGCTATTAATATATCGTTATAATAGACCACCAACGACATAGCTCATGGTTTACCAAGCACTTAAATACTCAGGTTATGAACGATAATTACGAGCGGTTAGCTAGCCTCTGACGAAGTAGCCCGGCTCTAATGACTCGATGGCTCATAAAATCGACTTTCCATCTCGATATCAAGTTAGAACGTAGAGCCTCGTCGGAGTACAGTTTTACGGACGCCCCGAGCGGGTATAAATATCAAATCTAAAATCGATACTAATGCGAACTACGATAGAGAGGGACACAATGGCTCTTATACAATACAATATACCTTTCCTAACGACTGCTACCTTCCTCACTGTGGTGATAGTAATGAGGTTTACATTGTGATAGCTTTTCCCTTTTTCCGTCCCCAAGTTTGTCCAAGGCCTTTGCAACATTAATACAATAAGATTCCAAGGCTACAGAACTGTCTAGAGGCCACGAGGCGTTCGTTAGTTTTTAATGGAAGGAGTTCCAGTTTATGGCGGGGCATAAAACGAATCGCAACGAGATTTTTTCTATGGAATAATTTGATAAAAGTAACTTTGAATTTCACTCTTGATAAGCTTTGCAGCCAGTTAAAGTTTGATGGGCAAGTCTTAAAGGTTTCTGATGCTGTCGAAGATAAATATATTTTGAAACGAGCAAAGTTTTATAATTGATTAACCCTGAAATTCAAATAATGGCAAAAATACCATTCGTGTTTCTTCCTGCCTGAGCAAAACAATAGATGACGGATATGTCTAATCTGTAACCTACTGCTTTCCCCAGTGAGGGAGGAGTTGAGGTTGTGCACTGAAGGGCGGGTTGGTGAAGTATAACAGGTAGGAGACAGAGCGGAAGGAATAATGTACCTAATTACCTATGTACATAAAGATATTGGTACACTGGGAACTGTTTTCACAACAAGGAAATTACCTCCTGAAACGTAGGTCCTAGGGGCAGAGTAATGAGTAAAGTTAGTAAGCGAAAGGCAAATAACTAAATTATTTGCTAAAAGTTTTGAACTAGAATAATAGAATTTTTTTTAAATATTAAAAATGAGCAATAGTAAATAGTGATATGAGACCACATTCATACAATATATAAAGAAAACAATTACATGAAATAGAAAATAAATAAATATATATATACAGTAATATATAAAAAACAACAACCTATAATTGAGATGAATACAAAGTTAACATATAAATAAACACCATGCAGGTAATCAAAACGATATAGGCAATCTGCTTAGGAACCCCAGACTAGGCTTTTCCCTCCACTCGTAGAATCCAAGAGATCCCTGCGCCTCTCTCTCGTCCGTCAATGTTATGAGCCGATGGAGGCTGAGTTAGGGCGCAATAGCCACAAACATAAATCAAATGAAAGGAGGATCTGACCAGTGTCAGAACTCCAGTATAGATGTTTACAAAACGTCTTGGGGTCACTGCAGTTTCAATCTTCGACGAGCGTTGAGCTAGATAGGGTTTGTGCCAGAGGGTTAAGATGATAAATGAAGTTCTGATAAAATTTGGAAGATTTAAAAAAAATATTTTTATTGAAATTTACAACTGTGTTTTGTAATACAAGTAAATATGTCGGTAATGATAAAATACATGAAAAAACATTAAGAGAAAATGCCCATTGACATCAATCCACTAGGTATCTAACTAAACTAGAAGGTCTCGAGGCCATCTTCTTTTCAGGCGTCTCGGAGGATTGTCAGGAATTGAAGAGGAAGCAAGGATTGAAACTAGAGGATTAGAGTGGGAGTGGAGTTTGTCATGGAAGGATTGATACCTGGATCGGGCCAAATCAGCAACATAAGGGATGTTAAGGTCTTTATGGAGGAGTTTATTTGTGACAAAGTAAGAGGCATTGAGGATTTTTCGAAGGATTTTGGATTGTGAGGATTGAATACAGGAAGAATTTGATGGTTTCGTAGAGCCCCAAAGCTCAACTCAGTAAGGCCAGATTAGCCTTATGATGGTGATATAGATGAGTCTTTTGTAGATAAGTGGAAGGTTGGAGCGTCTATCCAGTAAGTGTTGAAGTAAGCGAAAGCGACGGGCAGTTTCTTGTCGTTTCAGTCTTGTGTAGGGATTCCATGTTAGACGTTTGTCAAGTAGAAGTCTTAGATAGCAGATCTGTTCAACTGCAACATGCGGAATATTATTAAAGGAAACTGTAGGGCAGGGTGTCATAGGTTTACGACGAAGGGTAAAGGTAATTTGGTGGGATTTGTTGGAATTGATTTTGATTCTCCAATTCTGACACCATATCTCAAGCTCTCTGGTATGGGATTGAAGAGTTTGAGAGGCAATAGTAGGATCGTTATTGACTGATAACACACAAGTGTCATCAGCATAGGTAGAAAGGAAGGTGTTGGGATGGGTTTGGATATCAGCTGTATAGATTGTGTAAAGAAGGGGTCCTAGGATACTGCCTTGAGGGTGGAAGATTTGAATGTTACCAACTGCTACTTTATACTTCCTGTAGGATCGCAGAGATGGTTGGAGCTGAAAAGGGATTGAGCTAGAAGACTGCGGTGATGGAAAGTAAAAATCATAATGCGCTGTATGGTTGCTTCCATAATAAGGAACATTATCTATCGCTCAGCAGACATTGGATTCATAGAATTGGATCTTTTTTCTTTTTTATGATAAAAATTCTCCACATATAATGTTCTCCGCAATTCGAGTCCGTACGTCCGCGCATATAGAAGTTTTGAATTATTCTGTTGTCAACTGTAAGATAAGATTTTTCCCTCAACAAAGTCGGTACCCAAAATTAGAAAAGAACTGAATCCTATGATGTAATCTCGGCCAAATTACGCGCCACCTTCCACAAATCTAGAAAATGCAAGAGGTTTGCCACGCTTCGGTTGGATATATGAATTGAAAATTTCATGACAGTTTCCTTATTAAAATATGATGGAAAATATTTTATCGTTACATTTGTCACAAGGACCCATCGCTTAGGGGCTTTATTGGTTTAGAAATCAATGTTTATCGGTCAAGCCCAAGCCCCCGAGATCATCCTTAATGAAATACTCCCATCGACGCTTCGGCCTACCTTTCGGACGCCTAAATACAATAAATACACCTTAATCGTCCAATTGACAAAAAAAAATATTTAAAAATACTCATTTACTTAATAATAATAAAAGGCTTACCGAACCCGAATGTTCGATGCCGATTCCACCAAACTTCGCCTGCACAGACTCGTCCAATGTTCGCCGGTCAAGCCCAAGCCCCCGAGATCAACCTTAATGCAATCCTCCCATCGACGCTTCGACCTACCTTTCGGACGCCTACCAGTCAGTTCAGCTAATACCAACTTTCTCGGAATCCTTTCCTCACCGAGCCCAACAACTTTACTCGCCCAATGGTGTCTCAGCGATGCTATCAACTCAATTATACTCACAGGGTACAAACTCCGCAATTCCGCGTTGTGCAACCTTCTAAACTCCCTAGTAGCCTCATCTCTCTTCGTACCAAATATTCTACGCAGTACCTTATTTTCGAAAACATTAAGCCGTTGTTCATCCTTCAAAGTAAGCGGCCACGTTTCACATACGTAAAGAACCGTCGGAAGAATAATAGTTTTAAAAATTCAAACCTTTAAGTTTTTAGACAGAAGCCGCGAGCTAAGTGTTTTAGCAACTGAATAATAACACGCATTACCCACCTTTAACCGGAACTTTATTTCTTCCTGGATTCCATTTTTTCTTGTTATCATTGAACCTAAATACTTGAATTTCTCTACGTGTTCAAACGTATGCCCTGAAATATTAATATCACCAAGATTATCGGTATTTATTTCGAGACCTATTTGTTTACCAGTTTTTATTAAAACACTTGTATTTAGTTGTATGGTTCCGTGTCTTCACCTAGCAGTACCAAATCATCGGCATACCCCAAAACCGGAATCTTGTCATCCATATTTAAGCCTTTCTCGGTACACAGCACCTTTTCTATGACATATTCTAAAGCTATATTAAACAAAACAGGTGAAAGGGAGTCACCCTGTTTGAAACCCGATCACACCTCAAATCTCTCGGAGTAATTATGACCGATTCTAACTTTATGAAATGTTTCTGACAAACACATCTCTACTAGGTTTACTAACTTTCTAGGTATTCCCTGTTCAATCATGATGTTATATAGCTTCTGACGGTCTATTGAATCATAAGCCTTTTTAAAATCAATATAAAGTTGATGGACTACACCCTTGTATTCCAGCTTCTTCTCTAATATTTGACGTAAGGAAAATATTTGATCAATAGTCGAGCGATTCCGCCTAAAACCACATTGGTAATCTCAGATAATTTCCTCAGCGTATTCCGTGATTCGACAAGTTAGTATTGACGAGAAAATTTATAACATAAACAATATATATAATATATATATATATATATATATATATATATATATATATATATATATATATATATATATATATATACTTAAATATTATAAACGGAGTGGATTAGTGGAATGCCAGAAATTACTCAGTGCCCGAGGACTACAAGATGCAGAGATGTTGGGATGGAGGACGCGGCAGTTAGAGATATGGGTGCTTTGAAAGGTTTGGCTCCAATCCTGAGAAGAGTAAACCTCTAGAACAAACACAAGATCGAAAATAGACAGGAATCAGCAATTGAGATTCGCAGTGAGTGGGTGGAGGAAGGAGATCTATCGAGATAAACACGAGTGGCTAAACTGATTATCTTCTTCTTCTGCGTCATTTGTCTTCAGATCTCTTTGCTTCTCGATACTTCTATACTCGGCCGATTGTATTCTCGGTTCTGCATCTGCTTACTCAGCAATACCTATAATACCTTAAGTCAGCACATCAAATGTTCGACTACGGCTTATTGTTTTCAGTAATGAACCATTATAACCGACCAAAACATAAATGAATAAGTAATTAGCTCAAAATTTGAGGTTTCGCGTTGTAAGGCAAGCAGAATTCAAATATCGGATAATAAAGCATCTTTTAGTCGTTTGTTTGTTTATTCAGTTAACGTCACTTTATGCTACTGCGGCTAAACGTTCTAAAGGCGTGCACACTCCCAAAGGAGAGTTAAATATATTCCGCATTGAAAACAAAAGATGATAATCAGTTTTTTTTTTATAGGAATTTTTCTTCCTTGGTTTCTGTTTTATTAAAAGATTCCTTACATGAGGAAGGTATTTCATTATGATAATACTGAAAATTATATTACTAATACTTTATACATATTTCAGCACCGAAATATTAATACGGAGAGTAAAGAATGTATCTAAAGCAAGGTGAATTGATATTGGGTGTCCAGAATAATAATTTAATAAATCAGAAGATGCTGGATAATAATGAATGAAAAAAGAACTTTATTCTGGGACTAGGTCCCTTAAGAATAACATACTGGTACAAAACAAATAAGTATTATGACTGACCAAAGAACACATAAAAAGAAAACAAAGAAGACTTATAACATTAATGATTACAATAAATATATACAAGTATTTTAATGGCAAAAACAGAAAGAAAGGAAAAATTAAAATTAAAAAGATTACAATAATATCTAAAAGTAACATAGGGCTTACAAACCAAAGAAAAAAACTTACTTAATTAAAAATTAAAATGAAAACTTTATTAACATTTATGTCATGAAGTGTAGACATTTCTCACATCGCTCTAATCTTTATACTGAAATTAGTTGGCATCTGGTTGGAATTTGAGATGAGCATTGGGAAGGAGCATGACGGATGTTTGATGGGAGAGTATTCCAAAAGTGGACCGGGCTAAAAAGGAAAATTCATATTTTTTGGTTCGATGGGAAGGCGTATAGAGATCGGAAGGACGGGATTGGTTTCCTGAGTATGGATTGTGGATTTAAATTGCAGGAGACCATAGACGTTACACATATTAATACGTTAATACATTACAATATAGAAAAATAAGAAATGTTTGTTTGTCTATTTATTTAACGTCACATTATGCTACTGTGGCTAATCGGACGTTACTACAGTGAGAGTCTTAAATTTTGCCTATCCAGGTTTAATTAGGGCATAGCGGCCTTTAACAATTATCTATCAACGCACTGGCTCGGAACCGCCATTTTATGTCCCCTCGAAAGGACGGCATGACTAAGGGTTTTTTACTATTATTTAAAAATCCTAGAACCACCTGCGGGTCCGAACCCGTTTCTTTTGGCAAAGAAGGCTGTTATGCTAGCCACTATGCCACAAGTGATCCTTCGTTTATTATTCTCTCGTAAATAGAAAAATTGATAGATCATGGATATTTCTATCTGTAATCTGTTGATTTTCCTAGTTTGAGAGGTATTGAGTTTGCGATTGGATTTAGAAAGTAAAGAGTGAAACAAGTATTCTATAACTAAAACACACACACACACACACACACACACACATATATATATATATATATATATTATATATGTTTTTTATTTTATTTTGTATAATACAGAAATAATCCCAGTAAGTAAGCTGACTTTATTTATTTTTATTTTTTTTTAAATTATAGGTCTGCTCCCCATTGCAAATGTGTAACGAACGCCTTTATTGCATATCCGTGATTGGAGAAGGAGTTGAGGTTTTATAACAGACTTTATAAAACATTTATAATATATTATATTGTTTTGATATGTATGGTCTAGAATAAATACACATTTTCAGTGGACATCCGACGATGATTTTAAATAGCAGTTTGTTTTGAAAATTGGATTCGGCACATAGATTTTTTTTCGGGTCCCTAACTACCTCTTTTCTTTTTTTTTTTTTATTCCAAAAAAATCAGGGCTTCCTCTCAATACACAGTAAAAAAATTAAATTAACAAATTAAAAAATATATAAATTATCTGAATGGTAGATGACAATGTAATAAATGTATGAAGAAAAAAGAAAATGGTAAATGAAATAATAAATCATTTTGTAGGGAATTTCAGCGTTTTTTTAAATTTTTATTCCTAATGTTTGCAGAGGATTTAAGCGTTTCCCAGCAAAGTATTTAGCATTAATAATAAACATTTGTTTATCTCTATTTACTAATAATTTTTGTTTAATTCCAATGTAGGGGTAAATATATATTTGTTTTATTGGAAAATTTTCAATTGAAATAGACAATATTAGAAGAAAATATTTGTTGAGACCTAACTTGCCCAGCCAGAGATTGATCAAGCTTTGTTAGTGATCGGGCTCCAACGAGAGAGCGATTCGTCATTGCTTTTTAAAATCTTCTTCAAGAGATACAATGTTATAGGTGATCTATTTCGTGCGGGTGCCTCGGACATCAATTGTGGACCAACATCTTAGGGACCTTGTTTTCGAAAATTCCAATTTTTTAAAAATTGATTTGAATCTCAGTAAAAATCGAATCACCGTTAAAAATCGATAGATTTATTGAAATGTGAAAAACTTTGTTGACTTTGTTGTGAGCTCTACAGACCTCAGCTTAAGTTCAGATTTTATTATTAAATTTTAAATAAATTTAAGCAGCTGAACTAGGTTATAGTAGAAAATAATAGTGGAAATAGTAGAAAAGTTGTCTATGAACCGAAAAGTACTCTTTTCACTTTATTTCTAGCTCCTGACTGAAGCATTTTAAGATCTGGAATATAAAATTGGTTAGCCATTGACATTATCGACAAGTACAGTAATTATTATGAATAAAATACATTTATGTGTTTGTCGGTATATTTTCTTTTTTCCCTAAAAACGATCATTTTAGACTTGAAGACCCATGAATCATATATATAGTCTAAATTTCTATCGCAATAATAAAAAACGCTACGAATCATTAAACAATGGTTTATTATTACCAGATAACAATATTAGGGTATAACCGTTTGTACAGTTACTCTTTACAGGCAATTAACTAATAAAAAGTGATAAATTATTCAATGAAAAATATCCTTTCACTGCTTCTAAGTCCATAACGATAGATAGATAGATAAAAAAGTTTTATTTACATATTTACAATATACAACAATTTATTAAATTATATTTGTAATGATTTCAGATACTTATCTCGCGGCTTCTATCTAAAAACTTAAAGGTTAGAATTTATAAAACTATTATTGTTCCGAAAGTTCTTTACTTACTTTGAAGGATAAATAACGGCTTAAGGTATTCGAAAATAAGGTACTGCGTAAAATATTTGGTCCGAAGAGAGATGAGGGCACTAGGGAGTTTAGAAGGTTGCACAACGCGGAATTGCTGATCTTATATCCTGTGAATATAATTGAGTTGATAGCATCGCGGAAACTCAAATGGGTGAGTAAACTTGTTGGGCTCGGTGAGGAACGGATTCCGATAATGTTGGTATTGCTGAACTGACTGGTAGGCCGAAGCGTCGATGGATGATTGCGTTAAAGCTGATCTCGAGGGCTTGGCTTGAAAGGTAATCATTGGAAGAGTCTGTGTAACCGGAATTTGATGGTATCGGCATCGAACTTTGGGTTTGGTAAGACTATTATTATTTATTATTAATGATTTCAGTTGTCCTTAAAATCAACAATATAATTTTGGATACTCACTATTTAAACGTGTAAACGATATATCTCTGCTTATGGTATTTGATTTTCAATCGAATAACCTAACATAAGTGTATTCATAAATTGGTACGGTGGAGATTCGTCAATCGCTTTCACGTATCTTCAAATTTTGGAGGAGTATTATTTATTTTTATTTTTTGGTGGATTACAAAGGTTTATTATTGAAAATAATAAACTAAAATGTAGACAAAAATATTTTTTAATAATAATGTGATGTGCACCTTTTAATTCAATCAATTTTTGAAATCATCGTATTGTAAAATTATAAGGTATGGCTAACTAAAGGGTTTTACCTGAAGTGGAAAGATAACAAGTAGGTTGGGGCAGCAGGAAACTCTCCTTCCAGAAGGACGACCTAGACCCTTTTAAAAATATCCGGTAGGAAGTTTAAATTCTACTGGAGGCGAATTGTCGATTTGCAGTTGCACTAGTCATTCTCTTATTTTCTTCAGTTTTACTACTTCTGTATCCTTTATGGCGGGCTGTCTGACAGCTTTCGCATGAGACTCAAGAGAGTAATGAATGGTTTCATAAGGCTCAAATGTGGCTGGATTCCCCAGACGCTCCCATGTTTCTCGTAGGCATACCAAAGTTGAATTGCTCAATCCCTCTTTGTGTCGGCAGTACCTCCTAGGTGTCTGTCTCTTCGGATTTTTCAAAACAAAAAACCTCCTTATATTCTTGATATTCTTACCACTTGTTCCAATGTCCATCCAGAATCACAAGATTCCAACTCATAAAATTAAATATCTTCTATCTTATTCCAGTGGCGCGACAGGCCTGTAGGCCCTGGCCTCGCGGTGTAATCTCCTGAGAGATTAAATTCACGTTTCTCGATGTATTTTACATTATAGGATCTGTCACCCCTAAGCCTAATTTTATGAGTGGCCACCATTAGGCTGACGGGTCTCACATACCCGGGGAAAGGCCGTGAGTGAATCCCCATTTAATTAATCTTAAAGAAGTCCCTCTGAGACTGAGACTTCGAGCTCACAACCTTTAGCATGAGAGACTAGCGCGCTAGCCAATCAGCCACGGACTCCCTCATGAAATTAAATATACCTTCCCACAACCGCCTCCTTCGAAAAAATCGTTTGTTATTCTTTCTAACCTATTTTGAATTCCTGCCTATATTTATTCGCAAAGCCTTATCATTATCCATATTTAAACATCAACTATTTTCCATCTCCTAAAGTATCAATTTCCCAATGTATATAATATTTATAATCTATAGATGATAACTATTCTTTGGCACAAATCCGTCTTTTTACTTTCACTTACTATATATAGTAAGGGAAAGTATTGGATGTCAAAATTTTTGAATTCCAGTTTTCAACTGAAATACACATTTCAAGGGTCCCGCAAAAAGGTTGAGTGTGTGTGTGTGTGTGTGTGTGTGTGGTAACTCCCAGGCGGAAACGGTAAGTCCTATGAAATTGAAATTTCATATTTAAGAGAAATATATGCCCGAGACGTTACAAAACCTTTTTATCAAAATGAGCTTACCAGAAGAGCCACTTGCCACAATGCATTTTGCAGTTTTTTTCGATTTTCTTAAAAACGGTTTTTTTTTTTTTGAACATAAGAACAGTAATATATATGTATGATATACCGTTGGAAAGCTTAAGATTTTAGAAAAAATATTATCTTATACACACGCCTTAAAAGTTAATTGAGAGTAATTAAAAGCTGATAAAACTAACTAATTATTTTAGATATAATATAAAAGATTTTTTAATAAAACACTGTTTCTGTGGAAATTCCATTTAATTAACTCTTAATGGTTTTACTCATTCTTATCTTAATGTACCTGAAGATTCTTTGATAGATTTTAGAAATGGAGGTAAGTAAAAGTCGTGTGTTGCCCGCACCAGATTATTGTTGTTAAACTGAAGTCATTAACGATTGTACAATTATCATTGATATTGTACTTTTATGTTGTTCTAAGGGGACTACTCAGCCCAGAATAAAGTTGATTTTCATTTCATTTCTAGCAAACCATATTAAGTGTTTCTTGGAAATGAAGTTCCCAAAACTAATGACGGAGCTTAGTAGGAATTTTAAAACACTTTCATAGGTGTTATCAATAGGTGTTATCTTTCCCTACAATTATTGCTACCAATCAAAAATAAGAGACGCGCCTACCAGATGACAATGAAGGCAGGTGCACACGGAGAGATGGAGAGGGTTCTGGCACGTCAACAGCCGTCTAGGCCATTCCAGCAAACCATCAAGCTAAGTTTCTAATGAGAAGTAACAAGGCGTATATAATCACATAATATTTATTAAGTTTTTTTTTTTTTTTTTATGTGTCATCAATAAATTTTATATCAGAAGAAGGAAAAAAATCAAATTTCAAATCCATAGTAATCTAAAATAAATAATATTGGATAATTTTCATTAATAATGATAGTAATAATACTAGTGCTTACCTAACCCGAAGGTTCGATGCCAAGTCCGCCTCTACAGACTCCTCCAATGTTAACCGTTCAAGCCCAAGCCCTCGAGATCAGCCTTAACGCAATCCTCCCATTGACGCTTCGGCCACCATTTGGACGCTTACCAGTCGGTTCAGCGAGTACCAACATTTTCGGAATTTGTTCCTCACCGAGCCCAACGACTTTAATCGCCCATTTGAGCCTCCGCAATGCCATCAACTCAATTATATTCACAGGGTACAAGCTCCGCAATTCCGTGTTGTGCAACCTTCTAAACTCCCCAGTGGCCTCATTTTACTTCGGACCAAATATTTTACGCAGTAACTTATTTTCAAAAACTTTAAGCCATTGTTCATCCTTCTAAGTAAGCGGTACGTTACACATCCGTAAAAAACCGTCGGAAGAATAATAGTTTTATAAAATCTAACCTTTAAGTTCTTAGACAGAAGTCACAAACTAGGTAATTGGATTACTTATTGTATTATAATAACTATTACTTGAATTTCAAATCCATAGTAACTTATTAAAATAAATAATATTGGATAAATATCATAAATAATTAATTAAAATCTTAATGTTTCAATCGATAAAGCATAGGGAATGTTGATGAAAAGAATGGAGCGATCGCATTACTTCCAAATGAGAAACCAGTTCTGCTCCGGTCGGGGAGAAATTAAGCCGCCCGGATTTTAGGGAAAAACACTCAAAATTTCCAGTTAAGTAATGGGACTCAGCTTTACTGCTTCCATTTTAATTTGCTCTCAAATTAAAAACATTTACGGATACAAACAAATGTTCGTAAATTGCTAACTTTGTATTCCCGAGTTTATTTAGCTGTACACTGATGATGTTAGTTTTCCTAGTTTAGAAACGATTATTATTTATTCTGCCGTAAAATGAACCCTATCTAGAGGGGAGCATCTGGGCACACCCAGCCTTTATGAAATGAGTTCCCGAAAAGTTTTTTTTTAAACATCATTTATTGAAATTTACAACTGTACTTCACAATCTTACACTTCTTTCAGTGGCGCGACAGGCCATGTAGGCCCTGGGCCTCGCGGTGTAATCTCCTGGGAGATTACACTCACGTTCCACGATGCATTTTGTAGTGTAGGGTCATGATTCCCTACGCCTAATTTTGTGAGTGGCCACCATTTGGCTGACGGGTCTCACCTACCCGGTGGAGAGGCTGTGAGTGAATCCGCATTTATTTACATCCTTATAAAAGCCGCGCCGGGACTGGGATTCGAACTTACAACCTTTATCATGAGAGACTAGTGCGATAGCCACTTAGCCACGGGCTTCTCGTACTTCATAATACAACAAGTAAATATAATATAAAAACGTCATCAGACTTGGAGCAGAATTACCCGATGGTAGCACACCTGTAACTTTTCTAAACTAGATAGTCTCGAAGCAATCTTCTTTTCAGACGCCTCGAAGGATTGTCAGGAATGGAAGAGGAAGCAAGGATTGAAAATAGTGGGTTAGAATGGGAGTGGAGTTTGTCATGGAAGGGGTGATATCTGGTTTGGGCCAAATCAACAACAAATGGAATATTTAGGTCTTATTGGATGAGTTTAATGACAAAGTAAGGAGCATTGATGATTTTACGAAGGATTTTGGATTGTAAGGATTGGATACGGGAAGAATTATTGATGTTTAGTTGAGCCCCAAAGCTTAACTCCGTAAGTCCGTATAGGCCTTATGATGGTCACAGCCTTTTGTAGTTAAGTGGAAGGTTAGAGCGTTTGTTAAGTAAGTGTTGAAATAATCGAAAGTAGCGAATAGTTTCTTGTCGTTTAAGTTTTTTGTGCGGTTCCGAAAAGTAGATGGACAACTGTAAGACTGATGATCTCGGCCTAATGGTCCCCTTGCTCGTCGGTTATCCTAGAAACCGTAAGAATGCAATTATACTAAACACTAAATGGTCAATAGAAAGTCAATTGAGACGTTGATTTCCAAAAGGTACTATATCCATTCTAGGAAATTTTATAGGAAGCGCGAAAATCTCTCATTACTTTATTATTAAACTAGCTAATTACGGTCTTTTTGTCTTAAAATTTAGAATTATTTTTTTACTATAATAATAACATCATATTAAAGTTATGAAATGATTTTTTTTAGAATGATTTGGAACGAAAATAAATGCGTAATTAGTACTTTTAGAAAATGACCGCATTTCTAAATCACGTTTTTTAAGGACATGAGTATTCATTAGATAACATCAAATAGAATATTTAGATAGAACTAAATGATGAGAATACAAATATGACAAAAAATCAATTTCGTAAAAAATGTCCTTTAGTACCTTTTGGAAATCAACGTCTGAATTGTCGCAAAGATTTTCATCGTAATACCTTTTAATAAATATCTAAAAAATTATTGAAACTATTGATTTTAATAAACTTATCCGCATAGTGATACGAATACATATATTTATTCAAATCATAATTTTAGTATATAAAGGATTGTAAAACTAAAAATTTAAAAGAGAAACTGAGGATAAGAATATGTTGCTAGCAGAACAAACTTCAACACTTGGTCTCAAATACACAAACCATCGTTAGGTAAACTGCTTTTAGGGCACAATTTAATTCTTTGATAAGTTTAGAGTTGGCAGGAAAGTTATCGCTTGACGATTCGTTTTTTTTTTTGTTTTGTTTTTTAGCTTTTATCTTTACTGTTTGAAACATGTCAAACTATTAATGTACCAGCTTTTTTTTTTTTGCTGCTATTGTACAATCTTAACGATTCCTGGTAAAGATATTGAACTTTTAAAATGATGAAAAATATTAATTAGAACGTACATAATCATAAAAAATATTTATTTGATCATTAGTTAATTTTCATAGATGTTATATTGGTTTATTATTTTCAATAATGAACCTTTGTAATCGAAAAGTTCTCCCTCCCGAAATAAATTGAGAGCTTACATTTCAAGATACGTACAATCCTAATGTAACAATACAAAAAACACAGGACACTTAGACATTGATATCAGCTGATTATTTTTAAAATGACGACCGATTATAATAATAATATTCCTTTATTGGGAAATAACACAATCTGCCACTATCTTGGGCAATAAGTATTAGGGCAAAAAGAAGTCATTCATTCCATATGTACAGGGTAAAAACAAAACAAAACAGACATAACAATAAAAAAAAATACTATAATAATAATAATGCATAAATAAAAATTAAAATAAAAAATAATAATATATATATATATATATATATATATATAAAATAACATAAGATAAAATAAGATAAGTAAACTTAACTAACAAATGAAAATAAAAATAAAATAGTAAAGTAAATAAAATCTTGGCCACATTCATACCTATATACATAACGTCCGATTATAAGTGATTTAATTCATTAACTCTGTTACTTTTGAAGATAGAGAAAAAATGTACCACTGTTTTTTTAACCAAGCAATAAGGAATAATTATAAAAAAGAGAAAAAAGTAAAGAAAAAAAAATTGAAATCTCGCCTATATATATATATATATATATATATATATATATATATACGCTAGTTTCTTTCGAACACATTTATTAGTGTTATGTGTGCTATTCGATAAAGAATTAAATTTTCGACAAAATGAAAAAATAATCATTGAAATTGGTTCAGAACTAAATGAGATATAGCGTTTTGAAATCAGCAGTTGTGATATGGCATTCCCCTTTGAATTATTTATTGCTTTTCATATTATTTAATTGCCTATCAACTGTTATATCCTAATATTGATATTTGGTGATGATAAAAGAGAAAAAACAAAAAAAATTAGTATTCTGCCTTGAAATCCGCTCATAACTCAGTTATTTTTAAAGATAGAGAAAAATAAAATATTAGATTTTTAGTTTTTAGAGTTTTACATTTAAAAGCGAGACAAACGAGAAAAAAACAATTTTTTTTTTATCTACATTATCAGGGCACAAATTATAATAGATATAATTCCACCAGAACTCGGTTTTTATTGAAGATCGAAAAGATTAGCAGCTATATAAACAGTTATACCCTAATATAGTTATTTGGAAATAATAAACCATTGTGTAAAAATTTGTAGTGTTTTCTTATGCTCTATTTGTTGAATAAAATTAATTCATAAGTGTATCCATATGTTTTATTACTTACACTTACTACATATATTGTAAGGGGAAGTATTGCGATCGTGAAAATTTTCGAATTCCAGTTTTCAACGGAAATAAACATTTTAGGATCCCCTGAGTCCAAATAACCAAGTCCCGCAAAAAGGTCTGTGTGTGTGGTAACTTCCGGGCGGAAACGGTAAGTCCTATGAAACTAAATTCCATATTTAAGAGAAATATACACCCGAGACGTTACAAAACCTTTTTCATCAAAATGAGCTTACCAGAAGAGCCACTTTATACCTTGCATTTTGGATCTTTTTTCGATGTTCTCGAAAAAAAAAAAAAAAATCCCGCTATATCGATGTAAAATTTTTAATGGCTTTAATTCATTTAGGTTTCATTCCGATTAAAATGGTCTGACATGGCTTAAATGCCGATATTTTAAATTTGCTTTCTCTAAAGTACCTTTAATTTGGTGGTTCTAAAAAATAACTATATTATCTTGTTACCACTGATGAAGAACAGATAAATATATAAATTGAATGAATTTGATACCCAACTAAAGGAGAAAACAGAAAATATATTTTTTTAATGCAATTTTTTGTTTTTGAACATAAAAGCAGTAATATACATGTATGATATACCGTTGGAAAGCTAAAGATTTTAGAAAAAAATATTATATTATACTCAAGGTTTTAAAAGTTAATAGAAAGTGATGAAAAGAAGATAAATATAAGATAATAATATAATAAATTCTTTAACAAAATACATGTTTCTATATAAGTTCTATTTAATTAATTCTTTAATAGTTTCACGTATTTTTATCTCTAACTGTGTTTGAAAATTCTTTCATTGATTTTAAAAATGGAGGTAAGTGAAAGTCGTGTGTGGCCCGCACCAGATTTTTTGTTGATTGCATTGAAATTATCAAATCTTAAGAATTTTCACGAATTTCCTGCTCATTCTTAATTCTATTTGAAGCCAATCTAAAGATACAGTATAAATAAACAAATATTCGTTGAGCTGCTGGGCACTAACCTGCCAATACGTTTTCTTTTGCTAATTAACGTCATATCGGATAATACAACCCTAAATAATTTTGCATGCCTCTTTCAAATAGTAAATGTTCAATTTCCCTTAAAAAAATCATTATGGAAGCAAATAGCTTCTAAAAACAAGAACTTGCTTGCGCTAAGATATGCTTCTTCGCTTTGGCCCTATTCCAAATAGGAGGGATTTAATTATCAGTGACTAATCTGGACTGGAAGCTGGACGTGTAGCTACACCTAACCCTTTGGAGCTTAAAATGCCAAGTCCTAATTCGAAGCTCCCCCTGCCCATACGTTACACCCTTGAGCTTGGATTACTAAGCCCTAACTTGAAAGAAGTAAGCCGGCCCCAAAGTAAGCACCAACACCCGATACTCACTTTTACTAGTCATTAACTTTACCCTTTCTCTTTAAGCTCTCTTCTAAACTTGTTAAGTACTATCCGATCAACTGGTCAAGTAAAACACAGCTTTAACACGTTTAAAGGAAGGCGAAAAAAACTAAACAAAGTTTAGTTGAAATGTTTCAAAAACCTTTTTCTTTCACACAGAAGTTTAGTTTTAAAGAAATATACTACAGAAAAAATAAGTAGGTTTTATTCTGATTAAAATAATTTGAACCCTGGTATTTTTAATTGTCTTTATCTAAAAACCTTTAATTTTGTAGCTTAAAAGAAAAATGAAACGCTGCAAATTAATACATAATGGTTTATTATTTCCAAATAACTATATTAGGGTATGGCTGATTATATAGCTGTTAATAGGCAATTTAATAATATGAAATGCAGTAAATGGTATATTACCAATGCTGTTTTTCTCTATCTTAAATAATAACGGAACTATCAGGGAATTCCATTTCTTATAAGTTGTGGCTTAACCAAATAAGATTATTTCATTATTTGTTTTATCTTTATCTTCGTTGGTTACGGTGTCTTCATCAGGAGAACCTTTTCGATTTGTCTCCATCTTCAATAATAACCGAGTTTTGGTGGAATTACATCTATTATAATTTCTGACTTGAATATATAAATCAACAGTTATTAAACTAAATCACTTTTATTCGGCAGATATTTTTACAATAAACATCATATATCGTCTAGATATTAATATCATCGTTGCATGTCCTTGTATTTTTAAGGCTAAATTGAAAAAAAAAAAAAAAGGTTGAGTAGTTTCAGAGAAACACTACAGACGGCGTGCCGCTGACGTATACTGAGGACCGCGGACATGTGGATATTTTTTTATTCGTTATTCGGGTTTTATGAATCTTTAAACGTTTTTAAAAGTTTTTTTAGTTGATCACAAGGGTTTATTATTGAAAATAATAAACCAATAGATTTCATGTTTTTAACATTGCTAAGAGATAGATAGAATAGAATAGAATAGAATAGAATAGAATAGAAAAAGATATTTATTCTGGGACAAAGTCCCTTAAGAACAATTCATATGTACAATTAAGATATATATATAATGTGTCTGGCTACAAGACCAAAGGAATATAATTATTTCTTATTCACAATGATACATAAAGAAAAGAAAGGATATAATAAAACAAAAGAGTAAAATAAATAAATAATAACTTCTGGTGCATTAAACAAAACTAAACATTGAACTTGATTCATTATCGATCCTTATAAAAATATAAACAATAAATAACAGATTTTCTTTTTTATTTGAAATATCTTATTGAGCGTCTGTTTGGGATGACAGAAGGTACTGGAATAGCTGGGACTTGAATGATGGTAGGGAAGAAGCATGGCGGATATGAGTAGGTAAGGAATTCCAGAGAGTAGTGGAGCGGACAATAAAGGAATGATCAAAAGTTGTTGTTCGATGGGTAGGAATATAAAGGTCGGAATGGCGCGATCTTGTTTGGAGGGAGTGGACTGATGATTTAAATTGCAGAAGTCTGTAGATATATGGAGGTAGCTGGGAGTTGATTATTTGGTAAAGATATGATCCTAGGAAATATTGTCTTCGGATAGAAGGAAGGAGCCACTTCAACTCATTGTATAAATGGGTCACATGAGACCTCTTCGGTGTACCAAGGACAAATCTTAAAACTATATTCATAATTCGCTTTAGCCTGTCCTCGAGCACAGCCGAGAGGCCACCATATACCGTACAGCAATAGTCAAAGTGGGGGAAAATAAATGAGGATACAAGGAGCTTACGGGTAGACAGTGGAAGAAGATGACGGGAGCGATGGAAATATTTGAGGGTACTTATTGTTCTTCGGGAGATTTGGGCAATATGGGGTTTCCAGGAAAGGGTTTGGTCGATGGTAATACCTAGGTTTTTGACAGAGGAAGTGAAGGTAATTGGGTGATCATTTAGGGTAAGACTCGGAAAAGTAGTATGGGATTTGAGGAGGGGATTGGAACCTATAACAATCGCCTGAGTTTTTGTAGCATTTAGACTTAGTTTATTCAAAGTTGCCCAGGCACAGATTCTATCCAGGTCTTTCTGAATATTGGCAAATGCTATTAGAGACTCGGAGGGAGGAAAGGATAGGTATATCTGGAAATCATCAGCGTATAAGTGGTGGGAGCAGTGATGGATGGCATTGGGAAGGTCATTAATATAGGAATTGAAAAGGAGAGGAGATATGCTTGAACCCTGGGCCACACCTGCCGAAAGGGCAAGGAAGGAAGATAGAGGATGGTTAGGAATGGTAACAGCTTGAGTTCTATTTGAGAGAAATGATTTGAACCAATGAATAGTGCTTTTGGAAAAGGATAAAGACTGTAGTTTGGAAAAAAGGATAGAGTGATCAAGTGAGTCAAAAGCTTTTGAGAAGTCCAGAAGTATTAGTACTGTAAGTTTCTTTTCGTCTATGGCAGTATGTATGTCACTAGTAATTTTAAGGAGGGCGGATTGTGTGGAAAAACCGGGTCGAAAACCGGATTGGAGAGGATCAAGACGTTTGGACTTTTCGAGGAAGTTTGATAGTTGTGACTGGACTATTCTTTCTAAAGGTTTTGAGAGGTTAGATAGGATGGAAATTGGGCGATAGTCTTTAGGGGATATAGGGTTAGAGGTTTTATTTATAGGATGAACTATCGCTTTTTTCCAAGTAGTTGGAAATACGGAATTTTGAAGTGAAAAATTGTATATAAAGAGAAGAACTGGAAGGATGTCGGGAAGGCATAATTTTAGTA
Organism: Piezodorus guildinii; assembly: GCA_023052935.1. Classification (NCBI taxonomy): domain Eukaryota; kingdom Metazoa; phylum Arthropoda; class Insecta; order Hemiptera; family Pentatomidae; genus Piezodorus; species Piezodorus guildinii. The sequence goes on from CM041294.1 coordinate 177,779,908, forward strand.
ATTTGACAGGTATTCCATCAAATCCTATGGAGTTGGTATGGGATTTCATAACAGAGGATATAAGGTCTGTTGGTGAGATATCTGAAAAATAAAAATTATCAGGATTAAATGATGGAATTATTGAAAACTCGGGAGGAGATGGTGTAGAATTATCAGAGGAGTTGGATGAGAAATAAGAATTTAATTCATCAGGTGAGACTTGAAAGACTGGTGAGGAAGATGATTTGCAGAGTGAGAGTTTGCGGAGGAGTTTCCATTTTGACTTGGAATCGGTAGTGGAGGAGAAGGCTTCGTGAAAGTAGTTAGATTTAGCCTGTCTAATTTTTGTCTGAGTCAGATTGCGGAGTGCCCTGAACGCATGGTAGTCCTCTGTCAGTCTTGTGCGTCTAAAGCGTCTACGGGCTGCCTCACGCCTCTTTTGTAAGTCTTTTATTTCTGGACTCATCCAAGGAGCAGGACGGCGACGGAAGGTACAGGTTTTGAGTGGAGCATGTTTGTCTAGGATACTGAGGAGATTGGAAGTGAGAGTGTCAACCATTGAGTCAATGGTCGAACAGCTATAAATTTTATTCCAATTCATGGATTCTATGTCAGGTAAAATATTTTCTCGGGTGAGATTATCTAGGTTAAATGTACAATGTAGGTAGATAAATGTACAATATAAAATAATTTAAAAAAGCAACTAAAGGGAAAAATAGTAAAAACATTCCAGGATAATTAATTAATAAAGTAAAATTTTAATGATAATAATAGTAATAAAATACCGTTAGAAAGCTAATAATTTTAATTGAAAAAATCTGGTGCGGGCAACACACGACTTTCACTTACCTCCATTTTTAAAATCAATGAAAGAATTGTCAGACCATTTTTATCCAAATAAAACCTACATGATATTAAAGCCCATTAATTTTTACATCGATATAGCGAGTTTAATCAAAATCGTCGGAACTGTTTTAAAGAAAATTGAAAAAAAGTGCAAAATGCATATTATAAAGTGGCTCTTCTGGTAGGCTCATTTTGATGAAAAAAGTTTTGTCACGTCTCGGGCGTATAGTTGTCTTAAATTAAATATGAAATTTCAGTTTCATAGGACTTACCGTTTCCGCCCGGGAGTTACCACACAGACCTTTTGCGGGACTTGGTTATTTGGACTCAGGGGACCCTAAAAAGTGTATTTCCGTTGAAAACTGGAATTCGAAAATTTTCACGATCGCAATACTTCCCCTTACTATATATAGTAAGTGAAAGTAAAAAAAGTCCTAAAAGTTTTAGAGGGTAATGAAGATTGACAAAATGCAATGATTGTTAAAGATTATAATTTTTATTCTTTAATCTAAATTAAATGAATTCATCCAAACAACATAATTCTTTATTCTTAACTTCTGTTTTCTTAGAAATTCTAAAATTGATTTTAATTAATAAGGTTTGTGAAAACCATGCGTTACACACACCAGATTTTTTCACTTTAGTTTGCTTCCTAACTACTAAAAGTAGGTAAGGTTTGTAACCTTGCAGGATTCATATAAAAATAATTTCTTGAACTCTTTCACCACCGTTTAGCGTTAAAAAAAAAACTTAAATCATGTTTCCGTTTGAATCTCATTTAGTTTAAAGTGAAACGTCTGATTTCATGTATTGTTAAATTTGAAATAATTAATAACAATGTTAGTGTATAGTTTTATGTTAACGAGGTAGTTACGATTCGGTACGTAATCTTGTTGGAAATGGAAGAATGCAACTTGCACATCTGTTCATAAGTTTATGAACTTACTGCAGTTTTATATTAACTTTTACGATTTCTTTTAATGCATATTACCTTTTCTAAAGGTTTGCGCTTTCGAACGGTATATTATACTTCTATGTTACTACTTATATTTCTATAATAATTTATTGATAATTTTATTACAGAAAATTTATTTTTCCGTTCAAAGAAAAGCTTAATTGCAATTTATTTTACTTTTAAACATTCAGAAAAGAATGCTCTGAATGATGGTGAGCAATCGTATCAAAATCCGTCTTGTGGTTTAGAAGCAGTTGGTGGAAACCAAAATCGGGTTATCATCTTATATATATAGATATACCTCTTTACCGCCATATTATGTAAACATGAAACTTTCTTTGACCTTACATAATGAAATAAGGACTGCTATCTGATCCAGTGCCAGGAACTAGAGCCCATCCATTTAGCCCTGCCCCAGAAGCAAGCTAACAACCCAGGCTCACGGCAGCCGACTCTACTGTGGCTAATTGGCTACTTGCCGTCGGTCGTTGACGATGTTGGGGAGACACACGCGACATGACAGAAGCCGATATCTTTCCTCAGTTTGTCGGCTTGGTCCTGGTGAAATATTTATTAACTAGAGGTTAGTCACCTCACTCAAGTCCACTTTTACATTAATATAGTGATATTTCATCCAAGTAGATTCTCATTAGATGACAATGATAAAGACGACACGAGACCCATTTACAGTTAATGGACTAGCAACTAGTTGTGTCATACCAACTCCTTCGTACAGTATCAGGATGGCAACACTAGATAACATATATTTAAGATGTATTTATTTTTTAATCCCTAACTGTCACTTTAGTTCATCCTCTTGCGGGGTATAATTTTTTTTTTTTTTTTTTTACATGATCCCTATACCTTTTTAATTAATAATGACTTTCGAAAAAATTCTGTTCTTTTACACAACTTGATAATTATTTTTAAATGGTTTAATTTTAACTAATACGTTTTTGAAACTAGTAAAGTTGAAACGGTCCCTGACGTTTCTCTTATGGGTGCGCTAGCTGTTACTGTGAAGACATCATTATTACTAAGTACATTATACTAAGCAAAATTATGATATGTCTCCTGTTGACACATATATATGGCAAATCGGAGGATTCTGCAGTGGAAGTCCTAAATTTTGCCTATCCAGGTTTAATTAGGATAGGGATCTTTAACGAGTACCTGACATCGCACAGCCTCGGGAGCATCTTTTTACGTCCTCTCATAAGGACTTTATCAAATAAAATCATTTTTTAATTTTTTTTATTATTACTGCTAGATGATTAATCGTACTGTTAACGAATTATAATGCTTCCTTTTATTGCATTAGTTGAAATATTTGATTTCATGACCGATAAGTCGACACACAAATATAAGAACTTTTTTTTTATTAGTGAAATGTTCTAGATTACCACACCCCTTACATGCGACAATAGTCATCTGTGGTTTAGTGGCTAGTATAGCTGCCTTCTACACACATAGTCACGGATTCACACCCGACCGATCCTTGTTGGCTTCTTTAACTGGAGTGAAAATATCTTTGTCTACGCTGTTCTTGAAAAGAGGCGTGAAATGACAGTCTCTGTCTTATCCGAAGCCAATTACTCGCAAAGATCCCTATCCCAGGAAAACCTGCATGGAACAAGTTAAGGACTTACGGAATAGCATCTTCCGATTATTAGTACCTTAAGGTAACGTTAAATGAAGAAAAGAAAAATAAATTAAAGCATTTAATGATTTCAAGTATGATACATTATATTTTCCAGAAGAATTGCAATGTCGTCTTTTGAAATTCGGTAATACTCTTGTTTTTCCTGCACAACTAACATTTCAGTGATTTCGATAACATTTTATCAGAACTGCTTAGTCGCTAAGATCTAATATGAATTATGAATAAGTACATTTATCATGTCAAGCAAAATTAAGGATGATATATTTGCTGATAACATAACGAAGTCCCCGCCACGGTAATTGAGGCAATTAGTCATGGCCTCACGCTTGTAGAGTGTTTAATTACACTAAACAGATCTTAGGCCATATCTTACAGAATGCTAGCAAAAAACATAGGACATGTCTGAATTCAATATAATCTTACCAATATGGGCTCTTTTCTTACCTCACGACGATTTTATAACGATTTTATAACGATTTTATAAACGATTTTATTAATGGAACGTTTCAAGAAATCATTGTTTTCATACATAGTCGAAAAACAAAATAACAGAACATTTAAATTTATATACAATAATTAATAGATGATGTTATTATTAGAGAGACGGAAAAAAAATGCGTTGAACATGAATGAATATATATATATATATATATAGATAGATAGATAGATAGATAGATAGATAGATAAATAGATAGATAGTTTATTAGGTCTCGATTGCTGATAGTTTAAGTTTTAAACGGGTCTTAGGTTTCAGTCAATAAATAAAGAATTCTTTTGACTCTGAGACGGTGTCTAAAGAAGTGATGTTTTCTGTTTTCCATTTTTTTTAATGATGCTAATTTTGGAATAGGTGTGTATACGCTGGGCTATCCGTGAAAGAATAATACTTCCAAGTGACAACCCAAAATTGAGGGTGGTTCTACTGAAATAAATTTGTGGACTGTATAGATTTAAAATAAATAAAAATAATGAAAGCAAACGACGAATCCCAATACATTTAACACACTGAAATACATATAAACAAGATAAGAAACAAATTAACCTAATAAATTTATATAAGAAAAATTAACTTAATTATAATTAAACAGCTGTAAGAAAATGTAGGAAACAAAATAAACCTAATTAAAATATTGTAAAAATAAAAGAAACAAACTTAACTTAATTAATGCTTAAAGATGTAAAAAAAATAGTTATCAAATTAAACAGTTTCTTGAATAAGAATTAAGAAATTAAATGTTCCATTAATGGATAAAGATAGGTTATATTCACGTAAAGATGTCCAGTTGAGTGTTGAAGAAAACGACCGCAGGGCAAAATTGTATTGGATCCGTATTTTAAGAGAAAGATCCGTTGTTCTAAACAGTTAGCTAGACGATTGCAAAAATTGGAGAATAAATTAAATTAAACTGAGATTTAAGATGAGGAAAGGAGGATTTTAGGGAAGAAAAAGACAAATTTAATTAAGTAGAAGAAGAAACGGTTGGAGAGGAAGGATTTATAAGAGATATAGGGGAAATTTGATGACAAGAAAACGAAGTGTGAACTGAAGAATGTTGAGATGTCAAGGTAGGGCCATGAGAAGATCTTCTATTTGCTAATCGGTTACTACGACAAAGAGGTAGATTACTACGGCGAAGAGGTAGATTACTATGGTGTAGAGGTAGATTACTATGGTGTAGAGGTAGATTACTATGGTGTAGAGGTAGATTACTATGGTGTAGAGGTAGATTACTATGGTGTAGAGGTAGATTACTATGGTGCAGAGGTTGGTTGCTATATGCTTGCGGGTCCCGGGTGAGAGGATTCATAATGATTTTGTTGACCGTTGAAAAACTAGAAGAGGAAGATGGTTGGGGATGCGGTCATAAAATTTCTCAACGGCCAACAAAAACTCCATCGTTATGTTATTTTTAGAGATACGGAAGGAATGCATTGAATAACGAAGCGATATAATAGATAGATAGTATTTAAATAGATATTTCAATGAGTGTGAGTAAATTTCTAATAAAAAATTTAATGTAAATTCAAATATCTTTTATTATAGTATATATTATACTATATATATAAACATCCTGGAAAAATGTAGAACCATTTCCTTTCATTGGATATAAATAGAGCTCTGAACTCATTAAGTAACCCAGCCTATAGAACATTCAGCCACCTAGATTCATCACCTGACGTTCCACGAACATATTCACAAAATATGAGCAGCCAGCCGACTGAGAATTTATAACTCCCAAGCCATAAATATATATATTTGGAAAACTCATCCTATAGCCTTCATGATAATGAAGTATGTAGCAGCTGTAAACAGTACATTACTAACAGTCTTCACCATCTCCTTCTCCACTGCCCGTCATCTAATCAATACAGAAGAAGGTACCTACTCCGGTACATCAAAAACTCACCACCTTGTGAAAATATAGAGAACATTGTGAACATTAATAGCATCAAAAAATTGGCTAATATTTATCATTTTTTACTATAAATATCAAATATATACCCTTCTAGTGAAAATTAGGTATTACTACTAATTAACTAAAAGAAAAAATTATGAATAGACTCAGAAGAGTATTATTATTAGTATTACTAATTCAATAGAATATAATCTGGTAGTTTGCTATTTTATGTATCATGTATTTCCACTACAGGCGGAAAAGAAACATATTGTATTTGTATACATTTGTACAAGATTATTCTTTAACAAATAAATGAATATCCATCTATCTATCTATCTATCTATCTATATATATATATATATATATATATATATAATATATATATATATATATATATATATATATATATATATATATATATAACGTATTTAAGTATATCTCCATTTTATTTATATGAAATATTGCTCAATTTATTATTATCTGGAATCAATGTTGTTTTTATGTTATTTATCAAATATGATAGAATTATTGTATATGAGTAATTTTGTCTGACTCGATTGTTAAGGAACTTTCTTACACTATAAATATTTTTCTTTTTTTTTGCTAGGACAGCGGATCGGACAATCCTTCCCCAGTCCTCACGCATTCTAATTCTGTGAGCTTCCTTTCCGTGACCAGTCAATTTCTTGCTCATTTTCAGCTTTGGTCTTTTTTGAAATTACTTTTACCCTCCATGTTTTTTCTGGAGAGTAGCTCGTTTCTAGATGAACCAGAATCAATTTTTACTTTCACTTCCTATATATAGTAAGGGAAAGTATTGCGATCGTGAAAATTTTCGAATTCCAGTTAGCAACGGAAATACACATTTTAGGGTCCCCTCTGTCCAAATAACCAAGTCCCGCAAAAAGATCTGTGTGTGTGTGTGTGTGTGGTAACTCCCGGGCGGAAACGGTAAGTACTATGAAATTGAAATTTCATATTTAAGAGAAATATATGCCAGAGACGTTTCAAAACCTTTTTTATCAAAATTAGCTTACCAGAGGAGCCACTTCATACAATGCATTTTGCACTTTTTCTCGATTTTCTTAAAAAGGGTTTTTTTTTTTTTGAACATAAGAACAGTAATATATTTGTATGATATACCGTTGGAAAGCTTAAAATTTTAGAAAAAATATTATCTTATACACACGCCTTAAAAGTTAATTGAGAGTAATCAAAAGCCGATAAAACTAACTAATTATTTTAGATAATAATATAAAAGATTTTTTAATAAAACACTCGTTTCTGTAGAAATTCCATTTAATTAACTCTTTAACGGTAAGTCCTATGAAAATGAAATTCCATATTTAAGACAAATATATGCCTGAGACGTTACAAAACTTTTTTGATCAAAATGAGCTAACCAGAAGAGCCACTTTATACCATGCATTTTGCACTTTTTTTCAATTTTCTCTAAAACGGTTCCGACGATTTTGATCAATAAGTCTGACAGGGCTTAAGTGCCGATATTTTAAATTTTCCTTATCTAAAGTACCTTTAATTTTGTAGACCATATATGAATAACCATGTTACCTTGTTAGCATTGATCAATAACAGCTTAATATGTAAATTGAATTTGAAAAACAACTAAAAGAGAAAACTGAAAAAATATTTTTTTTATGCAATTTTTTGTTCTTGAACATAGAAACAGTAATATACATGTATGATATACCGTTGGAATGCTAAAGATTTTAGAAAAAATATTATCTCATACACAAGCTTTTAAATGGTAATAGAGAATGATGAAAAGCTGATAAAACTAACTGATTATTTTAGATAATAATATAATAGATTTTTTAATAAAACGTATGTTTTTATAGAAATTCCATTTAATTAATTCTTTCATTGTTTCACTCATTTTTATCTCTTAGTGTTTTTGAAAATTCTTTAATCAATTTTATAAATGGAGGTAAGTGGAAGTCGTGTGTTGCCCGCACTAGATTTTTTTTCTTGTAGATGAAGTAGGAAAAGAGCTCTTGCGTGTTTCAGGACCATAGAAATACTATTTCATATATTTCATGTTCATACATTTACTCAACACATACTCTTATAATTAAAATCTATATATATTTAGGGTGAAAATCAAGCTATTCAGATCGCTTATATTAAACTATACATGTTAATTTATTTAAATAAATTCAAACCGTTAAGATAATGATGCTGTGTAGTAGCTCTGCAAGACGGCGTTGTGTTCCATTCCATTTCATTGCCCTCGTCTCTTTTGGACAGTCTTTGGATATCAGCTAGTGCAGTTTCTCAAACCACCAGATAGTTGTGTCGGCAGCCATACATTCAATTAATGAACAAATAAATGGTCTTTAATATCTAGTGGCCCAATATGACTAAAACAGAATGTTCCCTATAAATCAGTGGTACCATTTTATTGGGATAATGTAACTAAAAGTCTCGCTAATTAAAGACAAATATTATCATTTAGTCAGAGAAGAGAATCCCATTAATTTGCTGGAGCGCGGACTTGGAATGGCGAGCGAATCCTGGCCAATTCCAACCTGTCGCTATAAATCCTTCGATAAAATTAATGCGCTGTAGCTTCTTAGAGTCACTTCCTCAATCCACTCAGCGGTAATTGCTCCTTCATATTGTCTCAGCGAGTGTCAGTCCAGTCTTAGATCCTAAGTAAGCCCAACAATAATGTAAGTTTTGTATCTCACCTTCATGGGTTGGTGTAAATCTAAGATTAATGATGATTTAGTTCGTTGAAGACAAGACCTAAAATTTACTCGGAACAGTTTCCAATGCGGTTTCAGGCCTAACAGGGGTACTACTGATCAAACATTTGTTTTACGACAAGTGCTAGAAAAATGTTATGAGCTTTATGCGGATGTTCAGATGTTATTCATAGATTTATAGCAGGCTTTTGATTCGTGTGGATAGATATCAGCTGTTTGATGCCCTAAAAGAATTTAAAGTTCCGTTTAAACTAATAAATTGAATAAAAATGACAATGTTCCGGACACAGGCTAGCATAATCATTGGCAATAGGATTAGTAGAAAAATACAATTTCACTCTAGGGTAAGGCAAGGAGACTCCCTCTCTGCAGTTTTGTTTAATCTTGTCCTACATAAAACACTACAAAACAACGTGTCTGATGGAAGTCTGGCAATTCGCTTATGTCAAATAGTTGGTTATGCATATGACATTGTCGTTCTGGCAAGAAGTGAGAAGGCATTGAAGGAAATTCTGTCAAGATTGTTCAAGAAAGTAAAAGCGTGGGTCTTGAGATAAATTCAAATAAAACCGAATACATGGTAGCATCAAGCTCTGAGGCAAGAAGAAGAAAGCAAGATTTCAGATTTGATGGCTACACATTCGAAAATGTTTATCGTTTCACGTACCTTGGCACTGAGATAAACAATGCGGTTAGGGTGAGTGACGAGATAATGAGAAGAATAATGTATGGCAACAAAGCGTATTATGGTCTCTCAAGGCTAATAAAATCGGCACTACTATCGAAACGCACAAAGCTCAAATGATATAAGACTCTTATTAGGCCCGTCGTGTGTTATGGCGCAGAGACGTGGACACTTAAAGTAGCTGACCAGCGAGCCCTTAGAATATTTGAAAGCAAATAATGAGGCGAATTTTTGGTCCTATAAACGAACATGGAATATGGCGTATTAGTCGTAACCAAGAATTATATGACCTTATGCAGAACGAACATATAACTAAGGTTCATTAAATCGAGAAGAATTAGTTGGCTGGGTCATATATCCAGCGAATGCCAGATGAAAGGATGCCAAAGAAAGTTCTGCATTTCCAGGAAGTAGAAAGAGGTCCACGTAAATGTTGGATTGAAGAAGTGGAAGAGGAACTATCTAAAACTGAAGTGGCCAACTGGAGAAGGCGGGCCATGGACAGACAAGTATGGTGAATCATTGTTGGAGAGGCCAAAGTTCACCTTGGACTGTAGAGCCGGAGAAGAAGAAGAAGAAGTTCGTTGAAGAGGAAAAGCTAAATATTTGAACTTTAAGCGTTACCGTATACAGACGGATCCCTGACAGAGATAGGCTCGGGGGCTGGAATATGGAGAATAGACAAATCCAGGGAAGGGATATCCACCTCTCAAGGTAATTATACTTCTGTCTTTCTGGCTGAAATAATGGCGATAAATATATGTGCTCAAACCCTAATTTCAAAAGTGATGAGAGACAGGCTTATAACTATCCATACCGATAGTCAAGCTGCTATCGGAACACTGGCTATTTACATGACTCGGTCCAAATTAGTAAAGAAATCTGAAAGAAATTTTTATATTTACACTTCCCTGCTGAATGAGGTTCGAGTTAACTGAAAGCCTGGTCATTCAGGCATCTTAGGCAATGAGAGAGCTGACAGCCTCGCAAGGAGGGGCTCTGCTCAGTTACCCTGTACACCTGAACCTGTCTGTGGAAGTCTCAGTTATACTAAAGGTATGATCTAGGCTGCTGCTGACAACAGATGCAGGCAATACCGGAGGGATGTTAGTAAGCAGCATCACTCTAAGATGTTTTTGGAAGAACCCTGAAAGAGAGAAGTTGTACACTACTCTCAATGGACAGGTCAAATCTAAGGAGAGCAACAGGACTGTACACAGGACACTGTCAACTTAACAGGCACCTCCATAATATGGGGGTGGTGGTCTCACCTACTAGCAGGTGATGAAACTGCATATCATGTGAGCACTAGGCGTGTATTAACTAAGATAAGTAAAAAAAAAAGCGTATTTGACCCTTTTAGTTGATCACTTTTAAAAAGCAGGAGGGAACATTGACATGGAGGGAACCTTAACATCAGACTTAAGACAACTTTGGATGCGGCCAATCATACGCACTTCTCTACAGACTATTTCAACTTTCAATCATTTTAACATGCAATCCAAAGTCCTTCGACGTATAGTCGATGTTATATACGTATTTATATAACAAGACCTACGTTTGTATATGTATATATACGTATAACAAGACCTATGTAAATAACAAGACCTATGACCATGAACTCACTATTTCTCATGCCCTTCAACACATGTTAATAGATAGAGCAATATTCTACTGTTTTCAAGGTTCAAATCTAAATGAAAAAGTATAATTATGTTATTTTAGGCCTTGGTTGACCCTGACATTAGGGAACAACTGGTGGCTCAGCGTATTTACATACTATTCCTTTTTGTTTTTTTGTTTCTTTCTATTTCACATTTCTACATTAACTTGTTTTTTATTAACTTTATATTTATAATGGTACTGTAGCTAATTGATACAGTCGGGGTTCTAAATTTTTCCTATCCATATTTAATTAGGATAGAGATCTTTAACGAGTACCTGACATTGCACAGGCCCCTTTAAAGGATGACGTTGCAAAGAATTTCTCACTTCCATTTGAATATCCTAGGGCCATCAGCCGTGTTAGAAGGGTGTTAAGCTCGCGACTACACCACCGATGACCTCTCTGTATATTAAGTATTGATGGTTTCTTGAAGAATCAACATTTATCGCTCTTGAGTGTGAAAGATTGTATATATTTATAATGCTAAAAATCAAGGTCAAAATAATCCAATTTGTACGCAGGAATATCGATATTAGAAACAAAAGACACGCTGCCGCCTAAACTGTAAATATCTTTAGAACAGAATGTAGATAATCCACCTCGTTCTCGGCAAGAGCTCGCAGGTCATCGACTGGATCGCTCCAACCTGAGGCCAATACAATATGGAACGTCTCATTTGAGGATGGAGACAGCTGAGGCCGCCGATAAAGGCCCACGTCCAATCTGTCGAGGGAAAGGAACATCCTGTTTAGAGAAAGGCAGCCGTCATCGCCTCGGTTCCGCCTTCCACTAACGCGCCAACTATCGTCTGAAATCTATATCAGTGGCGGAATATCGGGAAGGGAAACAGAAAAATCTCCTTACTAGGCTCCTCAGCCTAAATGGTAATGCAAAAAATGAAAAATAGATCGCAGCTAGATATGTATCTACATATATTAAAAAATAATACATTTACATTGATATTTACAGAAATATTTATATCTTAACTGTGAAGACAATGACCTTAGGCCTTCTGCCGAAGTTTAGAGTTCTACAGTGGTAATATTTTCAATTAATAATCATTGCAATACTATTACTTGACTAAAACCTAAATAAAAATGATCCTGTAAAATAGAAACGAAAATAAATGGCTTTTAAAATTAAAATAAAAGTATAATAACCATAAATAAAAAAATTAAATAATAAAAAAGTGTATAGATACTTTTTATTTTTAAACAAAAAAAAAATCTTTTAAGTTCATAGAGGCAATCCAGAAAGTACAAAATGATATAGATCAAATTTGTCATTTAGCAGATAAAAACAACTTGCAGCTCAGTGCAGGTAAGGCAACCAACCCTGAATTCTCTACCAAACTGCCCGTTGCTCTTCCTCAGTAAGGTCAAATCCCGAACAACTGTTAAAAACCTCGGAGTAACTTTTAACCGAAACTCATCCTGGAACAATCATATATCTGAAATATCCCGGAAATCCATTTATATACTTTGACAGATTTAAAGATTCCGTCAATCATTTAAAAACCAATTAGCTACTAGTTTCCTCTGTTATCGTTCCTAGTTTCGACCACGGTGGCCTGGTGTATAGAGGACCTACCGATGAACTGGAAATAAAATTAAAACGTCTGATGTATTGCTTTATTAGATTTGTTTTTGGAGCCCGTAGTCGTGACTATATGTTTGCCTATTACACTGAGTTTAAGTGGCTTTATCCGTATGTGCTCCACATGTATATAACTATACAAACATTTATAGAATATAAGAATGTTCCTTTTAAATATTTTATTTGAAAGGAACTAAACCATACGAATTTTTGGCGTTTGGTTTTGTTCTAAGGGGACTTGGTCCCAGAATAAAGAATTTTTTCCAAAAAATAGAAAGAAGTTTAGGCATACTTATTATTCGAGACAACTTTTTCATTAAAATCAACTACTTACAAGAGCCACTTTTTTCCGTGTATTTTACACTTTTTTACGATTTTCTCAGAACCAATTCTAAAGATTTTGATTAAACTAGCTATATCGATGTTAAATTAAATTAGTTTTAAATCTAGTTACTTAAATCGTAAATTATTTTATTCTCTTCCTTTGTTTTTATATTTTATTGAATTCGTTAACTGTATATAACATAAATACAACCAGTAAAAGTGCTGAATTACAATAAAGGGCATGAAAATTCTTGTGAAAAAACTACCCAGCGGTAGAATTTCGTTGTTTATTTAAGTAAGCATTTCCTGAGGCAATCTTCTTTTCAAGCCACGGAGGGTTTTCAGGAATATGTGAGATTGATAGGATGCAGACAAGAGGGTATTGGTAGGTCAGGAGTTTGGTATTGAAAGTGGTATATCTGGTACGAGATAGGTCTGCAATAAATGGGATATTAAGGTCATTTTGGATTTTGCGAAGGATTTAGGGTCTCTAAGCTAATGATGGTGGACAGCTGGATCACCCTGTTTACGGAGAGATCAGCAACCTATAGAACATTAAGGTCATTGTAAATGATTTTATTCGTGACAAAGTAGGGAGCGTTAAGAATTTTGCGAAGGATTTTGGATTGTATGGATTGGATACGGGAAGAGTTTGATGGTTTAGTAGAGCCCCAAAGCTCAACTCCGTAGGTCCAGATAGACCTTATGATGGTCATGTAAATGACTCTTTTGTAGTTAAGTGAAAGGTTAGACCGTTTGTCTAGTAAGTATTGGAGTAGCCGAAGTCATCGTGCAGTTTCTTGTCTCTTTAGTCTTGTATGCGGATTCCATGTAAGTCGTTTGTCAAGGAGTCCTAAATAGCGGATCTGTTTAACCGGGACGAGCGGAATATCATTGAATGGCACTGTAGGGCAGGATGTCATAGGTTTTCGACGAAGGGTAAAGGTAATTTGTTGGGATTTATTGGAATTGATTTTAATTCTCCAATTCTGACACCATACTTCAAGGTCTCTGATGTGGGATTGGAGAGTTTGAGAGGTAATTGGAGGATCGTTATTAACCGATGACACGCAAGTTTCATGTAATGTAATGTGTTAGGATGGGTTGGGATATCAGCTGTATAGACTGTGTAAAGAATGGGTCCTAGGATACTGTCTTGGGGAACCCCAGCAGACTGGGTGAAAAGAGATGAATAGGAACTATTTTGGTTTATTTTGAAGGATCTGTCAGAGAGGTAGGACTGGATGATTAGGAAGTATGTTTACCAAATATAGCAGACACAGTTCTTCCAGCTCGGGGCACACTGTTGGGAAGTGATTCAGCTCAGAGCCTGCCTATCCGTCCAGAGCCGGGAGTTGATGTGAAGGAGCTGTCTTGTAAGCTTCGAAATCCCCTTCCGTAGATGTTATTGAGGCCATTCCAAAACTGGATTAATAATGTATTTTAAAGAAAATGAATGGTCGGATTTATTAATAGTCCGTTTGGCCGTCAAGGAAATAGACACAATGAAAACTTTAAATATTTATTGATTTGCCAACGACTGTTTTATGCTCACTAATGTGGGTATGTTGTTAAGCTCATAAACTTTACATCAATAAATGTAAAATTGTTATAAACCAAATGGTATAGGAACATTTCTCATTTCAATAACTTTTCAGTACATGCATACCAATTAATTTTATTTATATGGGAAAGTTAAATTTTCCGTTATTTCTTCTTCACTTTAGCATTACAAACAAATACACTCAACTAATCGCAATTTCGTTACGATAAACTAAAACTCCTGAAGCTCTAACAGAGCTATTTTAAGCCTAAATGACACCTCATTCGAACTGCACCCTTGAGCAGCAGGTGCGGGTCCGCTAGTTTGACATATTTTCTTTATTTCTTCTGAATGATCAGTTTCGTTATAATTACTTTTTTTTTAATATATTTTTATTGAAATTTACAACTGTACAAAAAAATACATCAAGTAAATATGCTGAAATGTTATAACAGATGAAATAAACATGAAGAGAACTGCCCATTGGCTGCAATCTTTTGGTAGTGAGTCTAAACAAGGAGATCTCGAGGCCATCTTCTTTTCTTTTCTTGGAGGATTATCAGGAATGGAAGATGAAGCAAGGATTGAAACTAATGGATTATAGTGGGAGTGTAGTTTTTCATGGAAGGTGTGATACCTGTTACGGGCCACATTATAATTACTTAAGTTTTTATTTCTTTGTTTTATTCTTTCCACCCATTATTTAATTATGTACTTGTTCTATTCTATAAATATTTGTTATAATATTGTTAGATGTTAAAGCAACGTTTTATTTATCATAGATAAATTGATATGCATCCACAAATAGATGAAAGAACCTATTTCCCCTCACATAAAAACAATATTTGTTCTATTGACTAATATACCTATTTATTTATTTATTTTTTTTGTCACAATGGACAATAATAATATTGCTTAAGGATTCCATTCCTATAATATTTACAATATAAACAAAAAAAATGTCAAATTACATCAAATAAAACCAAACTAAATAAACGTATATACCTATTTATTATTATGTATGATATCGTATTAATATAAGAAGGAAATGTTTCAGATGCCCTTCAAGAAATGATGGACCAGAGCAGGTGCTTGCTCGTCCTTCTCCTAGCCTTTTCCAAATCTTCATCCGACAACTTGTCTTCCACCGATCTTCCCATTCCAGGTGAGCGATTCTCTTTATTTTATTTTAAAATCTAACAACTCATTCATTAAAAGTACTCTATATGAAATATATAGTAAGGGAAAGTATTTTCCTGTTTTAAACGGAAATACCACTGAGTTCAAATAACCAAGTCCTTCCTAAAATGTTTGTATGTCCGTCAATGTGTGCGTGGGGGGAGGGGGGTAATTCTAGGGCGGTAATAAAAAGTCATAAGAAACTGAAATTTCATATTTAAGACAAATATGCGCCCGAGATGTTACAGCAAATTTTTCATTAATGTTGGCTGACTGGAAATGCTGGAAATGATTAAACTATATTGAGAAATGTAAAATTCAATGGATTTATTAATATGGTGTAGGTTTAATTCTGATTGAAATTGTCTTAAATGCCGTTTTTTTAAAACTTTTCTTCCTCAAAAGCACCTTTAATTTTGCAGATTCAAAGAAAATTACCATTTCATCTTGTTAGCATTGCTAAAAAACGAATAAATATATAAGTTCAATTACATTAATATCCAAATAAAAGAGAAGGGAGAAAAAATATTATATAATGCAATTTTTTTGTTTTTAAACACAAAAACAGTACATTATACGTATACGAGAATATATAATATACCGTTGCAAAGCTAACGCATTTAGAAAAAATATTATCTTATAATCAAAATTGTAAAAGTGTAGAAAATATGATGAACTAACTGATTATTTTATATGATAATATATAAGATTTTTTTAATAAAACACGCGTTTTTATAGAAATTCAATTTAATTATTTCTTATTATTGGGTTGTTTCATATGAAATGTCCGTTTTTATAGTTTCTGAAATACATAAAGGATTTTACAGGTCTCTGTTGTTTTCTTCCGAATGTTTACATATTTAAAGTAAACAGTTACTAATCCTCTACCTTTGTATTATAAACATTAGCATCCCGATCAATTACCCCCTTTTTAATATACCTCCAAATATGAACATGGAAACACGCGATTTTCGAGTAATATTTTTGTACGAGTTTAAACTCGGCCATTCAGCAGCTGAGGCCACTAGAAATATTTGCAAGGCGTTTGGGGAATGGAGTGTTAATAAACGGACCATTCGCCGTATGTTTGCTAAGTTTTCAGCTGGGGGACTTGGAAAACTTGCACCGAGGTAGACCACCGTCCGTAATAGACAACGATGTCCTCAAACATACAGTAGAAGGAAACCCCATACTCTCAGCACAACTAAATGCAAGTGCATCTACCGTTTCCAGACATTAAACTGTATTGGGAAAGTAAAAAGCTCGATACATGGGTACCTCATGATTTCACTGAGCGGCAGCAAGACCCCATGTTTCAAAACATACCGTGCAAAAATTGAAAGAACTGGGCTACGAAGTTCTTCCGCAACCACCATATTCTCCCGACCTGTCTCCAACAGATTACCACCTGTTCAGGAATTTAAACAACTTCGTCGAAAGAAAACTTTTTAAAAATGATGATCAAGTGAAAAGTGCGTTTTCAGATTTTCACTTCAAAGCCCAGAGTTTTTCAGTTCGGGGGTAAAAAATTTGGTGCCACGTTGGGCAAAATGTGTAGAAAAAGAAGGTGAATACTTGGAATAAAATTATCTCGTTTTCATATCGTATTTTTAATAAAAATCCTTTACCTTGAAAACGGACATTTTATGTGACACAACCCAATATATTTATTGGTTGATCCTCAATACCCTTAGAAACTTTTTTCACTATCCATACTATCCATATTGATGCAATAACTCCCTAATATATTCTCAACACGGAGCCAACAACCATTATCTATGTAACAACTAAACTTACTGCCCCGACCACCGAGATGAGGGAGGTGTAGGCTACGTGAGGTTGGTGGAGGTGGAACTGGTTATGTTGCGAACGTGTCGAGTCCTATCTAGTCCCTCTGTTCTAGTGCTTCAGCTGTGTCTATATCACTGTATCATCTAATGTTCTATATCTCGGCTGTACATTTCGGCAATAACAGAAACATTAAAAGGATTTAATGGTGTCTAGAATGTGTTTAGAGATTACATAAGGCGCTAGTTTTCGCCTGGGCTTTAAATTGAATAGATGAATGTATTTTTCTTTTTTTCTGGCATCTCATATATTGTATACTCTTTCGAGCACGATGGATCAGTCATTTCTTTATGTCTTGTGTCCATTCCATTAGATAATGATCTATTAAATCATAACGAAGCATATTAAATTTGCCCAAAAGAATTGTGAACTATTGCTAATAGCCTTCCCATATCAGAAGGAATTCTTGCTTAGTCTCGCTTGGAACCTTATCTGAAAGTATTTGAAATACTACCTCCCTCTGATTCTGAGATTGCTATATTAATAGCATAATAGTATATGGTATATACTTCATGCAGGTTGGTTGTAATTAGTTTTATGTCACAAAACATCCGGTGTACTAGGCACTGCATCCAATATACGGTTAATCTGGCCAATCACTATATTGAAAGGTTCGAATTTATAAAGAAAAATATATTAAAATAAAGAAATAAGCCGATGGTCACATCCTAAGAATGGATCCAAGAAGGATAAGTAAAAGAATCTTCGACATTTTCCGCAACAAGAAAACCAAACTGAATTATTGGTTTAAAGAGACAGAGAATGATTTACGAAAGTTAAAACTCACAGAATAGATGTTAGCGGATGGAACTGCGAATATCATTACTAAAGACAAAATGAAGAGGTTCCAGGACAGGGTCCAGACCAAACTGCCAGACCGTATTTCTGACGAGGAGAGAAATATAAGATTTGAGTGGATGAAGAAATACTGGGGAGGCTGAAAATCACATAGCATTATACAATGATTGACCCAACGTACCCAAAAGTGGCTGAAACGGAAAACAATAAAAAAAATAAGTAAAATCATATTGTACACAAGGAAAATCTAAAATAATATTCGCTAACATTAAGAATAGAAAAACAGGCAATGATTCTGAATATAAGGTTTCTGTTGAATATTTCATCTGAAAAGTGATGAGTCCACGTGAAATATATTGGAAGTTATGTAACGCGAAATTACGGAACTGCACCCTTCAAGTATAATTAACATGAAGGCATCGTGGAGGCTGATGTGGGATAACGTAGTGTTGTCAAGCTCAGTGGAGAAAGAATTCCTAATAAGTAACTAAGCGAACTGTCAGTGTACTAGAGGTAGCTGTGAGTGTATAAGTGGGAGCAGTGTAGGGAGAGTATCTGAGCGGTCTGGGCAGGGGCGGTGGTCAGTGGCTAGCAATGTCTGCAACTCTTTCATCTATTTACATAATTACAATAGATTAATATAATTAGTAACCTAGATTATAGAAAAAAGTGTAAACAGTGACAAGTAGGCGGTAAAAAAATAAAAATAAATAACGACACCAATCGAGACGTGGACGTACTTACGAAAGTTACTCTATCTATTCTAGGAAAGCTTACAGGAAGCGCAAAAATCTCTCATAACTATATATTTTTTTTCTCTTTATATCTTTATCTACACCTGTCAAAAGATGTCTGACAATCAGCAAATGTGTTGGACAAAAGTAAGATCAGACATGATAGGTTTGGGGAAGTAAAGTGCCCAGCAGCACCCCTTCCAAGGCTTTAATCTAGCTGAGGAGGTCCCTCATCCAGCTTCGTTTTAGCCTTCTTCTGACCGGCATTTCAGCAACTGACATGTCGTTAATCAGTCTATTGTCGTGTCCGTTAAGTTTAATGTGTAATCGAGAATAGAGTGTTCGTATATGTTGGTCAACTGTTGGTTGCTGTAAGTCCGTATGTAGGGTTCTGTTGTTTACGTACCAAGGAGCTGTCGTTATGAGTTTTAAAATTTTGGATTGAAATGATTGCAGATTTTGTATGTGAGTCTTTTTTTCTGAACCAAAAATCTGTGAAGCGTAAGTCCATATTAGCTTAAGAAGGTATGTCTATGTATTCAGTTTCTGTCTAATTTTTAATATTATTAAACCAACTTATTTGATTCTTTTCACACTACAACCTAGATTTTTTTTTAACAATACTAATAAATCCATATTAAACCTATGGAATAAAATGTTTTATCATGATTTGGAATGAAACTAAATGTGTGATTGGAACTATTAGAAAATAATACCATTCCTAATTTGCGTTTTTTAAGGACTTGAGTGCTCATCAGATAAAATTAAATAGAAACTTTTGATATAATTAAATTATGAGAATACAAATATGTCCAAATAATTATTTAGTAAAAAAATGTCCTTTCGTACTTATTTTTTAATAGTGCTTTATTCAGAGATAATACAATCTGCCACTATCTCGGGCAATAACTATTAGGGATAAAAGAAGTCATTCATTTCATATATACAAAGTAAAACAAACAAATAATAAAATGAAATAAGTTGACCTAAATAACAAATGAAAAAATAAATAATAAATAAATAAAATATAAAAACATAAAATAAAGTATATGAAATAAAATAAAATTATTATAATCTTGGCCACATTCATACCTATATACAGTATTTACATACTGTCCCTGGGAACTCTGATTCGAACCTCTGCATCCAAAAATGGATAAATGGATGCCGAGGCACACTTTCGTACTTCGGAAATCAACGTCTCAATTGTTGTGTCGGTGTAGTGGCTAGAATAACAGCTTTTAATGCTCAAGGTTCTTGGTTCAAATATCAAGGTGGCCTAAGGAGTTTATTAAAAGGAGGAATAAAAAACCCTTATTTATTCCGTCCTTCGGAGGGAACGTAAAAATGTGGTCTCAAGCATGTGCGATGTGAGGTACTCGTTAAAGATGCCTATCCTAATTAAATCTGGATAGATTCCTTCCTACTAGCCAAAGTACCATACAGTGACGTTAAATGAATAAACTTACAAATTTCTAAACAGGAGATTTATAGTGACTCAATTTGTTTTTCTATAATATCCAAATAAATTGATATTATAGAATGGATGGTTAGGAAGGCCGAAACGACATAAAGAATTCATTTCGGCTCTGTTTTGAATTCCGATGAATATATTGTTTCGATTACTGTAATAAATAAAATAATTTAGATGAGATATTGGGATTCTTTAAGAGATTAAAATTAAATTTAGATTTTCCTAACATAAAAGGTGAATACCTTTTATGTTAAATATAAATATATAAGTATGTATGGCTTGATTCCTAATAATTAGTAGGAATCAATCTTAGTAGAAATTCTCTCTCCACCATGCCACGGCACAAATATAAATTGCAAACAGCATGACAGGTCTGAATAGAAAAAGTATTAAAATAAAAAAATGGTAACAATTATTGAGATTAATTATAATTTTAAGTGTTGAATTGGAGTGCTACATTTGTTTAATTTCTCTGGATTTTTTTTGGTATATGTTTGGTTTAGCATATTTGTTAAATGTATTATTCAATACAGAAGTCCATTACAAAAATTAATAATTCAAAAAAAAATTGTAAATACTAATAAATCCTATGGAAATATTATTAATTTAAAGAATGGATAAATAGTATCAAGTTGATTGTTTGCCGTTTAATCATTTCTTCATTCGAAAGGAGAGAAGATTGCTAAGGAGCTTTGCTATTCGATATCAGTCTTCTATCCGCTTCATTTCTTCTCCCTTCGTCTCTAGATCCGTTTCCGAAAGCAATTAAGAATCCCATCAGGTAATTGATACCAGCCCTAGATATCAGAAGGTCGGGTAGCCTGGGAGCGTGTCCTGGCCCACCCGGTAGAGGCAATGAGCTGAGAATGGAGGAGGCAGAGGTTGGATTGGATGGATCTGGTGGAGTAGCTGAGGTATTGGATTGTGTGTTGGACTGACTGGGATATTGGACTGTACAGTGGCTGAGGGTGTGGGAGGAGGTGTCTTCCGTCCGTCCAGGGGGATCATCTTGTCTTGTCTTATTTCTCATTCAATGTACATACAGGAATCAGAGAGAAGGATGGTTGGTTGAGGGTGTGGGCATAAAAAATACTGACTAATCATAAAAAGCCAGGAATGTGAAAGGTTCTAAAGATTTTTTTTTTTTTTTTTTAAACCTTCATATTTGTTATTCGCACTGTCTAAAATATAATTGACAATATGCTAATATGCTATGGAAATATATGCTGCGGTTCCGATAGCATGGTGAAGGATGTGCCCAGCAACACCCCTTTAGGCTTTAATTTAGGTAGAGGAGGTCTCGCATCCAGCTTCTCTTCAGCCTTCTTCTAACAGGCGTTTCAGTTAATGACATATCATTTATAAGTCTATTGCCTTGTCCATTTAGTTTGCTATGAAAACGCGAATAGAGAGTTCGTATATATTGGCCAACTGTTGGTTGTTGTAAGTCCGTATGTATCGTTTTGTTATTTTCGTACCTAGGAGCTGTCGTTATGAGTATTAAAATGTTCAAGTTTCGTCGCAAACCGATGACTTCCTGCCCCCCAATATCCTTTAATAACATTACCCTTACTTCTGTAGAACAAATCCGATACCTAGGTCTCCATCTTGACAAGCGCCTCACTTGAAATCCTCACACAAGACTGAAACGCCAAGAAACTGCTCGAAGATATCGATTACTACAACACTTACTAGACAAACGTTCAAAACTTCCAGTATATTACAAAAGACTCATTTTGGACATATGGAATCGAGCTTTGGGGCTCTACGAAACGATCTAATTCCTCCCTTCCAGAGGAATCCAGTCCTTACAATCCAAAATCCTGAATGCTCCTTATTTTGTCACGAATCAACACCCCCATAATGACCTAAACATCCGATTTGTTGCAGAGATACCCCGTGATAGATTCTCCTCTTTTCATTCTAAACTCCCTGCCCGTACAAACCCACTTGTCCGTAACTTATCTTCCTGAGATATCCCTGATAACCCTCCAAGGCGACTGAAAAGAAGATGGCCTCGGGATCTACTGCCTTAAAATAGTTAGTAAAGTGCTACCACTGGGTGGTTCTTTCTCAAGACATTTTCATGACTTTTTATTTTCATACTACACATTTACTTATTGTATTCTTTGGTACAGTTGTAAATTACTATAAATAAATTTAAAAAAATGTTTAAGTGAAATTACAGCAGTTTTTGTATGTGATTCTTTGTGGCTGAACTATAAAGCTGTAAGTGTCAATCCATATGATTGTAAAGATGAAGTTTAATTTAATTGATTCGCAATGATTTTCCTTGCAACAACAGAAGATTTAACAACCGAGAAAGTCTTTTATCTCAAATAGATAGATATGCAGGTTTCACAACAAATAGTTTAAGCTATCATTGGAAAATAATTCATAGAACACACGAACTATGTCTTCCTACTTCACATCTATAATGGATAAAGATATTAATTTCAATCTATATTTATTATTTAATTTGCAGTTTTTCCGGAAGGCTTTGAATGCTTATACATGTGTTGCTTGTAAATTTTGCTCAGGGATGAATTTTTTTTATAGTTTGAATGCTTTTTTTTTTTTTAAGTAATGTAATTTTCAAACAACAGGAAAAAATTTCCTAAAAATCCTATAGGCTAGAGAGATCTGAACATCACCTAATGAAGCCCCACTCACTATCTCGTCCAATCCATCTCTTCTATTTTATTCAAAGCTAATGGCCTCCTTATCGCACTGGATTTTGTATCCTCTTTTCATGAACACTGATAGCAATGAGCGTTCAAACTTATCGCCATAGAGATCTATAATGGGAAGTAACTATTTTAATTATCAATAGATTAATAATTAAATGAGGCTCGTTAAGCCGAAAAGCGACATGCAACAACATTAAAGAAATTTATCGAACGGCCGAATTAGAGTTGTCGGATGTTATCAAGCCCTCATGAATATCTCCTTTTTAGTATTTAATCAATTCTATCTCCCAGCCTACATTACGCATATAGCTTTCCGTATTCAGGTACTGGAGGTAGATCATGAAATAAGGTTTGGTATGTTTTAGTATTTGTACTTCCTCAACGAAATTTAGAATAGAAAAAAAAAAAAAATCTGAGACTGTGTCCCTAAAGAATACAGTTATCTACCAATGAAATATATAATATGTCTGTCCAAAGACAAAATAAATATCATACAAAAAAATATGGTGCGGGCAACACACGGCTTTTAACTTACCTCCATTTTTTTCAAAATCAATGAAAGATTTTTCAAATACAGTTAGAGATAAAAATACGTGAAACTATTAAAGAATTGATTAAATTGAATTTATATAGAAAAATATGTTTTATTAAAAAAATTAATATATTATTAGCTTATGTATGAGATAATATTTTTTCTAAAATCTTTAGCTTTCCAACGGTATATCATACATGTAAATTACTGTTATTATGTTCAAAAACGAAAAATTCCATTAAAAAAATATGTTTTCTGTTTTCTCCTTTAGTTGGGTACCGAATTTATTCAATTTAAGTATTTACCTGTTTTTCATCAGCGTTAAAAAGATAATATAGTTATTTTTATTGAATCTACAAAATTAAAGGTACTTTAGGATAAGAAAATTTAAAATATCGGCATTTAAGCCCTGTCAGACCATTTTAATCAGAATGAAACCTACATGATATTAAAGCACATTAAATTTTATTGGGTTGATGCAAAATTAATGCAGGTTTCCTCTATTGCAATATCTTAATTCCAATTGTGTAAACAAAGCTAATCCTAACATTGATCATTATTATGCCAAAACAAACCTTATCTAATACCCTCTCTTTCACCATGAATTTGTTTAGTAAAATCGTTTTGTTCAGTGTGTTCAAAGGTCTTGAATCGAAAATGTCAAAGTGCGATTTTCGTCAAATTTTTTTTTACGAATTTAAATTAGGGCGCAGCGCTGCGCAAACGGCTCGTAATATTAATGAAGTGTGGGGTCAGGGGGCTATTAATGAGTGCAGCGTTGGTTCCAGAAGTTTCGCAGAGGAGATTTCGACCTCGAAGACAAGGAAGGTCGGGGCCGTCATCTTGCTCTGGACAACGACCAGCTGAGGTCAAAAGTGGAAGAAGACCCAACCAAAACCACACGAGAAATGGCGGCGGAACTCGGAACTCAAAAATTGCAACGTCTTTGCCCAGCATTGATGAATCGGAAGGGGCCGATCCTGCTCCACGATAACGCCAGACCACACGTTGCACAACAACGCTTCGACGACTGCACGAGTTGGGCTACGAAGTTCTCCAACATCCGCCTTATTCACCTGACCTCTCTCCTACAGACTTCCACTTTTTCAGGCATCTGGACAACTTTTTGAGGGAGAATAATTTTCAAAACCAGGACGACATTGAAAATTCTTTTCGTGATTTCATTGAGTCCAGGGATTCGGATTTTTTTTCTGGTGGAATAAGAAAGCTTGTTGAACGTTGGCAAAAGTGCATTGATTCAGATGGAAATTATTTTGATTAAATATATATGGTTAAAGTAAAGATATGGCGTATTTACAATACCTACTAAAAACCTGCATTAATTTTGCATCAACCTAATACATTGATAAAGCGAGTTTAATCAAAATCGTCGGAACCGTTTAAAGTGGCTCTTCTGATAAGCTCATTTTGATGAAAAAAGTTTTGTCTCGTCTCGGGCGTATATTCGTCTTGAATATGAAATTTCAGTTTCATAAGACATACCGTTTCTGCCCAGGAGTTACCACACACACACACACAGACCTTTTTGCGGGACTTGGTTATTTGGACTCAGGGGACCCTAAAATGTGTATTTCCTTTGAAAACTGGAATTCGAAAATTTTCACGATCGCAATACTTTCCCTTACTATATATATATATAGTAAGTAAAAGTAAAAGGAAAACAAAATAAATCTTTTAAATTTTTTATTCTATAAACGATTTTATGTTTAAAAAATTAATAATAAATGAATTTATAAGAATGAAATTGAAATTTGTACAGTAAACGGTTATCTCCATTCATTCAAGGTTAGATATATAGCATTGAAATATTTCAATTTCTTATTTTCTATGTGGAATGTCAGAAAGTACTGGAATAGTTCGGATTAAATTGAGGATAGAGTTTATTTGTGTGTTAGGAATGTTCATATCACGTCGGGGTCACCAATATGTGATGGTATTACCATATAAACAACATCAACAATGGCCTATATACTTATTTAAATACAATTAACATTGTTTGCAAAACACAAAAGGCATTTGTAACACAATAACATGAGGTTGTATCAATAGGACAGGGGTTTTGGGTACAGTACATAGAGATGCAAACTTTTTCTAGACCAGTAGCGATGCAAGGATATCGTGGTAGATAATATTGCATCGACATCACCCTCAACATATTGAGCCTCCAAGTTTGGGTACCCACTTTATAGAGACTGGACAAGCTTTGGAAGGATCTCGGTAAGCCAGAGTTGACTCACGGTTGATATCACAGGATAAATAAATATGCATTCACACCTTGGTTCCAACCCCGGACTCACAGATAAGTTGTTGATATATTGTAATGATCAGAAAAATTTAAATGCGTACTAAATATTCGATATAACTTAATGTTTTTGAATTCTTATATCTGAATGAAAGACATTACAGATCCTATAGATATGCTAAAATCTTAATGAGATATATTAAAATCTATGATTGTCAAGGTATCGTATTAACAACCAAGAGACAAGCGGTTTCAATACCGGTTAGTATTTAGCTTTATAAAATCTTCCAGCCGGCATAAGTCTTCATCTTCTTACTCTTAATAAAATAGCTAAGTGACGTTTTGGAAAGAAAATCTATTAAAATTTTTTTTTTTGTAAAATTTAGGATTGAGTTTTTTGTATTTTGTTTGTGTGTGCTTGCTTTGTGTAACACCAAAGTTCTGCTCAGTATGATGAGATTAGTTTCAGTATAGGAGTATATATTAGTCGCTTGTTTCGTAAATTCAGTGGTGATCTGTAATCCAATAGATGTGAAAGTTGTTAGTAACGGCTTCTTAGTTCTTGTCGCTTTAATTTCCTATGTATCTTTCATGTTAGTCTTTTATCTAAACATAATAATGCTATGGTTATATTAATTCAATAAACAAGGTTTAAACTAAGAGAGGCTCATGGGTAATTATTAAAGATGATTATCCAAACTTATTTAATTTTGTGAGGGATTATAATTGGAAACCTTTCCAAAGGGATATGTGTTATCCAATTTACTGAAACACATTAAAAAATAGAATAAATAGTTTATTTAAAGAAAGATAATACATAATTAGATCAAGAGACTAAAAAAGATTGACTGCTGTCGGAAGCTTCCGGATGTCTCCTCTTGAAGGTCTCCTCTCTGACTCCCTTAACTTAATGGCTATCCCTGCTCTAGCAGTGGAGGGGTGTATGTTTTGCATATCCCTTCTAAGAACCTTCCTAGCTGTAGCCCAGCAACTGTTCTGTTTTATATTATTAAACATTAAATGTTTTATACACAGTAGTGCTCTTGCACGTAGGTTTTTGAAGGCACTCCATTGTCGATTTTCACAGCTGGACATGTACTTTCCCGTAGCAAAAAGCTCATGTGACTCGATTTCGTGGAATTCATTTTAATTTTCCATTTACCCCTTCTTTACACAGTCTATACAGCTGATATCCCAACACACACTAACACCATCCTTTTTACCGCTGATGGTGATGACACTTTTGTGTTGTCGATAAATAATGATCCTACTATTGCCTCTCAAATTGTTCAATCCCACATCAGAGACCTTGAAGTATGGTGTCAGAACTGGAGAATCAAAATCAATTCCAACAAATCCCACAAAATCACCTTTACCATTCGTCGTAAACCTACGACATCCTGCCCTACAGTGTCCTTTAATAATATTCCGCTAGTCCCGGTTGAACAGATTCGCTATCTAGGACTCCTACTTGACAAACGACTAACTTGGAATCCGCACACAAGACTGAAACGACATGAAACTGCCCAACGCTTTCGCTTACTTCAACACTTACAAGACAGACGCTCTAACCTTCCACTTAACTAAAAAAGGCTCATCTATATTACCATCATAAGGCCTATCTGGACGTTGAGCTTTGGGGCTCTACTAAACCATCAAATTCTTCCTTTCCTTCGAAAAACCCTCAATGCTCCTTACTATAAGACCTTAATGTCCCATATGTTACTGATTTGGCCCTTAAGAGGTATCATTCCTTCCATGACAAACTCCACTTCCATATTAATCCACTAGTTTCCATTCTTGCTTCCTCTTCCATTCCTGACAATCCTCCGAGGCGTCTGAAAAGAAGATGGCCTCGAGACCTTCTAGTGTAGATTACTTAGTGGAGTGTTGGGCATATTTTCTTCATGTCTTTTCATTTCAGCCGATTTACTTGATGTATTTACTAATACAGTTGTAAATTACAATAAATTAATAAACCCAAAAAAATGTCAATTGAATTTCCATATACATAAATATCCTGAAATATATGTATATATTGTATTTTTAAATTTTATTATTATTTAGTATGTTATTTAGTGGTTTTATTATTACCGGAGAGTGAGAAAAATAAATTTCATTTTTTTAAACCACTTTTCTTGGTCATATAGTCAGAATCTATGTGAGAAGAAAGAAGTGCTGTATCGGCAGCAAAGGTAAATGCTAATTGTAGTCTGAGATATTTTGAAAATAAATCGAAAGAAGCTACCGATGAAACTTTCAAGCCTAGCTTCTAGTTCTACCAGAGATCCGATTGTGGACAAAGTACTGGCGGCGTAGTCGATGAGGAAGGAATGGCGTGAGATTGTATTTAAGAAGGAGACAGATAAGAGAGGAAAATCCTTGCATGGAGGAGATTGATTCCAGATATCCATCTCATTTTTCCCAACAATCCTCGTTCCTTGTCTGTAGAACGGAGAAGCAGGGTGATGTCTAAGGGGACTCAACAAAGGATGCTACTCTCCGATTGTGCTTTTATTATAAAATGTCTTTACCTCATAGAGGTAAAATGCTTTTTAGGAGAGAGATTAATTTTTTTAGAGTGTGAGATTGTTGTGAATAATAGGTTTAAGATGAAACTCTTAACGGGATTACAAATTAAACCTACTCGCTAAATTTAAGTTTAGAAAGAGTTATGGCGAGGAAAGCTACTGAGTCAAGACAATGCAGCACCTCCTCCTACCAAGCCTAATATTTATGTAAAGTCGATAAATATTAGGCTTAGCCAGATCTGAATCTGTAGTATTTAGCATGTCGTTATGTAACTGTGATTTTGCTTTTCCATAAAACTTTTTTTTTCTTATCAAACGCTGTGTTTCGAAATTCAAGACAGACTAAAATATAAGACATTGACTCGAGATTATAATTAAAATTATGTATTTAGTATTTAGAAGGGATAGAAGAGGCTGTTAAAGTGCAGTAGGCCTTTATTAACTTCAATCAACGCCAAACCTGGCTTGTGAGAAATGAAATATTTTCTTGTGGTCCTATAAACAGAAACAGCTGCTACGTTCGAAAAGCGACATCTTTGCTATTTCTTTGTTCTCTAAAAAAAATATATAAAGAAATTTGTATTCGAGTTTTCATCGGAAATACACATTATAGAGTTTCCCCAGTCTAAGTAACCAAGACTTTTACAGACCTGGGTGTGGGTGTGCTTGCGTAAGCCAACTATACTATAACCTGGATATTACAGCAACTTTTTCTACGAAATCCACTTTATACCATGCATCTTGCGTCTTTTTTAAAATATTCTCAAAAAAACGCCTCTAACAATTTTAATTAATCTCACTATATCGTATACTATATACTCACATTATTCTGACACGGCTTGAATGCTGTTATTTTAAATTTTCTTCAACTGAAGTATCTTTACTTCTGTATATTCGAAATATCCACACATATCATCCAATTAGTATTGAAAAAAAGTGGAAAAATATTGAATTAAATTAAAAGTTGAACGAATTCTATATTAAAAAAAAGATAAAAAATATTTGTTTATAGAATTTTTATGTTCTCGTACATAAGAACAGTAATATATATGTATGACATACCTTCTGAAAGATAAATATTTAAGAAAAACTATTAGGTCATACAAAAAATGTTATACACAAAATTGTAAAAGTTAACGAAGAGTGATGAATATCCGACAAAACTAAATTATTATCATATATAATAATATGATAGATTGTTTAATACATGTTTCTATTGAAACTAAATGTTATTAATTTTTTACGAACTTATTTTGATCTTCAAATTTATTTAAAAATTCTTAGATTGCTTATAATAACGGAAGTAAAATTCGAGTGTTGCGCGCAACAGATACTTTAAAAAAAATAAATAAACCAAAAGCTGTATCTTAATGATTCATTTCATGTTTTGTAAGGAACTTAATTCTCCTAAAAAAATGTATTAGTTAATCGGACAGAACATTTATTTCTGGAAGGAATCAGACCGGGTGATGGTCAGTAAATGAAACAACTTAATAGTTTTTACTATTTATCGTTTGTAGGTCCGTATTGTGGGTCATCATGAGAGCGTATCATGGGCGAATGGAAACGAAGGCAAGCAATAAATAGTTGAGACTATTTAGCTGTTCATTTACTGACCGCTATCAAGACTATTTCCTTCCAGTAATTCGCAAACGGTAAATTAATTATATCCAATCAGAAGATTTATTTGTACTATATATTTGGATTTTACGTATCTTGAAACGTGAAGGCTCAAATGTTGAAGAGGGAGAGGCACTTTTTACTTCTTTTTTTTTATCCATTATGATAGTTAATAATAAACGAAAATATGGTTAAGTTGTTAGCTAACAAAGTGTTTTAATTTTGGCCCGACCATCGGTAATTACAAAACGTAGTTGCGCAACTCGGGTAATTACACAACGGTAAATTAATTAACCGATCAGACGTCCGCTATGGTTGTTACCTTACGTCATGATCGTTAACACGTGACGAAGCCTCATGGACCGGGTTCCATTCCCGCGTTCTGACCACCTTAGTGGGGGCTTCAACAGCTGATTAACAGGCGTCAAAGCTGATGTTTATGAGCTGTTACCATGGCTACCGTGGCAGCTTTATCGTCGGCGGACGTTGTTATGCTATGGTCTTGTTGCGTCTTCCTCCTTATTTCTGCCCATCAACAGATCGCGTATTGTATTCAGCAAACTAAGAACACAACTCAAGAAAAATTAATATGATGTCAAGTTTACAGGGCAAGGACAAGTGTATTCGATGTCCTCGGTTAGAACTCTCCTATTGTAGGATACATTTTTATTCTGTTGTGTGATTGTGTGTTAGGGAGACTTCTATAATGCAATAGTGTAATAATGCATGTGATTGCGTAAAAGCCAGTGGAATAGGTTAGGGAAAGCCTGAGCTGATCCGATCTCGGCCTAAGTATTTCCTTGCACGGCCGTTAGACCTTGAAACAGTATACATCTCTATACATACTAGACCTAAGCCCTTTCATAGAAGTACGTATTTGAACGTTGATTTCTAACAGCAACTAACGAACATTTTTTTACGAAATTGGTATTTCGTGATATTTGCATTCTCATCATTTAGTTTTATTTAAATCTTCTATTTGATTTTATCTAATGAGTTCTCAAATCTCTTAAAAACGCCATTTAAAAATGGAGTAATTTTCAAAAGCTACTAATTACGCATACCATACTAAAACATTGCATTCCATAACTTTAGTATAGTCTTATTAATATGGTAAAAAATGTCTATATTTTAATGCAAAAATAATCAAATAGATGGTTTAATAATATGGTATTCAGTGAATTTTGCGCTTCCTGTAAAAGTTTCTGAAAAAGAAATAGAACGGTTTGAAAATCAACATCTCATTTATTAATTCAATTGTTTCCTTTTATATAGGGATCTGGTGTTCCTTTTCCTCCTATTCAAAACTATCAAACAACCTTTTAATCTCATTCCTCACTATTCTTCAAAGTATTGAGATTATATTAATTACCTACAACTCCTCACTTCGCTTTGATCATATTATAATAATTTTTTTTTTTACTTTGTTTATTTATTTAACGTCACTTTATGCTACTATGGCTAATCTGACGATACTACAGTGGGAGTCCTAAATTTTGCCTATTCAGGTTTTATAAGGATAGGGATCTTTAACGAGTATCTGACATTGCACAGGCTCGGGACCACCTTTTAACGTCACCTCCGAAGGACGGCGTAACTAAGGATTTTTTACTCTCATTAAAAAATTCTAGGACCACCTGCGGGTTTGAACCCATGACCTTTGGTATAGGTGGCTGATATGCTAGTCACCCAGCTACAAGTGATCCCTTTTATTTACTTTGAGTAACCTATATATGAAATGTATAGTAAGGGAAAGTATTGCGATCTTGAAAATTTTCGAAATTCAGTTTTCAACGGAAATATACGTTTTAGGGTCCCCTGAGTCCAAATGACCGAGTCCCGCAAAAAGGTCTGTGTTTGTGTGTGGTATGTCCAGCACAAAAACGAAAAGTCCTTTGTAACTGAAATTTCATATATAAGACAACTATACGCCCGTGATGGCCCCTGCACAAGGATGACGCGCAAAATCGTGAAGCGTTCCACATGTTTCAGCAACCTTATCACCAAAATCAGCTAGCTAACCTGGAGAGCCACTTCATACAATGCTTTTTTGCACCTATTTTAGGATTTTCTCAATAACTGCTCTAAAGATTTTGGTTAAACTCGCTTTATCGATGTAAAATTAAATGGGATTTAACATGATGTAGGTTTCATTCTAATTGAAATAGTTACCTACTTGTCATCACTGATAAAAAAAAAACGTTATATATGTAAATTAGACGAATTCGATACCCAACTAAAGGAAAAAACTGAAAAAATATTTTTTATGCAATATTTGGTTTTTGAACTTAAGAACAGTAATATAGATGTATAATATGCCGTTGGAAAGCTAAAGATTTTAGAGAAAATATCATCTTAGACATAATATTGTAAAAGTTAACGGTTAATGATGAAAAGCCGATTAAACAAACTGGTTGTCGTAAATAATGATATAATAGATTAACACCGAGAAAACTAACTGATTATTTCAGATAATAATATAATAGATTTTTTAATAAAACACATGTTTCTATAAAAATTCAATTTAAACATTATTTTAATGGTTTCACTCATTTTTTTCTCTAACTGTACTTGAAAATTCTTTAATCGATTTTAAAAACGGAGGTAAGTGATAGTTGTGTGTTGTCCGCACCAGATTGTTCATTAACAAATTGCAATAGCTGCAATAGGCGAATGTAGGTACATTCAGAGCTGAACATACATCCACGTCTGCCCTTAAAACATTCCAAATCCATGAGCCATCTTAGGTTACAGAGGTTCAGTATTTCTTTTTCAAAGGAAGTAACAGGATTTATCCAGCTTGGCAAAGTCCTGGAAAGCATGGACTGTAATTAAATGGCAAAGCCTATCCTCTGCTCTATCCTGTGCCCTATCCTGTGCCCTTCAGGTGCTATGTCCTCCCTAATTACTTTTGTTTCCTTTATCCTTTACCTTGATAGGATTTCACACCTAGTCGACCTTCTTCATTTCGTTTCAACGTTTGGTAACCTTCTATCCGTCGATTTTCTCAAAACATAATAAGTTTAAATTTGACAGCATTTTATTTGTTTTTTTTTTATTTTTTGGAACCAAATGTTCAGGTAATGAAAAATAATAAGCAAAGTTATTGAAAAAAAAACACAAAAAAACTTTTGGTGCCATGGTAAAACATGTTCTTATGTTCGAAAACAAAAAAAATTACATTTAAAAAATATTTTTGTTCTTTTCACCTTTAGTTATTTGTAAAATTCGTTCAACTTTTATATTAAGCTGTTTTTTATCAATTATAATAATATGATATAGGTAATTCTTCTATATCTATAAAATGTAAGGTACTTTAGAAGAAGAAAATTTAAACTATCAGCATTTAAGCCCTGTAAGACTATTTCAATCAGAATGAAACCTACGTCATATTAAAGACCACGAAATTGTGCATCAATGCAGCGAGTTTAATCAAAATACAGCCGTTTTTGAGAAAATCGTACAAAGGTGAAAAATACATGATATAAAGTGGCACTTCTGGTTAGCTGATTTTTTATTATTATGTTGCTGTAACATTTCTGGCAAAGGCGCTTTTAAGATATGAAGTTTCAGTTTTATAAAAATTATGCTTTTTGAGTTACCACACACTCTCTGACCTTATTGACTTGATCATTGAAAAACTAGGGACACTAAAACGTGTATTTTCGGTGAAACGTGTATTCTATCGGAACACTTTCTCGTACTAGATAATTTATAAACAGGAAACTGAAAGTAAAATATCAATATTAAAAATCTGGTGCGTGCAACACACGACTTTCACTTACCTCTATTTTTAAAATCAATGAAAGAAGTTTCAAATACATAAAAGATAAAAATACGTGAAACTATTAAAGAATTAATTGAATTGAATTTATATAAAAACATGTGTTTCATTAAAAAATCTTTTATATTACTATCTAAAATTATCAGATAGTTTTATGTTCATTTCATCACTCTCTATTAACTTTTAAAAGCTTGTGTATGAGATAATATTTTTTCTAAAATCATTAGTTTTCCAACGGTATATCATACATGTATATTACTACTCTTATGTTCAAAAACGAAACATTGCATTAAAAAAATATGTTTTCTGTTTTCTCCTTTAGTTAGGTATCGAATTCATTCAATTTATATTTTACCTGTTTTTCATCAGTGGTAACAAGATGATATAGTTATTTTTATAGAATCTACAAAATTAAAGGTACTTTAGAAGAAGATAATTTAAAATATCGGCATTTAAGCCCTCTCACACCATTTTAATCAGAATGAAAACTACATGATATTAAAGCCTATTGAATTTTACATCGAAATAGCGAGTTTAATCACTATCGTTAGTGCCCTTTTTGGGGAAAATCGAAAAAAGGTGCAAAATGCATAGTATAAAGTGCCTCTTCTGGTAAGCTCACTTTGACGAATAAGGTTTTGTAACGTCTCGGGCGTATATTCGTCTTAAATATGAAATTACAGTTTCATAGGACTAACCGTTTCCGCCCGAGAGCTACCACACACACACACACACACACATACACAAACCTTTTTGCGGGACTTGGTTGTTTGGACTCAAACTGGAATTCGAAAATTTTCACGATCGCAATACTTTCCCTTACTATATATAGTAAGTGAAAGTAAAAAATGGGGCGGATCTATTAGGTAATATCCTAAGTAGGTTTTACTATAAGAGGAGTTTGATGAGCAATGAAGTCTGACGACGACCGCTCTAGCACGGGAGCCACTTAAATATCCCTTCTATATTGAGGCTACTTCTGGGTCTATATCAACGAGAAATGTCTTCCACCACAGCCTGCCTGTTTTTAGGTCCCTTTTTTATATTACACGATATAACTTCAACATCATTCACTTTTCCCTCGTAATATTCTGAACAATGTTATTAAAGTTATGATTGATGAAGGACACGCATGGCAAATGCCAAGGGGAGTTGACGTGGAAGCAAGGAAATAACTTTGTTATCAACAACATTGGGCTTGGATAGGCAACACTTGCTGCCACGATAGTAATACCCAAACTGTCGGGTCTCAAAGCAACCCAAACTGTCGGGTCCAAATCACTCGCTCCTTCTGGATGTGGCAGCTCTAATTAATAGCGTGGTGTTCTGCCTCGAGGGGAAATACTACCATCATCATCTGCCATAGAGAATTTTTGTTTTTTTAAACATTTTATTTATATTTACAACTGTACTTAAAATAATACAATAAGTAAATGAGCTAAATTACAATTATAGGCTTGGAAATGTCTTGTGAAGAACTACCCAGTGTAAGCTCTTCAATGTCAATTAATTTAGTAGGTCTCGAGGCCATTGTCTTTTCAATCGCCTCGGAGGGTTGTCAGGAATAGATGGGAATGATAAGTTACGTCCAAGACGATTCGTGTAGGTCGGAAAATTGGAATTAAAAGAAGCATATCTGTTTTGATACAGTTCTGTGACAAACGGGATATTTAGGTCATTAAGGATGCTAAAGAGAATTCAAAAATGGAATAACGATGAAGGAATCGTCAAGCTGAGAATAAGTTATTTGAAAAGCTGGTGTGGACTGAGGTCATTTCACTTAATAAGTTAACTCATTATGCTTTTGTGCAGACGTTTCAGACCTTTCTAGGGGCTGAGGAAAACATAAAAAAAAACAATACAAACTATATAAAAGACAATATGACAGTAGAACAATAAAATGACAGTAATAAATTAATAAGCACAAATCTGGTGCGCTCAACACAATACTTTCATTTAGTTTTCTGTCTTCCCGAAATCAAAATTTAAATAAACCTAAACTGGATATTATGATTCAAATTTTTCGATGGAAATATTTAATTTAAATACAACCACTTAAATTTATTTGATTCGCCAATATCCATTAACTTCTACAACATTATATCTTAGCTAACTTATTTTTCTAAAATGTTTATGTTTCTAGCAATATACTGTAAATTTATGTTACAATTCTTCTTTGTGAAAAAGAAAAAATAACCAAGAAAAACTTCGCTAATATTTTCTTATGTATATGATTATCAAACTATTTCATTTCCTATTCCACAATGCTGCATGAAATTCTATGTTTGATTTCTGATGCATTTTTCTAAAGTTTTTTGCCATGATAAGTTCAAATCTGTAAGAGTTATATTCCTATCACATTAAGTTTTTCTGCTACACGATTGTATATGCACCTCCTGCAAAAGGGAGGGAAGATGTAAGAGGCCCACTTTATGTTGGCAGCCGTGCTTCCTAATATGTGATTCACAGAGGCGACAGTCTAGTCAGTATTTGATGAGCATTAGTTTAGTTGCTATTTTTTCTCGGTACTCTCGTAATATAGTCAAATTTAACACGAGTACATCACGACGTGTTTGTGCCAACAGTCCAGACGTGTTTTGTTATATATGTGGCAGTTTTGTGGTTGCAAAGCAGAGACAAAATATTACGAAGTTTGTGGAAAATTTGTACTTCGCTTACTTTGGTGTGAAACTTGGCGACCAAGCTAAAGCAAGGGCTCCCCATAAAGTGTGCCGTACATGTGTGGAGGCGTTGCGACTTTGGAAATCAGGTAAAAAAAAATTTTTGCCTTTTGGTATTCCAATGGTATGGAGGGAACCAGCCAATTATTATGATGATTGTTATTTTTGCATGACGAAAATATTTGGCTATTCTGCGAAGAATAAAAATTCCATTGTATATCCAAACTTGCCATCTGCTATCAGGCCTATTCCACATTATAACACAGCACCCGTTCCAACTCCTGATGTTCTTGTCGATGTGCTACCTGAACTTAGTTCTCAAACCAGTGGAAGTGAGCCTGATGAAATATATCAGCCGGAAGAGGATAAGTCCCCAAAGCTCTTTACTCAAGGAGAGCTGAACGATTTAGTCAGAGACCTGAATCTCACAAAAGATGCAGCAGAAGTGCTTGGCTCTAGGTTAAAATCAAAAAACCTATTGGCCCCAGAGGTTTCATTTTCATGGTATCGACATCAGGAACAGGAAATTGTACCATTCTTTAAAGGAAAAGATTCAATGGTCCTTTGTCACGATATTAATTTTTTAATTGGGTTTTATGGAATTGAACACTCCCCAACTGAGTGGAGGCTGTTTATAGATGCTTCTAAGGCTAGTTTAAAGGGAGTCCTTATTCATAATGGGGATAAAGATTCATCTATACCTATACTTCATTCTGTGCATTTCAAAGAAATTTACCAAAACCTGAAAATTGTATTAAAACATTGAATACCACACTCACAAATGGATGGTGAGTAGAGATTTCTAGGTCATTGGCCTGTTACTAGGCCTGCAGAATGGATTCACAAAGATGCCTTGTTTTCTATCTGAGTGGGATAGTAGGGCCAGAGCAAAGCACTGGAACAGCAAAGATTGGCCACCAAGAACAGAGTTAAAACCTGGCTCAAAAAGCGTGATGAATCCACCCATGTTGGACCCTAAAAGTGTGTTGCTTCCACCCTTTCATATCAAACTCGGGCTTATGAAGCAGTTTATTAAAGCTCTGAATCATAAAGACCCTTGTTTTCAGTATTTAGAAAAGAAGTTTCCCAAAGTAACTTTAGAAAAAAAAAAAAAGCTGGTATATTTGTTGAACCCCAAATCCGTCAGTTTTTTAAAGACCGTGAGTTTGAGAACAGCATGAATTCCCTGGAAAAGGAAGCCTGACTAAGCTTCAAGGCTGTGGTGGAAGGTTTCCCAGGACAACAACAAGGACCCCAATTACCCCGGAGTTTGGTGGAACGCTTGTTGAAAGCTTTCCAAAATCTTGGCTGCCTCAGAAGCATGAAGGTTCATTTCCTCTTCATTCGCACATAGATTATTTCTCTCGAAATTTAGGGGATTACAGTGAAGAACAAGATGAAAGGTTCCGCCAGGACATAAAAGTGATGGAGCAGCGATACCAGGGGAAATGGAATGCCACCATGATGCCTGATTACTGTTGGAACATAAAAAGGGACTCTGAAGGGAACTCTTCAAAATTCTGCAGCCACTAATTTGTACTTAAATTCAAACATATTCTTATTTCATTTAAAACTTATGTAATTAAATATATTATTTATAAAATTTTCTATTTTACTAGTAATTTTTTGATAGAGAAAAACTGACTCTTAAATCAAATCCACCATGGAAAATATGTTTAAAACACCATTTAAGTTCAAAACATCGATCAAAATTAAATAAATGCAGCATTGTGTTATCACTCATTTCGCTCTAATATTAACAACCTAAAACGTTTAATTGTTTTCATTAACAAAATTAAAGGTACTTTAGAAGAAGAAAATTTAAAGTATCGATATCGAAGCTCTGATACGGTATTGAAATCAGAATACAACCTATGTGCTAACATAAGCAATTTAGTTTTGCTTCACTGTAGCGAGATTGATTTAGCTATTTTAAAAAAGAAAAAGACAATGTAAAAGGGTGCTAAATGGATGGCATAAAGTGGCTATTCTAGTTCGTGAATGTTGCTGAAAAAGTTGTTCTGGCGTCTCGGGTATATAGCTTTCTTAATTAGGAAATTATAGTTCATCGTTTCTGAGCTAAGCATACACCCACATATAAATCAGGCACACACATGTACAAAACTCTTTGCAGGACTCAGTCATTTGGACTTCGGTTATCTTTGAATATCTGGAAAAATTCCAGTTTTCATTTTTCCAATTTCATTTAGATCGGAATACTTTTTCTTACTATATATTTCATACAGGGGTAAGTGAACAAGATATTTTATGAATATGAATCGGAATTTGTGCTGTTAAATAGGATGCAAAAGAGTGCGGGTTCGAACTATAGCAGTTGGCAATAGGATTTTTTAATGGCAGTAAAAAATCCTTAGTTATGCCTTCCTTCGGAGAGGATGTAAAATGGTGGTTCAGAGGCTGAGAAAATTCCTATCCTCATTAAAGCGGGATAAGTGAAACTTAGGACTCCACTGCACCATAGTCCGACTAGCCACAACAGCTTAAAGTGGCATTAAATGAAAAACTACAAACTGATAAATGGGACAAATAAGTATCCTTTAGTTTGAAAATCACCTCAAAATTTCCTCAGGAGTATAAGATACATTGCATTTACCATTGGTATTATAAAATAAATAGATATTATAACAATAATACTAATAAAAATATATAATATTATTTCTGTAAAATTTCGTTTCGGTTTTTAATCTTAACATCAACGAATTTCCTTCATAAAGAGTTTCGATAAAAAAAAAATAAAATAAAAACCGGATGGGGCTTTGAATACAAGTTTGAAGAATCATTTTGCGAACCGCAGTCGTAACAATGTGGTATGGTTTGATCGAGAAAAGGCAAATAAAGATTGCAATTTGAGGCGCCGAGTCCTAACACCTCTACCCCAAGGAATGGGCTTAGCAAATCTACTTCGGCTTAAACCTCAACTTTAACTTTAACTAGTTCCTTCCAAGTTGAGCCATTGCAAGTTACTTTACTTCTCTAAACCGTTTGCCCTCTCCTCTCATTTAACCTGCTCAATTTCACGCAGCTCAAAAATACTTAGAGTTTAACCGTTTCAAGGCATTGTTTCAAATTTATTTTTAAAGAATCAAGAAATTCAATATAAAAGTTTTTATTTAATTTTAGGTTCTATTTAAAAAAATACAAGTGATCCACATTTTTCACTCAACAACCCTGATATTTGAGACATTTCAAGCGAAAAGAAGGGTTCAAAATGATTGATATTGTCTCTCAGTTCTGTCCATTTCCATCAGCTCTAAATTCACCACCTTCAGATTATCCTTAAAAAAATATTTTTAGCCAATTAGTTTCCATCTTATTTTAAGGTTTCTTTTTTTTTCGGAGAGAGATAAATGTTTTAGTTAACATCATCCTGTCCAATATACATTTATTGCACACAGCATACTTTATCAATTCAAGTTAGAGAATTGTTAACAACATTTTTTCCTGTACATTTTAATTCATGCACAATTATTATTTATATACTTGACAATTATTTTATTAGTTATAACTTATTGTTTAATTCTTTATCAACCTTCTTTGCGGTTATTTAATATATATTTTATATTTTACTTCTCTCTCAATAAAAAAAAAATCTGGTGCGCGCAACACACGACTTTCACTCACCTCCGTTATTTATATCACTTTGAGAATCTTTTAACAAATTTAGAAACGAAATAAATTGCTAAAGAATTATTTGCATTGGATTTTAATAGAAACACGTGTTTTGAAAAAACAATCTATAATCTACGACAATTAGTTTTATTGGCTTTTCATGACTCTCTGCTTACTTTTGTACGTATAAGATTATATTTTTTCGAGTATTCCAACGGTATATTGTACATAAATATAACTGTTCTTGAGTTTAAAAAAAAATTGCCTGTTTTTAAGCAATGCTAATCAGACGATATTGTTATTTTTATAGAATCTACAAAATTAAAGGTACTTTAGCCGAAGAAAGTTCAAAATATTGGCATTTAAGGCCTGTCAGACTATTTCAATCAGAATGAAACATGCATGATATTAAAGTGCATTAAATTTAACATCGATATAGCGAGTTTAATCGAAATCTTTAGAGCTGTTTTTGAGAAAATCGTAAAAAGGTGCAAAATGCATGGTATAAAGTATTTCTTCTGGTCAGCTGATTTTGATAAAAAAGTTGCTGTAACATCTCGGGCGTATAGTAGTCTTTAATATGAAATTTCAGTTCCGTACGACTTTTCCCTTTTGCGCATGACTTACCACACACACACGGACACACAGATATACAGACTATTTTTGGGGACTCGGTTATTTGGACTCAGGATGCACTAAAACGTGTATTTCCGTTGAAAACTAGAATTCGAAAATTGCAATACTTTACTTCACTATATATTGCATATATAGGTAAGTGAAAGTAAAAATGAAAAGCCAATACTTAAAAAACGTTTTTGTTGTTATTTTAATTTCTCAACGAGACCTGGTGGAGGTTCAAATGTACAATTGATTTTAAGAAAAGTCTTTGTAATTAAATAAATCCGTAAAACGATCTGTTAAAGAAACACAATAAGCTTTAGATCCTGTTTCATAACGAAGCTCTCTCCCAACACAAAGAGAGGAGGGCTGAAACGCAGGAACGTTCTCTGCCCTTCAGTTACAATAGTTTTGATTCTCTTCGGGAAAAATATATTTTTTTTTTTTGGTTCCCCTTAATAGTGTAGTGTCAGAATATTTCTATCAAAAACTCAATCCAGGAGTTTTGACTGAGGGATTTTCTCAGTCAAGTGGTCGTTAATACTATTTACTGTTTATTTATTTGAAGTGATAGAACTTTTGTTTTATAACTATTGGGTTGATGCAAAATTAATGCAGGTTTTCTCTATTGCAATATCTTAATTCCAATTGTGTAAACAAAGCTAATCCTAACATTGATCATTATTATACCAAAACAAACCTTATCTAATACCCTCTCTTTCACCATGAATTTGTTTAGTAAAATCGTTTTGTTCAGTGTGTTCAAAGGTCTTGAATCGAAAATTTCAAAGTGCGATTTTCGTCAAATTTATTTTTACGAATTTAAATTAGGGCGCAGCGCTGCGCAAACGGCTCGAAATATTAATGAAGTGTGGGGTCAGGGGGCTATTAATGAGTGCACGGTGCAGCGTTGGTTCCAGAAGTTTCGCAGAGGAGATTTCGACCTCGAAGACAAGGAAGGTCGGGGCCGTCATCTTGCTCTGGACAACGACCAGCTGAGGTCAAAAGTGGAAGAAGACCCAACCAAAACCACACGAGAAATGGCGGCGGAACTCGGAACTCAAAAATTGCAACGTCTTTGCCCAGCATTGATGAATCGGAAGGGGCCGATCCTGCTCCACGATAACGCCAGACCACACGTTGCACAACCAACGCTTCGACGACTGCACGGGTTGGGCTACGAAGTTCTCCAACATCCGCCTTATTCACCTGACCTCTCTCCTACAGACTTCCACTTTTTCAGGCATCTGGACAACTTTTTGAGGGAGAAAAATTTTCAAAACCAGGACGACTTTAAAAATTCTTTTCGTGATTTCATTGAGTCCAGGGATTCGGATTTTTTTTCTGGTGGAATAAGAAAGCTTGTTGAACGTTGGCAAAAGTGCATTGATTCAGATGGAAATTATTTTGATTAAATATATATGGTTAAAGTAAAGATATGGCGTATTTACAATACCTACTAAAAACCTGCATTAATTTATACCTTCTACTTTTTTATAATGTCCCAGTGAGAGGTGGGAAATGCGTGTTATTATTCAGTTGCTAAATTACTTAGCTCGCGGCTTCTATCTAAAAACTTAAAGGTTAGAATTTATAAAAATATTCTTCTTCCGACGGTTCTTTGCGCATGCGAAACGTGGCCGCTTACTTTGAAGGATGAACAACGGCTTAAAGTTTTCGAGAATAAGGTACTGCGTAAAATATTTGGTCCGAAGAGAGATGAGGCCACTGGGGAGTTTAGAAG
Source organism: Piezodorus guildinii (assembly GCA_023052935.1). NCBI lineage: Eukaryota > Metazoa > Arthropoda > Insecta > Hemiptera > Pentatomidae > Piezodorus > Piezodorus guildinii. Next base: position 177,822,419 of record CM041294.1, read on the forward strand.
GTTGCACAACGCGGAATTGCGGAGTTTGTGCCCTGTGAATATAATTGAGTTGATAGCATCGCGGAGACTCAAATGGGCGCATAAAGTTGTTGGGCTCGGTGAGGAACGGATTCCGAGAAAGTTGGTATTCGCTGAACCGACTGGTAGGTGTCCGAAAGGTAGGCCGGAGCGTCGATGGGAGGATTGCATTAAGGCTGATCTTGGGGGCTTGGGCTTGACCGGCGAACATTGGACGAGTATGTGTAGGCGAAGTATGGTGGTATCGGCATCGAACCTTCGGGTTCAGTAAGCCTGTTATGATTATTATTAAAGCGCGCTTCCAGCCTTTCCACCGGGTATGTGAGGCCCGTCAGCCAAATGGTGGCCACCTACAAAATTAATCGTAGGGAGTGATGACCCTATCCTACTCTACAAAAATGCATTGAGAATCTTCCAGGTGATTACACCACGAGGCCCAGGACCAACACGGCCTGTCGCGCCAATGGAAGAAGACTCTTTTATAAAGTTGTAAATTCCAATCAATAAACAAATAAATAAATATGTCGATTAACTACTCTTCCCCTCCCTCCTCCTCGATTTAATTCATTAAGATGAGTCCTTGACGAGGAGGGGAAGATGTATCGATCTTCAAGTTTCTTATCGATAATACTTTGAACGGTTTTCTCAGGGAGAGAACCGAAATTAAATATTTTATGTCTGGTGTAATAAGAGGTTTTAACGCCACAACTAAAGTTTTCTGATTAAAGAGTAAAAGTTAAACTTTGTTCATTATCTTAATGTTATTATCTTATCGTAACAGAATAAAAGTTTATTCATAAAAGCCACTTCCGGCGTTTTATAACAATAAAATTATTAAACTTTTTTCATCAACATCGCTCATTTCCGGTTTTAGATCAGATTATTTTTGTATAAGGTTTTATTGTGTCCAGAAGAAAATATAAAAAAAAATTATCATAAGAGTAATATATAATATTATATTATATAATATTATATTATATATATACACAATTCATTACTGGGTTGTCCCATGTTTTTTGTGAATTTCATTCTTTGTAGACCATTTCACTTGTCTCAATGCTGACCTGTAATTATTCAAGATCTATCTGTTTTTAAAAGATTCTGGTGGGAAATTTTAATTTTTGAAGTTCCTTATTTAAGAATCCTCCTTGAAAACCAGAGATCTATTCTCATTCTTAGTCAATTATTAATAATTTTTTTTATTAATAATATATATAAACGAAATGGGCAGACGGTTCGTTAGTTTTAATCCCGTTAGCCACTCACTAAATAAGGTGTAGGTACTGATGACTACCCTATGAAGCACCATCAGGAATCCCAATCCAGAATCACGACCATGGATCTAAAGATAAAACGCAGCAAATTATTACAGAATGGTTTACTATTTATATATATATATATAGTTATTTAAAGGCAATTAACTAATAACGATTCAAAGAAGAATAGTCAACCACTTCTGCTGTTTTCATAACTATATATCTCAGATATTTTTAAACCGATTTTAATCATTCTTTTTTCGTTTAATAAAAAAAATAATTGTATATAGGACAAAGAAATAGACATGTTTTGGCGTTTATATATTAATTGATTTTTATTAAATAATTGGTATTTATATATCTACAATTAACTGCATATATTGGGTTGATGCAAAATTAATGCAGGTTTCCTCTATTGCAATATCTTAATTCCAATTGTGTAAACAAAGCTAATCCTAACATTGATCATTATTATACCAAAACAAACCTTATCTAATACCCTCTCTTTCACCATGAATTTGTTTAGTAAAATCGTTTTGTTCAGTGTGTTCAAAGGTCTTGAATCGAAAATGTCAAAGTGCGATTTTCGTCAAATATATTTTTACGAATTTAAATTAGGGCGCAGCGCTGCGCAAACGGCTCGTAATATTAATGAAGTGTGGGGTCAGGGGGCTATTAATGAGTGCACGGTGCAGCGTTGGTTCCAAAGTTTCGCAGAGGAGATTTCGACCTCGAAGACAAGGAAGGTCGGGGCCGTCATCTTGCTCTGGACAACGACCAGCTGAGGTTAAAAGTGGAAGAAGACCCAACCAAAACCACACGAGAAATGGCGGCGGAACGCGGAACTCAAAAATTGCAACGTCTTTGCCCAGCATTGATGAATCGGAAGGGGCCGATCCTGCTCCACGATAACGCCAGACCACACGTTGCACAACCAACGCTTCGACGACTGCACGGGTTGGGCTACGAAGTTCTCCAACATCCGCCTTATTCACCTGACCTCTCTCCTACAGACTTCCACTTTTTCAGGCATCTAGACAACTTTTTGAGGGAGAAAAATTTTCAAAACCAGGACGACATTGAAAATTCTTTTCGTGATTTCATTGAGTCCAGGGATTCGGATTTTTTTTCTGGTGGAATAAGAAAGCTTGTTGAACGTTGGCAAAAGTGCATTGATTCAGATGGAAATTATTTTGATTAAATATATATGGTTAAAGTAAAGATATGGCGTATTTACAATACCTACTAAAAACCTGCATTAATTTTGCATCAACCCAATATAACGGGAAAATTCCATTTTTAATTTGTTTTGTTTTATAAGTAATAGCGGTGTTGAGAACACAATACCTCCGCTGAAACTTAGGTTCACTTATCTCCCTTAGCCTAACACCTCCAATTACATACATCGGTAGCCAGCCGACAGAAGCCAGATAGGACCGCCCTAATGTGCCCTAACCGATGAGTACGAAGGGCCTTAAATCGCCGGCTAAGTAGGCCCTGGGGAACAGTTAGGGGTTAGATATAGTGCTGTCTCCTGTCGATAGTCTGTAGTCGGTGGTGTATGTCTAGGGGTGTCGTGGGGGTCGTAGCATGTCGTCCATAGCGGCCGGGGAAGGAGCGAATCCAGTAACATCGAATACTTACATTGAAAATAATGAAAGATATAGAGGAGTTATTATTGAGCCTTGTAGTACCCCTACTTATATTATTTATTTATTGAGAAATATTACAATCTGTTTCAGAATAAACAATAGTAATGGTGATATAGGAACACATTCATACAATATATACAGAAAACAAAGATAAAGTCAAATTACATAAAAAAGAAAAAAAAATCTTTTATATGTACAATAAAATAAAACAAAACAAACAACAACCTATAATTGCGATAAATACAAAGTTGGCAAATAAATAAACATCATAAAAACAATGGTAACTATATACAACTGCTAAGGGGACCCCAGACTGGACTTTTCTCTCCAGTTGTGGAGGAAAAAGCGGAATCCAAGAGATCCCAGCGCCTCTCTCTCAGCCGCATTACTGGTCTTAGCCAGCAGAGGCTGAGTTAGGGCGCAATAGCCACAAACATACAGTACATGAGTGGAAGATCTAACCAGTGTCAGAACTCCAGATCGTACCCCTACTAAGAAAACCTTAAGGTAATGTTTATAGTTAACGTTTACAATCAAGATATTCTTTAACCCCCTTCATATTACATTGTAGTAATTTCACTAAAACTTCACCAAAACATGTAATCCCCTTCACATATCTTACGTTTTTTCTATATAAAATATTAATGAATTAAAAAAACATCTATTCACTCCCAATATGAGTTAAAATAGTGTTTTAAGTGGTCTAGTAGTTAGTGCGGTGTTCTACCGTTCTTTGGGTCCCAGCTTCTAGCGAGAGAATTGGATATAGTGTTTTTTAGCGGAAGGGTAAAATCCGCCATTTCATACCAATATTGTAAATTAAGATTCATTTCTATAAGATAAGTTTCCATAATGTCTTGGAATTCTAATATTGTTTTTAATAACTTATCAATTGTAAAACGCAGTGTCCTTTAGGAAAAAATCCAATATAAAATTAATTAAAACATATCTTAAATAATTGCCTATGATATATTATTTTTCTGGCAAGATGGTATAAGCAACCACTTCTCGAAATGGGAGTTTTTCACAGTGTTGAGAAGATGGCAGAATGTCATAAGTGTTTTTCTATCCTATAATTTCATTAGTAACCAACTATGTGTACAAATAAACGAACGACAACCCAAAATGAAGAAAAAACATTTCTCGAAAAAGTACTTTTTCCAGTTTGCCATCTAAGAACAGATTTCAAACCTCTGTGTTTGTTGGATAAAAATATCTATTTACAAGCTATTGGAATCAATATAATTTTTCGGAATTAGAAGAATATTACTAAAAAATCTGGTGAGGGCACAACAAGACTTTTACTTACCTCCGTTGTTAAAATGAAATTGAATTGTTTAGAATTCAAAAATAGAGTGCTACCATTGGGTAGTTCTTCTACAAGTCTTTTTCATGGCATTATTCTTTTATCATATTTACTTGTTGTATAATAAAGTACAAGTGTGTTAATAAAAACCGGTAAACAAATAGGTCTCGAATTAAATACCGATAAGACGAAATATATGATTAGTTGCAGAAATGGTGGCGATCTTGATGATATTAATATTTCAGGTAATACTTTTGAACACGTAGAGAAATTCAAGTATTTAGGTTCAATTATAACCAGAAAAAATGAAATCCAGGAAGAAATAAAGTCCCGGTTAAAGGTGGGAAATGCGTGTTATTATTCAGTTGCTAAATTACTTGGCTCGCGGCTTCTGTCTAAAAACGTAAAGGTTAGAATTTATAAAACTATTATTCTTCCAACGGTTCTTTACGGATGCGATACGTGGCCACTTACTTTGAAGGATGAACAACGGCTTAAGGTTTTCGAGAATAAGGTACTGCGTAAAATATTTGGTCCGAAGAGAGATGAGGCCACTGGGGAGTTTAGAAGGTTGCACAACGCGGAATTGCGGAGTTTTTGCCCTGTGAATATAATTGAGTTGATAGCATCGCGGAGACCCGAATGGGCGCGTAAAGTTGTCGGGCTTAGTGAGGAACGGATTCCAAGAAAGTTGGTATTCGCTGATCCGACTGGTAGGCGTCCGAAAGGTAGGCCGAAGCGTCGATGGGAGGATTGCATTAAGGCTGATCTCGGGGGCTTGGGCTTGACCGGTGAAAATTGGACGAGTCTGTGCAGGCGAAGTTTGGTGGTATCGGCATCGAACCTTCGGGTTGGGTAAGCCTATTATTATTATTATTATTATAAAGTACAGTTGTAAATTTCAATAGATCATGTAAAAAAAAAGAATTCTAAAAACAGAAATAGAAAAACGATTATTTAGAATGATGAGTTAGCTTTATCCGTATTACTTTACATTTTTAAACTATAAAACATAAGATAATATTTTTTATCAAATCTATAACTTCTCAACGGTATAGGTGAATGTTTTTATTCAATAAAACCAAAAGTTACATTTTAAAAGTTATCTTTGCTCTTTTTTCCATTAGTTGGTTACCAAGTGCATTAACCTTTTTTATTTATCCACTTTTTATGAATTCTGAAAAGATGATACAGTTATTTTTTTAAATCTACTAACATAAAACTACTTTAACGAAAACAAAAATTAAAATATTCGCATTCAAGTCATGTCATATTATTTCAATCATAATGAAACCTACATGATATTAAAGATAAGTACGTAAAATCTTTCTTCGATATAACAAGTTTAATTAAAATCGTTTTTGAGTAAATCTTAAAAAGATGCAAAATACAATAGTATAAGTATAATAAATAGTATAAGTACAATTTCCGGTCAGCTGATTTAGGAAAAGATTTGCTGGAACATCTTGGGCGTCTGGAATATGTAATTTCACTTTCGTACATATTTTTCTTTTTTGTACTAGACTCACCACACGGCACCTTTTTGCGAGACCTTGTTGCATGGGCTCAAGAACCCTAAATGTTTAATCCCGAAAAAAAAAAAAAAAAAAATTAATTTTACAATGTTTAGGATCTCAATACTTTCCTCCGCTATATCTTTATCGAATCACTTTACAGAAAACCGAAAATAAAATATGTGAATTTCCTTTTTTAATTGCCTTGACACACAGGTTTTCTCTTGAATGGATATTATACGACAGTATACTGCGATCTAGCAACGAAAAATCCAACCTATGTAACCAAAATGTTTAGTACGTTTTATGAAAAGCATCTATCATGGTAAAGCAAAAAATTCACGCCTGCCAACTCAAAACAGGTGGATTACAAAATAGCCACAATTCAAAAAGGAAATATCACATAATTATGGTTACTATCATGAAAACTATGAGGATAATCGTTATATGGTAAATTATTTAATTAGCTTGTGTTTGAGTGCTAAAAGACATTTATATGTCTAATATTCAACGAAATAAAGGTATTACAAATTAAAAATAGTTTGCGGAAAACGAAATATCACTTTTTTCTAACATTATTATGGTTACTATCATGGAAACGGCTCATCCTATATGGATAATCGTTATAAAGTAAATCATCCAGTATTTAATTAGCTTTCATTTTACTGGTATAAGGCATTCTTATGTTCAGTATTCAAAGAGATAGGTATTAAAAAAAAAATAATTTGATGAAAACAAGATCATACTTTTCTAACATTTTTACGGTTAGTATCATGGAAACGGCTCATTTTATGTGGATAACAATTGTATAATAATCAATATAGAAAATTAAACCACCTTTATTTTGAGTTGTGAAACGCGTCTGTATGGCTAATAGTTACTTACACAGATATAGTTTTTCAAAAAAACGGAAACCGGGAATTTCCTTATTTTTGTCATTAATTTGGTTGATATAATTTAAACGGCTGTTCCAATACAATGGTCGAACTATTTTACTAGACATAAAATTAGCTTGAATTTGATTAGTAATAGAAATCCGTAGGTCTAATACTGACTGACATAATGTCAGTGCAATCGTTACATGGGTCAGATTTTTGCTGCCGCGGCTTTCCGCCGACTTTTGGGTGACAGGCTAGTGTCATTCGATTCCTTATTATATAGGATTATGAGGTCAAAATGAAGATTGTAGTCAAATGAGTCAGAATTTCGTTTATTTTGTCCCTTATTGAAGTCACATTTTGAGTTAGCAGTCATTTATGTTCTGCTTACCATGATAGATACTTTCCATAAAACTTACTTAAAAATTTAGGTGAAATAGGTTGCATTTTTCGTTGGTGGATCACGGACTAACACATCGAACATCTGAGAAGCTGCCACAGCTAACTGGTGGCCAAAGAGGAGAGGCGGGTCGTATCGTGGAGGATTCAGGAACACTAGCATTGTTCGCTCCGAGCTCTCTTAATTAGACCGAGTTTGGAGATAGATATTTCGAGAAGTTGCTGTTTTGTGAGTGCAGTCGCCACGCTCTGTCAGCCCTCTCTAATTAGCGAGCACAAAGGAAAAAGTTTATGGATAACTACTGAGGGTTCTGGATATACTGCTTTGTGCCCTCCACAACTATCTGTCTGCGCGGTATGGAACTCTAATCCCGGGTAGCAGTCGAAGGGAGCTTTGTGGTCTTTGTCTCAACACAGTGCCACAGGCGAAGCTGTATTTTGTTTAGGCCAGTTCGAGAAACATCCAAACAGTACTAGGAAAACCTTAACAATGTTCGACTGAAACAATACTGAGCGAGAAAAGTTAATTATGATCTGTATTAAATTTATCATAGAGAGCGGCGTGGTCTAGTGGATAGGAGCACTAGTCTACTGTTCTCCGGCTCACGGGTTCGAGCCCACTAGGGTATGGAGACCTTCCTGGGGCATACCTAGTCTTTATAATGTGGGTACTTAATTTGGGGAAAAACCGGACGTTTGAATGTGATCTCGGTCTAATCACCTCCTTGCATAGCTGTTCACATAAAACAGTACGAATTTCTAGAAGTAGTGAACCCAAGTTGTACATGTACAGAGCTATTGTATTTTTATAAAATGAAGACGATGAAAAAGATATAATCATATATTTTTTTCGTTCTTCCCCAAACATATCTATTTATTATAAATACTAAAGTATTTAGGCACTACGAAAACAAAACGAAATTCAGAAGGAAATCAAATTGAGTCGCGGTTAAATAAGAGAAACGCGTGTCATTATCCGGACACGAAACTTCTGCTCAGAAACTTGCTAACAAAACTATCATTCTGGCCGACGGTGAACAACTAAAAATATATTTTACTTTTATACAGGGATTTTAAGCAGTTTTTTTAAAAACGTTGTACAAAGGGACAAAATTATGTGTAGTTGTAGTTGCTGTAACATATCATGCATATTAATTGTCTTAAATATAACATTGTATATTTTTTTAACTTTTCCTTCATTAGCTTATCGTACCCCTCACTTAGATCTCTTTGTTCACTTACCTGTATATGAAATATTTGACTACGGCAATAGCGGAGTTACCTGTAGCATGGTGGTTGGCATAACATCCTCCTATGGCCAAGGTCCCGGGACAAAACCCGCAGGTGGCCCTAGGAGTAAAATATCCTTAGTTATGGCCTCCTTGTTTAAGTTAGTTTAGGCTGATATATTTAATGGCTTTCTCCAACAAAATTCCTTGATACACTTTTATTCATAAATCTTTTTAAATTATAGAATAATAACCAAGCAAAATATCAGATTCGAACCCGCAGTTGGTCTTTATTAATTCGTTGATTTTTTAATGCGAGTAAATAATCCTTAGTTATACCGTCCTTCGGAGGGGACGTTTAAAGGTGATCCCGAGCCTGCGCGATGTCAGATACTCGTTAAAGATCCCTATCCTAACAAAAACCATTATAGGCAAATTTTAGGACTCCCACTGTAGCTTCGTCTGATTAGGGATTGCAATCCGGAAAACCGGATCCGGTAATCCGGCGGATCTGGCATCATTATACGGTAACCGGATCCGATGATAGCAATTTTTGGCCAAAAATAGTGCAGTTTAATAAAAAAAAGTACTTTAAATGCGTTACATTTGGTGGACATGTATGTTGGTGTCGTTCGACGCCAAATTACATCACGTCATCAGTTCAGTCCAGCATCATTCGTTCGCCTTTCACGAGACAGTACATGTGCTTTTGTTTTGTCGGTGCTTCACCTAAATTTAAGTTAACAGATATTATTATCTTGGATATACGCGAGCTATAGCATCCTATAAGTTGTCTGTAGATTAACTTCTGAAGCAACTCTAACTTTTTTTAGAGAAATTGCTCACCCAAGTACTGACTCACTCGAGTGTACTGAATTATATGATAAACTGCTTACAAATCTTTGAAATCTAGGAAGACTGAGCTACGTTACTGCTCACGTCTTCCTATACTTCACTTTCTCAGATAGCTCATTTAATTTATAACGTTACTTTATAAAATCTTATATAATTATCCTTGCGTAATTAACTCAGATGGAAATTGTGATAACAATAATTTTAAATTATTTGAGAATGCTAACAATCACAAACAACTCTTATATTAATGATAGACACAATAATATTTTGATGAATGGCATAATTATCACAATAATGAGTTCGTATTATGAGTATAAATCTTTTAATTATTCTACTGACAATATTTGTTTTTTAAATACGTAAGTACTAATAACTTTAGTATATATTATCAAAAATCAATTTTGATTTTGGAAAAAGGGTGGTAGAAAACAAATAGGCAAACAATAGCCGACTGTTTTAATATCCATTCCAATTTTACTAGTTACCTCAACTACTAAACTTTTTTTTTTCTTTTTTTTTACTAAAAATTTTTTTGCTCCATATATAATCCTAACATAACTTCTATTTTATAAACTTCCTATTATGAGTACAGTTATACTCGAATAACATACTAACAGTCCATCTTGGACCGAAAAGTGAAAATAAACCTGATTTAGTCATATCATCCGGATCCGTCCGGATTGGTGAAATTTGGGACCGGATCCGGCCGGATTGAAAATGACACCGGATTGCAATCCCTACGTCTGATTAGCCATAGCAGCATAAAGGGACGTTAAATAAATAAACACACAACTACGGCAATAGTTTTCCTTTCTATATATTCCATTTACACTTGTGTGCATGTGAAATGAGAGATTGTGTACTATTGGTTTTTTTTTATAATATATTGATTTTTTTATTGATTTTTACTACTCAGTTGTTTCTCTTTCCAAAATGTTTTCTACCTTTTTTGCGATTGAGCCAGTCTCGATTCAGCTATTACTTCCTCCAGATCCTGCGACCATCTCTTTCTGGGTATTCCTCTTTCTAGACCTTCCATCGGTTGCTACAGAAAGGTCAAGTTTGGCAATCAAATGTCCATACAACATCAAACTTTTATTAGGTCTCCTCCTTTTTAGTAATTTTATAGTTTATTATTGGTAATGTCAATAAGTATTATTAATAATGATTATAATTGGCTAAAATGTGATTGTATGAAATTTAATTTGCTTAGCTCGCTCAGTATGATGTGTCAGTGGAGCTTAATATATTTCGCGAGTATATTTTGTTTTCAAATAAAGTATTTCTTCTTAGATAAGAGGTAGCTATCACCTTAGACAGTGGAGAAGATACACGGCACATGAAACAGACCCGTTACCTCGGGATGTGAGCCAGCCCAGGCGAGGAATATGCTCTAAGTGTATTTATTTAGCCTCGTACTGAGGTAAGGGGATACCTCGACTGAGGGATGTAACGTACACTACCTCCGTGCCCGTCATGATAATCCTCGGGGATGAGAACTACGTGATGTCATGAAGCCCTCCCGCCCAGAAGTGGGACACCTCTCGCCGAGTTGAGATATGTAATGATATGCAGGACACGGTCGTAATACTTTGTAGCGGCCGAATGTCATCCTTTTTTGTATAAAACTAAATTTAATGAAGAAACAGCTCGTTATTTATTTACCGAGGTCTTTAAAGGCATTTTCAGTAAATTAATTTTAAAAATAAATTGGTTTGATCTAACAAGCTCACTTAGCCGTCACGGTCTCTTATATTGTCATTGGAAAATAATTGCAATTACCTAATTACAAAAAATGTTTGTAAAGCCTTGCCTTTGAATACAAACCACACGCTCTATACAAATAAATTTAAAATTCTAGGTAATACGATTGCTTGTGTTGGCTGACAAGGACTTGCTACTTCAAAATCACAACCTTAAAATTGGTCATTTTCTAACATTTTTAAAATGATGAGCTTAAAGATCAGATCGCAGAAAATAATTACAATATTTGATTTCTTTATGAGTATTCGAAATAATACCTTCTTCTATGAGTTTTAAATTGTAGTTGTTTTTTATTCACTTAAGTTAGTTTTACGCTAGTGTGGCTATAGGACTAAATTAAAACAGATGTCCTAAATTTTGTCTATCCTTGGTTTATTAGGATGGGAATGGTATGTTTTTGACCGGCTGCTTTTCCAAGGCAGCAGTAGCTTCAAAAACTAGCTTACTTGATATATTTAATGTATGTAAAGACTAATATTACTGAAATAATTGAATTTCCTTTCCAAAGGTATCGTGTTTAGGTGTAAGATTTATGCATCATGCAGTGTAAGATCAAATTAGACAAGTTTCAATAAATGACATTGTTATTTAAATTAACTTAAACATATAAAATGTATTTACACAGTGCCTGAGAATACTGATGGACATTTCAGTTAGCCTAGCCATACAATATTACAACGATTCTGCTTTTCTCGTGGAAAGGAACTTGAATGATTTTCCCTCTGCACTTCAACTGACCCTTCGTGTGGATGGAACACTCTCGTAACTTCTCTCCTCTCTTCTTTTCAAAAGTTCCATATTTTGGAAATTGCCGATCTCTTATCGAACGAAGGAAGGCGGGGCTGATATGGGAAGTGCCTAGTCCAGCCTAGTAACTGGGTAAGTAACTGGGGTCCAGAATGTTCTTGGGGTATCGCATGTTGCGCGTGGGAAATATCAAGGAGGCGGGTAGGAACAAGTATTTTTAATTATTCAATAATGAATTCAGAGCCTTCAGTATTCTCAATACATAACAGGAATCTTATACGAGGACCTGACATAGCCTAAGACAAATCTAAATATTTATCTAATATTTTGGATTCGAATGGCCTTGCCATTGAAATGTTTGTATGAAGGGCTCCCCAAAAAATTGTTCTCGACAAGCACTGCCCTACACCCTTTGATGGGACCTTGGTTGAGCACTTACAGAGATTCGTGCAGTTTCACAGTCAACGGAGTGTGATAAGGTCTATAGAGGCTGCATGTGTTTCAGAACTGTGTCTCATGAGGCGGTGCAGGTATTAGCAGGAGAAATACCTGTAGACCTTCTTCTACGAGAGGACTATTATCGGCATAAATTCAAGAGAGAAGGTCTGGCGGATCTACCGGACACTATTAGAGTGAGGATCAATGAGGAGCCCAGCAGATGGAAAAGGATTCTCCGGGAAATCACCATAGAAGAATGGAACCGTCGGTGGGTGACGACTCCAAAAGGTGCTAATTTAAGGAAGTATTTCCCCACCGTCGGGTCAAGACTGGAAAATACATGGATCCTCCCGGACTACTGGGTCACACAGTTCCTTACTGGGCATGGGGGCTTCCGATCAAAGCTCGCTAAGCATGCCAAAAACATCAGTCCCCTATGTCCCAGTTGTGGTGTTCCGGAGACCGCCGAGCATATTCTCCTTGCCTGTACCACTTATGAGGCACTGAGAATGAAGCTCCTGAGGGGCACAGGACTCTACGTCCTGGCAGAGGGCGATATTCCTAATCTCATATCGAAACAAAACTACCCGTACTACAAAGCATTTGTATACGGGTGGAAGGAACAGATTGGTCCAAGCCACTTCAACTTGAGGTAGGAGAGAAGAATGAAGAAGGCCACTGAACATCCGAAGACCCATGCTGTTTGATTAGTTTCATAGCAGTTGTGGGTTGTATCTATGGTACTTCCCACAGCAGCAATACCCGTATTGCCTCAAGGCAGGGGAGGGTAATAAATAAAAAAATAAAAAATGTGTTTCAGAAGGGTCTCAATATCAATCCCAGAGCCGCTGCACGCCTGAAAAATAATAGAATGATTAATTCTGCCACAGCCGGGGTCGAACCTAGAACTGGGAAAACAGCAGGCAAGTGCTCTATCCTTAGATCACGCTGCCCCTAACCGATATATGTAATATTTTAATATTAGCTATTTTTTTTTCTTTTGGTAGTGTGTAAATACTCTTATCTTTCCTTAGTTGTACCGCTACTGTTAACCTTATATATAATATATAAGCCTCTCTATAAATGGACACACCAGCTCTGCCAACATTGTTATAATTAATCTATTGGGTTGTGTCACATGAAATGTCCGTTTTCAAGGTAAAGGATTTTTATTAAAAATACGATATGAAAACAAGATAATTTTACTCGAAGTATTTACCTTATTTTTCAAACATATTTCCCAACGTAACACCAACTTTTTTATTCCCGAACTGAAAAACTCTGAGCTTTGAAGTGAAAAAAAAATCTGAAAACGCACTTTTCACTTGATCATCATTTTCAAAAAGTTTTCCTTTTATGAAGTTGTCTAAAGTCCTGAACAGGTAGTAATCTGCTGGAGACAAGTCTGGAGAATATGGTGGTGAGGAAGAACTTCGTAGCCAGTTCTTTCATTTTTGCACGGTATGTTTTGAAACATGGGGTCTTGCTACCGCTCAGTGAGATCATGAGGTACCCATGTATCGAGCTTTTTTACTTTACTAATACACTTTAATGCCTGGAAACGGTAGATGCACTTGCATTTAGTTGTGCTGAGAGTCCTTTAACTGTTTGGTAGGAGTTTCCTTCTACTGTATGTTTGAGGACATCGTTTGTCTTCCTCAGAGCAAGTTTTCCAAGTCGGTATCCCCAGCTGAAAAGTTAGCAAACCAATGGCGAATGGTCAGTTCATTAACACTCCCTTCCCGAAGGCCTTGCAAATATTATAAATCAAACAAAGGAGAAAAGAGCAAACATATTTTTATTGTAATTTTTGGATTTTTGATAATAAGAATAGTAATATAGACGTATAATATACCGTTGAAAAGAAATATTTTAGAAAAAATATTATCTGATACACAAAGTTGTAAAAAGTAATGTGAAGCCAAGAGTAGTACGTAAACTTATTACTGATTATTATACGAAGCAATTTAATATTGTTATATTAATTAATCTAAATGATATGTTTCTAACGAACTAAATACAATTTTTATTTAAATTTAAAACTTTTTGGAAATTTAATTTTATTTATAGTTCTTTATTTGATAGATTTTAATTGCCAAGGTAAGGTGAAAGTCGTGTGTTGCCCACACCAGATTTTTTGCTTAACAATTTGCATATAAACATTACCGAAACGCGAAGTGAAGTGAAATTCAGAAGAAAACACATTTTTTATCAATAATCTGAACTAGGAGTTACCTGAAGTGTATTTGCTATCATCACAGCGTTCTGGGGCTAATGTAGCGAGTTCAAGCCTTTTTATAGGAGTACAAAATTCATTGGTTATGCCCTTTAGAGGAGACGTAAAATGGTGGTCCCCAGCCTGTGCGATGCCAGGTAATCGTTAATAATCCCTATCCTAGTTAAACCTGGATAGGAAAAATTTAGGACTTCCACTGTAGCATCGCCAGCTTAGTCATAGTAGTATAAAAAACAGTACTGAACCGAAGATGGAATGTTTGATGAAAGAGATTTCAAAGAAATCTATTTGTAGCTTTTGTATAGGAGAAGTATGTTAGCTAACTGATGATATTTGTTGTGCGACCAAGGAGACAGGGACCTGAAAGCTAATGTAGAGCAGCGCTGCCTACAGGCTGACCACGGCACTTCCCTTAGCCCTGCTCTAGGCCTGATCAAAGTGGCCCTGCTCTGGGATCACAGGGCTGAGGCAATGATGAAATTTTAAGGGAGGTTGCAAAGGGTTACATTTAGGCGGCAGTCTTTCTTTGATCTTCTCCCGCCAAATTTCATAACATCTGTTAGACCTGGCCAAGCAAATACCTCCACCGACCTACGGCTATCTTTTCTGTCGTCTCGATTTAATTTGAGCTTGTCGAGCTAATAAAGGTCGACTACAAATCCAGGACATTTCGAAATAAAAGCTGAATTATTTATTAATAGCATAATTATTTATAATGCAATTATTATTTATTTAAATCATGCGAACGTTTTTCAAAAGTCATTCTTGGTAATTTACTAAGAAAGGGCCTAGCCGGATAAGCATGTGAAATCTGCCCCCGCGTGTATTTGAACCAAATTTATACCATTGAGTCACACCTATGAGAAACAACCTTACACAAATTTTTAGCCCCTTAATCCTAACGGGGGGGAAGTTATGGAGGGGGGAAGATAAAACAAAAAAAATTGTTTTCTCCTAAACTGCTCAACTGATTTTCACGAAAAAAATATATGTTATGGATTTTATAAATAGGTTTCAAAAAATATTTTTTTAAATTTTTTTCCACGAAAATGTTGGTCCCAAAAAATATTTGAATTTTTCAAAAAAATATTTTTTGGTTATGATGGTTTGGTACACCTCCAATTTTTCGCTACTTTATTTCATTATAGGGTCCTCCATAACATATATTTTTTTCAATTTTATCGGAAGTGTACCCCATGGTGAAAATAAAAAAAAAACAATTTTTTCTCCTGAACGAATCAACCGACTTTCACGAAAAAAATATATATTAATGGTTTTCTAATAGAGTTTCAAAAAACATTTTTTTGAATTTTTTATTTCAAAAACGTGAGTCAAAATTTTTATTTTTAATTTTTCAAAAATAAATTGTAAATTATGTTAGATTAGTACACCAACAATTTTTTCCTAATTTGATTCATTGGAGGGTCCTGCACAATATTTTTTTTTCAAGTTGGTCTAAAATGTACCCAATAAGGAAAAATAAAAAAAAACAGCATTTTTTCAGCTCTCTGAGGTCACGCATGAAGAGCTCTATCCCTAGCTGTGGGATCGTAATGTCATTAGATATCACTTACAAACTATGCACATACATACTATTTATTATACCTATTATTATAAATATCTTATATTGGATCGAATATATATTTTTTTTTTTGCATTTAGTTAATTTTTTTTACTTGGATAACTACTACACAGCACTATATGCTATATTTATATAAAACGTAACTAAAAAGATTTTTTTAATATATATTTTTTCATATTATTATATGTTAATCAAAAAAGTTATGATGACAGACTTGCATGAAGTGTTCGACAAAAAGCCTTTCGACTGTTCACTTTTTTAACTGTGCTGTGTAGTAGTTATCCAAGTAAGAAAAATTATCTAAATACAAAAAAAAATAAATATATTCGATCCAATATAAGATATTTATAATAATAGGTATAATAAATAGTATGTAGGTTTATAGTGTGTAAGTGATATCTATTGACATAACCATCCTACAGCTCTATCCCTACTCTTCATGCGTGACCAGCTACTACTCAGAGAGCTGAAAAAATGCTGTTTTTTTTATTTTTCCTTATTGGTTACATTTTAGACAAACTTGAAAAAAAAAATATTATGCAGGACCCTCCAATGAATCAAATTAGTAAAAAATTGTTGGTGTACTAATCTAACATAATTTAAAATTTATTTTTGAAAAATTAAAAATAAATATTTTGACTCACGTTTTTGAAATAAACAATTCAAAAAAATGTTTTTTAAAACTCTATTAGAAAACCATTAATATATATTTTTTTTCGTGAAAGTCGGTTGATTCGTTCAGAAGAAAAAATTGTTTTTTTTTTTTTCACCATGGGGTACACTTCCGATAAAATTGAAAAAAATATATGTTATGGAGGACCCTATAATGAAATAAAGTAGCGAAAAATTGGAGGTGTACCAAACCATCATAATCAAAAAATATTTTTTTGAAAAATTCAAAAATTTTTTGGGACCAACATTTTCGTGGAAAAAAATTCAAAAAAATATTTTTTGAAACCTATATATAAAATCCATAACATATATTTTTTTCGTGAAACAGTTAAGCAGTTCATGAGAAAACATTTTTTTTGTTTTATCTTTCCCCCTCCATAACTTCCTCCCCGTTAGGATTAAGGGGCTATAAATTTGCGTGAGGTTGTTTCTCATAGTGTGACTCAATGGTATAAATTTAGTTAAAATACACGCGGGGCAGTTTTTCACATGCTTATCCGGCTAGGCCCTTTGATCCTTTCTCGAAAGTTGAAGGGATTACTTGTCATGATTTCAAACTTCCAACTAAATATATAACTTTTAAAAAATTTAAGCAGAGTTTAATTATGAGTTTATTCATCGAATCAATTCAATTAAGTCAAACTTAATTTATTAAGCCAACGTTTCGGCCTAAATGTTAGACCATCTTCATGGCTGTATCAGAAAAGATATCAACCAGCTATTTACAAAAATATGTGAAAAAAAAATAAAAAAATAAATATTTTAAATACCATAAAGATAAATTATAGATACTGAGTAATGAGAGAGAAATATACAAACATGATATGTTATAGAAATTATCCTAATAATAAGAAACAAAATAGAACAGTAGTTATAAGGAATACCAGTTATAATATGGATCACTTTAAGCTGGGTGGCTAGAGTAACCAAAGGTCACGGGTTCAAACCCGCAAGTGGTCCTAGGATTTTTTGAATTATAGTTATGCCGTCCTTCGGAGGGAACATTAAAAGGTGGTCCCGAGCCTGAGCGATGTCAAGTTCTCGTTGAAGATCCCTATCCTAATAAAACCTGGATAGGCAAAATTTAGGACTCCCACTGTAGCATCGTCCGATTAGCCATAGTAGCATAAAGTGACGTTAAATAAATAAACAAACAAACCAGTTATGATAATTATAAACAAAAAACAATTAGTTTTTATTTTATTTTTTTATATATTCCTGAAGACGGCCTAAAATTTAAAACGTTAGCTAAATAAATGAAATTTTTCTTATTAAGTGTTTTGTTGACTAGGCCCCGAATTAACTTCTCTTCAATATTTACACACAGTCAACCATTCTTGCATCGATCAAAAAACATATTAATCGAAATAGTTAAAAAAAAAAAACTGTACCTCTTCAATTTAGAAGACAGCACATATTGGGTTGTGTCACATGAAATGTCCGTTTTCAAGGTAAAGGATTTTTATTAAAAATACGATATGAAAACAAGATAATTTTATTCGAAGTATTTACCTTCTTTTTCTACACATTTTTCCCAACGTGACACCAACTTTTTTATCCCCGAACTGAAAAACTCTGAGCTTTGAAGTGAAACATAATCTGAAAACGCACTTTTCACTTGATCATCATTTTCAAAAAGTTTTCCTTTAACGAAGTTGTCTAAATTCCTGAACAGGTGGTAATCTGTTGGAGACAAGGCGGGAGAATATGGTGGGTGCGGAATAACTTCGTAGCCCAGTTCTTTCAATTTTTGCACGGTATGTTTTGAAACATGGGGTCTTGCTACCGCTCAGTGAGATCATGAGGTACCCATGTATCGAGCTTTTTTACTTTACAATACACTTTACATGCCTGGAAACGGTAGATGCACTTGCATTTAGTTGTGCTGAGAGTCCTTTAACTGTTTGGTAGGAGTTTCCTTCTACTGTATGTTTGAGGACATCGTTGTCTTCCTCGGGGCAAGTTTTCCAAGTCGGTATCCCCAGCTGAAAACTTAGCAAACCAACGGCGAATGGTCCGTTCATTAACACTTCCTTCCCCAAACACCTTGCAAATATTTCTAGCCACCTCAGCTGCTGAATGGCCGAGTTTAATTCGTAAAAAATATTACTCGAAATCGCGGTGTTCCATGTTCATATTTGGAGGTATACTAAAAAGTGGGTAATTGATTGGAAAGCTAATGTTTATAATACAAACGTAGAGATTAGTAACTGTTTATTTTAAATACGTAATCATTCGGAAGAAAACAACAGAGACCTTCAAAATCCTTTATGTATTCAGAAACTATAAAAATGGACATTTCATGTGGAACAACCCGAAGTATAAATTCGAACTGATTTTAGGCTAAGAGTACTCTGCAAGGAGATCGTTGGCCAATTCTATCCCTAATTTTTTGCTAGTCTCTTCATAGAGCCTAGACGTGCCCCAAGAGGGTTCCCTTCCAGGATAATAAAAACAGAATAAATAATTGTCCTCCTACAGCTGGGGTTTAGAAAAGCTTTATATTCACTATTATTGGGTATACAATATTATTGGATATCGAATTGTATTTAAAAGCCAATAGCGATACATCGATAAAGGGTGGAATTGTTCTCGCTCTCATTCTAATATTTCCAATAGATTATTAAGATGAAAAATAAAATGTATCCATATTCAGATTTTAGTTATTATTTGGTGAAAATTGTTTTGCCCTTTTCTTTTCCCATCCTTCCAATGTTGAAATAATTTTGTAAGTTTATCGATTTGCATGTCACAACTTCTCCATATGTCAGCCCAGTCAAAAAACCCAGTATCAATAATACCTTCACTTTACACATACACATTTCGTCATAAAATTATGAAATTTTTATCATTTATAAGAAATATATGTAAGATTTTGATAATAAACTAAACCCCAAAACCGATTTTTTTTCCAATTAAAACCAGTTCCTAAAATAATAATAGTTATATATTATAGAAAGTAAAATATACTGGTTAAAATCCTAAATTAAAAAAAAATGAATATATAACATAAAAGTGATAGAAGTTTAGAATAGAAGAGCGAAATACTGATGAGGACAAACCAAATGAGTAGACCAACCCTGGAAGATTTTTACTTTCGATTACCTATATATGAAATATATAGTAGATGAAATATTGCAATAATGAAAAATTTAGAATTCAAGTTTTTAAAGAAAATTCATGTTTTAGGGTCTCCTGAGTCCAAATAAACAAGTGGCGAAAATGGTCTGTGAGTGTGTGTGTGTGTGTGTGTGTGTGTGTGTGGTCTGTGTGTGGTGTATGTGTGTTTGTTGTGTGTGTACTAAGAACTTTACAAAAATTAACAGAAAGTAATGGAAAGCCAATAAAATTAACTGATTGTAGTAATTAATAATATAACATATTAATAAATAAATAAAAAAATGTTTCTATTAAAACTCAATGTAAATTCTTTAACAATTTATTTTATTTTTTAAATGTGTCCAATTATTTTTGAAATTGATATAGACACTGCATGATAAAAATCGTGTGTTGGGAAACGAGATTGTTTTTAATTACATGTAAATATATATATATTATATATATATATATATATATATATATATAATATATATATATATATATATATATTATTAATATATATATATATATAATAATTGAATTTGTTGAAGTTTAAATTAATTTAAATAAATTTTTACATATTTGAATTCTCCAATCTTTAGTATTTTGTTCAAATTTTATTTTTTTATTTTATTTTTTAAGTAATTAAATATATAAAAATATAATAAACAGTTAATATTTAACAAAAATTATAAAAAAGTATTAATAAAATGGTTCTTGATTCTTCCACAATTTATTTTATATCAAGTTTATTTTAAATCTACGTTTTCGGGGCTTTTCCCGTATTCCAGACTCATTAAAATAAATAATAATTATCATTAAGTGAAAATTAACACTACATTAAAACATTTAATATTAGAACATTCAGCAATGTTACATAAAGGTACTTGACCTGTTAACAATGATTTCTTATATACATATATCATAATAGTATCTATTTTGACTAGGTGGTATGTGTGCATATATATATATATATATATATATATTATATATATATATATGGATCTATTTATATTGTAATTATTAAGATCCATTTCATCAATTATGAGTATATTTATTTTTCCAGAGAAATTAATTTAATACATATAAGCTATATTATTCAAAGAAAAATAAAATCTAATTTTGAAACAAAATGTTTTCCTAGTTGGACCACGAAAATAAATATATGAGGTGCTAGTATTCTATAATTAAGAACATCCGGTTGAGAGATGTTGAAGATATGATTCCAAAACAGAAGGGACACCTTTTATATAATTGAATATCCTCATTGCCGGAAATTGAATTAGTGACGTGTTTACATCCTTTCAATATGGCCGATATCCCTTCTCCCTTCCACAGCTAATTTAGTCAAATATTTTTATCTCAGTACTTCCGGTCTCTCTTTAGTGAATTTATACTTAAAACAGTGTTTTGAGTTTGTTTTTTTTCTAATTTATATATTTACGTCCTTCAGGTGATACAAGTGTTTATGGAAGTGTGTTACAGTCTATGTTGTGGCGTATATTATATTACATATTATAATATATATAGTTTTATTATTATGACTTCTAAAAATTAAATTACAATCTTTTTATTTTTGTTTTCATAGTGAAGTGTAAGTGCGTCATTATTGAATTTTTGAAATCTTAAATATTTCCACAATGAACAATTATTATTATTTTAGGAGTAAACTTATTAGAGCTTTAAACAAGTTAAAATACTTAAAAATATGTGTAATATTGATTTATCATGCCAGATAATTTAAAACAATAATTTGTTATTAACGAAACACATTTAAGCCGGTTTAATTACTATTTTGAACTAAAAATGTTAGTCATACCTTCTGTTCTTAAGTAGAGTACTACCGAAAATATCTATTATTTTAACTATGTATAATATTTTAACTAATTCCTTATAATAAATATTATAAGTTTAAGTTCAAAGATGAATTGTTTAAGTGGAGAATTTCATTTTTCAAATAAGCATATACGCTTGTAAATAATTACAATACTTCTGATGATAATATGTTATTAATGTGACAAATTAAAACTATTTCATGTCTATAATTAGGTTTTCGGACACTTTTGGATACAGTCTGATCCTATCAATGTTGAATTTATGGTCAAAAATTACTGGAACTTCTTTCGTTTTTACAATTCATTTAATTATTAATCGAACTAATATTAAAGTAAACTTAATTCTTTAAGCAAGAACCTTCTGAATCAAACAAATATTTGATGATTTCAATGTATAATATTTACAATATTAAAAATATAGTATCTTACATACTATAGGCTTTTAAACAAATAAAATATAACTTTTTTTAAACTTCTTGCTTATTATAATCAATAAATTAATTTTAAGCATCAAGATACACTGTTAAAATACATAATTTAGTAATTTTCAATAAAACACGTACTCTTGAAAATCATTAAATATGCATCAGATAATAATATATCTTGTCAGGTAATAATAATGATAATATGTTAATAAGGTAACCGATTTAGCCAGTTTAAGTAGCTCAGAAAGGGTTTCGGACACTTCGGGTAGTTTCGGGTACTGTCTGTTCGCATCAATGTTGGTCTTACCTTCTGGTCATAAGTAAACTGACACTTCTTTTATATTACATTATCTCCACAATTAAATAAATATCAAATTTCATTTTTAGGTGAGAATGTATCAGATCAATATATATTTTTTAATCTTTCCAATTTTCATCAATATAATTATCAATAAATATTAATTTTTCTAGATTTTTTTTTCAATATCTGAATCGAACATATATTTTAAAAATTAATAGCAAAATTTAAAAATAATTGAAATGGTAGTCTTTTGAAGACATTTTAAACAATTAAAAATATTCCCTTTTTAAACTTTATACCTATTAATTTAATATTCATGACGAATAGAAGTAATTTTATTCTTGTATATATGTTTTGGGAATTAATTTATATTAAAATCACATAATACTCTATATCAAAACAAAAATCTATATTAATTACTCAAAATAACTTATATAACTTAATTATTTATAATATGTGTATATTTAAAATATATTTTTACCAATAGGTTGGACATATTTTATAAATTTATTATAATAGATAATATAATTAAATAATAATTATACATAACTGGGAACACAACTAAAATGCCCGCTGTTATGGAAAGTAATATTTGATGAATATTTGCAGTTTTAAGGAGCTGTCTGCTCTAGCCCTGGTGGTGGGGGTATCGCTCAGCCAATCAAGTGAGAGGTAACAATCAAATTCACATCTCTCTTATTCATTTGACTCCGTGAATCGGTTTAGTTCAGTTCTGTCGGTTTCGGCTGGTTTCTTTTTTTTAATATGAAGTGTGCAATATTTGTGTGTAACGAAATAGATTTAAGTTTCCGGGTTGCTCCGTATTCGTATAATCGTACATAATTATCCATGCTAGAATCTTCATTAGATAAATTTTGATTCAAATGACGAAACGTATAATGAACTCAAGAATGTGGCCATCTTGGAAACTTCTGCTGTAAGTAATGGAATTTAAATAATACATAATGGATTTATTTTATATTTACATTTGTTTTTTCTGCTATTTAAATTTTGTTATGGTGCTATTTTTTACATTAAATTAATATTTAATTACCTCAAATCACAAATTTAACACTTTTTTATATAACATTTTTATAAAAAGTATTGAGATTTAAATAAGTAATTTAAAAAAAGTTCAATGAATTACGTGGAGTTATTATCTATTTTACTACAATTACTTATTTTATTCGGTTTTCACCACTCTCTAATACCTATACTTTTATTTTTAACTTTCCAATGGTGTTTTACATATCCATATTACTATTCTTATGGAAAAAAAATTATCTTTTCATTTTTAATTAGTTATCAAATTCGTCCGAATTGTATATTCCCAACTTTTTTATCATTGCTAACTTGATGAAATGCTTAATACATTATCTCATGATAAAATATCTATTCAGATGATAATAATGATAATATGTTAATAAGGTAAGGGATTTAAGCCAGTTTAAGTAGCTCAGAAAGGGTTTCGGACTTCTTCGGGTAGTTTCGGGTATTGTCTGTTCGCATCAATGTTGGTCTTACCTTCTGGTCATAACTAAACTGTACTTCTCTTATTTGAAATTATCTTCACTATGGGATTAACATTGAATTTCAATTTCTTTTCTTTTTTAAGTTTTTCTTAATATTACACACTTAAATGAGTACACCTTAACTTCCTTTTGTTAATTACATATTTTATTTCATAATTGTTTAAATCATTTATCAACGTTTCGGTGTTGTTTCCCCATTCTCAAGTCTTATTTTTTGAAAACACTCCCACATTTACATTTCATTACTTCACTCCATAGCTTACTGCTATTCGTCTACATGGGATGAAGTAATAAATTATATATACGAGAAAGTGTTTTCAACAAATAAGTCTTGAGAATGGGTAAAAAACCCCAAAACGTTGATAAATGATCTACACAATTATGAAATAAAATAAATAATTAACAAAATGAAGTTAAGGTGTGCTCATTTAAGTGTGTAATTGAATTTCACTATTTTCAGATTAAGTATTCTTGCAATAGAAATTATCACATATTGTACTACAATCACTTCATAATTGTATTCCCTTTTCATCACTTATTTATATATATGTGTGTGTGTGTGAGGTGTGTGTGTGTGTAATGTGCATTCTAATAACTTTAAACCAATTGATCCCTTAAAAAAAAATTTAATAAACATTATTTATAAAAATCAACGAAAATAAAGCATCATACACTAGTGTTACATAACAATCTTACCTAAAAAAAAATCGGTTTTTAAAGTTAATTTGTTAAACAATATCTTTTCACGATTAATTTAATAAAAACAAATCATCTTCTATTAACAAACACCTTAAACTGATTAATTATTAAAAACTTGTGATCGTGAGGTTATAACACTGTTATCCCTCAATGCTACAATAAAAGTTAATAATTCACTTTTACATCTGATTTGTTTTAAAGAAATGCTTTGAAGTTCAGGATATCGAAACATGTTATAATTGGTTAATAATGCAACGTATTTTAGCCTCTAATAACGGTTTCGGACACCTTCGGGTACTTTCGGGTAAAGTCGTTCTGCCTCAATGTTGGACTTTCCTCCTGGTCATTATTAAAAAGGCTTTATCCCGCCGTTTGCTGATTAATATTTCACTTTGTGTTATTTACGTATATCTGTGTCAATGGTCTGAGTAACTATAATACATACAAATTCTCTATTGTTTAATCAGTTATTATTTAGTGATAGACTTTAATCTTATTAATTCAAAATTACAATATCACAGCAATAGAAATAGACATACTACAAATTACCCAATAATTTTTTTTTATAATTGCGAGTAGATTTCATTCGGGATAAAGATTTTCCCGAGAAAAAAAATCCACTTGTGTTTTAAGGTTTCCGGAGTAAGTTTATTTATTTTTTAATAGTGAAATGTTTTTTATTCGCTCAAATAATGCAATAAGAATTGAACGTTTTTTCATTTGAGCCTACATACAAATCATGGATAGCAACCCCAATATTATTTAAATTTATTAAGGTAGATATTCGGGCTAAATAACTTCTTCCATAAAGACTCAAATTTTTTATTACATCAACATGACGTTTCGGGATCTTCTCCCATCTTCAGAAGTCTACAAAGCAAAATAACCTATTTCCATTACATAAAAAAATACTATAGTGAAGTGAATGGATTAAAACGTTATGAAAAATATTATAAATTAGGTGTCCATTGATAACTAAATTTAAAACTATTAAACAACAAATTTAAAATCAAAAGGAGGCATTAAAAACAATAATTAACAATGTTACATGGTAATTGGCTAAAGAAATAAATAAATATTTTAAAATTACCTGGTTAAATATTTTGAACTATCAGCATTGTCACTAATACACTAATTAACTAGGAAAAGTATTAAAAATGTAGTCAATAAGTAAAAACCTCAGAACTGAGCAAGAGTTTTGCTCAGATCTTTGTCCTCAACTGGATTAAGGATTAGACCAATTTATAACTTGTATATCGTTATTGTTATTACATATTAGGAAATTCTTTAAAACATTTTATTATTAAATTAATTTGTTATCAATAGACACCTAATTTATAATATTTTTTCATAACGTTTTAATCCATTCACTTCATTATAGCATTTCCTAATTTAATGGAAATTGGTTATTTTACTTTGTAGACTTCTGAAGATAGGAGAAGATCCCGAAACTTCATGTTGATGTAAAAAATTGAGTTTTTATGGAAGAAATTATTCAGCCCGAATATCTACCTTAATAATTATATATTTATATACCTTCCGTTTTTTTAGAATATATTGATATATATAAATTTAGTATTTGATAGTACTGGTCAGGTAAAGAAATTATTGCTTCCATTGTCTTTGGTAAAGCCTGATTGGTATTAATGTATTTATTTTGTACAAAAAACACGATATCTTGTTATTTTGTAATTGTTTGAAATTTTCTTTCACTTTTTTTTTCAAGTGCCTTTATATATTATTAACTACTTAGCTACAGCTCTTACCACATAAGATCCACTATCAGAAGCTTGATTATCATTCTAATAATTACTTATGATTATTAGGAAGTTATAAAGTGTTCGAGTGATTCGAAAACAGATTTTTGTTAAACTTTTAAAAAAACAATTTTCTACATTTTGAGGGACAACTTTTCTAAGCCCACGTGCACATCTAGATAGAATAATCATTAAAAATGTCATATCTGTAGACATTGTCATTTTAGAGATATCGAGATGGTTACAAAAATGATTGAATATTAAATTCCTTTTATAAATCTAGATATAGAAGTATACTGCTTAGTTTTTAGGGGCCTTATTATTGGTAGCGTTTAGACTAGACTTGTTGAAAAGTTGTGATCTATCCAGAACCGTGAGCTAGCCTTCCATCTGTTAGCTATCAATTGATTTCCTCTAAGACAACATACTTAACACTTGGCTAAATCAAGGAGTTGTCCTGTATCTAATTAATTAGATTTTCATCCCCCTGTATTACAATATGCTCTACTACGGGGCCTTGTTTCCCTTCTCTCTGGTACACTGTTATTAATTTCCAACACTCGCCTGTATGCTTACTTGCTCGTACGGTAATATTATTATCACCTAAAGTCTTGAGGAATATTATAATATAAAATAATGGTATGTGTTAACAGTAATTATAAATAGGAAAATATATAACAGCAAAAGTATTGTTTATAAATTTCTGATACTGACACTACCGCCAAGGGAGAGCGTGTATAATATGATAAAAAAACTATAGGAGTCCCTATAGCTAAATTCATATACATGTCAAAAAAAATATTTTTAAAAGTTGCATATTATTAGTACAAAGTAGTTTATTATTTAAAAATAATCATATTTAAATTAAATGTATAAAGTTTATAGAGCAGATACATGTACTCAATTTTTATCTATCAACAATCTATACCACTACAACCCAGAAAGGGTCTTGGACTCAGTACACATAGAGACTCGTACTGTGTATTGGAGTAACAGTGCTCTGCAAGGAGGTCATTAGGCTGTGATAACACTCTGCCGCCAGGTTTTTTTCACAATTTGGGTACCCACTTTAAGGAGGATGGGTCTGAGCCAGGAGAGATTCCCATAACATACTAGGGTCCCCCCCTCCTCCGGCTGAATTAAACAGAATAAATAATTTCTTTTCTTTTTTTAATTTTTTCGGAAGTTTTTCTAAATATAAACACTTAAAAGAGCACACATTGACTTCCATTTCGGAAGTTTTTCTTAATATAAACACTTAATTAAAAGAGCACACATTGACTTCCATTTCTCACTTAATCACTTTATTTTATAAGATTTTCATATTTGTCGACGTTTCGGGGCTGTTTCCCCATTTTCAAGACTGAATTTTTTTTTTTTTAAACTTTCATTAGTGAATAAAATTACATTATTTAAATGTTTGTCTTTGAAAAATTGACTTCAGCAATTTGTCATAATTATTTTAAAACTAACTAACATTAATTACCTTATTTTTTTCATTATATAATTGCTATTTCATATATCACCCATCATTTTATTTCATAGCACACTGCTATTTGTCATTGGTGTTCATAGGCTCACTGTTTCTATTAATTTTCTATTTTAAAAGTTTGTACCTTTCCAGTATTCCTATGTAATCCTTGTGCTTTTTATTTTTTTTTATTTCTTTTTCTATTAATTATATGTCCTAATTATGGTTTTTGGGCTATTTTTTTATTTATTTTAAAATTTTATCCTATTTATGATATCAATGTAATGTGTTCCTAGGTTTTTTGTATTTGTTTTATAATTTATTGTTCTGCTATTATTTTTGGTAATGTGCATCGCTTCTATTAGTTTTCTATTTCTATTATTTGAGAATAAATTATATTTTGCCACAGCCGGAATTCGAACAGTAGACTAGTGCTCTACCCACAAGACCGCGTCGCTTCCTTATGTATTGTATTATATTGTATTGTTGTATTATACGTATTGAAAAAAACAAAAAAAATTTAAGAATGTTTTATTTTTTTCGGTTGGTAAAAATAGTCCATTACTGAATGTAATAAACTAATGTCATCCACTATTATTCGGATAAGGTAAGTGCAAAAGTTATTGAGATATACCTTTATCTCTTTTTGCTCGGAATCTATAGATTTTTAGTGTATTTATTTTTTCGCTCTTAATGTTTGACTCTAATTTTGTTGGTCAGATCGAAAAATTTTGCATCAAAAATTGAATGGATAATATTTGTTACTACATACCATTTGTCACTAGGACCTATTGTTTAATTAAATTGGTTTGCATGAAAAACACACCAACTTCTTAGCTTTCTTGTTCTTAACATTATTTTTTTTCTAGAAACATTTTTTATTATAATAATCTGTCCTGATTAGGATATTAAATTTACATCAATGATTAAATGTGAATTATGTTATTAGATTGTTAGTGGTATTTTGTGAAGTAAAATATGTGAGTACCTACTCCGCTCTCATTGTTGGTCAGCGAGTCCATCGGACTTGGCCGGGAGGAATCTTCCGAGGTAATTCCCCCGACCATTCTCACATCCGCCGCCCGTAGGAGGCTCCCCATACGCGGTAATGAGATCCGCGCGAGGGATGGTTATAGAGTTCATAGCATCGCGTTGGCTCAAATGTAAAGTTGTTGGTCTCGGTGAGGAACGAATACCGAGAAAGTTGGTATTCGCTGAACCGCCTGGTAGGTGTCCGAAAGGTAAGCCGAAGCGTCGATAGGAGGATTGTGTTAAGGCTGATCTCGGGGGCTTGAGCTTGAACGGTGATCATTGGAGGAGTCTGTGGAGGCGGTATTTGGTGGTATCGGCATCGAACCATCGAGTTTGGTTGGCCTAGTATTATTATTATGTTACTAGATTATTTATTTATCTGTTTACCTCTACTGTCTACTTCATCAACACATCTCTCCCTAATTGTGATAAGCAGAAGATTATAGAAAGCTGTATCCATGGCATATTGTTTTTCCCCGCCAGAGAGAAACTTACATTTTTTATTAATATTGAACATTCTCCATAGCTTTAAGTAAGAAAAAAAAGATGCTTCGAAGAATACCAAATCAGGAGCTCAGAAACCACTGCATTGTATGTTGTGTTTTACTGTGATTTAATCGTTTATCAGTTATGTAAATTGGAAATCTATCGAATGGTGATCAGAAATTTCCATTCCAAACAAGGCATTAAGACTGACTGTGGTTTGAGTCGAGTTTCTTTGTAATGAGCAAAGTGAATGTTTTGAAATAATGCGTACTCTAATAATGCATGCATGTACATAGCTATATAAGGCCATACATACATAATATATATATATATATATATATATATATATATATATATATATATATATATACGTTTTTGAACTAAAGAGAGAAATGCTTTATTTATTTAGCAATGCTGTCCAAATACATCAGGTTGCTTAAATACCACAGCATATTCCATTGCATATTTTCAATTTTTTTTTCTATTCTAATACAAATCTATAATATTTACAATTTTTTTCTCTTTTACTTATTTACATTATTTCATTTTATTTATCTCTACAACTATATTTAAAATTTAGACCTCTGGTGCGCTCATTACATAATCGAAATATTGTAAAATTCACATTGTCAAACAAATGATGGTGGATAATCCCCAGGTTGTCCAAAATCACGTTTTCTGCTAACACCGCAATATCTTTAGCTACATCCGTATAAATATTTTTGCTTTTTTATCGTTTAGTTGGTCATTTCGTCATCGTTTGTTAATGCTGATAAGATGATACAGTTGACCTTTTAGGATATTCAAAATTAAACTTACTTTAGAGGAAGAAAATACAAAAATACGCCATTAAAGACATGTAAGATCATTTCAATCAGAATCGGACTTATGTAATTGAAAAATTAAGAAAAAAACCAGTACCCCTACAATCCATCAAGGGTCTTGGATTGAGTTAAAACAAACTGAGATCCGTAATGTTTCTAGGCCATTAAGTATATGATTAAAAACAGTTCGTACCTTATTTACTTTGCTTATCTTATATTTTATTTTGCCAACCTCAGTTATCTACTGCCTAAGTTATATAGCAGTATCCTTTAATAAACTTTGATTTTAATGTTAAGATAAGACTTTAGTGACAAAGCCCTGCCGCTGAGAAGTTTTTAAATTTGATAATAACCAAAGATGAAGTTATTTACTTACCTCAGCCAGACCAGCCCCACTCCTCTTACATACACACATAGAGTTATGAAGCCGACCCAAGAAGCTAGAGGAGAGGTGAGCTAATTATAGCAGAGGATGGGATATGGTAATCACCAGCCTCAGGTCAGGGGCAGCTATCTTGTCCTTAGTAGCATCAACCAGGTGGCTGTGATAGTGATGGGTAGTCTGTCAGCTCCTCATAGCAATTTGTAATATATTACATCTATTAGCTATTAAATTAATATATAATATATATATATATATATATATATATATTTTTTTTTTTTTTTTTTTTTTTTCTTCTTTTGCTTTTATGGTAACTCCACAGAAGGAGAGTTTATTGATTTTTATATACATTTTCCATGCCTATTCTTAGGCACTCTACACTTAATCTATGTTATATTTCACAAATTATTATTGTTTACATTATTTTGATCTTAATTTTAAACATTAAATATATCGAAAAATAACAAAAATAAAATTAATTTAACATCAATCGAAAAATAACTGACAATAGGCAATAGCTTAAAAATAATGTTAATTAGACATTCCAATATTTTTCAAAATTAGAATAAAGCAGCTAAATATATAAATACAAACAATATGAATTTAGCACAACAAGAATTACAAAGACTGAACTGCCTTTCTACAATCAGTATTAAGTTGGTTGAAGTCTATTTTGTTAACGAAATTTATAAAATATTTTTTAAATTTTGTCATTAGTCTCTGTTCTGTTTCTGGCCAAGTCCCGTGCTCTAATATAACGTCCTGTATAAGTTTAGCTATATATATATATATATATATATATATATATATATATATATATATATATATATATATATATATATATATATATATACACACACACACACATATATATATACTTTGATTGATTATTTCTCGACCGTTGATAATTTAAGCTCTCTACTGTTTCGAGAAATGTTCTCATGCCTTGACGAAAAATCGAACATTATAATTGTTTATAGAATAATTAATAGATGATGTTATTGTTAGAGAGAATGCCTTGAACAATGAATATATATATATATATATATATATATATATATATATATATATATATATACATATATATATATATATATAATTTTGTGACAGAGAGGTATTGTAAAAAAAAAATATTTATATCTTTTACAATACCTCTCTGTCACAAAATTTTTCATACCTCTTCTCTCAGTGTGTAGCGTGGCCTTAATTTAAAAAGGGTGCAGCTAGTTAGCAAAGGTGCTGGACGCTTGGGCGAAACACCAAATTATTGGACATTGTAGTTTTATGGCCAGGCTGTTGGCCGTACGAAAAAAAGGTTGAAACCCATTAATTTTTAAAGAGTAATCAATTTCTGTATTCAGACTTTAATTTCGATGTACAAGGTGGCCTAAAAGACACTTTTTTATTTTTATTTTTAAATTGGTTACTAGACAAACGCTCTAAACTTTCACTTAACTACAAAATACTCATCTACATGACCATCATAAGATCTATCTGAACTTACGGAGTAGAGCTATGGGGCTCCACTAAACCATCAAATTCTTCCTGTATCCAATCCTTACATTCCAAAAATCCTAAACGCTCCTTATATTGTCACGAATAAGCTTATCCATAAAGACCTTAATATTCCCTTTGTAGCTGATTTGGCACGAATCAGGTATGAATCCTTCCATGACAAACTTCACTCCCACTCTAACCCACTAGTTTGAATCCTTGCTTCCTCTTCCATTCCCGACAATCCTCCGAGGCGTCAGAAAAGAAGATTCCAGAGACCTTCTTGTTTAGATTGATTACTAGAGTGCTGCCAATGGGCAGATTCTCTTCACGTTTTTCATGTACACTATCTTCTATCAGCATATTTACTTGATGTATTATAGTATACAGTTGTAAATTTCAATAAAATAAAAAAATTTAATTGTAGCCCTATGATTTGACGTAGTAAATTGATTCCACGTCCTATTTTTAGCAACATTTACTTAGGACACTTTTTTTGATAAGAGCAACCGTATAAAAGAATTTTTATACGTGGTTTTTCGGCAAACCAAAACCTTCCTTATCCATATAAGAGAAGTAGTTACAATACACTTGACAATTCAAAAACATAAACGAAATCCATAAAAATTTTAATTCTAAATATTACAATTAGTTACTTTTACTATTTATGTTTGTATGTAATTATGTATTACAAAAACTTTTTTAAAAATTATTTATGGGTATGTTGGTTTAGTAAAATATTAAATAAATAAAAAGTAGAAAAAATAATTATTAACAAATTCATAGCATCAGGTGATAATTTATTTTAACGATTTATGTGAATTAAAGACAATAATATATTCATGAAGTATAAGAAAACATTTAAAACAAAGAACCTGGAATTTATAGGGACAACATTTAAAAAAAAGATCAAGAGATAAAAGGAAAATAAAAATTTTTTTCTCGTAAACCGGCACGAACCCGCAGGTAATTATTAATGGAAAGTAAACTATAAAGGTAACCTTCTAGTTAATTTATGTGGTGGTAGATTTCTGGGCGATTTTGAGCAATGTTTTTATGAATGTTTAATTTTTTTTTATTTTATGTTTTTCATTACTAACAACTTTAAGGATCTCTAACAGTTTAAGCAGCATAAACTTAAATTATGATAACAAAGTTAAATTATGGAAATAATGATGATTTATTAATTTTGGTTCATCATAATAGTTGTGGTATATATTTTTTTCTTTTTTAAAGGACATTTTCCATGAACGGTCGTATTATTAAGAAATCTTGGGTGAAAATTTTCAATTAAAAAAAAAAAAAAAATGGTGATGGACAATGATAACAGAAACTAAGAAGAACAGCTTAGTAAAAAAAAATGGGGAAATTAGAACTTTTAAATATTGGTCCTAGGTCCACCGAATAGTTCTAGTGCCTGTCTCGCCATCGCTCAGAAGGGGGGGGGTGTACAGGTAACAGTGTATCCCTCGGGAAGATCATAAGAAACTTGATGTCGAATCATAAGGAAAAAAAAATGGTGATGGACAATGATAACAGAAACTAAGAAGAACAGCTTAGTAAAAAAAATGGGGAAATTAGAACTTTTAAATATTGGTCCTAGGTCCACCGAATAGTTCTAGTGCCTGTCTCGCCATCGCTCAGAAGGGGGGGGGTGTACAGGTAACAGTGTATCCCTCGGGAAGATCATAAGAAACTTGATGTCGAATCATAAGGAAAAAAAAATGGTGATGGACAATGATAACAGAAACTAAGAAGAACAGCTTAGTAAAAAAAAATGGGGAAATTAGAACTTTTAAATATTGGTCCTAGGTCCACCGAATAGTTCTAGTGCCTGTCTCGCCATCGCTCAGAAGGGAGGAGGGTGTACAGGTAACAGTGTATCCCTCGGGAAGATCATAAGAAACTTGATGTCAAATCATAAGGAAAAAAAAATTAGGACATTCATTAATATAAATTGATACTTTTAATTCTCCATTTTAAGCAAATTATTCCAAGTTATTTATTCAAAAGCAGGCATATTTGTTGAGGAGTCCGGTTGTGTGAATCTACCCCGCTATCGTGCAGCACTACTATTCCACACTATCGCTGTCACTACAACAAACACTGGGACGACTGCAATTTCCGGCCCCCATATTGACACTAGCCGACCAGCCAACCCCTACCTATTATCTAATGCTCTCTATTACTATCAACAGTCTCAGCTTTGTTCTGTCACTGTGATCGGTATTTAATTGCACTTTGGTTTTCTTTATAAGTTATTACCACAAAGCAATATTTAATAGAAAGTGTGGATTATTTTAAATAAAACGAGAATATATGTGTGTGTGTAAGTATAATCGTTAGGGCACAGATTTTATGTACCTTTTTCGTTTTTAAATAATAATAATTAAATTTTAATATTTGAATCATTGATTTTCCATCTAGCAAACTTCACCAGAAGACCAGAAATCTGTTATTTGTCTATTATTAAATCCGCTTCTTTATGTTGTTTGTTTATTTAACGTCCCTTTATGCTACTGAGGCTAATCGGACGATGCTACAGTGGGAGTCCTTGATTTTGCCTATTTGATTTTGACATCCCACTGGCTCGGGACTACCTTTTCAAGTCCCCTCCTAATGAAGGCATAACTAAGGATTTTTTACTTCCATTAAAAAATCCTATGCCCTGATATATCAATATCACCAAAATCGCCACCGTTTCTGCTACTAATCATATATTTCGTCTTATCGGTATTTAATTCGAGTCCTATTTCTTTACCGGTTTCTATTAACACACTTGTATTTAGTTGTATGGTTTCCATGTCTTCAAACCGGAATCTTGTCACCCATATTTAAGCCTTTCTCGGTACACATCACCTTGTCTATGACATATTCTAAAGATATATTTAACAAAACAGGTGAAAGGGAGTCACCCTGTTTCAAACCCGATCGCACCTCAAATCTCTCGGAGTAATTATTACGGATGTGGAACGTGGCCGCTTACTTTGAAGGATAAACAACGGCTTAAGGTTTTCGAAAATAAGGTACTGTGCAAAACATTTGGTCCGAAGAGAGATGAGGGCACTGGGGAGTTTAGAAGGTTGCACAACGCGGAATTGCGGAACTTGTATCCTGTGAATATAATTGAGTTGATAGCATCGCGGAGACTCAAATGGGCGAGTAAAATTGTTGGGCTCGGTGAGGAACGGATTCCGACAAAGTTGGTATTTGCTGATCCGACTGGTAGGCGTCCGAAAGGTAGACCGAAGCGTCGGTGGGAGGATTACGTTAAGGCTTATCTCGGGGGCTTGGGCTTGAACGGAGAACATTGGCCGAGTCTGTGTAGACGGAATATGGTGGTATCGGCATCGAACCTTCGGGTTGGGGATAGGAGGCAGTTATGCTAGCCATCCTGCTACACGTGATCCATTTGCTTATTTATTATTATTATTATTATTCCTTTTTTTTTGCTTTAAAATCTACAAACTATTTTACTATATTGGTGACATTATTTTTACGACATGAAAAAAATTGTTTTAATAAGAATACTAACTTATATTCATACGAAAATATTTTATGATTGGAACGAAATCAACTTCATAATACATACCTTTCGAAAAGAACGCGAGTGTTTTTTAAATTATAAAACCGTTATAAAAAGTACAAATTTTATTTAATATCTCTCAAAAAATGCTTAAGCCTCTGTCGTAATATTAAGTAAAACAGTTCGACTGTTTGCTTGAAGCTATAAAGTATTACTGACTGCATTTAGTTCTGACATCTCTCCCGCTATGAAATGCATCTCTATGTTTTTGTTGTGAGATCTCTCTGAATGGAGCGCAAGATGTCGGTCCACTTAGTGAGTGTCCACTCTTAGTTATGGTAAAAAGGTGCATTGTATTGACTTTATTACTTCACAATCAAGCACAAATCACGAATGAAAAATAATCAGTAAGCCCAAAGTACAGGATGATTCAATAGATAATTAAGGACTAGATGTTGCCCGCGACTTCGTCTGCGTCAATTTCTGTTATTCTGATCGCGATTAAGAAGTTTTTTTAATAGAATATATTTTTAAGTACTTCTGTATAAATAATATTTTTATTTCCTTTTGGCAGGAGAACATACTGATTTTCTCCGCAACCCGATATTAACAATGCGACATATATGTAGTTGTCCGTGTGAAAGGCAGTCTTGACGTAAATCGATTCTTAAGTGTTTAAATGTTTGCCCCTGTGATTTATTGGGGAGCGGCGTGGTCTACTGTGCTCGGAGTCCTGGGTTCGAATCCCGGTTATAATGGAATATTATTTATTCTGTTATTTCAGCTGGGGGGCGATCCTGGGGTATGAAGGCCCTCCTGGGGCAGACCCAGCCTCTATAAAGTGGGTACCCAAAATAGAGAAATCTGGCGGCTGAGCGTGATCTCAGCCGAATCACCTCATTGCACGGCCGTTGGCCTAGGAACAGTGCGAATCTCTATATGTACTGAGCCCAAGACCACCGACCCTTCAAGGGTTATCGTGGCACTGGTTTTATTTATTTTTTTATGATTTATTAATTTTCACGGCAAAAGATAACTTAACGAGAAATTGTATAATTTTAAAATTAAATGGTTAATCATTTGGAGTGATTGGGATGCGAGTTTAATTAGCCCCATTTTTCCCACATGTTCCACTGATTCTTCACTCCTAGTGGTCACAGCGTGATGTGATATCGTAATCGCCTATAGCCTTACTCAATAAATGGACCTTCAATTCGAACCTGTAGTTCTGAGATTAGCGCGTCCAAACAAACTCGTCAGCTATAAACCTTATAAAATATTAGTATAGATTAATGGTTGTGTGATTCGTTGTCAGATGTTCTCTGTTGACCTTTGACCCTATAAACATCTACTGCCAGGAACGACTAAGAAGGACCGCGCGAGCCCAGTGCTGACCTCTTTTGGTAGAAATGACTTTATTTTCCGCTCCATTAGAAGAGTGATCTAGCCACCACTGGCACCGCTTCACCTCCGTCCTATCTCGTCCCATAAACCTTTTCTAAACTCATTCGTTTTGGAATTGTGGGAAATGAAGTGAGTCAGGGGAGCAAGCCATCTTACTGGCTTTAAAGTCACATAAGTAAATATGTCTAGGTTATAAATAATGTATATTCTATACCCAAGGCCGTGGTTTCGAACCCGACAGATGGCTCTAGGATGTTCAAAAGGCAATAAGGAATCCTTGGTTATGTCATCTTAATGACGAAAATGGGTAATCTTGTGCAATGTCACGCACTCGCTAAAGATCCCTATCCTAAGTAAACCTGGATAGGCAAGATTTAGGACTCCCACTGTAGCATCGTCCGATCTGCCATTGTAGCATAAAGTGGCGTTAAATTAATAAAAAATAAATAAAAACATGGGAATTTCCTACAATAATTTTACAAGGTGTAATTAATAATTTTCGTTTGTTTCTGTACCCTAGCTACAAATGTATTCATATATAGAACAATATATATCTCACTACGTCCTGTCAAATGGTTTTATCGAGTAAGAATATAGAATAGGCCGATAGTTTTGGGGACACAAAGGTCAATGCCGATAAAACTAAATACCGCATCGTCCGATGATCACTGTTCCAGCCCAAGCCGCCAAGATCAGCCTTAGCACGATCCTCCCATCGAAGCTTCGGCCTACCTTTCGGACGCCTACCAGTCGGTTCAGGGAATACCAACTTTCTTGGATACCGTTCCTCACTGAGCCCGTTTTAGTCTCCGCAATGCTATCGGCTCAATTATATTCACATTGTACAAGATCAGCAATTCCGCATTGTGCAACCTTCTAAACTTCCTAGTAGTCTCATATCTTATTGGACGAAATATTTTAAGCAGTACCTCATTTTCGAAAAAATTAAGTCGTTGTTCATCTTTCAAAGTAAGCGGCCACGTTTCACATCCGTAAAGAACCGTCGGAAGAATAATAGTTTTTTAAATTCTAACCTTTAAGTTTTTAGACAGAAACCGAGAGCTAAGTAATTTCGAAACTGAATAATAATACGAATTTCCAGCCTTTAACCGAGAATTC
Organism: Piezodorus guildinii; assembly: GCA_023052935.1. Lineage (NCBI taxonomy): Eukaryota > Metazoa > Arthropoda > Insecta > Hemiptera > Pentatomidae > Piezodorus > Piezodorus guildinii. The sequence goes on from CM041294.1 coordinate 177,860,351, forward strand.
ATTTCCTCCTAGATTTAATTTTTTTTTGTTATCATTGAACCTAAAATAATAAATTACTCTACGTTTTCAAAACTTTGTGCTGATATATCAATATCATCAAGTTTATTACCGTTTCTGCTACTAATCATATATTTCGTCTTTTCAATATTTATTTCAAAATGGGACTCGAAATAAGATGATATTTATTCCTAGTTTTTGATCTAACAGGTTAAATAATAACGACAATAATAAGATTGCATTGGTATTAATATTTAGGTTGTATAGTTGACCGTTAAGGTGGTTACAGGAAGGCATAATGAGAAGTCAGTCTAGGAAACAAGCTTTTCAATGTGGCCGGTATTTAAATGACAGTTTGACAGCTCTAAGATATCAAGCTTAAAGCTGTTACAGATTTTTGATGGACTAAATTGGACGTCCTTCTTAACAAGCTCCTTACATCGCATGTCGGACGGACGTAGAATCGTTTCGATACAGTATATATAATTTACTCGGCTTTGTGGTTAAAGTATAAAAAAGGAAATCGTAAAGTAAAAAATCTGGTGCGCGCAACAAACGCCTTTCACTTACCTCCGTTGTTAAAATCAATTTAAGAATTTTTGAATACATTTAAAGATACAAATAAATTGTTAAAGAATTAATTATTTTGAATTACAATAGATACATGTCTTTCATTAAATAATCTATTATATTTTTATCTGCAACAATCAGTTAGTTTTATCGGCTTTTTATCACTCTTTATTAACTTTTACGAGGTTGAGTATAAGAAGATATTTTTTCTAAAATCTATCCAACGGTATATTATAAATCAATAATACTATTCTTGTGTTCAAAAATTGCATAAAAAAATATGTTTCCACTTTTCCCCTTCAGTTGTTAATCAAATGAACGCAACTCGCATATTTACCCGTTAGTTATCAATGCTAATCAGATGATATACCAATTTTTTTTAAATCTACAAAATTAAAGGTACTTTAGCGGAAAAAAATAATAATAATAATTAAAATATCGGCATTTAAGCCCTGTCAGGACATTTCAATTATAATTAAACCTACATCATATTAAAGCCTATCAAATTTTACATCGATATATAGAGTTTAATTAAACTCGTTAGAGCCGTTTAGGGGGAAATCGTAAAAATTCGCATAATGCATGGTATAAAGTAGATCTTCCAGTCAGCTGATTTTGATAAAATGTTTTTGAAACATCTCAGGCATGGAGTTGTCGTAAATATGAAATTTCAGTTTCATAGAATTTTTCGTTTCCGTGCTAGGCTCACCACAAACATTCGGACAAACAGACACCAACTCACATACCCAGACCTTTTTGCGGGACTTTTTTGTTTGGACTCAGGGGACCCTAAAACGTGTATTTCCGTTGAAAACTTTTTTTTTTTTTTATTATTTTTATTGAGATATATTACAATTTGTTACAAAATGAACAATAATAATATTGATAAGAGACCACATTCATACTATATATACAGAAAATAATAATAATGGTCAAATTACATAAAATAGAACATAAATAAATTCATATATATATATATATATATATATATATATATATATATATATATATATATATATATACAATAAAATAATAATAATAAATAAAAAACAAAACAAAAACCTATTATTGAGATAAATAAAAAGTTGGCAAATAAATAAACATCTTACACACAATCATAACTATATACAATGTATACAATTGCTAAAGGGACCCCAGCAAGCGCTTTTCCCTCCACTTGTGGAGGAAAAAGCGGAATCCAAGAGATCCCAGCGCCTCTATCTCAGCCGCATCACTGGTCTGAGCCAGTGGAGGCTGAGTTAGGGCGCTGTAGCCACAAACATACCGTACATGAGTAGAGGATCTGACCATTGTCAGAACTCCAGTTTAAATGTTTACAATAGTTGTCGTGGCCACTGCCGTTTCAATCTTCGAGGAGGATTGTAGGGATGGGTGGTGCTGGATAGGGATTGCGCTAGAGGGTTAGGATGATGACTAAGGTTCTGATGAAATTTGGAAAATTTGGATGGAACCAGGTCTAAAACAAACGGAATATTAAGGTCATAGTGTAGGGTACAGTTGGTAACGTAATAAGGAGCATTAACTATTGTTCGGAGGACTTTGGATTGGAAGGATTGGATGCGTTTGATGTTAGAATGTTTAGCTGTTCCCCACAGTTCAAGTCCGTAGGTCCATATAGGTTTCAATACTGTCTTGTATATTAGTAATTTGTTGTCAACTGTAAGATGAGATTTTCTGTTTAGTAGTCTGTATAACTGGCCGAATCTGCGGTTGAGTTCTTTTCTTTTTAGTCTTGTATGTGGGTTCCACGTCAGTCTTTTGTCTAGTAAAAAGCCGAGATACCGGACTGTGTCTGAGGAAGGAAGCGGTATGGAATTGAAATTAACCGTTGGACAGGATTTGCGTCGAAGGGTGAATGTGACGTGAGTGCATTTGCTTTCGTTCACCTTAATGCGCCAAGCATTGCACCAGTCTTCGACAAGGGAAAGGTGCTTTTGGAGATTTAGCGATGCTGCTTCAGGATCGGAATTGGATGATAAAATGGCTGTGTCATCAGCAAATGTTGCCAGAAAGGTATTGGGATCGGTAGGGATATCGGCGGTGAAGAGGATGTAGAGGACGGGTCCTAAGACGCTGCCTTGAGGAACACCGGCCTCAACAGTATATTGTTCGGAAAATTCGGAACCACAGCGAACTCGGAAGGAGCGGTTGGATAAATAGGATCGGAGGATTAGGTATAAGGATTGAGGTAAATGGGTTTTGAGCTTAAAGAGCAGTCCCGGGTGCCACACCCGGTCAAAAGCTTGAGCTATGTCCAGAAAGGCACCCGAACAATACTCCTTGCACTCAAGGGCGGAGGAAATGTGGTCTACAACTCGGAGTCCTTGCTGAACCGTGGAATGTTGAGGACGGAATCCAAACTGGTGTGAAGGAAAATTGTGAAATTTGGCTAGGATTCGTTTTAATAGGAGTTTTTCGAAGATTTTGGAGAGGATCGGAAGAAGGCTAATAGGTCTATAGGATGACGTACAGTTGGATGGTTTGCCTGGTTTTAGGAAAAGGATGATAGTCGAGTGTTTCCACAACAGAGGGAAATAGGTAGTGCGTAGGATACAGTTATAGATATATGTAAGGAATGTAATGGCTTTAGGTGGAAGTTGTCTTAGGATTTGAGGAGTAAGGAGATCGTATCCAGGGGATTTACGGAGAGGAAGCTTTTGAAGCAGATATTTTACCTCAGAGGGATTGATTGCTTTAGGTGGTAAGGAAATTGGTATCGGTGACGTAAGGAACTCTTCAACTATTGCGGTATGGGTTGGATTGAGATCAGAATGAGGAGTGAATACCTTGGAAAGGTGTAGTGCAAATTCCTGGGCCCTATCTTTGTCAGAAGCAGCCCAGGAATTATCACTACGCCGGAGAGGATGGGATATCAGGGGGGATTTTAGAATTCTCCTCGTGACATTCCACAAGGAATTGTCACGAGTCGAGAGAGAGGAGAGGTAAGTATTGTAGGATTGGGATCGGAAGATCGCCAACTCCCGCTTTAATTTTCTACAAAAAAAGTTATAGGAGCGGCGATCCTCTGGGTGGCGGGTGCGTTGCCATAATGTTCTGGCTCGGCGTTTGCTGTTGATGAGGTCTGTCAGGTGTTGTGGTAAATGGCTTTTATAAGGAATTATTTGGGATTGTTTGGGAGAGGAGGCAGTCCAGGCGGCTTGTTGAATAGCGGTTGTAAAGGAATTTACGGCGTCGTCAAGGTCATTTGGGGTTTTGAGAATCACTCTGAGGTCAATATCATTAGTGAGGATTTCGCGGAAGAGGTTCCAGTTGACAGGGCCTCTAATGAATGACGGTGGGATAGGTTTAGGAATAGGTGTTATGGATACATTTAGAATCAATGGACTATGATCAGAGGATAGTTCATCAAGGCGAGCTATGGAAAAATTAAGAGAGCCTAATCCGCTGTGGATGAAGAAGTCGAGGATGTCAGGATTACGGCTAGGATCTGTTGGCCAGTAGGTAGGAGAATCGGGAGGTAGGAGATGAAAGCGTCGGGAGTTGAGTGCAGACTGCAATGTCCCTCCACGAGAATTGGTGGTTCTAGAACCCCACTGTTGGTTCTTAGCGTTTAAGTCTGCACCCAAAATGAAGTGATTACCCAAGTAGTTGAGAAAGGATTCAAATTGGGCAGAGGAAATGGGATGTTTAGGAGGGCAGTATGCTGATGCGATGATAAGCGGAAAGGAAAAGGTTTTGATAACAATGGAAGTTGCTTGTAGGTAATCGTGGGCGGAAATTGGGTGTAAGTGATGGGTGAGGGATCGGCGGAGTATGACAGCAGTACCGGCATGGGCTTTGCCGTCTGGATGGTCTGTCCGGTATGTCGTGTATCCTGGTATTTTAAAGTACTGTTTAGTGGTTAGTCTAGTTTCAGTAATGAGTGCAACATCAATGTTTTTGTCTTGCAGTAAGGCTGTAAGTTCGTCAGTGTGAGTTCTAACACCATTCGCATTCCAAAGGAGAATGGATAAGGAATTAGGTGAGGTCATTTATGGTTTTTTTAAGGCAGGAATGAGATTTGATACGAGATTCGTAAGGAGTGATATTAGGGGCATAACAAGGGATTTAATTTCGGAGATAAAGGATGTCATCAAACTGGTAAGGTCTGTGGCATTTGAAGGAGGAGGGATATGAGAGATTTGCGGTTGATTAGGATTTTTAGGATTGGTTACATTTTGAGGAAGAGGTATATGTGGAATGGATTGAGGTACATTCTGTAGTTCCGGCAGGGCCACGGCTTCAGTACTTAGATTCCCACCTCCAAGTAGGTGGGCAAATGATACATTGGCATCAATAAGTTTTGAGGGTTCTCTTCTGTTTCTTACTTGTCTTGCTGTTTCATCCAGTACTTGAGGTTTTTGAAACCTGGTCCTCAGTTCCTTATAAATTTGGCATCCTTTATAGTTGGCTGGGTGGTCCTTGAGGCAATGAGCACATACAGCTGGTGTTGATTTTGGTTTTGTACACTCCACAGACTTGTGCTGTTCACCGCATTTCACGCATCGAGGTATGTGATGACAATAACTTTTAGTATGACCATATGCTTGACAGTTATGGCACTGAACTATCTCCTTCTTTATGTAAGGTTTTTCAACTCTTACGCTGGTATAGTACAATCTATTGAGGTCATAGATTTGTTCAACTCCTTCCGATGGCTCCAAGTCCACGAAAAAGAGAGGTAGTGGAATTTTGTCCTTTAGGACATTAGTGACTTGCCGCACTTTATAGCCTATCTCCGTTAATTCTTCTTTAATAGCTTCAACTGGTGTCGAGGGGTGTAAGTTTCTAATTACAACCCTTAAAGCTCTCTCTTGGCGTAGCTGGTAGGTATGGAAATCCGCTTTGGTATCAGTTAGATATTTCACTATTTTTCTATATGTCTCGGCAGTAGTAGGAGATATTTTGGTGTCATTAATTCTACTCATACAGTAGTAGCTGGTAGAATCGGTAATTTTGTTCAATTGTGTACACAACAATTGGAAATTTTTAATATTTTTGACAAATATTGGAGGGGGTCGTGGTTCACTAGGTATAGGAGCAGATTCCATGTTTTCTTTTTCGTTATGTAAAATCTGAAAAGGATTTGGGGTGAAAAACGGTGATTCGTCAGTCATCCCTTGTGACGATGTGCCAGGTTGTGGTTCAGATTCTGAATTAGTACCCGAAGGGGTTGCTTGTAATCTTTTATTAGTATCACGGCGAGGTCTTTGTTTCGTAGGAGACGGGATTGAACCACTAGATCTAGATCTTTTAGTTGTAGCTTTGGAGGACATTACTTGATGATAATATCGCATTTCATGTAAGGAAAATAATTAAATAATAACCAGATGTTGGGGAAAAAAATAATAACTTAAGAAAAGTTAAGCAAGACCAGCCTTGCCTAGTTATTGGCAATCAGCTGATATGAAGAGGTGACTCAGCATTCACTTTACGGTGCAAATTGTAGTCCAACTTACCGTTGTTTGCTCCAATATTTACTGTTGTTGTTATCCTGAAGCCTGGTGATGTTTTCAAGACTGTTCTGAAGTGATATCCAACTGAAAAAGCAAGAAATCTAAGAGCCGACTTGAAAGATGACCGCTATACTCATGCGCATGCGCAGAACTCCCCGTTGAAAACTGGAATTCGAAAATTTTCAGGATCGCAATACTTTCCCTTACTATATATTTAATATATAGGTAAGTGATAGCAAAAATGAAATTAGCTTGAGATTGCTTTTTCCTATTTGTTTATTAGCTATTGTTATAATTTATTTTTTCTTTATTTCATATCATTTGAGAATTGACTTGACTGTATGTATCTACACTCACCGGGACCTTGATCCATGTTTTGAATGTGATGGCCAGTAGGTATTCCGATATATATACGTACATAACCCTCAATAACAAGGCAATAAATTTAGTGACACCCGTTCGGAAATTGCCTCAAATGCATGAGATTTATTGAGGACATGGCGCAAGTACTTTAGTCACTCGGGCAGGATTCAGTGTTACCAGAACCAATTTGGCTTTCAAATGCATGATTATGATAGGAAATGTTAGTCATTTGTCCAGCCTTTACATATTACTTATTTTAAATTACATTTGTTCGATAATCATAATATGAAAAATCTGGTGCGTACAACAAACGGCTTTCACATAGCTCCGTTATTTATATCAATTTATGAATTTTTAGACACAATTAGAACAAAAATAAACTGTTAAACAATTATTTACATTGAGTTTTAATATTTTATCAAATAATCTATTATATTATTGTCAGACAACAATCAGTTTGTTTATTATATTACACATTTATATTACTGTTTTTCATGTTAAAAAATACAAAAAAATATTTTTCTCTTTCTTCCTTAAGCTATATATTCAATTCGTTCAAATTATAAATGTATCCGTTATATATAAACGCTAAAAATAATATATGGTTACTTTTATATTATCTACAAAATTAAATACATTTAATTAATTTAAAGGATTTTTTTATTTTGCGCGGTAATATCGGCCCTGCCCGACTGTTTCAATCAAAATGACACCTACATGATATTAAAGCCGTCCGATTTTCACATCGATATAACAAGATTAATCCAAATCGTTAAAGCCGTTTCAAATGATCTTCAGGTTAGCTGATTTTGATGGAAAAGTTACTGTAACATCTTTGAGCTATGGTCGTCTTAAATATGAAATTTCAGTTTCACACCACTTTTCGTTTACGTGCGGGAGATTACCACACACACAAACACTCACATTACACACAGACCCCCCTTCCCTCTCCCCCACACACACAGACCTTTCTGTGGGACTTGGTCATATGGACTCAGGGGACCCTTAAATGTGCATTTCGTTGAAAACTGGAATTCTAAATTTGTCTCAATACAATTAGTAAGTGAAAGTAAAAATTAAACCCTATATAAGCTATATATAATGTATATATAATATATACTATATAGATATATATATTTATATATATAATATAAAACAATAATAAAGAATGTAGATTTTCCGCATCACATTAAAACTATAAGCAATCTCCATTTGAAATACATAAAGCAGCGAGCCAAGGCAAACACTGAAGGTGCTTGGGAATAAAGACAAGGTCGGTTCCGCATTCTCGAGGAAGCTTCCAACGTGAGGGAAATATCGATGAAGTTTATTCTCTAGTTAGGGTTTATCATCCCTCTTCTTTAGGGATGGTAAGGGGTGGGTTAGGGGTGGTCGGGGTGGTCTGGGGTGGATCGGCGGCCACTAGAATGGCAAATCCAAGCATTTCAGCAACATTGCTTCCATCTCTTTGCCTTCCATCCTCGTTCGATTGAAGAGCAACATTAAATCTCATTTCAAAGTCCCTAAATGTCCTGATAAAATCTAAAAAAGAAAGAAAAGAGTATTCTTCTTTTGAATATAAATAACCTAATCAAATTGTTTTCTCCTTAAATCGTCCAGAACTACGAGGAATTCACAATCATCTCAGATTTTAATAACAAATCGGTACAATCGTGCCCTCCATAGAGATTAAAGAGCAAATTTTATCATCCTCTCTCTCCTCTAATTTCCAACTGGAGCCAACCCAAGTTTAGAGTTTTTTTTTTTTTTAATCCTCGGAGCTCACAGAGAGCCTCGTTTAAAACATTTAAAAAATATATATATTGTTTTTTAGAGACTAAGTTGTAAGAAACATTACACATTTCTATTAATATAATAACGTTTTAGTGATCGTGTAATATTTTATTTTATATAAAAGGTGATATTTAACATGGAGGTATCAATTTATACAGCTTGGGCACTTGTTACCTCAGTAGCATGGCCTAACAAACTCCCCGAGTCCTATCAGTAGGATAAGGAAATATTTAAATAGAAGATGTCCGTTTACTAAAGTAGCATTTTCTTACTTGATTATAATTCAGTCTTTACTAAAATTTCAAATTATAATATTCCTATACGTTTATTTTACGAGTTTAAACTCGGGCAGAATTGGCCAAAAGGTTAGGAACATAGACCAAGCGTGTGTCGAGTTATTGTTTTAACAGTGGCTATAAAATTTCTAGAGGGGAAAATGCAGAAGGGACTTTCTGAATACCAAAGTTCTCACTCAGTATATTCATTTTTCTACTGATAGGCTTTTTAAGGAACTCTGTAATTACAATGATATCTAATGTTTTTCTAATTGACAATATGTAAAGAGGTTATGGGCTCACATATCGGTTTGTGCTGGACCAAAAGTTTTAATTTAGATTTACGAAATTAAAAACTAAAGTTGAAAATAGAATTTAACTTTCAAACAGTGTTTACCACCTTTGAGGTATTCCAAACGAATTAAACTCACCGTAGCATTGTTAATGAGTTTCACGGATTGAAACAACTTGTTGCTTCTTTATTCGAGTAATCATCAATTTTGGCCGTTCAATTCATCAATTCCTCGTGGACTCTCGCTATTTTGTACGCTTATGTTTCACGTGCCTTTCACAAATTTTCTTAAAATGCCGTTTTTAAAATATTGAAAATAAAGCTTGTTGTTTTGACATTGTGCTACAATAGTCAGGTGCCATGTGCTAAAGTTGGACCTACGATTTATAAAATTAATGACTTTAATAGAAGGCTGTGGCTTGAAGAATAGGGTAACTGGCCAATTTGGAGTAATTTATGTCTCACTGTTTTAATTTTATTACAAGTGGGTCGTTTCAGTCGTATTTTCTAAATTTATAAATTCTAATGGTTTCAAATTGTCCTGATAATCATGATTTAGATAAAGAAAAGAGGTATGAAAATTGTTTTATCTATTACTTTCATATACTATATATAGTAAGTGAAAGTTTTGCGATCGTGAAAATTTTCGAATTCAGTTTTCAACGGAAATGCTTAATGGTCTCCTGAGATCCAAATAACCAAATACCGTAAAAAGGTCTGTGTGTGTGTGGTAACTCCCGGCGGAAACGTAAATCCTATGAAACTGAAATTTCATACTTAAGACAACTATACGCCCGAGATGTTACAAAACCTTATTCATCAAAATGAGCTTACCAGAAGAGCCACTTTATACCATGCATTTTGCATCTTTTTTCGATTTTCTCAAAAACTGTTCCGACGATTTTGATTAAACTCGCTATATCGATGTAAAGTTTAATAGGTTTTAACGTCATATAGGTTTCATTTTGATTAAAATAGTCTAACAGGGCTTAAATGCCGATATTTAAAATTTTCTTCTTCAAAACTACCTTTGATTCTGTTGACTCAATAAAAATAACCATATTATCTTGTTACCACCCTTGACAAACAGGTAAATATATAAATTGAATGAATTCGATACCCAACTAAAGAAGAAAACAGAAAAAACATAATTTTTTAATGCAATTTTTCGTTTTTGAACATAAGAACAGAAATATACATGTATAATATTCTGTTGGAAAGCTAAAGATTTTAGAAAAAATATTATCTCATACACAAGCTTTTAAAAGTCAATATAGAGTGATGAAAAGCCGATAAAACTAACTGATTATTTAAGATAATAATATAATAGATTTTTTAATAAAATACATGTTTCTATAGAAATTCCATTTAATTATTTCTTTAATGATTTCACTTATTTTTATCTTATACTGTACTTGAAAATTCTTTAATCAATTTTAAAAACGAGATAAGTGAAAGTCGTTTGTTGCCCGCCCCAGATTTTTTTTTATTTTAAAACATTTCATCCTGATTTAATAAGGAGAAAGTTGGCGGAAAGGGTACTAAGTACGTAAGTACTATTCAAGGTTCAGTTTGGTTGTACCAATATCAGTACCTCACTCGGTTTCCCGTGGTGCTATTTCCAAACAGGTTTATACCTTTCATGGCGATCCGGACCCTCGAGTCCTGGAAATAACTCGTAAAGTGATCATGAAAGGACGGACTTTGAGAAGTCGGGGTCGAGTTGGGGCTTTGACGAGCCAGAACAAAGTGCTCTTTGGGCCGTAGCTCGCCCCTCAACATATTTGCCCTGTCCAAATTAGTATTACAGAGTGTTCGCTGTTAGTCCAGTTGTAATCCTAGAATAGCAGTTCTACTTCATGCCAATCGATGGCGAACCTTTTACAGAGATTGAGTAACCGTGTGCAAAACATATCATATATTAAATAGTTGACCGAGTGTGTTTGAAACAAAGGATCTTGTATAGTACTTGTTACGATCTATAAATTATTATAAACAATAGTAATTGCAATGAATGAGTATTTCCTCTATTACCAGACAAAAGTGGACACAAGTAAAACAAAAAAATAAAATAAAATTAAAGTAAACGATTAAAATTTATTTATAACTATTTAGTCACCCCTGCTTCGGACTGGTAAGTTTGGTGTAAGTGTGGTCTGCGTAAAAAAATGCACTTTTTGTTTGAGTTTATCGAGAAACCAAGAATCGCGAGAGGATTTCATCTATAAGCAACGAAGAGAAAAAGATACTTAAGGAGATGAATATACAATACAAACTTTCATAGATAACCTTACGTTCAAAATAACATAAAAACATTATACGTTTTTATATTAGGGAGGTTATGCTGTGTACATACAAAACAAACAACACATAACTTACAACGGTTCATATATTTTTTTTCTTATTATTTTTTTCACCCTTACCTCGCCTTTGAAGGCTGTACGGGGGTTTCCCGGGCCAGGGGATGAGGGCGGGGGACAAATGCCTAGATAAAAAGCTCCCCCAGAACCGAGATGAGAGCTCGTCATTATTTGGTCTTAAGTTTTTTGGTCATATGCGTAGTTGCTAGGCAACGCGCGTTCACAGAAACTCTCGCTAACCCATTCAGTCACTCCGCCCCCAACAACGGTTCCTATTTATTTCGATTAGTTATTATTTTATTATCTAAATAAACTATTTAAAAAACATTTAAAAAAGTTTAATTTATTTACAATGAATGTCCCATTTAGTTTAGAGTGCAACATATATATGTCTTCATGAAATAAGCTTTCTGTTTAAAAGCTTATAGCTTATAAAATAGTTACTGAACTTATAGCTACTTTTTATTTATTTTAACTACTTGGATACGATTTTGTACGTAATTGTTTTTAAAATCTTGGGTAGTGTGTGTAAGAATGTAACTCGTATGATAATGGGCTGTGGCTACTCTGAATCTAATCACCTCATCACAGATCGTTGCTACTCCTAGCTACAGAACTAAACTCTGAACCCAATGCCCTTCTTGCATCATAAAGGTCAAGTTTTTTTTTCTTTCTTCTCATTACATAGTTATCTTATGATAAATCTTGAGATATCAGCGCCTACATTATGACGTTGATTTTCAAAATTTAACCGCAATGTTTACTTTGAAAAAAAAAACATACAAAAACGAAATTAAAGTTGGCCGCTGTTTTCAATAGTTATATACTACGAGATAGTTTTGTTTTTTTTAACCTAAACACCACAAAAACATTATATTCTATATTTTAATCATAGCTCTATTTCAAAAAACAATAATAGAATATAATGCAAGCATAAAGTTGGTTTAATAAGCTATAAATAAGAGATATTTGTGTTTCCTGTAAAATTTCCTGAAATAAATAGTTTCTTATAAATCAATGTCGCCATAGTTGTACTAACAAAATCCATCAAATAATAAAATAGATCTTTTTTTTGTTTTCAAAATACAATGACTCACGACGAGATGCAGATCTAACTACTTGAAGTGAAGTTATCCAACTTAATATTTTGTCGCAGTCATCACTTAGAGGTAGAGCAACGTTTCCAATTTTTCGATTCTAGTCGAATATAAAAATGAGTTTGTATCCATAAAGTAAATTTTGAAGATAAAGCCAATGGGATAATGCAACAGCACTTAGCTAATAAAGAAACATTTCAAAAGAATTTCATATGACAATAAAACATTATGTTATCATTTAGACAAGAAAAATAAGATAGGAAAGGTAATGCGATTACTTTCAAACATCGACATCAGAACACTTTAAAATAGAGTTATTTTAAAAAACAATAATAGTTAATTTAATATTTACTTATATATTAATTAATTATTACAACGAGCAAATATGCAAAAAGATGAAAAGAGAGGTTGGGAAGGCTAGAAATGATAATGCTGATGCGGCGAGGCTAATCCAAGATGCAATGCGCCGATATTAAATATTAAACCTTAATATTAAAGTTCTGGTTAGACATTCAGTAGGCGACTATCCTTCATAAATTGAGTCTTGATGGAACTTTAATAATTAAATTTAAAACTTCTAGCCTCATCGCACATTCCTTCTGTATCAAGGGTATTCTAGAATAAATTAACAAACCGTAAAGTAGCTACCAACATGAAAAAAAAATTGTAAACAAACTACCCAATCCCTCATGTTCTTTTTTTAAATGTTTATTTAAGAAAATAATATAATCTATAAAAATCTGGTGCGGGCAACACAGGACTTTCACTTACCTCCGGTTTTAAAATCGATTAAAGAATTTTCGAGCACAGAAATGAGATAAAAATAAGTGAAACCATTAAGGAATTTCTATAGAAACATGCGTTTTATTAAATAATCGATTATATTATTATCTTAAATAATCAATTAGTTTTATCGGTTTTTTTATCACTCTCTATTAGTCTTAAAAAGCTTGTGTATAGGATAATAATTTTTTCTAAAATCTTTAGCTTTCCAACGGTATATCATACATGTATATTACTGCTCTTATGTTCAAAAACAAAAAATTGCATTAAAAAAATATTTTTACAGTTTTCTACTTTAGTTGTTTTTAAATTCGCACAAATTACATATTCAGCTGTTATTTATATTGATAAATATAAAACTGCTAACAAGATAATATGGTTATTTTTATAGAATCTACAAAATTAAAGGTACTTTAGAGGAAGACAATTTTAAATATCGGCATTTAAGCTCTTTCAGTTTATTTTAATCAGAATGAAACTTACATGATGTTAAAGCCTATTTAATTTTACATTGATATAGCAAGTTTAATTAAACGGTAGCGTTTTTGAGAAAATGAAAAAAATATGCAAAATGCATAATATAAAGTGGCTCTTTTGGTAAGCTCATTTTGATGGAAAAGGTTTGTAACGTCTCGGGCGTATAGTTGTCTTAAATATAAATTTCAGTTTCATAGGGCTTACCGTTTCCGCCCGGGAGTTACCACACACACACACAGATCTTTTTGCGAGACTTGTTCATTTGGACTCAGGGGACCCTAAAACGTGTATTTTCGTTGTAAACTGGAATTAGAAAATTTTCATGATGGCACTACTTTCTCTTACTATTTATAGTAAGTAAAAGTAACATGGACTATCATTTTATTCTGATAAATGCTGTGAAAATCTACTTATGACAGGCATATCAAAGTTAGCATTTTAATATGAAATTCAGGCCTTGAGCAACCTTTGTTTTCGAGTTAAACATAACACGTAGATGGATAAATCAATAAATAGATGTTTCTTAGATTTTCCTATAAAGTGCTAAAAATCAAAATGCAGAAACGTATATTTCAGTTTAAAGCTTGTATTCAAAGATTTTGACGATCGCAATAATTTCCCTTACTATATACGAGTATGTCTCATACAGATAAGTGAAATCAAAATGTAAACAAGACAAGAAAACAATAAATAATTATAACTTGCGCGTTGCTACATAAAATGACTTACAACTGGAAATATAATAGTTATTCAGTCTTATAGCTATTCAGCAAATGTATTATAGAATTTTAATTTATTTATTCTTATTTATTGAAACAATCAGATAAATCTAAAACTACAGCAATTAAAAAATAAATGATGTTTTATTTTTAACTTTTTTTATTAAAAATAAAAACAGCGGAAATATCCTCTAACAGTATAAAATAATTTAACTCTTCGATATGTTTTCAATAACTTCTTTCATTTATAGACCATTTTCATTTAATGTTTTTATTATCTCTTCAAGATGCGTTCTTTGTTAATTAAACTGACTTTTACTAGAGATTCGATGCCTTCATTCAACAGTCTCGGGAGGGTTGTGTCAACGGCACTAGGGTTATACATAGCCCGCATCACATGCTTCTCTAAAATATAATTTTATACCGACAATAAAAACTTCTTTATTGATTGAATGAAAAAAAAAAAAAAAAAACAGTAATACTTTATTTTGTTAACCCTACTTCGCCTTTGAAGGCTATACTCAGGTGTCTCGGGCCCGGGGGTGAAGGCGGGGAATAAATCCTGAGTTAAAAACCTCCCCCCGATAAGCTAACTCATAAATATATTAGTCCAAGTTCCTGGCGCTAACCCACTCATCCAGCAATATAAAATATATAAATAAAACTGAAGGAATTAGTCCGGGTGGCGGTCATTAAATGAAACAACTGAATAGTTTCAACTATTTTATTGTTTGCCAACGTTTCGACCCCCATTGTGGGTCATCATCGGGCGTCTGGTAGGCGGTCGAAACTATTCAGCCTAATTCCTTCAGTAATTTTCAACGGTCAACTAATTATATCCACTATAAAAATAAAAGGTTTCAGGTTAAGCAATAAATAGTAAGAATCCGTACTATTTCTGGGTCAACTGTCGTGCAAGAAGGTAATTAAGACTAGTTGTTCTCCAGCTTCAGGGTGCCCACATTCAAAAATAGAGGAGTCTCCTGGGGACCACTCCCTACCCCAGGGTCACCCCATGTTGAAATATCAGAGTACATTATTACCCTGCCACACCCGGGGATCGAACCCAGATCACGGGGGCTCGAAGGCTAGAGTATATTGCCCTAGCTACTGGACCGATCCCTTCCTAAGAAGACATAATCCCTGCATCTTTTATGTCTTTTTAATTAAAAATTTAACGAAACAAATGAAAATGTCTGTATTTTCAGATTCATGATACATTGCTATTAAACCGACTTTCGACAAAGCGATATATTTCTGGAGTGTAAATAGAAGGAATAAACTTTACTGGAACGGAATCAATCGGATTCGAAGAGAACGAGGAACGAATAGCGGAGACAACTGAGTTTGTACTCGATCGTCATATCGGCATCCATTTACTTCATCAAAAGCCAGTTATAGGAACATATACCATAATGATGTTTCATATAGGAACATATAGGAACATATACCATAATGATGTTTCATATAGGAACATATACCATAATGATGTTTCATATAGGAACATATAGGAACATATACCATAATGATGTTTCATATAGGAACATATAGGAACATATACCATAATGATGTTTCATATAGGAACATATAGGAACATATACCATAATGATGTTTCATATAGGAACATATAGGAACATATACCATAATGATGTTTCATATAGGAACATATAGGAACATATACCATAATGATGTTTCATATAGGAACATATACCATAATGATGTTTCATATAGGAACATATAGGAACATATACCATAATGATGTTTCATATAGGAACATATAGGAACATATACCATAATGATGTTTCATATAGGAACATATAGGAACATATACCATAATGATGTTTCATATAGGAACATGTACCATGATAATGTTTCATCTACACAACTCTCCCTCCAAAAGCAATTTATTTTCAATAAAAGACGAAAAAAATATATTAAATTGAGTTCAGCATTTTATTTTATTTTTAAAAAGATATTGCTTGTTTAAAACTAAAAAAAAGCGCCAAATATTAAACATTGGTTAGTTATTTCCAAAAAATGATGTGTATTTCAAAGAACAGATTAAAATCACCGTATGGAATCACTTGTTGCAAGGTGGCTAGCATAACGGCCTTCTAAGCCACTGGTCTCGGCGTTTAACCCGCAGGTGGTCCTAGGATTTTCTAATGGGAGTTAAAAATCCTTAGTTATGCTGTCCTTCGGAGGACCCGGGACTGTGCGATGTTAGGTACTCGTTAAAGATCTCTATCTTAATTAAACCCACGGTCCCACGGTAGTCTGATTTGCGGATTATCTTCCAATTAACCACAGCAGCATAAAGTGACGTTAAATAAATAAACAAACAAATTAACGCGTGTCGAAACAAGGCCTGTACGAATACATTCGGCCACCATGTTTTCATGTTCACTTAAACTTTATTCTTTTTTCCATATTATATATGTCCAAATGAAACTGATCGGATTCGAGTTAAGTTACTTGGAGTATGTAACAGCTGTGATGGGAGCGGCACTAAACACGGCTATTTCTGCTTTCGCAGGCCGAACTCGGGGGGCGGACAACTTGGATAATAGCCGTCAGAAAAAGTTCTTCGCAGACCTAAATCCCCCACCCCCACTCCTATAATCACCATCCGATATCCCTTCCCTCCCCTTCCTCCATGTCACAAACAGCTCGGACACAATATTAACCCCCGAAGCCGGGACGGCCTAATCTCATGGAGCCGCAGGTCAATAGAGGCGGGGTCCTTTAGCAGTCGATCTTGGCAGTATATTAGCTTACGGCGAATATTATTAGGTGGTCAAAAATAAAGAGTATTTTCGCAGAGAAATTTGTTATAATTTAGTTTCTTTTTGGTTTATTTTTTTCGTAATAGACCAAAAAAATAACCTCTCCCCCCTCAAAATTTTAGGGCTTACATTTCAAGACAAGTAAAAATAATTCGTTTTTCCGCTGTCCTCCATACGTCGTAAGTTGATCTACATATTCATGTAATAAATTATAATCATAATACACCAAAACTCGGTTATTATTGAAAATAGAGAAAAATTTAAAAGGTTTTCGATATCAAGACACCGCGATGAAAAATAGAGAAAAAAAAGCTATAATGGTCATGCCAAAACTTATATGAGATGTGATTCCCTGATAACTCGGTTATTTAGAAAAGAGTTACTATTTTAAGTCTAGTATAAAGGCTTTTGGTTTATAATTTTCAATAATAAACATTTGTAATAATAAACCAAAAAAGTAAAAAAAATTACTCCCTCCTCCCCAAAATATGATGGCTTTCGTTTCAAGATACGTTGGACCCGAATAACATTTTTAAAAAATTTGTTTTTCCTAATTAATAAATAAATACCAAAAATTTTCTTTGAATTATTTATTGCTTTAGTTATTTTTTTGTTAGTTAATTCTTTGTTAATTGTTTCAGTTGATTATTTTCTGCTCAGTTAATGGCCTATTAAGAGCTATATAAACAGTTATATCCTGATATAGTTATTTGGAAATAATAAACGAGTGTGTAATAATTTACAGTGTTTTATAAAATTAATTTTGAATATTTATCAATATTACTGTAGAAGTGACAGTAAAATTACATTAAAAAAATGCTAACAACACATTCAAATTTCCAAAAAGAGGAGTGACAGAAAAATTAAAAGTAACTGGCAAATGCGGTGTACAGAGACCAATGCCCAAGAAATTGAAAGAGATCTAAGTTCTTGCTGAAAATAAACGATAAAAGCTCAATTAAATATTGAAAGGTACTACGTGGTTCTAGCGAAGCAAGCAAAGGCGTGTGGAGAGTTTGCAAGCAGCAAAGAAACAAAAACTACGTTCTACATCTAGCGAATGTTATGTTTCTTAAATTAGTCAGCTTCCCGATCTTGGTCCTAAATTAATTTACCACGAATAAGTTAATTAGTTAAGTAAAAGGATCTCTTGACTATTTCCACTAAGCCTCCTTTGAGGTAGGCCTGGTAAGAATGGAGGAAGGAAGCGAGGGTACAACTTGACTTGTGTGACTTAGTGTCGATGTGTGGGATGGATCTCCTATGTCGTGAATGAAGCAATATAATGTTTATAGCAATCTGTATCGTTCCAAACATATGATAACGCGGGAACAATCACCCTTTGATTCTGGATGTATTGTTTCCATTTTGTGTGATAGTGTTTTGCTGAATCCAATCTTCGGCTCCGTGTGTCTAGATAGGTCTGAGCAGAGAGATCTATATTAGGGCACTTCAATTTTACGTGTCAAGTTGTAAATAGTAAAGGCTATTGATAAAGGCAGGACCAAGAGAATTGAAGGAGATATTAGCTAAGAAATACACAGAAGAAATATGAATAAAGGAAATGTTCCGGAGGATTAGTTAATGGAGGATATAGTGCCTATACACAAAGAAGGAAAAAGAAACATGTGCACCAATTACAGAGGAATCACGGTAACAAGCAGTATAGGCAGGCTTTATGGCCGGATTCTTAAGGAAAGACTGGAGAAAGAGGTCTCTGATCAGATAAGGGAAGAGCAGGCAGGTTTTAGAAGTGGGAGATCATGTAGTGACCATATTTTTACCTTGACTCAGCTGGTACAGAAGAGGATAGAATATGATCTCGAAACCCACTTAGCATTCATTGACCTTCGCAAAGCATAGGATAGTGTTCCTTTAAAGAAACTGTGGGAAGCTTTGGGTCTGGCTCAGATAAATAGAGGTCTCATTAAAGCTATAAAGAGTCTATATATAGGGGCTCGATCAAGAGTGAAAATAGAAAGAAAATATACTGAAACATTCCTGGTCACTAAAGGTCTAAAGCAAGGATGTTGTCTCTTTCCAACACTTTTTAATATTTACGTGGAACAAACCCTAAGATTTTGGAAACAAAAGTGTCGAGGAATGGGTGTGTTCAGACCTTCAGTTCGCAGACGATGAGGTTGTCCTAGCTTCGGAAGATTGTGATCTTGAATATATGCTGAGGAAATTGAATGAAGCATACTCTGAGTGGGGTCTAGAGATCAGCAGAGAAAATACAGAGTATATACCATGCAACTCAACAGTCTCGAGCATCTGTGTGGAGGATTGGACGATCCCACAGAGCAACGTCTTTAAATATCTTGGGGTAACCATGGATCAGTTCGGAACGATGACAAAAGATATTGAAAATAAGACAGCAAATGGTAGAAGAATAGTAGGAATCTTTAATGGTGTTCTGTGGAGCAGACAGGTGTCGCTTCTTACGAAAAAAAAGATTTAACATTCCTTCCTCCTAGGGACCACTTTATATGGCGCTGAAACATGGACAGTGCTAAAATCGGCTGAAAGAAGATTGTTAGCTCTGGAGACTTTTGGAGAAGAGCCTGCGGCATATCCAGGCTGCAAAGAATCCCTAATGCGGAAATAAGAAAAAAAGTATATAAGGATAGAGAGTGTGAGGGAGGATATGGCGGCCAGGGGCTTGACGGAGGAGGACTGCAGGGACAGGGAGCACTGGCGTTCAGAAATATTGTACTAAGTTTCGGGATGTGACGCAAGTTGCAGAACCCGAGGAAAAAGAAAAGTTGTGATAGCGCAGGCAAAACATGTTTCTTATATTTTGTTTGGTTTGTTTGTTTATTTATTTAACGTCACTTTATGCTACTATGGCTAATCGGACGATGATACAATGGGAGTCCTAAATTTTGCCTATCCATGTTTTATTAGGATAGGGATCTTTAACGAGTACCTGACATCGCACAGGCTCGGGACCACCTTTTAACGTCCCCTCCGAAGTACGGTATAACTAAGGATTTTTTACTCCCATTAAAAAATCCTAAGACCAACTGCGGGTTCGAACCTGATATTTTTCTTGGTTATTATTTTATAATTTAAAAAGATTTATCAATAAATAGTGTATTAAGGAATTTTGTTGGAGAAAGCCATTAAATATATCAGCCTAAACTAAATTAAACAAATAATTTTGTGTGGAGAAGTTTTAACCTAAGTCTTAGGCTTTTATCAGAGATGAGAATAAAAATAAGTAAAGGAAAACTATATGTAATCTTTAAAAATATATGAAAGTAGATTGTGAGTGATGAAAGGCGACTTGGAAAGTATGAAAAATCATCAAAAATACAGATATTAATAAACAATATGTAAAAGTTATGAAATTTCTTATTACTGTAATCAAATTGTACAATGTGGTATATATTAGGAATTTGTAGAAAAACGTTCAAGTACAGAACAACAATGAAATTACGAAATAAGATGAACATTTTTCAGCAACTATAATGCTCCTGAACCTTCAGTGAAATGGCTGGGGGCAAGAAAAAAATACCACGTGAATTCTAAAAAATTTTCTCAATATTCAAAAATTATTCTGTTTTATATTTGCACAACATTATTGGATCCACCGGGATATTTGTTGGTTAATCCATTTCGGAGAATAGAACTAGAGGAGAATAATATTAAATAGATAGATATTTATGTAAACAGAAGTGATGCCAACTGTACTAATATTCAAACTTAAAATACATAAGTAATTATTTTAGTTGATTGACTGTATTTGTATTGACAGCGGTAAATACTTCGGTATTCATATTTATATATCTAAAACGACTGACTCTATATATTCGTACTCACATTTCTAAGAAAGACTATGAGTATTCTATTTTCTTTTTTATTCCAACAGATTCACAGAGAACATTACTTCTGAATACTTTGTTCTCGTATTAATACGAGTTGAATAGCTCACAGTGACATGATAAATAGATTTATTATCTATTTATTTAACCTCGCTTTAGGCTACTATGGCTAATCGGGCGATGATACAGTGGGAGCCTAAATTTTGCCTATCCAGGTTTAACTTGTTAATCGAGAAATTCCCTTTTTACTTCCCCTTACAATATATAGTAAGGAAAAAGTATTGCGATCGTGGAAAATTTCCTCCCGTAAATCCCGGGCGGAAACGTAAGTCCTATGAAACTGAAATTTCATATTTAAGACAAACATACTCCCGAGACGTTAAAAAATCTTTTCCATCAAAATGAGCTTACCAGAAGTGCCACTTTATACCATGCATTTAGCACCTTTTTCGATTTTCTCGAAAACGTATCCAGACTATTTTGATCAAACTCGCTATATCGACGTAAATTTAATGTCTATTTAATGGCTTTAACATCATTTAGGTTTATTTGGATTAAAATGGTCTGACAGGGATTAAATGCCGATATTTAAAATTTTCTTCTTCTAAGTACCTTTAATTTTTTGATTTAATAAAAATAACTATATTATCTTGTTACTACTGATGAAAAACAGGTATATATAAATTGAATGAATCGATACCCACTAAAGGAGAAAACAGAAAAAATACTGTTTTAAAGCAATTCTTCGTTTTTGAACATAAGAGCAGTAATATACATGTATGATATACCGTGGAAAGCTAAAGATTTTAGAAAAATATTATCTCATACAAAAGCTTTTAAAACTTAATAGAGAGTGATGAAAGAAGATAAAACTAGCTGATTATTTTAGATAATAATATAACAGATTTTTTAATAAAACACATGTTTCTATATAAATTCAATTTAATCAATTCTTTAATAGTTTCACGTATTTTTATCTCTAACTGTATGTGAAAATTCTTTCATTGATTTTAAAAATGGAGGTAAGTGAAAGTCGTGTGTTGCCCGCACCAGATTTTTAATTACGCAGCATATAAGGGGCGCGAATTCTTTCACTAGGACGTGTCAGTGCGTCACGCCGGAGAACGTAATTTCATATTATTTCTTTTTTTAGTTTATTTGGGCTTTAAGGCGTAAAACCTCAAGATCATCAAGGCCTGAATTACTTTTTTCACTTTTTTTATTTATGCGTCTCGAAAACAACGTACTCGATAAAAGAACATACTTGTCACTCCTGACCCAGAACACGTCCCCGCTCACAATAGCGAAATGATACTGATTTTCTCCGCGTATTAAATTCATGCCGAAACATGTATCGATGACTAATACCTTTGCTGTACGAAACTATACGTCCCACCCGTTCCAGACCGCAACAAATATTCGAAGGACGTATTTATACGTCGTACCCTTACACGCTATAGTTTACGTTTGACGTATTTATACGTCCCGCCCGGTTAACAGTTTAATTAGGAAGGGATCTTTAACCAGTACCTGGCATCGCACAGGCTCTGGACAGCTATTTAACGTCACCTCCAAAGGATGTCATAACTAAGGATTTCTACTCCCTTAATAAACCCATAAGGCCACCTGCATGTTTAAACCATTGACCTTAAGCATAGAAGGTTGTTGTGCTAGCCACTATGCTACAGGCGATCCTTCATATGTTATTTATAGCAGATAATACATATAAAACTATTCCTTAACGAAATTCAATAGCCCAGACAAGTTAATACAATAATAGAATGGCAATGTGCCCGTCACAAGTTGGTGTCGACATTTCAAAAGATATATCAAGTTTGTGCCGACATTGCAGCTATTTCCGTGCTCCGAACCCTGATACCCTTTGTGCCGGCCTCTTCTGTCACAACTTTGTAGAATCCTATCCAAAGGTTCACTTTAACGTTGTTACCTGTTGAGACTGAAATATAATGCGGAGCCGTTTTTTCTTAACAGTTAAGTAAGTATCAACTTTAATTTAGATATGGTACTTTACGTTCTCTCTGCATCTAGTTACCTCACTTCACGTCGTACTCGCGCAACTAGGAAATGAAAAAAAGAGCTGAGATCAATGGCCGTGCAAGGAGGTAATTAGATTTATATACTAAATTCTAGCTACCCGGTTTGTATTCTCGCTACACCTGCGGCGCCTTACCCCAGCTGAAGTAACAAAATAAGTAATTACGTGCCACAGGCTAAGTTCGAACCCGATATCTTCAGAACGGTACCCTAACAAACCAGTCAACACCCACTATCCCTACATACGTATAACAACTATATGTATATGAAATTTATGAAGTGATCCTATACACACCTAAAATCTTGCAAATTTAGCTGTTAAAAAAACAATCAAGGTTTTCTCTTCGATCAAAGATCTGGAGAATGAAAACATACGACTTTCGTTTCTGTTCATTTTTTGTAATCAATTTTAGGATTTAAAAAATGATTGTTAAAGAATTAATCAGATTGAGTTTACCCATTCGAGACGACGCTTTTTTTTTTTTTTTTTCAAACACGGTCTCTAGGAGCTATTTTTTTTCTAGGTAAGAGAGGCTTCAGATAATTTTTAGATTTTTTGGTACACAGTAAAACAAATGCTAAATATTGTTTTCCTGTATTTTACACTACTACAGTACTAATAGTTTACTCAGAATAACTGATAATTGCACATATCTGGTATTGCATACACAGTTTGCAATCGGTCACGAATTGGTTCATTAACCTTTACAATGCCGTGCAATAGATAATATTTTGTCTGAAATCTTTAGCTATCCAACGGTATATTAAGCATCTATATTACTACTCTTGTTTTCAAAAACACAAAAAATGCGTTAAAAAAAGTTTGTAATTTTCTCCTTTAGTTGTTCATCTAATTTGCTCAACTTACATATAAGCCGTTATTTATCAATGCTAATAAGATGATAGCCCTAACTTATTCAAATCTACAAAATTAAGGTACTTCAGTGGAAGAAAATTTAAACTACCGGCATTTCAGACTATTTCAATCAGAAGAAACCTAAATCGTTATAAAGCCTATTAAATTTTAAATTTAAAGAAGAAGGTGCAAACTGCATAGTATAAAGTAGAGCTTCTGGTCAGCCGATTTTAAAGTAAATGTTGCTCTAACATCTTGGGCGCTAGACTTACCACACGAACAAACATACAGACCTTTTTGTAGGACTTAGATATTTGGGCTCAGGGGACCCTATAAAAAGTATTCCGTTGAAAACTGAAATTGGAAAATTTTCACGACCGTAATACTTTCCCTTAATATATATTTCATATATAATAATAATAATAATAACAGGCTTACCGAATCCGAATGTTCAAATTCGGATGGAATTTGATACCATCAAATTCCGCCGACACAGACTCATCCAATCAAGCCCCCGAGCTCAGCCTTAACGCAACCCTCCCATCGACGCTTCGGGTCACCTTTCGGACGCCTACCAGTCGGTTTAGCCAGTACCAACTTTCTCGGAATTCGTTCCTCACCGAGCCCAGCAACTTTACTCGACCATTTTTTGAGCCTCCGCAATGCTATCAACCCAATTATATTCACAGGGTACAAGCTCCGCAATTCCGCCTTGTGCAGCCTTCTAAACTTCCCAGTCACATCATCTCTTTTCGGACCAAATATTTTACTCAGTACCTTATTTTCGAAAACGTTAAGCCGTTCGAAAGTCTTAAGCCGTTCACAAAATGCCACTAGCAGTCATGGATTTAATATATAGGGAAGTGAAAGTACATTATATACATACATATATATATATATATATATATCAGTCTTAGAGTATCTCTGGTGGAGTAAGGTGTTTATTTAGTCCTGTGTTTGTTTAGTGCTACTTATTTCTATTGAAAATTTTAGGCGTTTCCAGTGAAACTCTCTATAACTATACTGAAACTCAATCAGGTAACGCTATAGTCAAGCTTTTATTCCTATCATATAAAAAAAAGATATATATATATATATATATATATATATATATATATATATATATATATATATATTCAGTGAAAAACATTCAAAACAATTCAATAAGTCAGAACCGTTGTGTAGCAGTAGTGGGGAGCTATCTGTTTACTCGCACTAATCCCAACAGACTCCGAGAAAAACATACTGTATTATTATTATTGTTAATATTGAGAACTTTTTAATATTTATTTACGTAAATTTCATTATATAATCAATTAAAATGGTTAATTGTAAAGCATGCAATAAATCCGTGGGGCGTGATGACAAATTAAAAGTTGCTTGCAGTATCTGTCAAAATTTATATCACACAAAGTGTATTAAAATAGATTCAGCGGAATCAGAAGCATTTAAAAAATGGATTTGTCCTGAATGTGAAACGTCAACACGGACATCGCCAGTCACGGAGCCTAGTTCAATGATTGAAGTACTGAGGGCGCTGACGGAGGAAGTTCGTGAAATGAAGGCCAGGTTAGAGGGAATTGACGAACTTAAGGATATCAAAGAAACGCTGCATAAACAGTCGGAGCTTTCCTATCAAAACATGGAAAGATTACAAAAAATAGAAAGTCTTCTTCAACAACAAACAGCTCAAGTTGAAAAACTGACTCAGGAAAATAATAATTTAAAAATAAAAATTTCCGACCTGGAAGGCCGTCTAAATAATACAGAACAAAATAATCTAAATAATACTCTTGAAATTAGAGGCATTCCGGAGAGACCAGGTGAGACTGTTTTGGGAACTATCATCAGCGTCGGTGCTGGCCTGGGCATCCAGCTCAGCCCAGAAGATCTGGACCACGCGGTGCGTCTCAGGCCAAGAGAGACGGGAAAACCGGGGACCATCGTCGCACGGTTTGTTCGTCGGACTGTAAGAGATGACCTCGTGCGGCAACGAAGAATCAAAAGGGACTTCTCTACTCGTCATTTGGGCTGGGAAGAGAATAGTGTACACCCAATCTACATCAGCGACGCGATGACGTCCACTAACCGGCACCTCTACTGGTTAGCCCGTCAGAAAAAGGTATCTGCAAACATAAAATACGTCTGGTTCAGCGGAGGCAGAGTCAGGTGTCGCAAGTCTGATGGTTACCCAGCTATCATAATAAATAAACCATCTGACTTAGATGTTTTCAGTTGAATTATGAGATTAAGTCACCACAAGATTATTTATTTATTTATACTTTTTTTTACTGAGGATATTTTTTTTGTGTTAATTTTTGTTCTTATATGGTACATCACTAATGTTACTTTCCTTTATTGGAAAGCAACTATAATTATTCTAAATCAAGAATTTTTAAATCATCATGTTATATTAATTTTTCTTCGAGTATATTACGGTTATCTGTCTGTTGGAGCTATAATATTCTTTGTTGAATATTCCAGTTATTTCATCCAAATTATTCATAGGACTCTCACTTACTTATTTCATCTATCATTATATAACTTCATACAGATTGACCCTGAAATTATACATACCTTTAAAATTCGCTATAACCTATTTCCTGGCCTCCGACCTTTTCTCTGCTATTCCATATCCCACCTTAGTTATGACTAATATCCTAACATCCTGTCACATCAATGCACAATCCCTTATTGCCCACTATGATGAATTCCAACAATATTTTCTAGAAAACTTTTATCATATTATAGCAGTATCCGAAACCTGGCTAAAACCTTACATTCCTTCCTCTCAAGTATCCCTTACCAATTATTCCTTCCTTCGCCACGATAGATCTGATCGCAGGGGGGGGTGTGGGGCTATATATACATGATAGTCTCGAGGCCAAAATCCTTCTCCAATCTCCATCTTATGATTATCCACATCTTGAATACCTATTCGTTGAAATTTTATCCCATAAAACTCCTTTTCTATATATCCTGGTATACCGACCTCCTCATGTTCCATTCGATAACCTGTTTGAATCTTGCCTTGTCCAATGGGTCTCCAGTTATACTAATGTTATCATCTCTGGAGATTTTAATACCAATATGCTTGCGGAATCCTATGATAAATCTTTCCTAGTTAACCTAATCTATTCTATGAATCTTTATCTCGTTCCTTACTTTCCTACCCATCATACCCAATTCTCCGACACCTGGCTTGACCTTCACATTACTGACTCTCCTCTGAAGGTTCTTTCATCCTCCCAGCACCCGGTTCCGTTTCTTTCATCACACGATCTTATCCATATCTCTTACAACCTACCCGTGAAATCCTTCATTCCCAAAGTGATCTCTTATCGTAGCTTGGACCTCCTCTCTTACGAATCCCTTCAAACCGACCTGGAATTACTCCATTGGGATACTATATATTCCTCTAATTCCCTCGATCATATGATATCCACTCTTACCTCATACCTCAAAACCTTACTAGACCTTCATGCACCTTTGAAAACCCGAATTTTACGACGTCCTACCGCGCCTTGGTTAACTCATGACCTAAAAGATATGATGAAAAAAAGAGAAGCAGCAAGAAGAAAATTTCGACGCACTCGTACGCCGTCTGATTACGAATATTTTAAACAACTTCGCAATAGAACCCAGGACGCGGTTCGACGTGCTAAATCCCTCCACATCCATAACGCACTTTCCAATGCTCCTGATTCCAAATCCAAATGGAAAATTATCCGAAAATTATCTATCCTGAAACCCAATAACCACATTCCTCTCTCTGTTTCTCCGGACAATCTCAACAATCATTTTATATCATTTGCTCCTGTTTCTTCTCCTGCCGCCGATAGTAACCATCAGATTTTCAACCCAGAAAGCTTCTTCTTTTCCCACCTCTCCTATAGCGAAATACAAACAGCTATCCTTAAATCTCAGACCAATGATTATGGGCCAGACAACATTCCCGTAAAACTAATAAAATCTTGTCTTCCCGTTCTAATACCAGTACTTTACCATATTTACAATTTTTCCTTTCAAAACTCCATATTTCCTAATTCGTGGAAAACCGCCTTAGTTCGTCCATTGAACAAAGTTCCAAATCCTACCTCACCTTCTGATTTCCGTCCTATTTCTCTCCTTTCTAATTTATCCAAACCCCTGGAACGCCTGGCACAAGTCCAGCTATCAAATTTTTTAGAAGAACGTTCCCTTATCAACCCTTTCCAATCCGGTTTCCGACCTGGTTATTCAACTCAATCCGCCCTACTAAAAATAACTCAAGATCTCCAATCCGCCATAGAATACCAAAAACTAACCATCCTCATCCTTCTTGATTTCTCCAAAGCTTTCGATACAGTAGACCATAATATCCATCTGGCCAAGCTACGAAAAATACCTTTATCAAACAGTGCTCTTACCTGGTTCAAATCCTTCCTCTCCAACCGCTCACAATACGTAGTGACCCCAGGTCAACCTCCTTCCAGAACTCTGCCTCTATCCTGTGGTGTGCCTCAGGGATCATCATTATCTCCTACACTATTTGCAGTTTATATTAATGACCTTCCCCTCCAGATCAATCACTCCCAATACCACATCTATGCTGATGATTTCCAAATCTATCTATCCTTTCCTCCTTCCGACCTATTACTAGCCACGGAAATGCTTCAAGAGGATCTGAATCGTATCAGCCATTGGGCAGCTGACAACAAGCTCAACTTAAATGCTGAAAAGACCAAGGCAATTGTAATAGGTTCCAATCCCCTCCTCAAGGCCCTTCCATCGATTCCTACTCTGTTTCTGAATAACAATCCAATACAATTCCATCAATCCGTTAAAAACCTCGGGGTCATCCTTGATCAAAGCCTTTTCTGGAAAAATCATGTTTCCGAAATCTCCCGTCGAATATTCTCCACCTTAAAACTTCTGAATTATCTACGTCCTCTCCTTCCAATCGAAACCCGTAAGCTATTGGTTAGCTCCTTAATATTTCCCCACTTTGACTACTGTTGTACGGTGTATGGGGGTGTCTCTGGGGATCTCGAGGCAAAACTAAAACGAATGTTTAATTGCTTTATACGTTTCATCTTTGGGATATCTAGAGACACCTCTATCACCCGATTTTACGAAGAGTTGAAGTGGCTTTATCCTTCTTTCCGCCGTAAGTATTTCCTAGCATCCTTCCTCTACCAGATTATCCAATCCCGGTGTCCGTCTTACATCTTTGATCTCCTTAAATTCAAATCCTCTGTTCGTTCTCGTGACACCCGCTCGCGGCCTTCTGATCTGTATATAGCGTCCCATAGATCCACTGCTTTCGATAAATCATTCTTAATCCGATCCGCATCCTTATGGAACTCCATTCCCTCTAATATCCGGAACTCCCAAACTCTCTCAACATTTAAAGCCCGTATATTTAGCCATTTCCTATCAATACAATTCCCAAACAATCCCAAGTAAATGCTAATTTCAGGGAAGATCAAGCAGACAGATACATTTATTTATTAGTCGATTTTCGTTATCTCGTTTCCATTAACAGAAAATATTATTTAAATTTTTTCTTTTAGTCTTTAAAAAGACGTAAGTTTAAATTATTTTACAAACACTCAGAAGAATTGTAATCTCTTTTCTTTTTTTTATTTAATTTAGAACTGTAAACATATTTTTTTTTTTCTTTTGTTCTTATGTTTACATACATTGAAGAATTGTTAATTTTTTTTTTCTTCTTATATTTCATTTTAAGACTGTATGTATATAAATATATATATGTGTATGTGTGTATGTATGTGTGTGTATATATATGTATGTGTGTGTATGTGTGTGTATGTATATGTGTGTATATATATATATGTATGTATGTGTATATATGTATGTATATATATATATATGTGTGTGTATGTGTATATATATGTATATATATGTGTGTGTGTGTGTATATATATATGTGTATGTGTGTGTATGTGTATATATATATATGTATATATATATGTATATGTAATATTTTGTTCTTTTTAAATCTTATTATATATTTTTTGTTCTTACGTTAATATACATTGAATAATTGTAATTTTCTTTTCTCCGTATATTTTATTTTAAAATATAAAAAGAAATCAGTTCTTTTCTTTTTTTTATTGTTCTCATGTTAACATACATTTATTTCTCTTGTTTGTGCATTTTTATTAGAATTTATCTTTTATCTTATTTTCTCTGTTCTGGTTATCAGTTCAATTCTATTGTTTTCAATTATTATATTATACTCTAAGACTATAGTCTTAAGTCCACTTCATGTTTCCTGCTGTATTATTCTGAAGGGACTTGTCCCAGAATAAATAAAGAATTATTATTATTATTATTATTATTATATATATATATATATATATATATATATATATATATATATTTAAAAGGGCAAAATATCTAAACCTTATCGACTCAGATAATAATTTCGAATTCCGTGGATGTTGGTCCAGCGTCCTGTATTATTAGTACCGCTATAAAAACAAAACAATACTTTCCCTCACTTTATATAGTAAGTGAAACTAAAATAAAGGGGTAAATAGTTTCGGATTATAATCCCTGGACGTTGAAATGATTTATGTGTTTTAATATGTATTCGGGACGTATTTTAAAACGTGAAACATCTACTTGGGAGGCTGAATTGTTTTCCTTCATCGATTGAATTTGCTCAATTTTGAAAATAAATCAAATAAATGTTAGCTTCCTCAATTAATTTTATATTTCATTTACATTAAGAATATGAACATGAAGATTGGATCCAATTCTTGAAATATCGTTGATTCTTATAAACAACAAAGCTGTCTGTTTTAGACTTAAATATTTGGTGGTGTTTGTTTATTGTTGAGGATAATTACCATAAGGTTTGGTTTGTATGATTCGAAGAAAAGCAATCTGGTAACTACTTGTGGAATTATCTTTCAAAGGCCTTTATGATTTTACCTCTTTTTCTAATTATTATACGGACCCTTAGCCATTGAACATGATCCCTCTCTGGAAATCTGTTTGCAGAGCCATTAGTCTAGGTACAGTTCAGACTCCAATAAGTATTCGGGTTGTTGAGAAGTACAATAATAATAAAAATGCAAAGATATATTTATATCAACATATTACTATCAACGGAAGATATAGCATAATATTCGAGGTAGTTAAATGGCTGATTAATAATAATAATAATTTTTTTATAAAACGTTTTAATAATTCACTTCACTATAGTTGTTCTTTAATGAAATTTGTCATTCCTGATTTTACATGTAGAGTCTTGATGATGGGAGTGAGATCCCGAAACGTTGAATTGGTGGTTTAAATAAATAATAAGTATTTGGAAGAAATCAAAGAGCCCTAATATCTACCAGTAAAGATATATTTAATAGTATTGTGCCTAATCGGACAATGCTACAGTGAAAATCTTAAAATTTGTCTAATTAGGTTAAATGGGCTGAGGAGCCGGTGGCCGAGTGGCTAGCGAGCTAGTCTCCCACGCCAGAGTTGTGAGTTCGAGTCCCAGTCCCAGCGGGACTTTTATAAGAATATAATTAAATGGGGACTCACTCACAGCCTCCCCCCCCGGGTAATGAGACTCGTCAGCCTACTGGTGGCGACTCGCAAAAAAATTGGCGTAAGGAGTGATGACCCTACCCTAAACATTTCATTTCAACATTTCAAACACGTGGCCAAGGGACAACACGGCCTGTTGCGCCAGTGAAAAAAACACAGGTTAAATGGGCAAAGGTTTAATTAGGATAGGGATCTTTAATGATACACTGACATCAAACAGGCTCTATACAGTAATTTTATGTCCACTCCAAAGGGCACTTATAACTAATAATTGTTTATTATTTTTTTAAAAATCCTAGGGCCATCTACTGGGTATGCTCCAGCTACCTATGGCACAGGTAATTGTTATACTGTCCACTACACCACAGGTAACCCCTCGAATAGATAGTTGCTAATACTTAAGAAGTAATTATATATTACTTACAGGCGAAAATCATTATGAATATTGTAATTAATTTCAAAATAAATCTAAGCATGCATGATAAAAAAAAAATACGGATAGTAAAAAACCTTGTAACGTATTAGTAGTATAAAGAACTTTTTACTTTTTGAGAATTCCGTTTGATCTTGGGCTTTTATATGAAGCTCTCTAATCGAAATAAGTGAGGCTCATTCTTCTACATAGAAAAATGTTGCTATATTAATAAAAAAACATAATTTTTTTCATCATTTTTAATTTTTTGTAGATCTGGTATAAATTGACTTAGTCGAAGCAAGCTTCAAAGTAATTTTTATTCTTTCTCTTTCAAGTTGATTATTCCTTTGCAACTAAAAAAAAGTATACAGTCACCTATTAGCTATTAAAATCGTTATTGAAAAATATTTAGGAATTAATTAAACAACTTTTATCATGTAAGCCTACATTTATTTCTTTAATATTAGAGACTCGAGTTATTATTAGGTAAATTGGACAATTACATATTTCAGGATTTTTTAATCGGAGTAATAAATCCTTAGCTATGCTGTCCTTCCAAGGGGATTTAAAATACGGTCCCGAGCCTATTCTGTGGTTCTCTTAAATTTTTATCCCGATAAAACCTGGATAGGCAAAATTTAGGACTTCCACTGTAGGATCGCCCGATTAGCCATAGTAGCATAAATTGACTTTAAATAAATAAACCTAAACATATTTTAGAAATATAGAACATTTTCGAGAGATATTTTGACTCATTTGTATCATAAGCATTTTATTTTTTAATACCTAAAAATACAAATACTCTTTTAAACATGTAAGCAGCTATATCCAAACCTACTCAATTTCATTCAAAAGCTAAATAAATATATTTTCAAATATCAAAAAGTTGCCCACGAAATTGATATGAAGAGTGAGAGGGTTGGGGTTGGGGTCAAAGTAACACCTTTTTTAGAAAATCAACTAAAATATTTTTGCCATGACACCAGAAAAGTATGTATTGATGATATAGTAAAAAAAAAAAAAAAAAAATAGATTTCAATGCGAAAGAAGTTTTCTTTTCATGTTTTTCCATTCGCAGCTGTCAGAAGCTATCTGATAATAAAAAAAAAATGCTATATACAGTAAAAAGTAAGCAGCAGACATTAGAGCAGGCATGTGGAAGTAAAGTGCCCAGCAGCACCTCTAACCTGAGCTTTGATTTAGGTAGGAGGTCTCTCATCCAGCTTCTCTTCAGCCTTCTGACAGGCATTTCAGCTACTGACATGTCGTTAATAAGTCTACTGTAGTGTTCGTGCAGTTTACTGTGAGACAGTGCGGATTAAGTTCGTATGACTCGGCCGACTGTTTGTTGTTGTGAGTCAGTACTTTTCTTTTTTGTCAGGGCTTTCTTGTTTACGTACCAAGATGCTGTAGTTAGGAGTATTAAAATTTTTGATTGAAAAGAATGCAGTTTTGTATGTGAATCTTTTTAGCTGTAAGTTTTAAATAAGATTTAATAAGCAATTGAAAATTTGACTTCTATCCAAGAATAAAAAAATTAGGCATTTAATTGCACACTAAAAACATTGCCTTCGTTACGTTAAGATAGTAAACGAAAACTGTAGATTTTAATTATCAAGTAAATTTGGTTCAATAACTAATGAATATGAGAATTTTACTTTCTCAGTATATAATTTTCTAAAACGGATAATATACCTATTGCAAATTTTCACTATGTTTATCGATGTGTTCCAATGATATATATATTTAACATTTTTATGTTAGAAGATATTAATCTAAGAAATCGATTCATCCATATAATAAGCTATTCCTAATGCCCCCATCCCTACGTCGCATTTGAAGGATATACGGAGTGAGGGCGGACGGTAAATACCAAGTTAAAAGTCCCTCGGCACCGAGATGCGATCTGGTAATAATTTTATGCCTATTAATGATCATCTGGCTGCTTAACAACGTGCGCTAAGCTACTAAGCAGCTCTGCCCCTTCCCCCAATATAATCTAAACGCTAATGTTATTAATTAGTTTATTATTATAAGATTAGTAATACAATATATTACTATTATAATTATGTACGTCTTTGCACCGACTGTGGGCGGACCTGTCGGTGTGGAGTAGTCCCTCTCAAACGATTCTTATCACCTCTCTGCGCATGCTCGAACTGATCACGGGGATCTTAGGCATGTGTTCCAACGTATGCGCATGGTTTTAGGATTCTGTCTTTCCGCTACCTAAAGTTGTGGTGGGACAAATTTTCAATCTATTGAAATTAATTATCAGGAGCGATGGAATGAAAAGAATGTTATGCGGATATCGTGGAGGATTTTAAAAAGTGTGGAACAGAAGGTCTAAACAGTAAATTTAAGTTATTATTATGGAGCGGGATAGTTGGGTAGATAGGACACTATAGTGGTTATACGGAGATAATTATTTATTATATTATCATCCATGTGGGGCGACTCTGTTGTAGGGATAGGTTCCTTCTATAGGCTCACCCTCCATCAAGTTCATTTTATCTAAATTAATACACTAGTTGTTATTTTTGCCATTGAAGAAAGAAACTGGAGGTGAAGGGTAATAAAGTGTTGATGAAAGAGTGAGTTTAGAACAGTGCGATGCCTAGGCAGTTATAGGAGCCATTAGTTGAGACCGGACAGCTCTTAATGTCCGCAGCGCCGTCTGTTGAGGGCATATAGAACTAGCTCCATCCATTAACTTTATATATGTATATTCTACTAACCTGGATTCTTTGCCTTGCAGTTACTACTTCGGAATGCAACGGTACCGTGCCGGTGTTCCGGTGCAGCGCTGACATCTGCATCCCCCAGGTCAACGTCTGCAACGGGATCCCGGACTGTCCACAGGCCCAGGACGAGTCCGTCAAGCAGTGCGGTGAGTCATCATAATCAATAATATTAATTGTTCATTTGTTTGTCATTTGTCTTTGTAAAAATTGAGCTGGCTGACGCAGCGCAAATAATGAATACACCTCCAGCATACATTAATAATTACTATGTAAATGAAGCTACGAAACAAAAAACAATACAAAACATATCAACAATAAACATAACAGGCTTTCTATTTATATGTTTACTGTTATCTCAGATTATATATAACCATATTAAATATAACAATATTAATATATATATATACTACAATATAAATGATACAACTTGATTGTTGATCGAACCTGGCAAATACTTGATTGTTATAAACTATCGTTTGGTATCAACCTCTTTAATGACGATCGACATTCTGAGATATAACGTGTACTATGTTTCGTGGCATATAGGGTAATAAAGTAATTTACTTAAAATACACATTTATTTATAAACTAGTATATATTATTAGACGTATTATACATACAAAAAAACTTGGTAAAGTAAGGCATTGTTATCATCGAGAATACTGAGGTTCTATTTACCATATAATATTACATAGGTACCTTTGGACATGACTGCTTGACCCCCAACTTCGACTTCCGTGCTGGACTTCCTTTTATCTTGCCGTCCGGGCTCAGACTCCCCAGGTACTCCGCTATCCCCGCTGTACGAGTGGAGGGGTCTATTTTTGGTATAGCCCTTCTAAGAAGCCTTCCTGCTTGTCGCCCGGAAACTACTCTATTTTGTACAAATCAAAAATATTTCTTCACCTCCCAGTATTCTCGATACATAGCACGTGTTGGGATCTGATTTCCATGTTCCCCCTGATATGAATATGTATAGTTTTAAGGTCTTTTGCGAGGTGTTCCGCCAGAGTTCGCCAGCGGTGAGTCATAATTAAAATAAATTTATGCAATCTTTATAATTAACAATATGTTTATAAATTTAATTTTAAATAAATTAATTAGTTCTGAAATTGTAGGAAAATTTGCTTTTCCAGAGTAATTATTATCTCTATTATACTACCTTTATGAGGAGTAACAAATAACTGGATTCTGAGATTACTCTGTGTTATAACATACAACATACGTCGAACTCTAATTGGATTTAAAACCGTTGGATCTCAAAGCCGTTACATGCTTATTACCTACCTAATGTTATTACCTAGCTATTGATTCTATATTAATTATTACTGTATTTTCTGGTGTTCACTCATATCCTCTACCCCGAGTAGTTGAGACACGTCAGCAAACTGGTGGCATAGGGAGTGATCCTACGTTCTGTCGCGCCATTCGAAGAAAACAAGTTTAAACTTTAAATAATAATAATAAAAAGGCTTACCGAACGTGAAGGTTCGATGCCGATACTACCAAATTTCGCCTACACAGACTCGTCCAATGTTCGCCGGTCAAGCCCAAGCCCCCGAGATCAGCCTTAATGCAATCCTCCCATCGACGCTTTGGCCTACCTTTCGGACACCTACCAGTTGGGATCCGTTCCTCACCGAGCCCAACAACTTTACGCGCCAATTTGAGTCTCCGCGATTCTATCAACTCAATTATATTCACAGGGTACAAACTCCGCAACTCTGCGTTGTGCAACCTTCTAAACTCCTCAGTGGCCTTATCTCTGTTCGACCAAATACTTTACGCAGTACCTTATTTTCGAAAGCCTGAAGCCATTGTTCATCCTTCAAAGTAAGCGGCCACGATTCACATCCTTTAAGTTTTTAGACAGAAGCCGCGAGCTAAGTTTTTATTAACACACTTGTATCTAGTTGTATGGTTTTCGTGCCTTCACCTAACAGTACCAAATCATCGGCATACCCCAAAACCGGAATCTTGTCACCTATAATTAAATTTTAATTTTAATTTGTTTTAAAATTGTAATACTTATTTTAATTTATTTATATTGGAACATAACAAATAGGAAGATTCTCAGACAGCCATAGCGAAATTTAGATCAACTCATGTTATATTGCACCATACTAATGCAAATTCATTTAGTTTTAGACAAAATGTCCCATTTTATGTTTTAATATATAGATTATTTATCTCTTCCTGATCTTACTATTTTAGTATTCTTTACTCTTAAATTAAGTTTTAATTATCAAATTAATATTATTTACTCGAAAATAATTTTAAAATGGCAAAGTAAGGGTTCGCATGAAAATGGAGTTAACTATTATTTAAGGAGGTACCTCGCTTTCTTGGTTCCAACATTCTTCCTATCCTAATTAATAATTCTTAGTTTACTTTTAAACGAGATAACCAACAGTTCTAAAATTAAAACAGGAGAGCATTATTATTATTTATACAACATATCTTTGCGTTATGTATTATTATATGTTTTAATCTATTAAACATTAAAGTTTATTTAACATAAATGAACTGATGTATTCGATAACACAAAATATTGATCATATATGCTATCCTGCTTCTTTATTTTGATAGAATCGTTAAAACTAATACAATTATAAACCGATAAATCTTAATTAGCTACATTATAGAGTTATATAAAATCCAAAATAAATCCACGTACGACAGCCCTTTCTGGAGATAGACTAACAAGCTAATAGACTGACAAGCTAGTTTATTAGCTGAAAGGTTTCATTAAATATATGATCCCTTATTTATGTACAAACCCTTAATTATCACAAATGAAGCAAAATCCTAATAGTATGGATCCTTCATCTAAAGATCCAAGTTAAACTTGCAAAGATACATTAATTAAGTACTAGAGCAATCGGTAACCACACTGCGATCTATTTTGCTATCAAAAGAAGTAAATTTGAATCCTCCTTCCAGTTCCACAAGTTGAGAAAGTCCGCCATGCACCCTCCTCTACATTCGAAAAGCTTCTAGCATTCTGAAATGACGCTGTCTGACAATGAAACAGTTTTAGTTCTATCTTATTCAATACTTTTATTTTATCATATGCACGTGCATACATATATCTCTAGCGGTCGTGAATAAGTGGTTAAGTCAAAATCTTTCATTTTACAGGTGAGCGACTAAAAGTTTTACGTAATACCAAAATAGCGTTATTAATTACAGCTTTCTTTCCATCTAAAATGTCTTCCACTAAGAAATTTCATTAACCAATTTAACACGACGTAGGAGACGGTCTGAGGGAGCGATATGAGAAGTTAACTCATTTTTTATATAACTCGAGTTATCTAGTCTTCCACGACAGCTACACATATGATATTTCAACTTTTATATTTGGTGTACTTATATTATGTTAATCCTTGCACTATTTTTAAAAATTATATTGTCACTAGAAGAATTAGTTTATAGAGACAAATTGTAAAGATGAAGACAAATTTTATTATTTTTTTAAAACTAAAAATCTGCAAACAATTATAAACAATCTGGTGCGGTTATCACACGACTCTGCCTTACCGCAGTTGTTAAAATTGATTAAAGAATTTTTAAATACAGTTAAAGATAAAAATCAACGAAACTAATAAAGAATGATTTAAATTGAATTTATAGAAACAATTAAAAAACAATTAAAAAACCGATTATATTATTATCTGAAATAATAATCAGTTAGTTTTATCGGAGTTAATACACTCACACACAGAGACCTTCATGCGGGACTTGTTTATTGAGACTCAGAGATCCCTAAAACGTGTATTTCCGTTGAAAACAGGAATTCGAAACTTTTCGCGATTGCAATACTTTCTCTTAATATATATTTCATATATAGGTAGGTGAAAGTAAAAACAAAAAAAATACAAAATAAAAATATCGTCAAGGAGCAACTTACACGAGATGTGATTCTCTGGTGACACAGTTATTATTGATGATATATAAAAGCGTAAGTTGTTCTGAAATCAGGTCTTCTATTTTTAGGAATGCCATTTTAAATACTGTCTTGATCCTGCTGCTTCCTAGAGCAGCGGTAGCTCCGAAAACAGTATTAACTACATTAATGTATTAATTAACTTTATCGATCCACAAAATGGCCCAATAATGAGTTTACAGCCCTCAGTATTCTCCATACATAACGTTAGTTAATTGTCTTTTAACAACTATATAAAATGATAACCCTAATATGGTTATTTGGAAATAGTAAATTATTGTGTAATAATTTGCAGCGTTTTTTCATTAGTGCTTGGCTAGATACTGAATATACATTATATCTAATAATTATCCAATCTTATAGAACTAAGTACGCAAATACATATTTCCCTTCTATATTGAAACTATGTTATCAATTCATTTATTTTTCATTTTGTTCTACACATTTATCTTCTGAAAGTTGTTTTTATTTTTGGTTTTATATGCAATCATCCGTCATTGTAAAAAGTAATTACTTATGTCCCCTTTGTCTGTTGGCCAGGCTTGTTGTGTATTTCAACTGCACGTACCTGTTATTCATCCAGAATAAAACACAGCAAATTATTGCACAATGGTTTATCATAACTGTCTATATACCTGTTGATAGTTGCTAATATTTTCGATTTTTCTCTATCTTCAATAATAACTGACTTTTGGTGAAATTCACTTGTGACTTGAATATATAATCAACTTTTTTTTTCTGTTTATCGCGCTTTTTTTAATATTAAAAAAATGTATTTATTGATATTTACAACTGTATTTATTAATATAACAAGTAAATTAGCTGTGAAATAAAATACATGAAAAAGACATGTTAGAGAAACTATCCATGTGCAGCATTCTGATTACTAATCTAAACTAGAAGGTCTCGAGGACATCTTTTCAGACGCCTCAGAGGATTGGCAGGAATGGAAGAGGAAGCAAGGATTGAAACTAGTGGGTTAGAGTGAGAGTGGAGATTGTCTTGGAAGGATCGATACCGAGTTGAGGCAAAATCTGCTATATATGAAACATTAAGATCTTAATAGAGCTTATTCGTGAAGCTTTAAGGATTTTGGATTGTAAGGATTCAAGATGGACGAAATTGTTGGTTTTGTTGATGGTTTAATAGAGCCCTAAAACTCAACTCAGTAAGTCCGGACAGGCTTTATGATGGTCATGTAGATGAGCCTTTTGTAGTTAAGTTGAAGGTTAGATCATCTGTCCGGTGAGTGTTGAGTAACCTAAAGCGGCGAGCAGTTTCTTATCGTTTTAGTCTTGTGCAGATTCCATGTTAGACGTTTGTCAAGTAGAAGTCCTAGGTTGTGGAACTGTTTAACTTGGGCAAGCGGAATATCATCAAATGAAACTGTAGGGCAGGATGTCACAGGTTTTAGACGAAGTGTAAAGGTGATTTGTTGGAATTTATTTTAATTCTCCAATTATGACACCATACCTCAAGGTCGGTGATGTGGGATCGGAGAGTTTGAGAGGCCATAGTTGGATAAATATTGATTGATAACACGCAAGTGTCATAAGCAAAGGTAGAAAGGAAAGTATTAGGGTGGGTTGAAATATCAGCTTTGTAGACTGTGTAAAGAATGAGTCCTGGTATACTGCTTTGAGGAACGCCAGCAGACTGAGTAAAAGCGGACGAAAAGAAACTATTTTTAATTATTTTGAAAGATCCGTCAGAAGGGTAGAACTAGATAAGGAGGAAGTAAGTAGATGTTAGGAATTTACGGAGTTTGTAAAGCAGTCCTAGGTACCAGACTCAAAGGCCTGTTCTACGTTAAGAAAGGCTCCCTTGCACTGCTACATCCACCACACGATGGCATTGCTGGATGGTGGATTGGGAATTTCGGGATTCAAACTGGTGGTCTGGGATTACGTGATCGAATTCTAGGATTCGGTAGAGTCGTTTTCGGATGTCTTTCCAGGATTTTACCCATTATTAGTAAAAGAGAGATATTACAGTAGGAAGAAGGGAGCTCGAGCGGCCTCTCGGGTTTAGGGATCATTTTAACGATAGAGAGATTTTAGAGGTCTGGTAAGTATGTAGGACGGAACTGTATGGAATATTTTTATATTCTATTTAAATATTTAATAAGTCATAATGGTAATTTTATTATTATTATTATTTAAATATTTTACAATACTGAACTGTAAATGTAACTGTAGGTGGGGAATAGGATGGCTTTTCTTGGAAGTTGTTTTAGGATAATGGAAGTAATCTGATCGTGGCCAGGAGCTTTCCCAGAAGGTAATCTTTGGATTAGGTTTGATATTTCTGAAGGATGAGGCCATCAAGAGGGGAATATCCAGTTCTGCTCAACACATTCGAGGTGATAGGGATTGAGATGACAGGATGCGCACTGTACTTTCCCAAAAGATGCTGAGCGAAGGTCTGTGACTTTTCTTTTTCTGAATCTATACACTATACATATTTTTCTTAACCTTAAAAAAAAACTGAGTTATGGGGGAGGGAGGGAGGGTATTTATGTGTAGAATTTAATTTTTTTTTAATTATTCGCGTTTTTTTATTATAAAATACCAATAAATCTTTCTCCATCTTAAAAAAAAAAACCTGAAATAACTAGCTGATATCAACATCTTGGTGTTAAAATCATCGCCCTAGTATTTTTGTGAGGAATTAATTTTAAAAACATGGTCCAGCAGTTTCGGAGAAATGCTCTGTCTGCAGCCAGACAAATTGATTTTTATTTTATTCGTTTTTAGGGTTATAATTGGGTCCGTACCAGGTATCATTCTTTCCATGACAAACTCCCCTCTCACTCTAATCCCACTAGTTACAATCCTTGCTTCCTCTTCAATTCCTGATAATCCACCAAGGCGTCTGAAAAGAAGATACGCCTGGAGACCTTCTTGTTTAGATTGATTAGTAGAGTGCT
The DNA here is from genome assembly GCA_023052935.1 of Piezodorus guildinii. Classification (NCBI taxonomy): domain Eukaryota; kingdom Metazoa; phylum Arthropoda; class Insecta; order Hemiptera; family Pentatomidae; genus Piezodorus; species Piezodorus guildinii. Next base: position 177,901,673 of record CM041294.1, read on the forward strand.
GCCAATGTCTTTTCATTTACACTATTTTTTATCAGCATATTTACTTGATGTATTATAATATACAGTTGTAAATTTCAATAAAATATAAATTAAAAAAAAAAAATATATATACGTATTTAGAAACTTAAGTCCTCAAATTTTGAGGGGGAAGGGGTATTTTTTATTTTTTTTTGGTTCGATTACAAATGTTCATTATTGCAAATAATAAACCGAAATCGTCTTCTATTCTAATCTATTATCTGTCTCCTTTTTAATCTTTGGGTTATTTTCTAAAAATTTAGGGTTAGCGTTGCGTATAGTTGTATATAAAAGATTTTAAGTTATAGATCCTGACATATTTATCAAAAAGCAGCTCTGTCGAATTCAGCAAAAGATTCCCCTAATTACCTTTGAAGATATCTTGCTCTCATCCTCGCCGCCGGATAGAAGAGATTATCCACCCCCCTATTTTAGCCTTCCTACACAGGAAGAGATATCGGATCTAATGTGAATGGAGAGCCCAGGTGGGCGGCAACACCTGTGTCTCGTGGATTTCACTCAGCCTAACGTCTTATTGCAAGGTCCTCGTCTAGGTGTGACCTGGTCTGTTGTGTTCCTTCTTATAGTTTTATATCTCTTTGTATAGCCTAATTTCAAATTTTCGCAATGTTAGCAAGATTAAGAATTCCATCAAATTATCGTTGTTCGGTTTTCAACAGAAATTTCAGAATTCATTCAAAAGAATAATAGTTTCTTAAATTAGAACTCAGATGCTAGAACTACTTGTTCACGATATATATTTTTAAAGCCCATAAAATTTAACATATATATATATATATATATATATATATATATATATATATATATATATACTGGAAGGAATTAGCCCGGGCGGAAGTCATTAAATGAAACAGTTAAATAGTTTCAACTATTGATTGTTTGCCAACGTTTCGACCCCTTTTGTGGGTGATCATCAGGGCGCATGGTGGGTGAATGGAAACTAGGTTGGATGATTGGGTTTCGATTCACCCACCATGCGCCCTGATGATGACCCACAAAGTGGGAGTCGTTGATTTTCATCAAGTATAGTTGTTTGCTTTTAAACTGAAGTAAAAAACTCATGATATTTTGCCACTTTTTAAATAAAAACAAATAGACACTCCAGAATGTGAAAAACTCTCATTTATAGAAAAAGAGACCAATGTCATTTCGCTATCTTAGCAATGAAATAATAAAAATTATTTAATGAAGTAGATAAAGCACTCAATGAATATTGTTGCAATTACAGAGGTCAAAAACCACATCTCATGAGGAAATAAAATTTTGTTTGCGCCTTATGAGAGATAGATATATCACAACTGAACCTAGAATGACATCTGTGAAATTGAACGGGTGACATGTGCGGGACAGGATATATTAATATATAGCTACATCTCAAACTGCTATTCCATCAAATATTAGCAGTTTTTTTTTATAACATTCACTTACCTATATATAATAAGAGACAGTATTGCGACCGTTTAAATTTTAAAATTTGGGTTTTCAATGAAAATGCAAGTTTTAAAGTCTTCTGAGTCCAATAACCAAAGGTGTGTGTGTATGGTAAAGGACGAAAAGTCGTACGAAACTGAATTTTCATATTCAAGACAACTAACTATGCACCCGAGGTGTTCTGTAACTTTTTTACTAAAATCAGCTGACCGAAAATGCTACTTTATACCATGCATTTTGCACCATTTTACGATTTTCTCAAAAACGGCTCAAACAATTTAAATTTAACTTTCTTTCTATATGGATTTAAAATTTAATGGACTTTAATATCGTTTAACGTCACTTTATGCTACAATGGCTAATCGGACGATGCTACAGTGGGAATCCTAAATGTTGCCTATCCAGGTTTTATTAGGAAAGGGATCTTTAACGAGTACCTGGCATCCGCACAGGCTCAGGACTACCTTTTTAATGTCCCCTCCGAAGGACGGCACAACTAAAGATTTTTTACTCCCATTAAAAAATCCTAGAGCCACCCGCAGGTTTGAACCCGCAACCTTTGGCATAGAAAGCTGTTATGCTAGCAACTACGCTATGGGTGACCCCAGGACTTTAATATCATATAAGTTTCATCCTGATTGAAATACTCTGAGAGGATCAAATGCAGACTTTTTGTATTTTCTTCCTCTAAAGTACCTTTAATTTTAAAGATGCGAAATAAATTAATCATATCATATAACCTTGGCCTCGCGGAGTAAACTCATGGGAGTTTACACTCACGTTTCACGATGCAATTTTTGTGTAGGTCATCACTCTCTACGACTAATTTTGTGAGTGGCCACCCTTTGGCTGACGGTCTCACATACCCGGGGAGAGGCTTTTTAGTGAATCCACCTATGAATTGAGACGTTGATTTCTAAAAGGTACTATATCCATTCTAGGAAATTTTACTGGAGGCGCGAAATCACTAATTATTATGTTATTAAATTAGCTAATTTGATTCTTTTCGCATTAAATCCAGAATTGTTTTTAGTATATTAATAATATCATATTAATGATATGAAATGGGATGTTTTGGTATAATTTGGAACGAAATTAAATGTGTAATTATTTCCTTTAGAAAATAATTATATCTCTAAATTGCGTTTATAAGCGCTTGGGTGTTCATTTGATAAAATCAAATAGGAGATTCAGATATAACTAATTGATGAGAATACAAATATGTAAAAAAAATCAATTTTGTAAAAAATGTCCTTTAGTACTTTTTGGAAATCAACGTCTCAATTCTTTTACATCCTTTAAAAGTCCCGTCGAGGCTGAAATGCGAACTCACAACTTTAGCATGAGAGACTAGCGCGCTAGCCACTCAGCCACGCGCTCCCCATTAGTCACTGACTAATTCTTATTCTTCCAGTGGCGCGACAGGCGTGTAGGCCCTGGACCTCGCGGAGTAAACTCATGCGAGTTTTCACGATGCAATTTTTAGTTTAGGGACATCTCTCCCTACGACTAATTTTGTGAGTGGCCACCCTTTGGCTGACGGGTCTCACATACCCGGAGGAGAGGTTGTGAGTGAATCCACATGTTTTTGCATCCTTATAAAAGCCCGCCGGGACTGGGATTCGAACTCACAACTTTAGCCACTCAGCCACGGGCTCCCCATTAGTCACTGATTAATAATTTAATATGATTTTAAGTTTCAAAATTTCTTTCTAATCAGAAATATCAAAATTCTTTATTAATAATGTAGAAGTGGAGAGGGACATTCTTTATTTTGTTTATGAATCAACGTTTTGTTGGCGTTTTGGGATAGTTTAAGATAGATTATAAGGCTTTAACAGCTTAATTTGAAAAAAGCCAAGTTTCCTAAGGCCATCTCCAATATTACCAGATCATGCACCATTTCTCTTCTTCGAAAACATATAATTTCTTCTTATATTATAGGTTACAATGCTAAAGTTATGCTGCTTTACCACTCGATTATTATTCGAGTATTCCAAAATAGATTATCTCATTTTTTGAGTTAAAAACTAAAAGTCTTGCCATGATGAAAATATTCCCAAAGTTATACTCAGTACTATCTCCCTCACACAGAATTATGATACTTTTTGAGATAACGTTAGTTGTACTGCAGGAAGCGGGGTGGTCCAGTGGGCAGGGCACAGGCGCAGGCGCAGGAATATTTTTCGAACCCGGCTCTAGCAGGATAATTATTTATGATCTGGGGACACTCTAGAGCATAATTTAGGTCTAGCCATCTCCTTGCTCGACTGTTTTCATGGAAACAGTAGCAATCTCTATGACAACGTATGCACTTAACAAATGATGCATCATCGGTTTTAGGTTTGAAGGTTGCTTTTATTTCCTAATTCGTTAAATATTTACGGACATCAAATTCCCTGTATATATTATAAATATATCTCATTTCTAGAGAACTTTAATTATTAGATGTTCATGTAATAAGCTCTAGAAGAGCCTTCATGGATTGTCGAGGCCCAGGTTGTCCATTTCTTAGGGATATCAAGTCGGACGATGCTACAACAGGAGTCCTACATTTAGGGATATCAAGTCGGACGATGCTACAACAGGAGTCCTACATTTAGGGATATCAAGTCGGACGATGCTACAACAGGAGTCCTACATTTTACCTCTTCGGGTTTAGTCAGGATAGGAATCTTTAACGAGTAGCTGATATCTCAAAAATACGGAACCGCTATTTTACGTCCCCTCCGAAGTATGGAATAATGAAGGATATTTATTCCCTTTATAAAATCCTAAGGCCATCTGAAAATGAACAACTTTTGAGATTATTTAAGAAGCTATAGGCTTATAGGAGTGTCACGTGCTGACATCTCACCCTCTTCCTAAACGATGCTTTGTAAGTTTTATTGAAGGACGTGAAAGGGATAAATTAGAAGATCCGTTCCTTAGCCTGGACCTCACACCACCATAGGACCCTCATTAATCGATCGAATGTTGGCCGAATTCGAACCCAAGGACAGCTAACACCTTCCCCAAGAGGAAGGGCTACAGACCCCTGGTTCCTAGCGATGGTTGGTAGCCCTGTGGACTGTAAGGCGGCACCAGTGACACACAGTACCCACCACTAATGGCTACACCAACCAGCCGCTAATGGCCTCCTAATTCAATGCCTAGTATTCTATTATCATTCAGTTATTGTATTAGCCACCTTAATAGTGAAACATTATATACATCCCAGCACTTCTAGAAAACGTCTTTAGAATATCTGACACGTCTACTTGGCAGGAACAAAGGAGTCAGTGACGGCTGGATTTTTCCATTACTTAGCCACACCATGGTCATCAGTGCCAGATATATTTATGTTAGACATAATCAAATTCATTTATAAATCAAATATCCATCAAATAGTAAACATAAATTATAAATGAAAAAGCTGTAACCAACGGATTGATTTACACACAGTAACAGTAACTATAATCCAGGAAGAAATAAAGTCCCGGTTAAAGGTGGGAAATGCGTGTTATTATTCAGTTGCTAAGTTACTTAGCTCCCGGCTTCTATCTAAAAACTTAAAGATCTGAATTTATAAAACTATTATTCTTCCAACGGTTCTTTACGGATGTGAAACGTGGCCGCTTACTTTGAGGGATGAACAACGGCTTAAGGTTTTCGAAAATAAGGCGCTGCGTAACATATTTGGTCCGAAGAGGGATGAGGGCACTGGGAAGTTTAGAAGGTTGCACAACGCGGAATTGCGGAACTTGTATCCTGTGAATATTATTGAGTTGATAGCGTCGCGGAGACTCAAATGGGCGAGTAAAATTGTTGGGCTTGGTGAGGAACGGATTCCGAGAAAGTTGGTATTTGCTGATCCGACTGGTAGGCGTCCGAAAGGTAGGCCGAAGCGGCGATGGGAGGATTGCGTCAAATCAGATCTCGGGGGCTTGGGCTTGACCGGCGAACATTGGACGAGTCGGTGCAGGCGAAGTTTGGTGGTATCGGCATCGAACCTTCGGGTTCGGTAAGCCTATTATTATTATTATTATTATTATTAACAGTAACTATAATAAATATTACTTAGCTACCTGTCAATCAATTACTCTTTCAACTGTTTTTTATGTTCAAAGAGTAAGGTATTGTTATTTGATCCTTTATGATAATACAATTCTATCCAATAAACTATAATGTAACAGTAGAAATATACATACTCACAATTACTGCATACGTACCATTTAGATTGTAAACCTAATAGTCAAATATAATCCCAACTTCTTTGCAATATAGACGTTAATTAACCCTGTTTATAGAAGAAGCATTCCACACAGCAACACTCAGTTTTTTATTTTATAAATTAGTTTATGATTATTCATTCTTGAAAAAACAATAAGAATTGAATGTATTTCCCAGGGAGCCTACACACCAGGGAACTTACTCACTAAACATGGGTACGATGAACATTAAGCTTAAAATATTTCGTTATAAATTTAGTGTTGTGCTAATACTAGTCTGATCAGGATGATTTTACTTGTATGCAATTGGAAGTTCGATTACCGTTCAAATGAGTGCTTAAACCAATTCTTTTAATGGTTTTTAAATTAATATTAAAAAATGCTAAAAAGTAGATGAAAAGATTTGAATACAGGTTTTTTTTTGTTTTGTTTTTTGAAAAATGACATTTAAAAAAAATTATGACGACGCTGCTGAAAAGCGGAAAAATGAAAAGATAATTAGGATGGATATGCATGGTAGGTGACATAATTATTAAAAATAATTTATTATATGTTGTTGTAATTGAATTGTTGGAAATATATAAATGCAATGAGACTTTAATTGATTACAGAAGCTTGAAAATGGCCCTAGAGGCTGAAACGTCGCGATGACTTGATGAAATAAATTGTTTTGAAAAATATCCAAGAATTTCTTTTGAAAATCGGCCTGATAATTTTCGAACAAATATTCAAACAAAAGAAAAATAACGACAATGATGAGAAAAACTAATTTTTTAATGGTTTTTAAATTAATATTAAAAAATGCTAAAAAGTAGATGAAAAGGAACTTTATAAATATAGATAACTCAAAGTATAAGCAACACTTAAAAAAAACGCTGCAAATTATTACACAATGGTTCAAAATATTTCCAAATAAGAATATTAGGGTATAATTGTTTATATAGGTATTTATAGGCAATTCGGTAATATGAAAAGCAATAATTCAAACGATAATATCTTATCATACAATCATATTACATCACTGATTTCAAAACGCAATATCTCAGCTATTTGTTAACCAATTTCAATGATTCTTTTTTTCATTTTGTTGAAAATATAATTCTCTACTATAAGTGTTGGTATTAATTCATTCATAATTAGGAGAAACGGATTTTTTTTAAATTCGTTATTCGGATTCTACGCATCTTGAAACGTAAGCTCTCAAATTTAGAGGGAGTTTACAAAGTTTCATTATTGAAAATAGTAAACGAAATATTTTAGAGAGAAGGGAAATTAATAAGTATGTCTTTGAAGCCAATATATTAGGCCTGATATTCCAGCAACTTGAGAATCATTAGAATAAAAGAAACCTAGAATCCTTTGCATTGTTGTATCACTATAAATGGAATAGACATTGTATATTGTGGATCAGCTGTAGTGTAGTGGCTAGCATTAAAGCCTTCTATGCCCAAGGTCACGGTTTCAAATTCAGTAGATAGTCTTAGTCTAAAAAAATGGTTGGTTATGACATCCTTCGAAGGGAACCTAAAATGGTGGTCTCGAGCCTGAGTGATGACAGGTACTCGTTAAAGATCCGTTTCTTTACTAATGTTAGATTGACTAAAATTTAGGGCTCCTACACTAGCATCGACCGATTAGCCATAGTAGCATAAAGTAATTAAACATGCTATGACTATGCTACAAACTTATTGATCCGTGCTCTGCACTTGACGAGGACCACCTCCTGAGTAGATATTTAGATAGCATTGGATAGAAGTGCTTCCTCTAGGCCACAACCTGTTGGCCACCGATGTTGTAGCTTCCTACGAGGGGTGAGCATAATCGAATGACGATTATCAGATCATTCGATTATTTCAATCATTCGAATTAATTGATTATCGGAATAATCGGTGTTTAGCAAGGAATGATCATTCGAACTCTATTTTTTGACGATAATCCAGGATTATAAGGGGCTCGGATAATCGAATGAATTTTTTTTTTTTTTTCTCATCACATAAATTATTTGGATATTTGTACTTAGGCTTAGGGACCTCAGCGATCTTGGAGAGGGGAATTGTATCATATTGTCTTTCAGAATGCATATTGATCATTCGATCATTCGATTATAGAATCATTCGATTATTCAAATCATCGAAGTCCGATCATTCGATTATGCCCACCTCTACTTCCTACACATCCAGACCCAGCATTCATCGAGACGAGTCCTACAATCGATATTGACTTATTGACTGTGTAGAGTTCTATTTCAGGTTGTTTGTCGTCCCGGGCCGTCGAAAGGTCGTTACCTCTATTGTCCTTATCAGGGGTGGCGACTTGTAGCTCCCTCGTCCTCCTACGGCGGCCAACTGTTGCGCAGCGAAGCGGAAGTGAGGTCTGCTCTTCCGGTCTGACTTTGCCGAGGAAAGAGGTTTCAGTAGTCGCTATGCATTAACATTGGAATACCTGATTGATCATTCATGTTTTTGTGTAAGATTTGTTTTTGCCCATTCACAAAAGAAGTTGATGTATTTTCATATTTTACAATGTTTCTGTCTTCAGAGCCATCCACATGTATCTGTGCAAACATATATTTTTATGATATCACTGTACATTTTACAACTTTTCCAACTTTCAAATAACTTATTTTATTAACATTAGATGGGAGAGATGGTTGGGGGTGCGGTCATCAGAAAGAAAGTATTACTTATTTTAATTTTGAGGTGTTTTTCTTTCTGATGACCCCACTCCCAACCATCTTCCTCATCTAATATTTACAAGAGTCAACCAAACTCCATCGTTATTTTATTAATAGTGTTTTATTCCTAAAAAAAAAAAAAAGAGATCTACATATCATCCATATTTCTCCTCATATATTCTTTCACTGCTTCATCAGTATTAGTTGAGTAGGTGAAAATATTTTAAGATTAAATAGAGCTTTTTTTACTTTTTACTTTCACTTACTATATATAGTAAGGGGAAGTATTGCGATCGTGAAAATTTTCGAATTCCATTTTTCAACTGAAATACACGTTTTATGGTCCCCTGAGTCCAAATAACCAAGTCCCGCAAAAAGGTCTGTGTGTGTGTGTGTGGTAACTCCCGGGCGGAAACGGTAAGTGCTGTGAAACCGAAATTTCATATTTAAGACAACTATACGCCCGAGACGTGACAAAACTTTTTTCATCAAAATGAGCCTACCAGAAGAGGCACTTTATACCATGCATTTTGCACCTTTTTTCAATGTTCTCGAAAACAGTTACGACGATTTTGATTAAACTCGCTATATCGATTTAATTTAATGGGCTTTAATATCATGTAGGTTTTATTTGGATAAAAATGGTCTGACAGGGCTTAAATGCCGATATTTTAAATTTTCTTCCTCTAAAGTACCTTTAATTTTGAAGATTCAATAATAATAACTAGATTATCTTGTTAACGCTGATGAAAAACAGGTAAATATTTATATTGAATAAATTCGATACCCAACTAAAGGAGAAAACAGAAAAAATATTTCTTTAATGCAATTTTTCGTTTTTGAACATAAGAGCAGTAATATACATGTATGATATACCGTTGGAAAGCTAAAGATTTTAGAAAAAATATTATCTCATACACAAGCTTTTAAAAGTTAATAGAGAGTGATGAAATGAACATAAAACTAACTGATTATTTTAGATAATAATATAATGGATTTTTTAATGAAACACATGTTTCTATAGAAATTTAATTTGATTAATTGCTTAAGAGTTTCACGTATTTTTATCTTTTACTGTATTTGAAAATTCTTTCATTGATTTTAAAAATGGAGGTAAGTGAAAGTCGTGTGTTGCCCGCACCAGATTTTTTTTAAAATAATAAACAAATTAAAACATGACTTTTTTAAAAGGTGAAGTATACGACACTGCTGATGAAGAGGTAAAATATTATATCTGAATAAATATGCATGATAGGTAAGCCTCTTTAATAAAAAAAATAAAATAAAATAAATAAAAAATATTAACAAAATAAGTAATTTGAAATTTGGAAGAGTTGTAAAATGTACAGGAATATCATACAAATGTTTTCACAGATATTTGAATACGGACCCACAGGGCAAAACGTTGTAAAATAGAAAAATAAATTATTTGGGAATGGCCAAAAAACGTGTCTTGCAAAAATATTGTATCATGAGAAACACCAGGACTATGAAGATAAAATCATTTAGATGACAATTTAGAAAGATGCCTATTGATGTTGGTGCCGACAACACCAAGACCTTACTGTAACGTAGCTATCACGATAAAACACATACTGAGTGCAGGCAATTGAGAGGTATCAAGCTCACAAATAGTTTGTTACATAACAATATTACATATATTCCAAATTAATTTAATCTTTTGAAAAAATTAAATTATCTGAATTAAATTTTTTAATTTATTGTAATTAAAAATTTTTAATTCTTCTTTAAATATAGGGCTCCTCAATTATACAAGACAATTAAGTAATGTGAAAAACAATAATTCAAAGGATAGTATCATGTCACTACCACTGATTTCAAAACGCTATATCTCAGCTAGTTGTTAGCTAATATTAATGATTCTTTTTTTCATTTTGTCAAAAAATTCTCTATCAAATAAGACAATTTGTCCTTTTTTTTTTAAATCTACAAAATTGAAGGTACTTTAAAGTGGAAGAAAATTTATAATATCGCCATATAAGCCTGTCAGACTATTTCAAACAGAACGAAACCTAAATGATACTAAAACCCACAAACATTTAGACTGATACTTCGAGTTTAATCAAAATCTTTAGAGCAGTTTTTGAGAAAATCGTAAAAAGGTGTAAAATGCATGGTGTAAAGTAGCACTTCCAGTCAGCCGATTCTATTGAAAAAGTTGCTGTAACATCTCGTGCGTATAGTTTTCTTAAATATGAAATTTCTGTTTTGTACCTATTTTCGTTTTTTCACTAGACTTACCGCATACGTTCACACAAACCATTTTTCGGGACCTTGTTATTTGGGCTCAGAGGATCCTAAAACGCGTATTCTCGTAGAAAACTGGAATTCGAAAATTTTCACAATCGGAATGCTTTACATTACTAAATATTTTATATATAGCTAAGTGAAAGTAAAGTAGAGCAATATACAAACACTACAGCTTTTGTGCAACTAATTTTCAAATTTAAATTTAATAAATAATGAATTACCTTCATAAGGACTATTTGGACGTACGCTGTTGAGCTTTGGGATTCTACTAAACCATCAAATTCTTCCTGTATCTAATCTCTATAATCCGAATCCTTCGAAAAATCCTCAACGCTCCTTACTTTGTCAACAACAAATTCATCCATAATGACGTTAATGTCCATATGTTGCTGATTTGGCCCGTACGAGGAATGATTCGTTCCATGAAAAACTCCATTCCCAAATTAACCCGCTAGTTTCAATCCTTGCTTCCTCTTCCATTCCTGACAATCCTCCGAGGCGTCTGAAAAGAAGATGGCCTCGAGAACTTCTAGTTTAGAATACCTAGTGGAGTGCTGCCAATGGAGATATTCTCTTCATGTCTTTACCTGGATATTATCTATAGATATTATCAGCCTATTTACTAATACAGTTGTAAATTTCAACAAATTAATAATTAAAAAAAACAAATAATGATTAATGACAGCAGAATAATTAATTAAAAAGAAGTAATAGAATCATGCATTACTTTAAAGTATCTTTGTTCGCGCGAACGCTAACAATAATACTACTTTTTACTAACAATAATAATAATAATACTTTTTTTTGGATTTTTTAAAATTTAATTAGGTTAAGCCGTAGATACGTTACAAAGCTGTTTAGTTAGACTGTCTTTTTTTTTTGTAAAGCTTTAGTGTAAGTTGAGATCTTGTCCCGGTTGTATTTTGTAGTCCGTGACGATATATCGTGATATACGGTTTCCGGTCACGATAGAGGGACTCAAGAATTTAGTATCTCCTAAGCTCACAAGATAAAATCTAGGAGCAGCTGGAGGAGACTGCCGAGCCAGTTCGAGAAGTCAGGAAGCAGGCGACTAGGTAAGCTGTCTATCTTAAATTACATTTTAAAAGTGTTGGGTTGTGTCACGTGAAATGTCTCTTTTCTATGTAAAGAATTTTTATTAAAAATACGATATGAAAACAAGATAATCTCATTTGAAGTATTTAACTTCTTATTCTACACATTTTTCCCAACGTGACACCAACTTTTTTATTCCCGAACTGAAAAACTCCGAGCTTTAAAGTGAAACAAATTTTGAAAACGCACTTTTCACTTGGTCATCATTTTCAAAAAGTTTTCCTTCGACGAAGCTGTCTAAATTCCTGAACAGGAGGTAATCTGTTAGAGACAAGTCGGGAGAATATGGAGGATGCGGAAGAACTTCGTAGCTTAGTTCTTTCAATTTTTGCACTGTATGTTTTGAAACAAGCCGCTCAGTGAGATCATGAGGTACCCATGTATCGATCTTTTTTACTTTCCCAATACACTTTAAATGTCTGGAAACGGTAGCATTTAGTTGTGCTGAGAGTCCTTTAACTGTTTGGTAGGGGTTTCCTTCTACTGTATGTTTGAGAACATTGTCTATTACGGACGGAAGTCTTCCTCGGGGCAAGTTTTCCAAGTCGGTATACCCAGCTGAAAACTTATCAAACCAACGGCGAATGGTCCGTTCATTATCACTCTCTTCCCCAAACGCCTTGCAAATATTTCTAGCGGCCTCAGCTGATAAATGGCCGAGTTTAAAATATTACTCGAAAATCACGTGTTTCCATGTTCATATTTGGAGGTATACTAATAAGTGGGTAATTGATTGGGGAGCTAATGTTTATAATACAAAGGTAGAGGATTAGTAACTGTTTACTTTAAATATGTAAACGTTCGGAAGAAAACAACAGAGACCTGCAAAATCCTTTATGTATTTCAGAAACTATAAAAACGGACATTTCATGGGAAACAACCCGATACTTTGGAGATCTCTTATTCTGGGCAAAATCTAAATTTGAGGTTTTATTATTTTATTTTTTTTTGTCATACAGTCCACAACAGAAGGTTTTTTAATTGGTTCAATTAGTACCGATCCTATTGTTCCTCACCTGGATTCCATTCTGACATGATGCTGACTTTTTGTTGCGCGTCAAAGCCGAAAGAGCAACAGTGAGGGATGAGGGGAGGTCAAAAAGTGCTGAGGAGATGGATGTTAGAGAGAGAGGGAGAGAGAGAGAGAGATAGAGAGAGAGAGAGAGAGAGAGAGAGAGAGAGAGAGATTTTATTTACCTTTTAACATATTTACAATTTTACATTTTAATGCTCTGAGACAATGTAGTCTCCTTGAGCAATACAAATAAGTATAATATCATATCAGCCGACAGTTTTTACAAAACAGTAATTATAAGTAAATGAATAAAAAATGTAATGAACATAAAATGAATAACTGTTGAATTTTAAATTAATTAAATAAAAAAAATAATCAAAAAAAACTTTACAAATAAAAATATATAATTATTCTGAAAAACTTAAAATTTCACAAAATTGAAGCTAAAAATATTTATCTATAAAGAAAAATTGTCAAGAATATCTATAAATAAAAAAGTATTTACTTGTTAATAACTCAAATTATACAAACCAGATAGAAAAATTTAAGCACAAAATTAATAATCAACATAAGAATCAATAAAAACAATAATCATTAATAGAAACAAAGTCAGAAAAATGATGAAAATAAGGTAACTATTTGTTGAATCTTAAATTTTTCAAGTATTTCTTTATACCAAATCAAATAAAAATTTTCTTTACAAATAAAAATGCATAAATAATTGTGGAAAAACTAAAACAATTACAAAAAGAAACCATAAATATTTAACTTTAAATAATTTTCTCAAGAATATCCATATATAAAAAATGTAAATACTTGTGAATAACTTAAATCTTACAAACCAGATAGAAAATTTAGACTCAAAAATTAGTAATCAAAATAAGAATCAATAAAAATAATAATCATAAATAGAAACAAAATCAGAGAAACAATTTACATAAAATATTGAAATCTTAAATTATTCAAGTATTCCTTTATACAAACTCAAATAAAACTTTTCTTCACAAATAAAAATACATAAATAATTTTGAAAAATTCAAACTTCACGAAAATTATACTAATAATATATTATAAGAGTATTAAAAGTAAATTAAACAAATACTTGTGAATAACTCGAATTTCACTAAACCATATAGACAATTTTCAAATCAAAATGTAATAATCAACATAAGAATCAATAAAAGTAATAATTAAAAGAAAGCAGAAAAATAGTGAAACATAAAATACAATTTTAATCACCAATCCATCAAAATCACAAATGATTTAAAATATTTAATCTTACAGAACAAAATTAAAAGTTCCCTTTATAAAGAAAAGTACATAAATACTTGTAAACAACTTAAAATTACATAAAAACGAAACTGAAATAAAATTCAATTTTAAACATAAACAGAAAATTTACATGTTTTATTCAAATAATAAACCAAAATACAATTTTTAAAACACCTTACCGTCTTACTAAAATTATTTTTTTGAACAAAATGAAAGTAAAATAAATTAAAACGTGCATAGAATTTTATACCCCCTTACAAAACTAGGCAGAGCCATATTGCTAAAGAAAATTATGGAACCGATAAAAAAGACTTACAGCAAAAGATCAATTTACGATTTAAAAAATTCAGAATAAAGAGTGATAATAAAAAAACAAATCAAATTCAATTTACATTAAGAAACTTGAGGCAGAATGAATATAAATATATATCATTGTATTTACTGTTTAACCAATCAATACTCAATATCGAATTTAATAAAACCAGTGAAAACAAAATAATTGGAAGCCTGTGTCAACGAAATCAATGGTGGAGAAAGGGATCAATATTATGAATCTAAAAGTTCTTTGTAGTACCGATTTTTGAAAATCGAAAGGGATTTTGATTCTTTAATGATATGAGGAATTTTATCCCATAAATGTATACTGCTTATTAATAAAGATTTATCGTATCGGGTTGTACGGTGTACAGGTATATTGTATAAACTGTGGGTTTCTCTCATCGGACGCGTTGGAAGAGACAAGTGATTTTCGAAAAATTCCAGGATATAATTCGGAGTTCTTTTATTAAAAAGTTTGTATAGAAAAATTCCTAACAAATATTTTCTTCTTTCGGGAATTTTTAGCCAACTGAGTTATTTAAATGAGGGTGTTACGTGATCATTAATTTTGAGATCGAAAATAAATCTTACACACGCATTTAACGCTCCCTGTAAAATCGTTATGTCTCTATTAAACATATCAGTAAATAATATGCTGCACTAATCAACGTGCGGTATTATAAGTGTGGAAACGAGATGTTTTCGAACCTGTACAGGCAAATAGTCTCTGTTTCTACGTAAATAGCCTAATTGTTTAAAAATTATTTTTGATATATTTACAGCGTGATCTTGCCAGTCAAGAGTACTAGAGAAGGTAACACCCAAAAGCTTTAACGATTCAGAGTATTCAATATATGTTTTGCCTAAAATTATTTTTTGGGGATTTCTTTCCATCACCGATTTTAAATAGAAACGACTGCCAAAAATTATTGTCTTTGTCTTTGACGGATTTAAAACAAGTTTTAATCTATTTGACCAGACCAAGATTTCATCTATGTCTCGATTTATTTTGTTTACATTTTCATTGAACTCATGTACGGATGAAGACAAATAAATAACGATATCGTCGGCATAAACGTGATACTTGCATGATTTCAAAACCGAGGAGATTTCAGAAATGTATAAAAGAAACAAAAGTGGACCAAGAACCGATCCTTGAGGAACTCCTGAATGTATCGGAAGAA
This sequence comes from Piezodorus guildinii, assembly GCA_023052935.1. NCBI lineage: Eukaryota > Metazoa > Arthropoda > Insecta > Hemiptera > Pentatomidae > Piezodorus > Piezodorus guildinii. The sequence continues at coordinate 177,917,204 of CM041294.1, forward strand.
ATTCGGATAGAGAGCCATCACTATCGATTACCGCTTGGCTTCGATTTTTTAAATACGATTCGAACCATAGTACAACGCTACAGGAAAATTTGAACTTTTTTCTCAACATTTGCAATAAAATATTGTGATCCACTAAGTCAAACGCCTTTTTAAAATCAAAAGATACGAGGATTGTTACATGTCGTCGATCCATTGCAAGTCTAACATCTTCAGTTAGTCTCAATAGTGCTGTTTGAGTGCTTTGTCCAGAACGGAAACCGGATTGATATTTGTCGAAGAGATTTTTAGAGTTTAAATAATCAACGGTTTGATCGTATACAACACGTTCCAGAATTTTTGAGAGTGAGCAAAGTTTCGCGATAGGCCTGTAATGTTCGACATCAGTCGGGTTTGAATTTTTAGGTAGAGGGGTAACTAAAACGTTTTTCCAGAGTGACGGGAAATTTGAAGATTGTAAAGAAAAATCAAAAATATTTAAAAGAATAGGAACTATCTGTGGTAAGAATAATTTAACGAATTTTAAAGGTAGGCGATCGATTCCAGAAGAATGCATATTCGATTTTTGAAAATTTTTAAGAAAAAGTTCTAGGCTGACGTGGGCGAAGAAAAAATCATTCGAATCGAATTCACTATCAGCGCGAAGTAGTTCCGAAGAAGAAGAAAAACGATAAGATAATGGATTTACGAAATATTTATTTAATTCAGATTTTGAGACAGTCAAGGGTAAAGCCTCACGATTTTTTACTAAGCCAAGACTACGGATAATTTTCCAAAGTTTTTCTGGTGTTCTAGAGGAGGTCAAATTTTCAATATAATATTTTTGTTTATTTTTACGAATTTCTGAGGTAACTTTATTTCTATATAGTTTGAACTGTTCAAGGAAAACGGGATTTTTCGAGAACTTATAATTTCTCCTAAAACGGTCTCTAATTTTCATTAATTTTTTTATTTCAGAATTGAACCAAGGAGCGGGTTTCTTTTTATAAGTTACGGATTTATAAGGAGCATACTTATCTAAAAAATAAAAAAGTTTCGAATTTAATAGTCTAATTTTATCATCAATATTATTTGAATTAGCTATTTTTCCCAGTCCATAGTGTCCAGTTCATCATTAAATTCGCTATGATTAAAATTTTTTAAGTCTCGAAAAATCACATTCCTAAATATTTGAGATTCCCCAAGCCGATAACATAAAAATATAATGTCATGTTGGCGGCAAAAAGGAACTGATAGTTGACCCGATGTGATTACTCTGTCTATATTTTTACAATCGACCACCATAATATCTAGCCAAGTATTATTTGTTTTAGTATGACAAGTAGGTTTAAATTTTACGAGTGACAAATTAAAGCTGCGAAAAAGGTTATTTAAAAATTTTGAATCATAAGATATAGTTGAAAAATTAACATTCAGATCACCATTTAAAATTATATTGTCATACGTTGGAACGAATTTTTCTAAAATTGAACGTAAATCCATATAAAAATTATTACTCGGTGCTCTATAAATTGTAATGAGTAAAATATTTTCAAGGCCGTGCCTAATCTCTAAAATTAAATATTCGAATGAGAACGACTGGTGGGTCTTTGAAGAATCCAAAACTTTACAAGAGAGGGATCGATTTACATAAATACATACCCCACCTCGATTTTTATCTTTCCGGTCAGACCTATAAATATTATATCCGGTTATTGAAACAAAAAAATCTCCAATACCGTGATTTAACCATGATTCGCTGACACAAACCACATCATAATTATTTTCAAGTACATATTTTTGAAAATGAGACCAATGTCCAATAAGTGATTCAATATTTAAATGACATACCTTAAGTTCTTTATGATTTTGTTGAGAAATGATATTACGATTTTCCATGATAATTAAAAATGTTTAAATTATTTTCTCCTTTTCGATTTAACAAAGAGATGCTAAATCATTTTTATTTCTTATGAAAATAATTTTTGAATTTTCATCCTTCCTCATACAAAGCGTTAATCTTCTATTAAACCAAACGAATTTGTAATGTTTTTCATTTTTTATTATTTTAGCGTCTCGTAATAGTTTCCTGTTGAAATACGTCAAGTTGTTGTTTACGAATATACGGCTTGGTTCCCCATCGATAATTCCTAAATCTCTTGTTGTGATTGATGCTTTCTTCCTAGCTCTATAGATAAACTCGTCCCTTATCCTTTTGCTTACAAATTTAGCTACTATAATACCAGGCCTTGTTGTTTCCGCAGGTGGCCTTAACCTATAGCACTCACTGATATCCCTATCATTAATTTCTAAGTCGAGTACACCTCCGAGCTCTTGAACAATTTCTGGTATGGTTTTGTCCTTAATATGAGTCACGCCATGAATTTCTAAGTTGTTCGCTGCCATGGTTTGTTCTAAATCATTATTTTTAACCTCCAGTTCTATTATTTTATTTTTTAATTGAGTATTTTCGATACTTAATTCGTTAATCTGATTAATCATACGATCAAATTTTTTATTATTATCTTCAACGGCTGTAGATAATTTTTCAACCACTTCAGAATAATGGTTAAGAGAACCATCCATACTTTTTTTCATGGTGTTAATTGTTTCTTTTAACATTTCTATAGCAAAAATTATTTTAGTAGTGTCACCTGAATGAATAGCTTTTTCTATCTTTTCATTTTGATCACTTTCCTCATTACATGGTGAGCATATCCAGTCTTTTTTTTTTTCTTTTAGAAGTAAATAATCACTTTTTGTGATATCAGCACATGGCAGATGAAAAAGTTTTACACATTTTACGCACTCTACACGAAACGCATTATGGGAAAAACCCTTTAAACATTTCTCACAAGAAGGCATAATGAACGTCCGCACCGGTCGGCTGTAGGAACAATACTGAGAGAGAGAGAGAGAGAGAGAGAGAGAGAGGAGAGAGAGAGAGAGAGAGAGAGAGAGAGAGAGGAGAGAGAGAGAGAGAGAGAGAGAGAGAGAGAGAGAGAGAGAGAGAGAGAGAGAGAGAGAGAGAGAGAGAGATTTTATTTACCTTTTAACATATTTACAATTTCACATTTTAATGCTCTGAGACAATGTAGTCTCCTTGAGCAATACAAATAAGTATAATATCATATCAGCCGACAGTTTTTACAAAACAGTAATTATAAGTAAATGAATAAAAAATGTAATGAACATAAAATGAATAACTGTTGAATTTTAAATTAATTAAATAAAAAAAATAATCAAATAAAACTTTTCTTTACAAATAAAAATATATAATTATTCTGAAAAACTTAAAATTTCACAAAATTGAAGCTAAAAATATTTACCTATAAAGAAAAATTTTCAAGAATATCCATAAATAAAAAAGTATTTACTTGTTAATAACTCAAATTATACAAACCAGATAGAAAAAGTTAAGCACAAAATTAATAAGCAACATAAGAATCAATAAAAACAATAATCATTAATAGAAACAAAGTCAGAAAAATTATGAAAATAAGGTAACTATTTGTTGAATCTTAAATTTTTCAAGTATTTCTTTATACCAAATCAAATAAAAATTTTCTTTACAAATAAAAATGCATAAATAATTGTGGAAAAACTAAAACAATTACAAAAAGAAACCATAAATATTTAACTTTAAATAATTTTCTCAAGAATATCCATAAATAAAAAATGTAAATACTTGTGAATAACTTAAATCTTACAAACCAGATAGAAAATTTAGACTCAAAAATTAGTAATCAGTATAAGAATCAATAAAAATAATAATCATAAATAGAAACAAAATCAGAGAAACAATTTACATAAAATATTGAAATCTTAAATTATTCAAGTATTCCTTTATACAAACTCAAATAAAACTTTTCTTCACAAATAAAAATACATTAATAATTTTGAAAAATTCAAACTTCACGAAAATTATACTAATAATATATTATAAGAGTATTAAAAGTAAATTAAACAAATACTTGTGAATAACTCGAATTTCACTAAACCATATAGACAATTTTCAAATCAAAATGTAATAATCAACATAAGAATCAATAAAAGTAATAATTAAAAGAAAGTAGAAAAATAGTGAAACATAAAATACAATTTTAATCACCAATCCATCAAAATCACAAATGATTTAAAATATTTAATCTTACAGAACAAAATTAAAAGTCTCCTTTATAAAGAAAAGTGCATAAATACTTGTAAACAACTTAAAGTTACATAAAAACGAAACTGAAATAAAATTCAATTTTAAACATAAACAGAAAATTTACATGTTTTATTCAAATAATAAACCAAAATACAATTTTTAAACACCTTACCGTCTTACTAAAATTATTTTTTGAACAAAATGAAAGTAAAATAAATTAAAACGTGCATAGAATTTTATACCGCCCTTACAAAACTAGGCAGAGCCAAATTGCTAAAGAAAATTATGGAACCGATAAAAAAAACTTACAACAAAAGATCAATTTACGATTTAAAAAATTCAGAATAAAGAGTGATAATAAAAAAAAAATCAAATTCAATTTACATTAAGAAACTTGAGGCAGAAAGAATATAAATATATATCATTGTATTTACTGTTTAACCAATCAATACTCAATATCGAATTTAATAAAACCAGTGAAAACAAAATAATTGGAAGCCTGTGTCAACGAAATCAATGGTGGAGAAAGGGATCAATATTATGAATCTAAAAGTTCTTTGTAGTACCGATTTTTGAAAATCGAAAGGGATTTTGATTCTTTAATGATATGAGGAATTTTATCCCATAAATGTATACTGCTTATTAATAAAGATTTATCGTATCGGGTTGTACGGTGTACAGGTATATTGTATAAACTGTGGGTTTCTCTCATCGGACGCGTTGGAAGAGACAAGTGATTTTCGAAAAATTCCAGGATATAATTCGGAGTTCTTTTATTAAAAAGTTTGTATAGGAAAATTCCTAACAAATATTTTCTTCTTTCGGGAATTTTTAGCCAACTGAGTTTTTTAAATGAGGGTGTTACGTGATCATTAATTTGTAGATCGAAAATAAATCTTACACACGCATTTAACGCTCCCTGTAAAATCGTTATGTCTCTATTAAACATATCAGTAAATAATATGCTGCACTAATCAACGTGCGGTATTATAAGTGTGGAAACGAGATGTTTTCAAACCTGTACAGGCAAATAGTCTCTGTTTCTACGTAAATAGCCTAATTGTTTAAATATTATTTTTGATATATTTACAGCGTGATCTTGCCAGTCAAGAGTACTAGAGAAGGTAACACCCAAAAGCTTTAACGATTCAGAGTATTCAATATATGTTTTGCCTAAAATTATTTTTTGGGGATTTCTTTCCATCACCGATTTTAAATAGAAACGACTGCCAAAAATTATTGTCTTTGTCTTTGACGGATTTAAAACAAGTTTTAATCTATTTGACCAGACCAAGATTTCATCTATGTCTCGATTTATTTTGTTTACATTTTCATTGAACTCATGTACGGATGAAGACAAATAAATAACGATATCGTCGGCATAAACGTGATACATGCATGATTTCAAAACCGAGGAGATTTCAGAAATGTATAAAAGAAACAAAAGTGGACCAAGAACCGATCCTTGAGGAACTCCTGAATGTATCGGAAGAAATTCGGATAGAGAGCCATCACTATCGATTACCGCTTGGCTTCGATTTTTTAAATACGATTCGAACCATAGTACAACGCTACGGGAAAATTTGAACTTTTTTCTGAACATTTGCAATAAAATATTGTGATCCACTAAGTCAAACGCCTTTTTAAAATCAAAAGATACGAGGATTGTTACATGTCGTCGATCCATTGCAAGTCTAACATCTTCAGTTAGTCTCAATAGTGCTGTTTGAGTGCTTTGTCCAGAACGGAAACCGGATTGATATTTGTTGAAGAGATTTTTAGAGTTTAAATAATCAACGGTTTGATCGTATACAACACGTTCCAGAATTTTTGAGAGTGAGCAAAGTTTCGCGATAGGCCTGTAATGTTCGACATCAGTCGGGTTTGAATTTTTAGGTAGAGGGGTAACTAAAACGTTTTTCCAGAGTGACGGGAAATTTGAAGATTGTAAAGAAAAATCAAAAATATTTAAAAGAATAGGAACTATCTGTGGTAAGAATAATTTAACGAATTTTAAAGGTAGGCGATCGATTCCAGAAGAATGCATATTCGATTTTTGAAAATTTTTAAGAAAAAGTTCTAGGCTGACGTGGGCGAAGAAAAAATCATTCGAATCGAATTCACTATCAGCGCGAAGTAGTTCCGAAGAAGAAGAAAAACGATAAGATAATGGATTTACGAAATATTTATTTAATTCAGATTTTGAGACAGTCAAGGGTAAAGCCTCACGATTTTTTACTAAGCCAAGACTACGGATAATTTTCCAAAGTTTTTCTGGTGTTCTAGAGGAGGTCAAATTTTCAATATAATATTTTTGTTTATTTTTACGAATTTCTGAGGTAACTTTATTTCTATATAGTTTGAACTGTTCAAGGAAAACGGGATTTTTCGAGAACTTATAATTTCTCCTAAAACGGTCTCTAATTTTCATTAATTTTTTTATTTCAGAATTGAACCAAGGAGCGGGTTTCTTTTTATAAGTTACGGATTTATAAGGAGTGAGCAAAGTGTTGTATTGCAAAAGAGGAGAGAGAGAGAGAGAGAGAGAGAGAGAGAGAGAGAGAGAGAGAGAGAGAGAGAGAGAGAGAGAGAGAGAGAGAGAGAGAGAGAGAGAGAGAGAGAGAGAGAGAGAGAGAGAGAGAGAGAGGAGAGAGAGAGAGAGAGAGAGAGAGAGAGAGAGAGAGAGAGAGAGAGGAGAGAGAGAGAGAGAGAGAGAGAGAGAGAGGAGAGAGAGAGAGGAGGAGAGAGAGAGAGAGGAGAGAGAGAGAGAGAGAGAGAGAGGGAGAGAGGAGGAGGAGGAGGGAGGGAGGAGGGAGGGAGGGAGGGAGGGAGGGAGGGAGGGAGGGAGGGAGGGAGGGGGAGGAGGAGAGAGAGAGAGAGAGAGAGAGAGAGAGAGAGAGAGAGAGAGGGAGAGTTGCCTTTGGTAAATGAAGCAGGGGCACTTTATTTAGAGTCCCTTTAGGTAGAGCACCTTACAGAGGGAGGGGGGGAGCAACTATAGGGGGGGACTACTGTGGGGAGGGGCTACTTCATCCGACCTTGTTTTACGACTTCTTTTATTGTGGTATCATCATCGGGTGGCTCTACCGAAGGTTTCGAGAAAACATTTTTATATCTAGGCATTCAAGAGTGTTTTTCCAATTCTGAATCCTCTACGCATTTTTTTTTTTTTTTTTTTGAGAAATATTACAGTTTGTTACATAATGAACAGTAGTAATAGAGATGTAGTACACATTCATACAATATATACAGAATAATGATGATAAAGTCAAATTACATAAAATCGGAAATAAATAAATTCAAATATATACAAGAAAATAACAATTAAAAAAAACAACAAACAAATCAAAACAACAACCTGTAGTAGAGATAAATACAAGTTGGGAAATAAATAAAAATCATATAAGCAAACTAAACTATATACAATCTGCTAAAGGGACCCTAGACTCCGCTGCTCCCTCCACAAGTGGGGGGAGAAGCCGAATCCAAGAGATCCCAGCGCCTCTCACCCGGCGCTTCACTGGTGTAAGCCAGTGGAGGCCGAGCTAGGGCGGAATAGCCACAAACATACAGTACGTGAGTGGAGGATCTGACCAGAACTCCAGAATAAATGTTTACAAAACGTCGCGGGGCCATTTTGCCATTCAATCTTCGAGGAGGATTGTAGGGATGGGTGGAGCTGGAGAGCGATTGAGCAAGAGGATTAGGATGATGAAGAAGGTTCTGATGGAATTTGGAGAATTTGGATGGTACCAGGTCTAAAATAAATGGAATATTAAGGTCATGGTGTAGGGTACAGTTGCTAACGTAATAAGGAGCATTAACTATTGTTCGGAGGACTTTGGATTGGAAGGATTGGATACGTTTGATGTTAGAATGTTTAGTTGTCCCCCATAGTTCAAGTCCGTAGGTCCTATAGGTTTCAAATTTGTTGTCGACTGTAAGATGAGATTTTCTGTCTAGTAGTTTGTATAACCGGCCGAATCTGCGGTTGAGTTCTATCCTTTTAAGTCTTGTATGTGGGTTTCACGTCAGTCTTTTGTCTATTAAAAAGCCAAGGTACCGGACTGTGTCTGGGGAAGGAAGCGGTATGGAATTGAATTTAACTGTTGGACTGGATTTACGTCGAAGGGTGAAAGTGACGTGTGTGCATTTGCTTTCGTTCACCTTAATGCGCCAAGCATTGCACCAGTCTTCGACAAGGGATAGGTGCCTTTGGAGATTTAGCGATGCTACTTCAGGATCGGAATCGGATGATAAAATGGCTGTGTCGTCAGCAAATGTTGCCAGAAAGGTATCGGGATCGGTAGGGATATCGGCGGTGTAGAGGATGTAGAGGACGGGTCCTAAGACGCTGCCTTGAGGAACACCGGCCTTAACAGAATAATGTTTGGGAAATTCTGAACCACAACGAACTCGGAAGGAGCGGTTTGATAAATAGGATCGGAGGATTAGGTATAAGGATTAAGGTAAATGGGTTTTGAGCTTAAAGAGCAGTCCCGGGTGCCACACCCGGTCAAAAGCTTGAGCTATGTCCAGAAAGGCACCCGAACAATACTCCTTGCACTCAAGGGCGGAGGAAATGTGGTCTACAACTCGGAGTCCTTGGTGAACCGTGGAATGTTGAGGACGGAACCCAAACGGGTGTGAAGGAAAATTGTGAAATTTGGCTAGGATTCGTTTTAATAGGAGTTTTTCGAATATTTTGGTGAGGATCGGAAGAAGGCTAATAGTCTGTAGGATGACGTACAGTTGGAGGGTTTGCCTGGTTTTAGGAAAAGGATGATAGTCGAGTGTTTCCACAACAGAGGGAAATAGGTAGTGCGTAGAATACAGTTATAGATATATGTAAGGAATGTAAAGGCTTTAGATGGAAGTTGTCTTAGGATTTGAGGAGTAAGGAGATCGTATCCAGGGGATTTACGGAGAGGAAGCTTTTGAAGAAGATATTTGACCTCAGAGGGATTGATTGCTTTAGGTGGTAAGGAAATTGGTATCGGTGACGTAAGGAACTCTTCAACTATTGCGGTATGGGTTGGATTGAGATCAGAATGAGGAGTGAATACCTTAGAAAGGTGTAGTGCGAATTCCTGGGCCCTATCTTTGTCAGAAGCAGTCCAGGAATTATCACTACGCCGGAGAGGATGGGATATTAGGGGGGATTTAAGAATTCTCTTCGTGACATTCCACAAGGAATATTCACGAGTCGAGAGAGAGGAGAGGTAGGAATTGTAGGATTGGGAACGGAAGATCGCCAATTTTCGCTTTAATTGTCTACAATAAAAGTTATAGGAGTGGCGATCTGATGTGAGAAGGGTGCGTTGCCATAATGCTCTGGCTGGCGTTTAGTGTGGATTAGGTCTAGGAGGTGTTGTGGTAAATGGTTTTGTAAGGATTTATTTGGGAGTGCTTGGGAAAGGAGGCAGTCCAGGCGGCTTGTTGAATCGAGGTTGTAAAGGAATAGACGGCATTGTCAAGGTCAGTTTGGGTTTTGAGAGTCACTTTGAGGTCAATATCATTGGTGAAGATTTCGCGAAAGAGGTTCCAGTTGATAGGGTCTCTGATGAATGACAGTGGGACAGGTTTAGGAATAGGTGTTAAGGATACATTTAGGATCAGTGGACTATTGTCAGAGGATAGTTCATCAAGGCGAGTTACGGAATAGTTCAGGGAGCCTAATCCGCTGTGGATGAAGAAGTCAAGGATGTCTGGATTACAGTTAGGATCTGTTGGCCAGTAGGTAGGGGAATTGGGAGGTAGGAGATTAAGGCGTCGGGAGTTGAGTGCAGCCTGCAATGTCCATCCACGAGTATTTGTGGTTCTGGAACCCCATTGTTGGTGCTTGGCGTTTAGGTCTGCACCCAGAATAAAGTGATTCCCCAATGAGTTGAGGAAGGATCCAAATTGGGCAGAAGAAATGGGATGTTTAGGAGGGCAGTATGCTGATGCGATGACGAGCGGAAAATAAAAGGTCTTGATTATAACAGATGTGGCTTGTAGGAAATCGTGGGCGGGAAGTGGGTGTAAGTGGTGGGAGAGGGATCGGTTGACAATGACAGCAGTACCGGCATGGGCTTTGCCGTCTGGATGGTCTGTCCGGTATGTCGTGTACTCAGGTATTTTGAAGTACTGTTTAGTGGTTAGTCTAGTTTCAGTAATGAGTGTAACATCAACTTTTTTGTCTTGCAGTAAGGCTGTAAGTTCGTCAGTGTGAGTTCTAACACCATTCGCATTCCATAGGAGAAGAGATAAGGAATGAGGTGAGGTCATTTATGGCTTTTTTATAGTAGAAATGAGATTTGATACAAGATTCGTAAGGATTGTGATTAGGGGCATGACAAGGGATTTGATTTCGGAAATGAAGGATGTCATCAAACTGGTAAGGTCTGTGGCATTTGAAGGAGGTGGGATATGAGAGATTTGTTGTGGATGAGGATTTTTAGGATTGATTACGTTTTGAGGAAGATGTATTTGTTGAATGGACTGAGGATATTGAGGTACATTTTGCAGTTCGGCAGGGCCTCGGTTTCACTACATTGGTTCCCACCTCCAAGTAAGTGGGCAAATGATACATTGGCATCGATTATTTTTGAGGGTTCTCTTCTAGTTCTTGTTTGTCTTGCTGTTTCATCCAGTACTTGGGGTTTTTGATACCTGGTCCTTAGTTCCTTATAGATTTTGCATCCTTTGTAGTTGGCCGGGTGGTCCTTGAGGCAATGAGCACATACAGCGGGTGTTGACTTCGGTTTTGTACATTCTACAGACTTGTGCTGTTCACCGCATTACAGTAACTTTGGTATGACCATACGCCTGACCATTGTGACATTGAACAATTTCTATCTTGGTGTAAGGTTTTTCGACTTTTACACTTGTATAGTACAGTCTTTTTAGATCATAAATTTGTTCTACCCCTGACTATAATTCCAAGTCAACGAAGAATAGAGGAAGTTGAACTCTATCTTTTATGACATTAGTGACTTGGCGCACTTTGTAACCCATCTCCATAAGTTCTTCTTTGATTGCTTCAACTGGTGTAGAAGAATGTAGATTTCTGATTACAACTCTAAGAGATCTCTCTTGGTGTAACTGATAATTGTGGAAATCCGCTTTAGTATCAGTTAGATATTTCACTATATTTCTATACGTCTCGGCGGTGGTCGGTGATATTTTGGTGTCATTGATTCTAACCATACAGTAGTAGCTGGTGGAGTCGGTAATTTTATTCAATTGAGCAGACAACAACTGAATTTTTTAATATTTTTGACAAATATCGGTGGAGGCCGTGGTTCACTGGGTGTAGAAGCAGATACCATGTTTTCTTTTTCATTATGTAGATTTGAAAAGGATGTGCCAGGATGTGGTTCAGATTCGGTATTAGTACCTGAAGAGGTTGCTTGCTGATTTAATTTTTTATTGGTATCACGGCGGGGTCTTTGTTTTATGGGAGACGTGATTGAACCACTAGATCTAGATCTTTTAGTTGATGCTTTGGAGTACATCACTTGGTGAAAATATCGCATTTCATGTGAAGAAGATAATAAGATAATAACTAGATGTGAAAAATAAAACAATAACTAAAGAAAAGAAAACCAATCCCGGCCTTGCCGAGCTATTGGCAATCAGCTGATGTGAAGAGGTTACCTAGCATTCACTTTACACCGTAATTTGTAACAAAAACTTACTGTTTTTTGCTCCAATATTTACTGCAGTTGTTATCCTGAAGTCTGGTGATGTTTTCAAGATTGCACTGAAGTGAATTCTAACTGAAAAGCAATAAATCCAAAAGACGATATGAATGATGACTGCTATACTCATGCGCATGCGCAGAACTGTCTCTACCCATTTAACATGGTGTATAAAACTGTACAACTACACCGTATACACGGCTTAAGTAGCATGTCTTTTATTTCTTCTTTATCTGATCTTTATTTTCGACCTTAAAAAAATATTTTATATTTTTCGAATTAATTTATGATTAAAAAACATAAAATATATTGTAGTGATCAAGGAAACTAGGGTGTCTTTAAAATAATGCATTACATAATGTCAATTTTATTTCATTGAAAGAAGTTAGTTAAGGGTGCAGTCAAAAGAGCACACAATTAAGATAAAAACTTAATAAACAGGTGCCGACGTTTCGGCCTAAATTACAGGCCTTCAAACGCCCTGAAGAAGGCCTAAAATTTTAACCGAAACGTCAGCACCTGTTTTTTAAGTTTATATCTTAATTGTGTGTACTTTTGACTGCACCCTGAACTAACTTCTCCACTTACACTCACAGTCAACCATTCCCAATCCATTAGAATTATATTTTACATTTCTCGATATTAAACAATATTTTACCTAAGTAAATATGAATTTTCTCTAGTTTAGAACCCTCAGTTGCATAACGTGCGTCGGATGAACAAACAAACAGACAAGATGTTATTACTTTATGAGAATTATAATAAATATATGTCTTGAGGTTTTAAATTTTAGTGATCTAATGCTTCGCGGGTTGAAATTAACTCTTTAAACCAGGATCTTTTCTTCCATTTCTTACATAATAAGTTTGTGAAGTGGTATTTCTCATGATGCTGGTGGCTATAGACACAAAACACACACTATATATGTATATATATATATATATATTATATATATTATATATATATATATATATATATTCATAATTACTTCGAGAGATTTGAGGTGCGATCGGGTTTGAAACAGAGTGACTCCCTTTCACCTGTGTTATTTAATACAGCGTTAGAATATGTCATAGAAAAGGTGATGTGTACCGAAAAAGGTTTAAATATGGGTGACAGGATTTCGATTTTAGAGCATGCCGATGATCTGGTACTGCTAGGTGAAGACACGGAAACCATACCACTAAATACAAAATGAAATCCAGGAAGAAATAAAGTCCGGTTAAAGGTGGGAAATGCGTGTTATTATTCAATTGCTAAGTTACTTAGTTCGCGGCTTCTATCTAAAAACTTAAAGGTTAGAATTTATAAAACTATTATTCTTCTTACGATTCTTTATGGATGTGAAACGTGGCCGCTTACTTTGAAGATGAACAACGGCTTAAGGTGTTCGAAAATAAGGTACTAAGTAAGTAATAATTCATAAAATAAATAAATAAAAATACAATAAAAGGCCACAGGGGAGTTTAGAAGGTTGCACAACGCGAAATTGCGGGACTTGTATCCTGTGAATATAATAGAGTTAATAGCATCGCGGAGACTCAAATGTGCGAGTAAAGTTGTTGGGCTCGATGAGGAGCGTATTCCGAGAAAGTTGGTATTCGCTGATCCGACAGGTAGACGTCCGAAAGGTAGGCCGAAGCGTCGATGTGAGGATTTCGTTAAGGCTGATCTCGGGAGCTTGGGCTTGAACGGTGAACATTGGACGAGTCTGTGTAGACAGAATTTGCTAGTATCGGCATCGAACCTTCGGGTTCGCTAAGCCTATTATTATATATATGAGGTCCTTGTTATGACAATGATAAGACACGGATGGATCCGTGTAATTTTTTTGTTGATAACGACTGCCATAAGACTAAGTACAGTAGATGACACCAGCTCACTACACAGACACCGCAGAACATCCCCTCACCCTACCCCATTTCCTGCCAGCTGAAGAAGAAGCCGACACTTGCAATCAACTTCTTTCATTAGCTTTCGCTTTCCCTCGGCAACTCCAACAGCTCCAACTCCATCATGTATCTCTCATCACTAATTTCCCATTTCTTTTAGTCGTTTTTTCCCCTGAGTTTTTCATCATTTAAAACCGTTTCAGTATGTCTCATAAATTATTATAAAGGAATTGCATTCATAAGTTGAATACGAATATAGCTTTATTTCTTCCCGGAGTTTTCTCCATATAAATGAAGCATTAATGATATAAAATATAATACGTTTTAAAACAACACCTGTAGCATAGCGGTTAGCATAACAGGCTTCTATACCCAAAGTCGCGGGTTTGAAACCAATGTTTGCCTTAGGATTTTTCAATGGGAGTCAATTTTATTTTCTTCTTTCTGTTTCTAATCGTAAAATTATAATAGAGCACCAGGACAGGACCGGACAGCTTCCCTTTTTGCTACGTCTGCAAGCCTATTTCATACGATTCCCTTATGTCTGGGGACCCATTTCAGGTGAACAGTTTTTTTTTTTTTTTTCAGCGATAGATATTCCTGAATTCTAACTATAAATAAATAACATACATGTAGTATATGAATAAATATTTTTTTTAGAACCAAGCAACACTCGGGTAAAAAATGATAATTAATGACTGTGTGTATATATGGGAGAAGATAGTTCAGGGTGCAGTCAAAAGAACTCACAATTAAGTATTAACTTAATTTTCTGGTGCCGGCGCTTCGGCCTAAATAAGAGGCCTTCTTCAGGCTAAATTATGGGTATTCTTCTCCCTTTTTCAATTCCATGGTGTCTCAAGTGGTAAACGGTTCAGTAAAATTTTCACTGTTAATATCTTAGACTTTAGTGATATAATTAATACAGAAGGCTGCGTACAAAAATATAAAACAATATCTTTCATCAGGTTTTCATAATGTGCCGTCTTCCTTAGGTTGAAATTGGTAATATATCTTATTTAATTGTAATCGATAGTTTAAAAAATACCTAATTTTTTAGGATATAGAACGGTACATTTAATGATAGATACGGTTTGGCTTTTGCTCTTATAAGTGGTATGGGGAAAATGAGTGGAGAGCCTGGATATCGAATAATGAGTGGAGAGCATGGATATCGAATAATGAGTGGAGAGCATGGATATCGAATAATGAGTGGAGAGCATCGATATCGAATAATGAGTGGAGAGCATGGATATCGAATAATGAGTGGAGAGCATGGATATCGAATAATGAGTGGAGAGCATGGATATCGAATAATGAGTGGAGAGCATGGATATCGAATAATGAGTGGAGAGCATGGATATCGAATAATGAGTGGAGAGCATGGATATCGAATAATGAGTGGAGAGCATGGATATCGAATAATGAGTGGAGAGCATGGATATCGAATAATGAGTGGAGAGCATGGATATCGCTCATCAATAGTCATAATTACAATTATAAAAAATATCGATGACATTTCGTCACACCCAGCTTCTATAAAGTTGTGGAAAATGCTGTGAGGTGATCGAGATCCCTAACTAAGGCCCCCTTTCAGACAGACCACTGCTACCCATAGCTATTGGGTTGTGTCACATGAAATGTCCGTTTTCAAGGTAAAGGATTTTTATTCAAAATACGATATGAAAAAAAAAATATATATAAAATAAAAAAAAAAGATAATTTTATTAGAAGTATTTACCTTCTTTTTCTAAACATTTTTCTCAACGTGACACCAACTTTTTTTTCCCCGAACTGAAAATATCTGAGCTTTGAAGTGAAACAAAATCTGAAAAAGCACTATTCTCTTGATCATCATTTTCAAAAATTTTTCCTTTGACGAAGTTGTCTGAATTCCTGAACAGGTGGTAATCTGTTGGAGACAAGTCGGGAGAATACGGTGGGTGCGGAAGAACTTCGTAGCAAAGTTCTTTCAATTTTTGCACGAAATGTTTTGAAACATGCCGCTCAGTGAGATCATGAGGTACCCATGTATCGAGCTTTTTTACTTTCCCAATACACTTTAAATGTCTGGAAACGGTAGATGCACTTGCATTTAGTTGTGCTGAGAGTCCTTTAACTGTGTTGGTAGGGGTTTCCTTCTATGTTTGAGGACATCGTTGTCTATTATTCCAAGTCGGTATCCTCAGCTGAAAACTCAGCAAACCAACGGCGAATGATCCGTTTATAAACACTCCCTTCCCCAAACGCCTTGAAAATATTTCTAGCGGCCTCAGCTGCTGAATGGTCGAGTTTAAACTCGTACAAAAATATTACTCGAAAATCGCGTGTTTCCATATTCATATTTTGAGGTATACTAAAAAGTGGGTAACTGATTTGGGAAGCTAATGTTTATAATACAAAGGTAGAGGATTAGTAATTGTTTACTTTAAATATGTAAACATTCGGAAGAAAACAACAGAGACCTGCAAAATCCTTTGTGTACTATAAAAAACTATAAAAACGGACATTTCATGTGAAACAAACAAATACCTACGTACAGTACCAATCTATATCTATGTATATAAAGTATCTATTCAGTCCAAGGCCCATCATGGTTTACTGCGTACTGAGGAACCTTTTTTTTATTTTAGTGACTTCTCGGCGCAGTAAAAAAGCGATGACATATGGTAGAGCGAAGAGGAATGGGAGGAAAGGATAGCTCTATACAAAAAGCGCTACTCATCTTTTTGCAGGGAACCATTGATCACTTCCTGTCAATTTGATCCTTTGATACTTTTGGTGAAAGGAGTCTCTATAATACTCTCCAATATGTCCTTCATTTATTTGTCCCAAAATCCTTCTTATTTCTTATCTAATGAATTTCGCTGCAACAACGTCGGTATTTTTCCTTTTCCTTGCCTATATGTGTAACATATTGTAAGGGAAAGTATTGAGATGATGAACATTTTAGAATTGTTTTCACGGAGAATACTCGTTTTAGGATACCTTATGTCCTGATACCGTCTCGAAAAATGATTATGCGCGTGAATTTATTGTGGTAAGTCCAGCTGGAAAACGGTCAGCTGTATAGACCTGAGGTTTCAAATGAAATATCATAAACTGTTCACTGATATCGGAGAACGAAAGAATGCTCTGCATGGGGTATTGTTACATTTACTAAAAATCTAGGAATTTTTATTAAACTGACAATGTGAAATTTAATGGGCTTTAATATCATACAAGGTTTCGTTCTGATTGAAATAAACTGACAGGGCGTAAATAGTGATATATTTAATTTTCTTACTTTAATTTAGCGTTTGTTGAAAAAAAATCTGGTGCGGGCAACACACGACTTTCACTTACCTCCATTTTTAAAATCAATGAAAGAATTTTCAAATACAGTTAGAGATAAAAATACGTGAAATTATTAAGAAATTAATCAAATTAAATTTCTATAGAAACATGTGTTTGATTCAAAAATCTATTATATTATTATCTAAAATAATCAGTTAGTTTTATGTTCATTTCATCACTCTCTATTAACTTTTAAAAGCTTTTGTATGAGATGATAATTTTTCTAAAATCTTTAGCTTTCCAACGGTATATCATACACGTATATTACTGCTCTTATGTTCAAAAACGAAAAATTGCATTAAAAAATATTTTTTCTGTTTTCTCCTTTAGTTGGGTATCGAATTTATTCAATTTATATATTTACCAGTTTTTCATCAGCGTTAACAAGATAATCTAGTTATTATTATTGAATCTACAAAATTAAAGGTACTTTAGGGGAAGACAATTTAAAATATCGGCATTTAAGCCCTGTCAGACCATTTTTATCTAAATAAAACCTACATGATATTAAAGCTCATTAAATTTTACATCGATATAGCGAGTTTAATCAAAATCGTCGGAACCGTTTTTGAGAAAATCGAAAAAAGGTGCAAATGCATAGTATAAAGTGCCTCTTCATGGTGAGCTCATTTTGATGAAAAAAGCTTTGTCACACACACACACACACACACACACACACCACACACAAGACCTTTTTGCGGGACTTGGTTATTTGGACTCAGGGGACCCTAAAACGTGTATTTCCGTTGAAAACTGGAATTCGAAAATTTTCACGATCGTAATACTTCCCCTTACTATATATAGTAAGTGAAAGTAAAAAAAATATGTGTTAGGTTTCTTAAAAATTGGGAAAATGTATAGAACAAAAAATGATAACTAACTGAAGGAGAAAAGAGCAATTATTGTATGATCATGGCAAATGATAAAAACAGATAAAACTAAATGATGGTTGTAGATAATAATTTCTTTGTTCGTATAATTGAATCTTAAATGAATTTTGCCATGCAAACTTAATATAATTCTTTAAAAACAATTCTTGCAAATTCTTTTACTTCCTTAATGTTTTTTAAAAATGGTTTTCAAGACGTAAGTAGTTCGGCATCCAGGACTCCTACACAAGCTCCGTCATTCCTCTCTCCTGCGTACTTCCTATCAATTCCTTCCTATCTCTCCTAGGATAGAACCTTCAAAGTTAACCATAACCTTTCTTACTCATCCGTATTCACTCAGCCTGCAGGTGTACCTCAGGGTAGCATCTTAGGCGCGATCCTTTATTCCGTTTATACAGCTGATATTCCTATTCATCCTAGCACTGTTCTCACTACTTACGCCGATGACACGTGTGTGTTATCCGTAAGTAATGACCCAACAGTGGCATCAGAAACCTACAGTCTCACATCCGATAAAAGAATAGTATCATAACTGGAGAATTACAATCAATCCCATCTAATTACCTTTACCCTTCGTCGCAAACCTATGACTACCTGTCCCACTGTGTCCTTTAGCAACATTCCATTAATCCCTGTTGAACAGATCCGTTGTTACCTTGGACCCCATTTACACAAGCGCCCTACTTGGAATCCTCACATTAGACTGAAACGACAAGAAACAAGATACCGCTTACTACAACACTTACTCGACAAACGACCATAGCTCCCTATTTACTACAAAAAAAACTCATTTACATAACCATTATCCGACCTATGGCATTAAGCTTTGGAGGTCCACTAAACTATCAAACTCCGCTCTCATCCGATTCTTGCAATCCAAAATCCTCAACGCTCCTTACTTTTTACCTAATAAACTCATCCATAGAGAGCTAAATATCCCACTGGTTGCAGACTTGGCCCGCGGATAGATATACCTCCTTTTATTTCAAACCACTGCCCACTGAAACCCGCTTGTCTGTAACCTCTCAGCTACATCTATTCCCGGTAATCCTTCGAGGCGCCTTAAAAGACGGTGGCCTCGAGATCTGCTCATAAAATAAACTTTTAAGTACTACAACTGGGTAGATTCTTTACACGTCTATTCATGCCTGTTATCGTAATTCAGCCATTTTACTTATATTATTTGTATATACAGCTGTAAAAACAATAAAATATATATTTTTTGAGATACATTAGTAAGTAAAATACGCCTGTGGACTAAACTAGATTTTTTACTCCTTAATTAGACTTCGTTGCATATATTTTATTTGATTAATCATTCCTTTAATAGCGTCGTGTTCAAGTCCACTGTTTTCCGGGTCCTGGGTCCGAACCCCACCGGAGACTTAGAATTATTTATTCTGTTATTTCAGCGACCCTAAGGTATGAGACCCTCCTAGAGCAAACCCAGTGGGTACCCGGAATTGGGGAAATACATCGCGGCTAAAGTTAATGTAGGCCTAATTTGTTCTAGAGCTACATTTTTTTCTTCATCTATCCTCTACATTTTTATTTACCACTAGTTATCTTCTTTTTTTTTTTATAAATTGGAAACCAGAAAATCAATAGGAGAAATCTGATGGCTGAGGGTGGTCCCGGCCTAACTACCTTCTTGTGACAGGAATTCACCTGAAAACATATCAAATATCTGTGTGTATTGAACCAAGACTGGTCATGGGTTGCATTTTCTTTGTTTCTAAATTAATTTAGCAGTGTAGAAGGCGGTTAATGTGAAAGTTTGATTCTGCTGAGGTTTAAGAAAGCCCAGGCGCAAATCTTGGAGGGGAGTGCTTCAGGACATTGAGGAATCGACGGCTCTAATAAAAGACTTGGAGTGGGAACCAATGGCCTGTACTGTGCTGCCATCTATAGTCTCTCCTCCACCCTCTTGGCTGTAACACCAAGGCATTAGTTCTTGGCAATAATGGAAGCCAGTCGCTAGGAGCTTAGCGGCTCCTTCAGAGGGTAGGGTGTTGCATAGAGCGTATTTTATGTGATAACTGAGAATGTAGTCATTTATCAGAAAAAATCTGGTGCGCCCAACACACTACTTTTACTTACCTTCGTTATAAAAAAAAATTAAAGATTTTTTAGTACAGTTAATGATGAATACAGATGAATAAGATAAAAACATTAATTAATTACGAGTTTTATTAAATAATCTATTATATTATTATCTATAAGAATTAGTTAGTTTTTCCCTTTTCATCGCCCTCTACTACCTTTAACAACTTTGTGTATAAGATAATATTTTTGTTATTTTATTTTGTATCTATATTTTAAATATCTTTAATTATTATCTACCATATTATTATCTATAACAATTAGTTTTTTCCTTTCCATTTCTCTCAATTACCTTTAAAAACTTCCTGTGTAACATAATATTTGTTTTAAAATACTTAGCTTTCCAACGGTATGTTATACGTCTATATTACAATTCTTTTGTAAAAAAAACTTTAGAAGAAGAAATTTTAGCATATAGGTATTTAAGCCCCATCAGGCTATTTCAAATAGAATGAAACCTACACGATATCAAAGCCCATTCAAAATCGTAAAAGCCGCTTTCAGGAAAATCGTAAAAAAGTGCCTGGTATAAAGTAGCACATTCTGTCAACCGATTTCGGTAAAAAAAAAGGTTGCTGTAAAATCGCGTGCATTTGAGCTTTTAAAATATGAAATATTAGTTTTATAAAAATTATCGTTTTCGAGCTTGACTTACCACAGAACACATATTTAAAGATTTCGACCTTCAATCGTTAAAAAAAACAAATAAATAAAAAACTCACACACAGATACACACTCACACTGCCTGTTTCTGAGGACTTGCTTTTTAGACTAAGGTTACCCTGGAATGTGTATTTCAGTTCAAAACTAGAATTCGAAGAGCGCAATTCTTCTATATTAATAAATGACACGCAATAATACCCAATTGTAAATAAGTAATCACCAATTTTATATCTCTGGT
The DNA here is from genome assembly GCA_023052935.1 of Piezodorus guildinii. Lineage (NCBI taxonomy): Eukaryota > Metazoa > Arthropoda > Insecta > Hemiptera > Pentatomidae > Piezodorus > Piezodorus guildinii. The sequence continues at coordinate 177,938,137 of CM041294.1, forward strand.
GAGAAGCAGACAGAGTCAATTCTTTCTAATCAACAATCGTTTTAAGCCTCGTCAGGCTGTTTTAAAGGAGACAAATCCTTGGAACTGGTTTTCAGGAAATTATAAAAAGGAGTCAAATTCATGATATAGAGTGCTACTTCTCCTCAGTCGATTTTTACTTTCACTTACTATGTATAGTAAAGGAAAGTATTGCGATCGTGAAAATTTTCGAATTCCATTTTTCAACGGAAATACACATCTTAGGGCCCCCTGAGTCCTAATAACCAAGTCCTGAAAAAAAAAGTCTGTGTGTATGTGTGTGTGTGTGTGTGTGTGTGTGTGTGTGTGTGTGTGTGCGTGTGCGTGTGTGCGCGTGTGCGCGTGTGTGTGTGGTAACTCCCGGGTGGAAACGGTAAATCCTATGATACTGAAATTTCATATTTAAGACAAATATACGCCCAAGACGTTACAAAACCTTTTTCATCAAAATAAGCTTACCAGAAGAGCCACTTTATATTATGCATTTTGCACCTTTTTTTGATTTTCTCGAAAATGGTTCCGACGATTTTGATTAAACTCGCTATATCGATGTAATATTTAATAGTCTTTAACATCATGTAGTTTTCATTCTGATTAAAATGGTGTGACAGGGCTTAAATGCCGATATTTTAAATTTTCTTACCCTAAAATACCTTTAATTTTTTAGATTTTATAAAAATGACCAAATTATCTTTTTAGCATTGATAAATAACAGCTAAATATGTAAGTTGTGCGAATTTAAAAAACAACTAAAGGAGAAAACTGAAAAAAAAATTGTATTGCAATTTTTTGGTTTTGAACATAACATCAGTAATATACATGTATAATATACCGTTGGAAAGCTAAAGATTTTATAAACAAATATTATCTAATACACAAGCTTGTAAAAGTTAATAAAGAGTGAAAAGCCGATAAAACTAACTGATTATTTTACATGATAATATAATTGATTTTTATAATAAAACACATGTTTCGATAGAAATTAAATTTAATTAATTCTTTAATAGTTTTAATAATTTTTATCTCTAACTGTATTTGAAAATTTTTTAATCGGTTTATAAATAGGATGTAAGTGAATGTCGTGTGTTGCCCGCACCACATTTTTTGATAATGCCGCTGTAACATCCGAGGCTTGAATAAGAAGTAGTTTTTTTAAAACGTCAATTCATTTCTGAGCTAGGCTTAGCCAGGCTCGGTCATCTGAACTCAAAGGATTCTTAAATTCAAATAATTAATAATATGGTAAGGTATAAAGTTCCTATAAGTATCCTGTTGAAAACTCGACTTTGCAGATTTCCACGATCGCAATACTTTTTCTTATTATATATTTCATAGAATGGTAAGTGAAAGTAAAAATGTATTGATAGTATTATACTAGACTTCTATTGTTTAGAAGATATTAAGCTTTCAGGGTCAATTTGTAAGCATGACTATACCTAAACGTGAGAGAATGTTTTGACTGTAACATTGTTTTAAACAGTATATATTTCTATTACGTGTATTTGATTTTGTAAAGTTTTTAAGCTGGCTGAGAAATGCCCTCCAGCAAAGAGTAGATAATCATCAAACTGTAATGCCCGGCCGTAAAAGTTATTTATTCCTTGGAGCCCTTAGGAGTGGAGATATTGGAGCTAACTGGTCCGGCTGATAGCAGCCCACTATCGGCTACTGTCACTACAGGATCTACTGCAACCTTATTTAGGGTGGGTATCTGAAGGGGGATTTTCATAGGGAAGGTTTTAGGTAATTTTTAAATATAATTAAGCGAGATATGTATATTAAGAGTATTTCACTTTCTCTCTAGTGTTAGTTTATGGACTATGCCCTGCTTCTTCCTCGCGGTCATAGTTCTGGATGGAGGTAGGAACCGCTGGAGAGGTCGAAAATATTATCGATTCTTATTCTGATATTAACATTACAGACCTAGATATGCCCTAGGCTTAGCCTAGGGTACAAACATATGAACCTCTTTCCATTCTAAACAACCTGCCTACACAAGCCCACTTGTCCTTAGACATTCCTGTTATCCTCCTAGGGGATTGAAAAGAAGTTGGCCTCGGTACCTACTGCCCTAAAATAGTCAAGGTGCCACTGGCAGTTCTTTCATAAGACGTTTTTACGAATTGTATTCTCCCTACACATTTACTTATTCTACATGTTTAATACAGTTGTAAATTACAAAAATTCTTTATTTCTTCATTGAAAATAAAAGACGATGTAATTTTACATCAATATGAAGGCTTTATTCAAAATCACTGGAGCTGTTTTCTTCTTCTTCCAGTGGCGCGACAGGCCGTGTAGGCTCTGGGCCTCGCGGTGTATAATCTCCTTGGAGATTACACTCAAAGTTCTCGATGAATGTGTAGTGTAGGGTCATCAACTCCCTACGCCTAATTTTGTGAGTGGCCACCATTTGGCTGACGGGTCTCACATACCCGGGGAGAGGCCGTGAGTGAATCCCCATTTAAATACATCCTTATAAAAGCCCCGTCGGGACTGGAACTCGAACTCACAACCTGTAGCATGAGAATCTAGCGTCGTATTTTGTCGAAAATGTAGCTCTAGCATTACAGGCCAATACTTACCTTAAATATGAAATATCAGTTTCGTACGAAATATAGTTTTGTAGCTAGACTTACTACACACACACACACACACACACACACACACACGCACACACACACACACACACACACACACACACACACACACACACACACACACACACACACACACACATAGAACTTTTTTGGGACTTGATCATTTGGGATTTTTTGTTCTTGTTTATTTCCGCTGAAATTTTGAATTCTAGAATTTTCATATTTCACATATAATTCATAAGTCCGTAAAAGTAAAAACGATCAACGACGCCTAAGTCCAAATTATAAATTACAGGTTTTTAACAGTATTGTTTCAAAATTATTGACAATTTTCCCCATCACCTCTTTTAAAAAGCCATTAGATTGGAATTAGGTGAATATGATATATTTTTTTAAATTTCATATTTCTATTGTATGAACATGCTCTCATACTATTATTAGTATTGTTCATATCAAAGCAAATTGTAATTTATCTGAATATATATACATATATATTTAATATATTCATTTGAAGTTTTATTGATTACTTGAACTTTGGTCTGATTTTGGGTAAAATAATTATCTTATGACGGCGACTTTTGCTAATCGGAATAAAAGTGGAAGACTGAAGATAAGTTAAAAATCGTTATATTGAAAACGCTTTATTGCATTCTAAAAAGTGAAATAACTTTAATTTGTCCAGGCGAATGACAATTCTACAATACCAACTAGGCGTCCTACAAACTTTAATGTCATCTTATTTAACTTTCTTTAAAACCAATTTCAATATAACTTCGATTTCAATTGATCGAACCCGAAGAATGGAAAAAAGCAATAGGATTTGATTGCTTAGAATTTATTACCAACTTCTCATCTAAATTAAGTTTTTCTCACAGAACAACCTTATTTGTCTGCCTTCACTAGAACCAGAGATATTAAATTTTATATATTTTATAAATTATGATATATGTATGTGTTTAAGCCACTTTCCCTCATTTTTTTTTATGTATTTAAATTCCTCAGAAACTTTCATCAATCACTATTTATATTTCTTATTAAGTGTTCCTGATTATTTCTATCAAAAAGAAAAACATATGTTCGGAACAGTTGGAACGGAGTGCGTTTAAAAGTGTGTGTACATACATTACCTTATTCTGTTTGTTACTATCTCACCAATTTTACCTTTATCTTTTATTTTGTACCACAGAAACATTATTATACTAATTACCAAGTACTCACTTCGTTTATACATTCACCAATTTAACAGTTCTGCATAACATAAATTAATATCAACAAGCAAATCCTTGAATCAGCTTAACTACCAGCCACTGCGTAAGGAAATCCCTAGGACGACCCCGCTGGCCCCAACAGTACGTATATATATATATATATATATATATATATATATATATATATATATATATATATATATCCTATATCCTTACGAAGTAAGGAAAACCGTTTTTATGAGCCCTTATTAGAAGAACTAATTTGACTAGATTATTTATATTTGTAGGGTTATTATCAAGCATAAAACTTAAATATGTTATTATTTTGTTGTGCTTATTTTTTTATTATTTCGCTTTGAAAGTGTGTAATTTTGAAACCAAACTTATTTTTCTACCTTCATTAAACCCAGAGATATTAAATGAAATGTGTTTTTCGCGCACAAACTTTCCGATTTTTTCACCCGACTCCTGGGGAACCTATGTCAAGTTTCATCTAAAAATATTTCGTCAAAATCGGTGACACACATTTAGGGTCCTCTGTCATTTTAATAATGATTGAAGAGAATTAAATAGCTGTGTCAATAATATAAAATAAAATATATATTGATAATCCTCCGAGGCAACTGAAAAGAAGATTGCCACGAGATCTTTTATTTCAAAGTTGTCATAAAAGTGCTATCAATAGGTAGATGTTGTTTTTCTCAACAGCCATTTTCATGTCGTGTATCAATATTTCCAATTTACTTGTTGTATTGATGTACAAAGAGCTGCTAGACCGTCTTCAAGTAATTATAAATATCTTGGAATATAAAGGCGACGGAGACACGTAAGAATTAAAGTACAATAAAGGATTAATCTCAAGGACAGGAGTCAGAGGCGTAAAATTAAAAAAAAAAAAGAAGAAACGGTTTTGATATTTTCCAGAGGGAAATGGCCCATTTCAGATTTCCATATATACAAGAAAAAGTTAATTTCGAGGAGTATTAAGCTGGCTTTTAGTTAGTAACAAAGTAATATGAGAACTAAAAAAAGTCTCATACCTAAAGAAATAAAATCTTATACACTATTGAACTTTTTCCTCTTAAATTTAAATAATGGAAACAGCTGTTGGTTTACTTTAACCAGCTGTTGGCTAACTTTAAACAGCTATTAATTAAGATGTTTATTCTTAACTCGCACTCATCTACACTTTTAATAATGTAAATTGGGAATTGGGAGCGGTGTGGTAGCGCTAGTGAATCTTACTACTGTCCCCCCGGTCCAGGGTTCGAATCTCGGCTGAGGCAGGATAGTTATTTATTCTGGTACTTCAGCTTGGGGTCGGGAGTGATCTCCTGGGGTTACAAAAAATGTGGAAAAAACCTAGAGCTTAAACTTAGCCTAATCACCTCATTGCACGACCTGTCGTTTATTTAGCCTGGTTACTTAGCCTGTATGCCTGCAAGAAAATAAGATAATACTTTCAAAGTTTTCACTTATAACAGGCTATGTATTTATTATATGTCACCTCCTCCGAAGTGGTGACCCCGAGGCGCTACCTACTAACACTGTTTACCTTTGAACCAGTATCGCCCCTGCATGTTTCTGTGTCCGCTCCTCGGCCGACCTCTTGCCTTGGGCTTTGGAGTCCTTCGAGTTGGTCTTCAAGAGGACGAGGCTCTTGAACAGCCGGCCATACGATCCCATTCTCCTGCGAATCCTTCGCCTCCTCAAGTCACACTCACGTAATCTTCTTTCCTTTTTGACAACCTTCCTTGATTCATGCGTCCCATGTGACATAGAGTAAAGCTACTATCACATGTAATTGATTACTGTGGATGTAATTAGTTGACCGTTGAGAATTACTGGAAGGAATTAGTCCGGGTGGCGGTCATTAAATGAAACAACTAAATAGTTTCAACTATTTTATTGTTTGCCAACGTTTCGACCCCCTTTGTGGGTCATCATCAGGGCGCATGGTGGGAGAATGGAAACTCAATTAAAATCAGTCCTTAAAATATGAAAATCGGGCATATCCTTTGAAATAGTAAATTAGTCCTTTTCGGGCGTAACCCACCTCACCCACCCTAATATAGACAGTTAGACTTAAGTTATTTCGGACAGCTTCTTGCATCGGGAAGAGAGTTTCTTATTTAAAAAGAGTCCTTTTTAGTATGGTAATCCTAGTTACCATTGATTTATTTCGATTCGTATCCTTTTAAAAGGAGAATCGAGTCAAAAATGGAGGTTTTCTTCCATTTTGATCCGTATCCTGGTTACAATAAATGTCAATTGTTAAGAATCCTTTCAACGAGAATGGCGACTTTAACTTAGAATGAAAAAAACAAAAATTAAAACAGTCCTTAAAATATGAAAATCGGGCATATCCTTTGAAATAGTAAATTAGTCCTTTTCGGGCGTAGAAACTCAATTCCATTCTTCCACCATGCGCCCTGATGATGACCCACAAAGGGGGTCGAAACGTTGGCAAACAATAAAATAGTTGAAACTATTTAGTTGTTTCATTTAATGACCGCCATCCGGACTAATTCCTTCCAGTAATTGATTACTATTCTTGTTACACTTGGAGTTTCATGACGAATGTCCTGCTGAAGCCAAATACTTCTAAAACGGGACCACCATCCTTGCCCCTAAAAACCTCCGGAATTCAGTTTGTAGCTGGGAACTGCCGACTAGGGCTCCTGGAAAACAAACAGCGGAGCTCATCAAAGACGGTAATAGCCCTCGCTAATTGCATACAGTCGTGGTATCAATCAATCTGAGAGTGTTTACACGAGGCCCACCTCCTTTCACCAAACCACTTCAGCAGCTTCTTCTGAACCCACCCTCCTCCGCTCGGGAGTGTCTCAAAAAGGAAATTTATTGAAGCTCTCAACTCGTTGTTAGATCTCCTTTTCATCTCTTCTTATTTCTAAATCTCTTTATATATATATATATATTATTACACTTCCATCTGGTTAACTTGAAAATTTTCAAAAAATAACTTGAAAATTAGTTTAATGATTACATTGTAATTAGGAACTTTAATAAATTAGCACTATGTATTAATACTATTCATGGCCAGCTAATTATATCCCTGTACAAATATGCCCTATGTGGCTATATAGGAAATTCTTACCTTTAAGTAGTTCTATATTAAATTAGTTAACCACTGGAGGATATAATTTGACCAATCTTTTAATTAATTAATTTTCACTTTTCAAAAAAAATTCGATAAATACGCGGGCCCCAGCTGTTCTCCTAAAAACAGCATATGAAAGTTCTGGAATATATGAATAAACTCAGGAAATATTTCATAAAAAAAAATTAAAACTGGCAATTATTCATTTAATACACTCAAAAAATGGATGAATTTAAAGTTATATTAAAAGTTCCTAAAATTTGTATCTAATACAAATGACTATTTCCTTAAATTTAATTATTCTCATAATTCTTCTTCTTCCAGTGGCGCTACAGGTCGTTGTAGGACTGGGCCTCGCGGTGTTATCATATGAGACGTTGATTTCTAAAAGGTACTATATCCATTCTAGGCAATTTTACAGGAAGCGCGAAAATCTCTCATTACTATATTATTAAACTAGCTAATTGGGGTCTTTTTGCCTTAAAATTTAGAATTATTTTTTTTCTATAATAATAACACCATATTAAAGTTATGAAATGAATTTTTTTTAGAATGACTTGGAACGAAAATAAATGCGTAATTAGTACTTTTAGAAAATGACCGCATTTCTAAATCGCGTTTTTTTTAGGACTTGAGAATTCATTAGATAACATCAAATAGAATATTTAGATAAAACTAAATGATGAGAATACAAATATGTAAAAAATCAATTTCGTAAAAAATGTCCTTTAGTACCTTTTGGAAATCAACGTCTCACATGGGAGATTACACTCACGTTTCTTAATCCATTTTGTAGTGTATGGTCATCACTCCCTTGCGCGCCTAATAACACAGAGGATCAAATAATTACAAGTTTGAGACTCGGTGCTGAGGGAGGGGGGTGCTTTTATATCAGCATTTATCCCTCGCCCTATCCCCTGGCCCGAGGAACCCCGTATAGCCTTCAAAGGCGAGGTAGAGAAGAACAAAAAGAGAAACAGGGTTTGGTCATCACTCCCTACGCTTAATTTTTTGTGTGGCCACCATTTAGCTGATGGGTCCCACATACCCGGGGCAGAGGCTGTGAGTGAATCCTCATTTAATTACAAATCTTATAATTAATGGACACACACAAAAAACAATAGTAATATATCAATTCGCGCTTTTATTACGACGACAATCGAAAATTATTTACTGTTTATTATTTTGGATGCTCGTGAATAATTATTGTGCACAATCATTAAATATCGGTAGATTTAATTGTACGCAGCGACTTAAGCGTCGTTCTTCCTTGTTGGCAATATCAGAGCCTTCATAGGTAAGAGTATAAGTAGCTATTACAAGTCAGTACCATCTACATGTGTAAGGGACTTCGTTTGAAGGAAATGTGAGACTCGGAAATATCTCCTTGACTTGGCATGCTTTGGCAATATCGGGAAGGCACAAGAGGCTAGGGAGAGACTTAACTGATTGTGGTCGAAATCAGAGAGGCGGTGGGAAATGGGGTGTAAGAAGTGGGGATTGATTCTCCTTTGTGAAGCCCTCGCTTCTAAGAGAGTCTGTCTGCAATAATATCTTTTCTCTTTGAAGACCCTTCTTGTTTTCTTTAGGTTGGCAGCCGGTTAGGGTTTGTCTTTAGGCCCTGGATCAAACACACACTTCATTAGTTTTTAATAAATTGTAATGCGAGGTCAACTGGTCGTCCAGTGGCAAGCGTAACTGCCTACTGTGCCTTAAATCGTGGGTTCCAAACAAGGAGATTTCTTTATGTTTAAATTCTTAATATGCCGTCCTTCGGAGGGAACGTAAACTGGTTGGCTGTAGTCTGTGCGATGAGGATACTTCTAATTAAAACAGACTTTAAAACAATTAAGGAAACCCACTTTAGTATCGACCGATTATCCAAAGTGACGTTAAATGAAAAACAAATTGTAATAACGGCTGATGTTAGGCGATGAACGTGAGGCAGTTTTTTTTTTTTGTTTTTTTTGCGTTTTTTTAACAAAAAACGTGAATAATTATAAAAAAGAGGAAAAAGAAAAGAAAACAATTGAAATTTTACCCATAAATACGCCTATAGCTCAGTTATTTTAGAAGATAACGAAAAAACTTAGTATTTTTAATTTTAAAAAAAATCGAATAATTAGAAAAAAACAATTGACATTCTACCCATAAATACGCCCATAACTCAGTAATTTTGAAAATACGGAATAGTATATGTGGAGAGTTTTGGAATCAATGAAGCTCGATAAACAAAACTAAAAAGTCAAAAGTTCATCTATATATTCCTACAAATTAAAAAATGAATAATTGAAATAGATTTACAACTAGCAAAGATATAGCGTTTTGAAATTAGAAGTGGTGATTTACCATTTTCTTTGGATTTATTTATTGCTTTTATTACATATTATAAGGTATAACATAGAAATCTGTTGATAAATAAAGTAATTGTATTGTAAATATATAACTTTTCAAGTCAATATCACATGTCATCAAGATTGATAAGTACACCTGTGTGTAATAGGAACCCAATACAGTTGGCCAGCACTGTTTTGTTTTGTATGATAGCAATCCAATACAGTTGGGCAGCACTGTTTTGGTTTATTGTAATTTTGATAAAATAAAGCATTTCTCTCTAGTTAATTGCCTATCTACAGCTTTATGAACAGTTATACCCTAATATTATTATTTGGAAATAACTAACCATTGTGTAATAATTTGTAGCTTTTTTCTAAATAATCTTTCAAACGGAATGACACTAAAAGTATTATTTGATAAAAATTATATATATATATATATATATATATATATATATATATATATATATATATATATATATATATATAATATTTGTATCTCTAATTTTTTCTTAATAAATTATCGTTTGGTATTATGATGTTTTTTATTTAATTTAGTTGGTGTGATGTAACAAATAGTACTTATGCATATTGCCCAGTACTATGGCATATTGTAATATATATATATATATATATATATATATATATATATTATATATATATATATATATATATATATATATATTAATGGAAAATTAATTAAAAAGTTAAAATAATAGCAGTAAATTAACTAAAATAATAATAAAGTTACTGCTACAAGAACATACAAATTAGTTATTTATTAAAATAAAAAAAGTTATAAAGGAAAAATTTAAAAAAAAAACAAAAAAACATAAAAGCAAATCAAAGAAGTTATTGACAACTTAATTTTTTAATTCTTATTTTTCGTGACTACCTGTAGCATAGTGGCTAGCATAACAGTCATTAATGCCCAAGGTCAGGGGTTCAAACTTAGATGTGGCCCTAGAAATTTTCAATGGGAGCAAAAAATCTTTAGTTATGCCGTCCTTCGGAGGGGGCGTTAAAAGGTTGTCCCGAGCCTGTGTGATGTCTTTTTTTTTTTTCAGAAAAACAGCTCTTTATTAAGTAATATTACAAGCAGTCCAATTTAGGACATTTTTAATAGTGATAAAGTACTACATTAACACGATATATACAAAACAATAAATTTATAAAATGATAATACAATATACATGTATACAAAACAAAATCAATAAAAATATTATACTAAACAAAGTCAATAAAAATACTATACAAAAAAAAACCAATAAAAATATTATACAAAACGATATCAATAAAAATATTATACAAAAAACATCAATTAAAATACTATACAAAACAAAATCAATAAAAATATATACAACAGTCACTCATATTGTGTGATGTCAGGTAAGGATGTCGTTTGAGATCCCTATCCTAATTAAAAGTGGATGAGCAAAATTTTATTAAGATGAAGTAAACCACAATAGATTTTAGTCGCAAGTAACTATCGAGGGATGTTTTAGACAAGAAATATTGAATTCAGTGAATCGTGGTGGGGGGGGTGTGGATTTTATTAAAAATCTTGCAGAGTCCGGATTTTCTCTCTAAAAATAACCTAAGATATGGAATGACTAGTATCTCCTTATAAGATGTAAATGGTTCTTAGAGAAAATCAGAACCAAAATATTTAGAAAAGAAAGTAATTTAAGATGAAGAGTCAAGTATGTTTTTTAAGAAATGGATATAGCCAATGGAGGACTTAAATCGATGGCAAAACTTGGAACCGGAGAAATGGGATCCTGAATGCCATTATAATAACATTCACTGATAACTTATTCATGAGCAGTTCCTTAAGGAGAATAAAAATACTCTCCAGAGAGTTTTAAATTTGTCGCAAATTATCATGGACAGAGTTTACGTATTCCGCCCCCGGCCTTCGGTTTCGGAAAGTTCAATCCGAATTCCGCAACGGAATAAAGTTTCAAATAATAGCTCTAATAATTTAGTATTTTGTAACAGATTTTCATCATAGGATGCTAATTTAATTAGTTATTATTAAATTGTATGTATCCTGCCGTTCCTAGTAAGTAATTAAATTGTAGGGGATATAATGAGAAGAGTAATTAAATTTACTTATTATGCCATCAAAGAGAAATCCAAAGCATTGTCCATTTTCTAGCTCAATGCCCGAAGTTATTGGACTCGCCTAGAATGCATGAGTATATAACACGTCTATTAGACCCTAAGTAAAGTCCATTGTAATCATTACAATTAGTATCATTCACTTTGTAAATAGCATTTCTCTATGAATATAAGTACTTTGTGGAGCGATTGCACAGTTCTATACCAGCAGAGCTGAGAACTGGGTTCTACAAGAAAAATAATTTACCATTAAGGAAAAATGTCGGTTATTTAAATAAGAAAAAAAAATGTGACACCCGGTAACGACGTAGGTTGCCCTGTTGTACAGGTATTTTCTCTGTAGCGAACATTACGAGTTGAAATCCATTTAGGTTAACCCTTGTAATGATGTTTATGTTTTTGAACTTGGGGTCATTAATTAATAATGACGGCACAACTGCATAAAGAAAGAAATAGCAGAACTTTTGGAAGTGAAAAAGTATAAATGTTTTCAGGAAGTTTTTTGCCTTGATACAGATGGGTCGACAAGATTTGTGGATATCTTGGCATTTAGTGCCACAAAAAATGAAGCACTGATAGTGGACCCCACTATCAGATATGAAACAAATGACCAGGGACAAGGCAAGAGAATTCAAGAGGAGAAAGAGAACATTTATACAAAATGTGTTCCATACCTGAGGGAAAAATTTCGTGAGGGGTTCGGCGAAAGGGAATTTACAGTCGTGGACTTTGTTCGGAAGCAGGCGGACCATCCCAGTAGCCACTGGATTATTTTTAGAGAACTATGGACTCGGAAAAAACGAGATGCAAAACATGGCGGAGACCATAATCTTGGACTCACTGGGAATCCTGCATCACCAATATATTGAGGCTGGTCTGCATTTTCAGATGTCCATGATCGATTTCAAAATTAGTAAAATATATGTATTTCCTATTTGGCAGAATCTCTCTCTATCTTTTTACTTTAAGATAATCTTGGGGATTGATGCGGTATCTGTGTACTGTAGCAACTAAGCCAAGTTGAGGTAGCTGATCCAAATTGGAATTTCCTCCTCCTCCTTGTAAGATTGTTTTTTATTTTCAATAAGGAATCTTTGTAATCGACCAAACAAATAAGAAAATTACCCTCTCCAACCTAAAATTTAAGGGTTTACGTTTCAAGTTAAGTAGAATCCCGACAACGAAGAAAAATCCGTTTGTCGGCCGTCCGCTGTTCACGGCATTTCTCCGAAACTACTTCACCAATTGTTTTTAAATTAGCCATATAAATACTTGCGCATGCAAGGATGGCCCTAACTCCAAGTCGTTGGTATCAGCTAGTTATTATTAAAATAGCGGCCAATTAAAGGAAGTTCATTCAATAAATCAGTTGTTGAAGATAGAGACAGAATTTATTCGTGTTTTTTGACCAAAAAGTCCCGAATAATTATACAAAAAGTGAAAAAATGATGTAAAAAAACGGAAATTTAACCCATAAATACTGCCATAACTCAGTTATTTTGAGTAGAGAAGATTAATGTGGAGAGTTTTGGATTGTGTAAAGCGCAATAATGAGAAGGAAAAAAATAAAAATAAATAAAAAATAAAATATATATAAGGTGTTAAGAACAATGAAATCTCATTTGGTAAGCAAACAACTTATTAGAGTTGTGATGCGTTTATAACTCTATTATTATTGATATTCGAGAAACAAATGTAAGATATTCTGCATCAGCAAATTTTATACTTTTTTTTTTTAAATCCCTTTTTATTGGTATTTACAAAATGTATTAACAAAAATTTCATCAAGTAAATGTGATGTGTTATTATATACAATGACATGATAATTACATGTTGGTGAAGCTTCCCATTGGACAGCACTCTACAAATATTTCAAACTTATTAGGTCCCGGGGCCATTTTCCTTTTCAGGTGCTTCGGAGATTTATCCGGAAATTGATAAGGAAAAAAGGTTGAAAACTAGTGGGTTAGCATGTTACATGGATTGTCATAACAGGATTTATCTCGAGTCCGGAACCAAAATCAGTAACAAGAGGGAACATATAAGATCCTTTTATATAAGCTTTTTATCGTAACAAAGACAAGGAGGTTGATGGATTTTTACGCAGTGATTCTCGGAATTGTATAAGCTATTGGATACGGAAGTAATTTGAGGTTAAGTGGAGCCCCAAATGACTCAAATCTCCGTATATGACCATAATTGGTCTTTATAATCATTCATAGTTAATGAAGCTTTTGTATTGTTCAGATGGAAGTTCGATCGTTTGTCTAGTAAGCTGTTTGAAGTAAGCCTAAATGGGCGACCGGCGAATTTTTTTTAATATTATAAAACTAAAAGGTCACAGCCTTACCGTTCCGACCTACACACTCAGAACTTTCATTCCTACTTGGCGGATATGAAAGATAGTCCTTGAGTTGAGCTAGGACCAACACTTGATCAATTACTGAGGGTCTGGGTGTGAGGTCAGGCTAGGAATGGATCTTGTCTTTCACTATCAACAATAAATCTTGCAAAGGATCAGTTGATGATAGATGTCTTAGTAATCGCCTTTCCTTTATTCCAAGCCAGCCCTCCCCTTCCAGATCCCCCCCAGGTCTTCCACCTATTTAGAGGAGCTTCATAAGAACTCGGGTTGGTACTTGCAGGGTAACGGTGATAAAATAAGATTGGAAGCTAAATGGATGTAACGGAATGCTTGTCTTTATATCACAATAATGTAAAGTTCTTAATTCCATATTACCTCAATCAATTTACTGAAAGTATAAAAATGGCCTTATCTTTTATATTCGACATGGATTCAACTATATTTCATATTTTAATGTTATATCTAAGATGAAGAAAGATATATTTCAGCAATTTCAATATCAGCATTTTTTAAACACGAAGGAAAGAAGCTCTCAATAAAGGTAGAAACATCTTAAATATTAAGTTTCTCAGAGCATCATTTAAACAAATAAAAAGCAGAAGATGAAGGGGAAATAAATTGAAACTAAAGAGCACTGGCTGTAGAGGTTTCTCTTGCTCAACCTCGTCGAGGGTCTTCTAAATAATTCATTATATTTCTTATTGAGGACTTGAATTCCTTTCTTTTTTTTTTTTTTAGTGATGTTTGTTGTTTAAATTTTAGATGAAAATAATGTAAACTAAATAATTTGTTTAGATGTAACATAGATTACGGTTAATGTGCTCACGACTAGGCATGGTACATGTACATAATAATCAATAAAATTTTCTTCTTTGAGGTTACCATAGGACGAAAATATAAAAAATAATGTTAATATATATATATATATATATATATATATATATATATATATATATATATATATATATATATATATATACATTTTTGCCATGATGTCTACATACTCAGCTAAACAGTCAAGGCAAGCACAACACTTCCAACTAGCCCACTTTGCTTTAGCCCCGGCTGGGAAATCCATTTCCCGAGACAATACAACAAGTTTTTGTCACTGTTGTGCGAAGGGAAAGGTGTTTGGACCCAAGCAGGCCTAGAGCAAACTTGATAATTAGTCAGAGCTGTAATGAGCTCGCTAAAGTTGGAATATACAAGTCGAGCGTTCTCTGTCCGGCCCTTCTGCTTAGTTCTAATCTGTCTCGGCTATTATTATCCTTGTTCAGCTCTATTATATTATATTATTATACATTTATTATTATACACTTTTCGAATATTTGTTGAGCATACCGAGTTACATATATTATTTAAACACATTTATTGATTATTTTTAGATTTTGTTTGTTTAATTATTTATTTAACGTCACTTTATGCTACTATAGCTAATCGGACGATGCTACAGTCCTAAATTTTAGGATAGGGATCTTTAACGAGTTACCTGACATCGCACAGGCTCGGGACCACCTATTAACGTCCCCTCCGAAGGACGGCATAACTAATAATTTTTTAGTCTTATTGAAAACTCCTAGGACCACCTGCGGGTTTGACCTTTGGCTTAGGAGGCTGTTATGCTAACCACCCAGCTGCAAGTGATCCCTATTATTGTTAGGTTCATTTTAAATAAAACAAGTAATCCATATTTTTGTCTTAACAACCTTTCTATTATTTACTTCTCTCCAACGTTTCAGTCTTATCCAGAATCCTATCTTCTTTTTTTTAAATGAGAACATTTAGTTTTCACACTGTTATAAAATATTTTTACGTACCTTAAAGCTGTCCTGTCTGAACAAGCTACGCAATTCCGCATTGTGCAATTTTCTGAAATCCCCAGTGGTCTCATCTGTGTATGGACCAAATATTCTCGCAGTACCTTATTTTCGAAAACCTTAAGACCTTGTTCGTCCTTCAAAGTAAGCGGCCTCGTTTCACAACTGTAAAGGACTGTCGGAAGAATAATAGTTCTATAAATTATTAATACCGAAGTTTTTATACAGAATTAAAATTATAACGAATGTAAATAAACCTGGAATGCCAAATAAAATAAATGGAATTTGGACCAGTATGGGGTGTTGAACATTTCAGGAAAGTTTTACATATGTGAACGAAATATGATTAACTTTTCTTTTCTTTTTTTAATTTCATATTCTTTATATAAGCAAATGTAATTAGTAAATATGTATACAAAAATTTAATGAAGACGAGAAATACTATATATAGTGAACATGTTATCTGTCTAATTAAAGTAGGTATTTAAGGCTGATCTCGGGGGCTTGGCCTTGAACGGTGAACAATGGACGATCCTGTGCAGACAGGATTTGGTGGTATCGGCATCGAACCTTCGGGTTCTAGTATTATTAATTAAATTAGCTATTATTAAGAGATTCCAAAATTAGGAAATTGTTATGCACGACTTTTTCTTTTTTTTTAGTATTAAGCAAAAATAAATAAAATATATGAACTATTGACAAGAAAAATGAAGAAATGGCTTTTATCTTTTTGCAAAAATTAAAATATTTAAATCTGATCTGAAAACAAAGATCGTTTATATTCAACAGCCCGGAAGGGAGACGGAACAAAGATAATGTATCTAAATCCTCTGACAGTCTATCGTCTGATTTATTGTTTCTATCAAAGTAAATTTATCTGATATTTATTATTTAAAATTTTTAGTACCCTTTCCGACAACGTATAGTTAGTTACGTGTAAACATATATTGATATGTTTTTTAGTAAAAAAACCATCAACTGTTAAAAATAGTCCAACATTTCATCTTCTCTACCGTACAATGGGATGTATTGAAACAGTTATGTGAAAGGGAACAAAACATCAATATTATTTCAAAGTTGCGTGAAAGCCACTTACTTTACCGAATAGGAATTAATTTTGGCAACACTGTAACTATTACGATTATATGGTTTTGTTTTTTACTTATCAGTTCAACCTGTGAAAATTTGTACCAGTTCCTACAAAATTTGTCCTCTTCACAAATTTTACTTGCAAGTATATAAGTGTTATCTATATAATGGAAGGAATTAGGCCGGTTGGCGGTCAGTGAGTGAAACAATTAAGTAGTTTCAAAATATTTATTTTCTGCCAACGTTTCGACCCTCATTTGTGGGTCATTATCATCAAAAGATGCAAAAGAGATACATTTACAATAAGATTAAATAAACTATTTTAAAAACTATTGACACTATTACTACTGTTCATTATGAAACGAATTGTAATATGTCTCAATAAATAAATTAAAAAAACTATTGAGGATATCAACATCAAAACATAAAAGGAACTAGATATGTAAAGAAATCGATTAATTCAATTAGAATGACTAAGGTATCATTATTAATAAAAGATAAGTTATAATTAATCGGTATCTTTACACATGTAGTTCCTTTTTATGTTTTAATATAGATATTCTCTAGCTCAATTGTTTTTAAAATAGTGTATTTAATTTTATTGTAAATGTATCTCTTTTGTATCTTTTTAGCGCTGATGATGGCCAAGTTTGCAGAAAATAAATGGTTGGAACTACTCAATTGTTTCGATCACCGATCGCCACCGACTAATTCCTTCAGTAATTCTCAGCGGTCAACTAATTGTATCCATATGTTATCTATATAGCTTATTTAGTAAATTTCTGTTCAAGATATTATTTCCAACGGTTTCTTAGCCAAGATTTTTATGTTATGGTACCACATATTCTGGAGTGTAGAGTAAATGAGAACACAGCTATAGCGAATCAAACAAACTTATAGGTTTGTTCCAACTCCATGTGAACACAGCTATACCGGAATCAAACAAACTTATAGGTTTGTTCCAACTCCATGAGAACACAGCTATAGCGGAATCAAACAAACTTATAGGTTTGTTCCAACTCCATGAGAACACAGCTATAGCGGAATCAAACAAACTTATAGGTTTGTTCCAACTCCATGAGAACACAGCTATAGCGGAATCAAACAAACTTATAGGTTTGTTCCAACTCCATGAGAACACAGCTATAGCGGAATCAAACAAACTTATAGGTTTGTTCCAACTCCATGAGAACACAGCTATAGCGGAATCAAACAAACTTATAGGTTTGTTCCAACTCCATGAGAACACAGCTATAGCGGAATCAAACAAACTTATAGGTTTGTTCCAACTCCATGAGAACACAGCTATAGCGGAATCAAACAAACTTATAGGTTTGTTCCAACTCCATGAGAACACAGCTATAGCGGAATCAAACAAACTTATAGGTTTGTTCCAACTCCATGAGAACACAGCTATAGCGGAATCAAGCAAACTTATAGGTTTGTTCCAACTCCATGAGAACACAGCTATAGCGGAATCAAACAAACTTATAGGTTTGTTCCAACTCCATGAGAACACAGCTATAGCGGAATCAAGCAAACTTATAGGTTTGTTCCAACTCCATGAGAACACAGCTATAGCGGAATCAAACAAACTTATAGGTTTGTTCCAACTCCATGAGAACACAGCTATAGCGGAATCAAGCAAACTTATAGGTTTGTTCCAACTCCATGAGAACACAGCTATAGCGGAATCAAACAAACTTATAGGTTTGTTCCAACTCCATGAGAACACAGCTGTAGCGGAATCAAACAAACTTATAGGTTTGTTCCAACTCCATGAGAACACAGCTGTAGCGGAATCAAACAAACTTAGGTTTGTTCCAACTCCATGAGAACACAGCTGTAGCGGAATCAAACAAACTTATAGGTTTGTTCCAACTCCATGAGAACACAGCTGTAGCGGAATCAACAAACTTATAGGTTTGTTCCAACTCCATGAGAACACAGCTGTAGCGGAATCAAGAAAACTTATAGGTTTGTTCCAACTCCATGAGAACACAGCTATAGCGGAATCAAACAAACTTATAGGTTTGTTCCAACTCCATAAGATACTTATTTTAGCCCTAATTAAGTTGGAAGAGCGAATCGGATCTTCTAATTGTTCCAGATTCTTGGGGTCTGTTTCCTTTATCAATGATCTAAGTCCATACACGATTTACTGACATTTTTTCTTCTTACCTGGTGAAGCGTGATGAGTTAAGAACTTTCTCTACAATATAAGAGACATAACTTCAAGAATATAAATGAATAAAGTGAACTTTTTATTATATAAGTGACCTAATTTCTATTTTTAAAATATTTTAAATTAAAAACGTAACTTAAAAATCATTTTAAACTGTTTTTATTCACCTCACATGTGGTAAATGGAAACGTTTTCAATATCTTTCCTATCTATCCCTACTCTAAGATGATTGGATTGGAATAATAATATTGTTATTTTTTTTTTCAAAAACCACAATTTAAAAACACACAAGTAAATATGTAATAGGGGCGAAGAGGGACTAAGGTGTTCTGTATTATTCCATTAATTGAGATAAAAAATAAATTTGTTATATTGCTCAAGATACTATGGAGTGTTCCTATTCCCCAATGTTACGGTTCATCTAAAATTAAATTCTCTAATACTAACCAACTAAATCCATTGCTTTCAAACTTTATGGTGTAATAAACATGAATTAGGCAATATTAATATTATTTGTTTTTCTCGATGAAATGTTTAAGGGTGGGGTCATCACTCCTTACGCCTATTTTTGCGAGTTGACACCAGTAGGCTGACGAGTCTCACTACCCGGGGGAGAGGCTGTGAGTGAGTCCCCATTTAATAATATTGTTATAAAAGTCCCGCTGAGACTGGGACTCGAACTCACAACTCTGGCATGGGAGACTAGCGCGCTTGCTACTCAGCCACAGGCTCCCCTACCGTGAGTATATTCTCGCAGGAGTCTATACCACGCGGCCTAGGGCCTACGCGGCCTGTCGCGCCAGATTAACAATTAAAAATATTATTTATACCATAGGAAGAATTAATAAATCAATGATGTTTTCAAATTTACTTATTTCTTTATTTGCATTTTTATAGGTTTCATTATTTGATTGAAATTAACAACAATATCATTAGAAATAATCGATATTTTTTATCTGCTAATAAAAAACTAATATAATGAAAAATATATTTGGCAAGCATAGATGATATTTGTGTGTTGCGCCTTAGAGCTCAAACATACTAACCACGGTTTTTAGTTACTTTATTATTGAGTAAGTAACTATTTAGTTATTTCCTGAGGCCTCTTTTGATTCTCTTAGAGGATAATCAGGAATATTAGGGAGGGTAGGATAGGTTTAAACAACGAGTAAAGTTATTGTCAACTTTATTTTATTTAATCCTTATTTTTCTATAATGTAATGTATCTTCCAGCATTTTGTGATTTATCAAATTATTTTTCTGGAAGCCTAATTTCAATTCCTATTGCTTTAGATACATTCTTTACTCTCGTATTCATATTTCGGTAACATTTCACTCACCTGCACGCCGGTATATCTTGACAACATCCAAATTCCACAGACTGACACAATAAAGTATCTGGGCTTGACATTCGACTGAAGAATGACATGGGGCCCACACATCAAGAACAAGCAGATAAGGTAAACAAAAGACTAAAACTTTTATACTCACTACTCTCAAGAAGTTCTAAATTAAAACTTAAAAATAAACTTAACACTTACACTTACCTACTGAAGCCCATTTGGACTTACGCCTCACAAATATACGGGACTGCCAAAAAGACACACCTACGTAAAATTCAAATTTTTCAATCCAAAACTTTTAGAATTAGTACAAACTCACCGTGGTGCATTAGCAACACTACTTTACATACAGACCTTCACATGCCAACAGTCAACGAACAGATTCGGACCCTCTACAAACTTTTTACAACTTACACGGACATACACTAATACAAAGCATGGGCACTAATAACATGTCGGAACACTGAAATGAGGTTGGATGAGGGACCTTCTAAGCTAAATCCGTAATAGGAAGCACACCAGGAAGAGGTGTCGCTGGGCATCTTCTCTCCATCATGCCTACCACGCCAACTATCATTCCTTCATCAAATTCGCTGATTGTCAATATTCTTTGACAGTGTGAATAAAAAATGTGAAGATATAAAAAAAATATAGTTCGGTATTGAAATATGTAAGGATTATGAGTAATATAATTTTCAGTATTACCATAATGAAATACCTTCCTCATGTAAGGAATCTTTTAATAATACTGGAATCCAGGAAGGTAAACTCCTCTGAAAACCTCATTATCATCTTTCCTTTTTAATGCCGAAATTATTTAACACTCCTTTTGTAAAGAAGTAATGGAGGAAAGATAGTATCATTGTAAAGGCTATGCAGTTAATTATCTATAAGGATTTTGGAATTCTTTGAAGACTGTGATTAAGACAAAATATATATTTCAGGGCCTAAGCCCACTTCTCCCAATCGGGAAGATTAATTCCAGAAGGATACTCTGGTAAGGAAGGGAAGGATTAAAAGAAATTAATTGTCTTCAGCTCTCGAGATTCAGCTAATTGCTTCCTTAAAGCCTTTTCTTTGTTTTGCACCTACAATACTTTCCCAAACAGTTGGAATCCAGGTCCAAGCCCCCTCAACTCCGCCTTACTCTGAGCAGCGTCAGGTCTTCTTTATTACTAGGGGAGATTGGCTAAGAGTTTGAGGGTAGAGTCAGTGGACAGAGCACTAGTCTTCTGTTCTCCGGGTCCTGGGTTCGAATCCCGGCTGTGGCAGAATATTATTATTTCTGTTAATTCAGCGGGAGGTGACCCTAGGGAATGGTGACCCCCCAGGGGCGGACCCGAGCCCTCCAAAGTAGGTACCCAAAATTGAAAAAACTTATGGCTGAGCGTGATCTCGGCCTAATCACTCCCTTGCACACCACTGCTACTCCTTAAAACAGTACGTCTCTCAATATGTACTCAGCCCAAGATCCATAATTAAATGGCTCCTTAAATTACAACTTACAACATTAATTTATTTTTTCTATGATCGTAAAAGTTAATAACCGTGTCGATAGAGTAAGGCTTCGGATTTCCAAAGATTCCAGACATATTACCTTATAAGAAGAATTCTTTAGATAAAGAAAAATCTTTATTTAAGACCATTCTGATATTTTACTGAGAGCGAAAGCCGATTGATTTCAAATGGACGTAGCGAATTTAAAAAAAAAATCGTTTTTCGGTAAACTGTAAAGAATGCCAAATTGGTGGCATTAGGTAATGCTGTAACATCTGAGGCATATACCTGTTTTTCGAGCTAGATAAAATTTAGAGTCACATTGAGACCTTTTTACCGGACTCATTCGGATTCGAGGGACTAAAACGCGTATTCCCACAGAAAACAAGAATTTTGAGAACCATTTCACAATCGCAAAACTTTCGGTTTCTATGCATTTCATATGTAAGTAAATAAAAGTAAAAATGAAATCCTTAAACATATTGTGCGTGGATTACATGCAAAGTTTTTATTTTATCTAGACCAGAAGGACACAAAGACAGTTGGGAGTTGCCTGAACAGGTTTCATTAATATATATCTGTTGCTGGATGAGACGGCTGCTAGATAACAATACAGTCTTGGGCACAATAGACAAAACTAAATCCGCGCGACAGAAGCTGGCAGTGCTTCGAGAAGTGGTTGTTAGGTGTCGCCCACTGGCTCTGAAGGTGTCTAGCATCTTCAGAGAGAGATTTCTTACCAAAATGCTTTATTATTTCATATTATTTAATTAATTTCTAATTAACGGGCCACTTTAGCGCGCGTATTATTCTAATTGTGTATATGAGTTGTACTAAACCATTCAACTAGAAAGTCATTTTTTTTAACCGTTCATTAATGATAAAAACGATAATTACCAGTGCAGTGCATAACGTATAACTTTGGCAGTCGAGAAAACAATAAATCAAACTAAGAATAAAATGTATCTTCCCATTTTATTCCCTTTTGGACATTATTGGACTTTGAATAAAGCTCTACACACGAAAATCACATTGTGTTTTAGTTTTTTATTCTATTTTTTTTATTTTTTTTTTTTATAAAGTTACAAGCCTCAGTATTGATTATGTTTTGTTATTTACGATATTGACAAATCTTTCTTATACTAATTAGTAAATATGTTTACAATACAAACATACATGTGAAGTAATGCAGATTTTGTAGGTGCCTTAGGAAAACAGCCGCTCAAAATCATAGCAATATATCAAAATGTGTTTGGAAAATGAGATGTTTTAAATTCTTAATAAAATAATGCTCCTATTATATTAGGCTTATTTCTTCTTGCTCATAGTTATTTCCTACGCTCCTTAATATTTAAATACGAGAACCGTCAAACCTTTGAAGAAGGGCTTGAGGTTAAGCTTATTAATGCCCCGCTTCTGGTCCTTCACTCCTTCTTTCTCTTGATTCTCGGTTCCTTTGAGGAGTCTCCCTAATCCTTGGCTCTAAACTTCTTCAAATCTTATTCCTACTGTCCTTAATTATATCAGTAAATAACATTAATAATATTTACTGGTAAAATAATGTTGAAGTCGTTTAAAGGCAACCAAATATAGTGCCTGAGCTATCCGTGAACAACAGTACTTCCAAGTGATACTCAAAATTGAGGGTGTTAGTTTACTGTTAAAGAAAATTAGTGGACTGTACAGATTCAAAAAATAAAATAATGGAAGCAAACGACGAATCACAATACATTTAATTGACTGTAATACTTATAAACATGATAAGAAACAAAACTAACCTAATAAATTGATAAGAGAAAGATAAGAAACTAATTATATATTTAAAGAGCTGTTAGAAAATAGAGGAAACGAAATAAACCTAATTAAATACTCAACGATGTAAAAGATATAGGAATTAAAATTAAACAGTTTTAAGAATGAAAATTAGGAAATAAAATGTTCCAATGGATATAGATAAGTTATATTCACGTAAAGATGATTGAGGGTTGAAAGAAACGACCGCAGGGCGGCTTCAACATTGTCCTCTTGAGTGTTGAAAATGACCGCAGGGCGGCTCTTCCAAGTTCCAAGGGGAACGATGAGAAGATGAAGAAATACGTTTGCAAACGTACGGATTATGAGAGGAGACTTGGACCTATATACGGCACATCTTCACTGTTCAGAGGCTACATTAAGACTCGACTCGCCACGAGGCAGTGATAAAGCAATTGAAGCACGATCGTCTTTTATTTTTCTTTCTCTTCTATTATTCTTCACTTTCTTGGCAAAAACTTTTAATTATATTTACAAAGACTATTTTTAAACCAAATAAAAAATAAAGATTTATAGAATAAAATGATCGTATGATAAATATCATAAAAATTATAGAGTTTTTAATTTTCAATTTAACAGCCATGGAAAACCTTATCAGATCATAACATATGGCCTGAACAGTGCCTAAAGTCGATATTACCGATTTTATCATGTATTTGGACAAGGAAAGATTCCTTGTCTCAACAGAGGAGAGGAAATAGATAGATAAAAATCTGGAAAATTTTTAAGAATTTATTAAATTGAGATTTAATAGAAATATGTGCTTTCTCAAATAATCTATTATATTATTATCATCATCAATCACATAGTTTCATCGGGTTTTTATACCTCTCTCTTAACTTTAACAATTTTGTGTTTATGATAATATTATTTCTAAAATCATCAACTTTCCAACGGTATATGTGTTACTGGTTTTATGTTTAAAAAACACTAATGTTGCATAAAGAAATATTTTTGCTCTATTCTCCTTTAGTTGAATGTCAAATTCGTTTTACTTATATATTTATCCGTTTTTTATATATGCAAAACATGTGATATTCTAAATTAAATAACTAAAGTAAAGGAATTTTAGAAGAAGAAAATTAAAACATGGACACTTAAGCGTTGTCAGATTATTTCAATCGGTATGAAACTTATAGGATATTAAAGGCCATTAAGTTTGACATCGATATAACGAGTTTAACTAAAATCGTTAGATCCGTTTTTGAGAAAATCGTAAGAAGATGCAAAATGGTTGGTATGAAGTAGCACTCCCGCTCAGCCGATTTTAGTTTTAAAGTTGCTGTGACATCTCAAGCATATGGTTGTCTTAAATTTAAAATTTCAGTTTCTTATAATGTATCGTTTTCGTGCTGGGCTTGCCACACACAGATTTGCGGGAGTAGGTTGTTTGGACTCAGAGAACCCTAAAACATGTATTAACGTTGAAAACTGGAATTCGAAAATTTTTCACGATTGCAGTACTTTTCCAAGCTATTTATTTCACATATATGGAAATGAAAGTCAAAAATAAACGAAACTCTATTTATTATATGTATTTGGCAAATTATACTTATGGGACTCTCCCCACTTCGCACGGCAACGATATAAATGAGGTGTCATTCATGTTTAAAAGATCTCTTTAGAGTTTATCGTTTAGGAGTTTTGGTTTATCGTAACGAAATAAGAACAATTTAATTAGCAAGATAATAGGTTTATTTTAAAACATCTATTAATTATTATATTTCATCATGGGCAGGAATGAAAATCATAAATCAAAATTGATAAAGTTTATTTATTTGATATTTTAAAGTTAAGGGAGCGGCGCGGTCTAGTGGATAGAGCGCTTGTCTGCTGTGCTTCGGGTCCTGGGTTCGAATCCCGGCTGTGGCAGAATATTATTTATTCCATTAATTCAGTCGGGGGAGCGACCCTAGGGTATGGAGACCCTCCTGGGACAGACCCAGCCTCTATAAAGTCGGTAACCAAAACAATTGGGGAAAAACGGATTACGGAAAATTTAATTTTCCAATATAAATAAAACTTAATTACTATGTATTTATTAAAAAACTATAGAAATAACAAATTTTTCTTTTATATGAGGTTTATTACTATTTAATATTTCAAACAAATCGTTTTAAAAGTTTAAGTTAGTTTCTAAAGAAATACCATTCAGTTTACAGTGAAACATCCGTATTCATGAAATGTAATTCAATTTGAAATCAACTTACCATTTATGATAACAACTTAGTTATCATCCGTCCAATGGCTTAGAAGGAGTTCTCGGTATCATTATATATATATATATATATATATATATATATATATATTATATATATAGAGAGAGAGAGAGAGAGAGAGAGAGAGATTAGATTAAGACATAGATTAAGACAGTTTTAAACAATACATATATAACCCTTTTTAAGAGAGTGAGAGAGAGAGAGAGTGAGATTAATATAAGAGTATGATGACATAGTGGAGGAGCATTGGACTACTCATTAACTAGCTAGGCCCATGGTAAGAACCCGGCTGCAGGAGGATAATCCTTAATATGTGGTTTCAACCTTGGAGCGACCCTCCTGGGGCACAACGCCTGGCTGCTGAGCGTGACCTTGGCCTGATCAGCACCTTGCCCTAAAGTGTACCGATCTCTTTATCTATCCAAACTAAGACACTTCATTGATTGTAATAGTACCTACAGCTTTTTGTTTTAGAGTCATAAAAATAATTATGAACGAGTGTGATAACGCCTACTACATAATGCCTGCCCTATGTTTCCCGACCGATTCAGTAAAGTCCTGCTTTCCGTGAAAATCAACATTTATAGAGACATTTCTCTGATTGGAAATGTGTTGAGAGAACAGAGGAACATTTGTTAATAAATAATTATCGGATATTCTCGAGCACGTCCACTTCCATGATCATTTTTACGGCGAACCTCTCGATGAGATTAATTAAATTTTAATTGGAGATTCGAGTATTTGAGGGTTGAAAAAAAAAAAAAAAAAAAAAAATACACAACAGCACTTATACGTGCGTAACTGTGATGCATTTCACATTTCTATTTTACTTTTTATATAACATTATTATTGTCCATTGCCACAAACTTTAATATATCCGAATAACTTTAATAATAATAACTTTATTTATTTGTTTTTTTTTAGGGCAAACCCCATACAAATAGAGCTGGCTGGCACAGCACAATTAATAAATTTATCACCAGCAAATATACATAATTAATCACAATTCCAATAAATATTTAAAACAAAAACAACAAAACACATATACAGCAATAAGCATAAAGGTGCTGCTATCTTTATGATTAATTTCCTCAAACATATACAATAAAAAATTAAATATATGAATATCAATAAATAATGTAAAAAAATAATAGTACTAAAGTATATACTAAATCCCTACAATTACAAACAAATCCCTAAATAATTAAGAATGATTAACATTCTGAGTAGAAAGATGATGAAATCTTATTTTAAGATTTTCTCTGACAAAAATAAATAATAATTTCATGTCTATTACGTGGGGTTTCGCAAGAATTTCAAAAAAGTCATCAATACTCACATTATTTAATTTGGGCATAAATAGTATTCTATTGTCATGGTATTCAGGACATCGAGCTAAAAAATGGAAACAATCTTCCAATGCGTCTTCTTCACAAACTGGGCACGGCTTCTGTGGGTACAGACTATACTTCTGCGGGCCGACACTAAAGGAGATGGCGTACTTTCCTGACAGTCTGATCTGGGCTAAAGTCCTAACATACGCGATATTGCATCCTAACATCAGATAACTTTGCGGAAGGATGGTGTCAGCAAAGACCTTACTGTACCACGGGCTATAGGTCGACTCTTGAAGCATGGCTATATCCTTCATTCTCATATATTTGCAGTAGCCCTCCAAAATATCCCTCTCCCTGGTTCTAACAGTGATAGAATCGTTAAATAATAACGGGTCAAACATCCCGAAACTCTCGAAGAATTTTCTTAACTGCGTGACCCAGTTATACTGTTTACTCCACTTATCATCTCTATCCAGGAGCATCAACTTTAGGAAACACTGCTTTACATATCGGGAATTATCCATGCTCAAGATCTTTCTTAACCATTTAAGCGTCATTTTCACTACGTAATACCCCACAGGCACGGATGCGACCTCCAATCTTACCATATAGTGTGGTGTATTCCGACTGAGGCACAGCAGCCGCTTGTAGTACCTTGCCTGTATATCTTCCAACTCCTTGATGTGCCTGATAGCCCAGACTGGTGCCGCATAGAGAACACAGCTCAGCATTAGTGACTTATACAGTCTAATCCGAATAAATAAATATATTATCTAGAAGATATAAAAAACTTTTAAATAAAAACTATGTACGTGCGTGGCTCTAGGATTTTTAGGAAAGAAAAAATAATATATATATATATATATATATATATATATATATATATATATATATATATATATATATATATACATATATAAGTATATTGTTACTTGTTTATTCTTTTAAAGTCACTTTATGCTACTGTGGCTAATCGGACGAAGCTGCAGTGGGAGTCCTACAATTTGCTTGCTCAGAGTTAACTAGAACTTTAAGGGATCTTTAACCAGTTCCTCTAGATTAATATTCTCTTACTATCATTTTATTTGAATATATTATAATGAACCCATTCTTGATCTTAGAATACACTAGCTGTACCTCGCGGCTTTGCAAGCAACTATTTCATTTTTTTTTTTTTTTTTTTTTTTTTTATATCTGCGAATAAAGTTTTTTATAATACCTTAGATAGCAGTGAGTTAAAGTTTTAACTATGTCTATGTACGACAAATAAATTATTATTCTTGATTGTCGGATATTAATTTTATTAATGTACAATAACATACCAGTAGCAAGTAGCCATATCCGTGATTATCTTATACTGACATTTTGCTTCAAAACTTTATAATTCTATACCATCGTAAGTTCTATGTAACATAAATGCCTATGTTTTCCACTCGTTATATTATTTTTTAAAAACTTAAACCTTTTTCAGCCTACTTATCATTTTAAAAAAACAACAACAATGAAACATATGGACTGGAAAGAAACCTACGCACGAAACATGGCTAAGAAACGAAATATGCCTAAATATATTTGTTATAAGTACTTTAGTATCTATGCTATTACTAATCAGCTTAAGACGATTTTGCTTCTAAGTGGTTAGATATATGCTTGTCATTCAAATGAGCACTTATAGCTTTTAAGGATGTATAGTATAGTTTCTGAGTTATTCGAAAAACAATATCGTTTATATATATAACAAAACTATTTCGTTTTAACCACTAAAAGGAGGAATTTCCCAAAACCAGCCTTATTGCACATTTAGACGGTAAGACAAATCTCCAGGAAAAATTTCAACATCACAACCATAGTCGTTTTTGAGATAGTGCGATGACCAGAAAATAGAGTAAAATGGCACTTTCTTTTATAAATATAGAATATATATATATATATATATATATATATATATATATATATATATATATATATATATATATACCTAGTTAGAAAAGTTATTTCGAGATTTATTTATTTTACAATAAACTGTAAATAATGTTAGTTGAGTAGCTATGATGAATATTAACACTTGATATATTTACTCGTGATAGAGAGGTTCATTTTGATTATGGTAGAGAGGTAAGAACTACCCCCACCCCTTAGCGCTCCGCGCGATAAGATAATGCATCGGCAATTTTCCCAACGAAGGATCAACTGACCCCAACTACCCAGGGATCAGCTTATCGGGGATTGGAGCCATTTGTGGCCGTTGTGTCGATAGCCGGGGTTAAAAAGTCGCAATACCAACGATGTAAAGGGTTTTCCGCCGGCTAACTGCGGCGAGTTATCATAAACCAGGCTCAGCCCCTCAAAGCCACAGCTTTATATCGCTTATTTATTGAAACTCTTTAATCCATGTCGATATAGCACCCTTAGCAGCTAAAATAATTGTAATTAACTTAAATATTTTAATATTTCATGGATGGTGGACACCATAATATGAGGAAACGATGATAATACGGAGAAGTAATTAATATTTAGGTAAAAAGCCAGATCGAGACCACTAAATTTATACAAAATATGTATCAAAATCATTATAATTAAATATTATACCTATGTATATAAATGGATTTTCTTATAATGAGAATCTCGGTAAATATATGATATCTAGGTCAAATCCAATAAATAAAAAAAAGTTAACATGTATATCGATAATAAGGTTGCAAACTCAAATTCCCGCTAGGCCATTTCAAAAATAAAAACAAATGTTGATGCGGAAGTAAAAGGCAATCAACTTTAACTAATGTTTTTCAAATTCTTTTCCTAAAAGGACCTTGGAGAATTAAATAAATAGAAAATGGCTCGTTTAAAAAACTAAGTACTATTTAGTTAGATAGACGAGTAGGTTGACAAAGGCCACCGACTAAACAGGCTAGTAAAAGCTGAAAGTGTCTGATAAGTCGGCGACAGTAAATGAATGAACAGTTTTAACCTAGGGCATAGCACATATGCAATAACCGTGCTTTCATTATAAATTTCTTAAAATTGTGTTTCTAAAAGTTTATTATAATATAACTTTATAATTTAGTTTTTACTTTCAGTTACCTATATATAGAATATATAGTAAAGAAAGTATTGTGATCGTGAAAATTTTCGAATTTCTATCCTAATCCGAGTCCAAATGAGCAAGTCCCGCAAAGTGTTCTGTATGTCTGAGGACATGCGTATATGTGTGATAACTTTAGCGCAAAAAGAAAAAGAGGCAACGCCCGAGATATTACATAAACATTTTCAGTTAAATCTGCTGACCGGGACCGCTACTTTATCCCATGCATTTATGTTGCACCTTTTTACGATTTTCTCAAAAACGTCTCTAACAATTCTGAGTAAACTCGCTATACCTATGTAAAATTTAATGGGATTTAGTATCACTGTTAAATGTTAATTAGTATATGTAAATATTATTTTATGTATTTTCTGTATATCCTCTTTGTATATCGATTATGGTAAGCGCCATCTTAAGTTAGCTGGTAAGCTGCGCAATTGTATTTTTCATGCCGTGTGTTGATTGTTAAGCAAGTTCTACTTAATAAATAACTTTTAACTTCCTTAGTGGTTACATTTATGACCTTAGTTTTCAACAATCATGTAGGTTTCATTGTGATTGAAGTAGTCTGACGGAGTTTAAATGCCAACATTTTAAAGTTTCTGTCTCTGAAGTGCCTTTAATTTTGTAGATTCCAAAAGATTAGCCATTGATAAAGGAAGGCTACATATACAACTTGAATGAATTTGATGACCAAGGATTAAAGAGCAAAAGTATTTTTTTTTTTTTGTAATTTTTTTATATACAAAAATAACAGTAAAATATAGACGTATAATGAACCGTTGGAAAGTAGCAGATTTTAGGAAAAAAAATTTGATCTTATACACATCCTTGTAAAAGGTAATGAAAAGTGAAGAAAGGCAAATAAAACTAAGCGATTGTTGCAGATAGCAATATAATAAATAATTTAATGAATTTCGTGTTTTATCGAAACTCAATCTAATTACCTAATTTCATCTCTAAATTTATTAAAACGTTTTAAAAGATTTTAAGGACGAAAGTAATTGAATGTCGTTTGTTGCCTGCACCAGAATTTTTTTTAATGATATCTAAACATTTTTTTTAAAGTAGCATTTGATGTTATTGATAATATATGACTTTATTAAAAACAATTATACCACCCTCCCTTCCCTCCCGCTACTATCACAAACTCTCACAAGCAATAGCTTTCACCTTCTTAACTTGCCTCTCCTCCTGATATAGCGACAGCCTAAACTAAACATCCACTGCCTCCGAACCGCATGATTAGTGTCACTTGAAATTTATAAGTACGTTAATAATGTATGCTTCAATTCAATATGCCGCTCTCGACTTAATATTTCTCCACCCCTAAAAAGCAAGACTAGGATCCGTTATTGATACAGAACACACAGATGAATATTTAAACAAGTCCACAGCTTTGTGCTTAGTAATTTTGTATAACTGAGTAAAAAGAGAGTAATTATTGGAATGCTAAAATGGCTTCAAGGAATTCACTTCACTGTAGAGCGGTCGGATAAGATAGACATCTGATATTATCGGAGCTCTCTCCTGGCATCCTGATTCCGAGCGAGGTTCCGATGAGGAGAGGCTTCCATAAATAATGATAACAACGAGGAGGCAATTCAGATGATTTTCATCACTCACGAAAATTTATCTCTCAATCATCTGCTTCACTTTTATTAGGGCAGATCGTCCTGCTATAGAAGAAAACCTAAAATGGAAAATGGAAATAAACATGTATTTTGAATAACCTCGTTACATTCCTCATAACTTGGTAATTTTTATTAATTTTTCAAGTCGAATTACTTATGTCGCCTTATAGCTGCGATATCCGACAGCACTATATTTGTAATACACTACATTACAAGATCTGTATTTGTACATCTGTGGCGGTCGTGAAAAACTGGATAACTCGAGTTATATCAAACTCCACGTATCGCTCCCTCAGACCGTCTCCCGTTAAATTTGTTAAAGAAATTTCTTGGTGGAAGAAACCTATATGTTATAACTCTATTTTGGGTAATACGTAAAGTTTAAGTCGCTCACCTGTAAAATGAAAGATTTTGACTTAACCACTTATTCACAACCGCCACAGATATTATCTAAAGCTTTTCAAAATACCATACATCATTAAATCATTTTCATGATTAGGCACAACATTCTGGACGAGAAAATATTTTTCAGGAAGAAAAAACAGTAAGTGCTATGTTTTTGAGCGGCTGCTTTTCTAAGACAGTGTTAGCTTCAAAACAGTGATTAATAGATTTAATTTATTCGTACACTGTTTACGCCATATCTTGTGGCCTGATAAGGTTTTCCATGGCTGTTAAATTGAAAATAAAAAACTCCCTAATGTTTTGATATTTATCATAAGATCATTTTATTGTATAAATCTTTATTTTTTATTTGATTTAAAAATAGTCTTTGTAAATATAATTAAAAGTTTTTGCCATGAAAGTGAAGAATAATAGAAGAGAGTGATAAAAAAGACGATCGTACTTCAGTTGTTTTATTACTGCCTCGTGGCGAGTCGAGTCTTAATGTAGCGTCTGAACGGTGAAGATGTGCCGTATATAGACCCAAGTCTCCTCTCATACTCCGTACGTTTGCAAACGTATTTCTTCATCTTTTCATCGTTCCCCTTAGAGCTTGGAAGAGCCGCCCTGCGGTCATTTTCAATACTCAAGAGAACGTCTTCCAAGCCGCCCTGCGGTCGTTTTCTTCAACACTCAACTGGACATCTTTACGTGAATATAACCTATCTATATCCATATTGGGAACATTTAATTGCCTAATCATAATTCTTAAAACTGGTTAATTTTGATTCATATATTTTTTACATCTTTAAGTATTTAATTAAGTCAAGTTTGTTTCTTATATTTTCTTCAATATTTTAATTAAGTATATTTTCTTTCCTACATTTTTCTTACAGCTATTTATGTATGTAATTAGGTTAATTTGTTCTTATCTTTTCTTATATCAATTTATTAGGTTAATTTATTTCTTATCTTGTTCATATGTATTTTTGTCTATTAAATGTATTGTGATTCATCGTTTGCTTCCGTTATTTTTATTTTTATATCTATACAGTCCACTATTTTTTTTTAATCGAACCACTCTCAATTTTGAGTTATCACTTGAAAGTACTGTTCTTTCACGGATAGCGTATACATACACTATACCTTCTGGAACCATTGGATTTCCTTTCTAAAGGTTTCGTGTTTATCAATTCCAATGGGTGGCATGCAGGGAAAATTTAATTAGACATGTTTTAATAAATGTCATTATTATTTAATATTAGCTAATACATATCCAACCTATTTACACAATGCCCAACTCTGTGACTGAGAATTCTGAGGGATTCGTTATTATTATCTTTGCCATGAAATATAACATTAAAAGGTTACCTTAAGAACACAGCTGCTGGCGATGGTGGACTTCGTGACGACTGAGCTCCATACCCCAGCGACTCTGCTCTGCTCTGGCTGCTCTCTTGATCTCCGGCGGGCTTCTTTTCGATCTCTGACTTATGTAGCTCGAAGGAGACTGTTGGTGGAACACGGCTGTTTCCTCCCTGGACTTTCACAGACTCTTCGTGCGGATCGGAACACCCTCGTCACTTCTCTTCTTTATAAAAAGTCCCGAAGTTTGGAAATTGCCGATCTTTTATCGGAGATAGGGAGGCTGGTGCTGATTATGGGAAGTGCCCAGTCCAGTCTTTGCCCAGCCTAATAGCTGGGGTCTAGAAAGTTCTTGGGGTATCACGGACTACCCATGAGAATTATCATGAAGGGTGAGGGGGGGTTGGCACAAGCCTTTTAACTTTTGCCGACAAAGGCTTATAAACATTAATTACTTATTTAAACTATCAAAATTGATTAATATCAAAATTATTTAAAATTAACTTACTCCCCGCAGTACTCTCAATACGTAACATAAGTTATTGGGTTGTTTCACATGAAATGTCCGTTTTTATAGTTTCTGAAATACATAAAGGATTTTGCAGGTCTCTGTTGTTTTCTTTCGAATGTTTACATATTTGAAGTAAACAGTTACTAATCCTCTACCTTTGTATTATAAAAATTAGCTTCCCAATCAATTACCCACTTTTTAGTTTACCTCTAAATATGAACATGGAAACACGTGATTTTCGACTAATATTTTTGTACGAGTTTAAACTCGGCCATTCAAGCTGAGGCCGCTAGAAATATTTGTAAGGCGTTTGGAGAAGGGAGTGTTGATGAACGGACCATTCGCCGTTGGTTTGCTAAGTTTTCAGCTGGGGATACCGTCTTGGAAAACTTGCCCTGAGAAAGACCTCCGTCCGTAATAGACAACGATGTCCTCAAACATACAGTAGAAGGAAACCCCTACCAATCGGTTAAAGGACTCTCCCTATTTACACAACTAAATCCAAGTGCCTCTACCGTTTCCAGACATTTAAAGTGTATTGGGAAAGTAAAAAAGCTCGATACATAGGTACCCATGATCTCACTGAGCGGCATGTTTCAAAACATACCGTCAAAAATTGAAAGAACTGGGCTACGAAGTTCTTCCGCACCCACCATATTCTCCCGACTTGTCTTCAATAGATTACCACATGTTCAGGAATTTAGACAACTTCGTCAAAGGAAAACTTTTTGAAAATGATGATCAAGTGAAATGTGCGTTTTTAGATTTTGTTTGACTTCAAAGCTCAGAGTTTTTCAGTTCGGTGATAAAAAAGTTGGTGTCACGTTAGGAAAAATGTGTAGAAAAAGAAGGTAAATACTTCGAATTAAATTATCTTATTTTCATATTGCATTTTTAATAAAAATCCTTTACCTTGAAAACGGACATTTCATGTGACACAACCCAATATATTGTTATAATATTTTATCAGAAATAAGTTTTTTTATGGAAAATATTTATTGTGAAATTCTTATTAAAATTTAGTCTTAAATTATTCATGAAATAAGTAAACCTGTTAAAGATTTTTTTAAAAAGATTCTTTTATCACTCACTTAGCTTCGACCTCTATTATTCACTTCCAACTTTAAAGAGTGTTTCTTTTCCAAACCATATATTTTTTTCTAAACATTATCAAAACTGATTGGAAATTAATTCAAAATATGTTCCAATTTCTTCCACAAGAGGCACGTCCTTCATTTTGTTCTTTACATAAGGATGTACCTTCGGTATCCATGAATGGTCAGCCATGAATGAAGCAGATACTGTTTTAGGTCGATATTTGTCTGCAAGATTTCCTCCGATGTTTGGGTACCCACTTTATGTTCCCCGGGAGGGTCTATCTACCCCAGGATCATGTCACTCTTTGAATAATGTGATAAATAATATTCATAACACATCAGGATTCGAACCCTTCGAAATCAAACAGTCGAGTGGTCTGCGCGCCAAGCGGTGCCGCAGAGAGATTTTGTTACTTTCGTAAAAATACTACAAGTTTTTACATTTTCAATATCAGGAGGTATAAATTACAGAGATGGCGGCCATGACGCAGGAACTGATATGATGTACCTCTGGATCCGTCCCAAGAGCGGATGATGGAGGAGAGGGCAAACCCAAAACAGAAGATAAACGACTTTCAATCTAAAGGAATTGCTACCCATTTAATCTTTTTCTCGCTCCTGATAAATGTCTAGCTTCCTCTCTTGGGAAATATTACAGGGCATTATGTGTGTGTGTGTGTGTATATATATATATATATATATATATATATATATATATATATATATATATATATATATATATATATATATATATATTCCTTTGTAGTTGCTTATCAACTGTTGGTAGGTGCCTTGAGTTTCCGTCAATAAATGAACAGTTGTCTTAAAAAACAAAATATTACAATTTGTATACAATAATTAATCGATGATGTTGGAATCAGCTGCAGCAGGGTTGCTAGCATAACAGCCTTCTATGCCAAAGGTCACGGGTTCAAACCTCACTTTGGTCCTAGGATGTTTAATGGGAGTAAAAAATTCTTAGTATGCCGTCCTTCTGAGGGGACGTAAAAAGGTAGTCCCTAACCTGTGCGATGTCAGGTACTCGTTAAAGATCCCTATCCTAATTAAACCTGAATAGGCAAAATTTAGGTCGAGCACTGTAGCATCGTCCGATTAGCCACAGTAGCATAAAGTGACGTTAAATAAATAAAAAAACAAAAAAATGGATGATATTATTGTTACAGGGACAAAAAAATGTTTTGAATAAATTTAAGAATGCAATGAATGGATGTATAGTAATTAAATAGACATCTCAATTAGAGTTTACATTTTGTTTAACTATTTAAATAGATATCAAAAAAATTATTACAAATTGAGCCAAAATCGTTTCGTAAATATACCTGTGTGAATATTGCAAACTTTGAAAGTGCACTGAAATGAAGATCCTAGGAATGCTTCAGGAAGAGGTAGGCAGGGATCTCCAAAAATAATTTGGTCCGAGAATCTAGTTT
This sequence comes from Piezodorus guildinii, assembly GCA_023052935.1. Lineage (NCBI taxonomy): Eukaryota > Metazoa > Arthropoda > Insecta > Hemiptera > Pentatomidae > Piezodorus > Piezodorus guildinii. The sequence goes on from CM041294.1 coordinate 177,974,732, forward strand.
CTTCCATTCTTCTTTATAGTAGTGTTTTATGAGAGTATTGTTATTGTTGTTGTTGGGAATTATTGTTAATATGTGTTTATTAAATTTGCATGGCACGAATTAATATTCCGGACATCTGATTTTTATGTTCACCATCGATTATCCCTTTGGTTAATCGATGGTGAACATAATAAGCGAAATTGGTTCGCTCCTTGGTCCACTTAAACTCGGTTAAGCAAAGCCCTAAGTCAGCGATATTAAGACGGCGGACTTAATACCGGCAATGGAGGGACTTAGCCTAGCTGCGGGAGATAGGATTCGCCCGCTGGGCCTAAGCCAACCTCACGGCTCGCCGCCCGACCTAGCGCTAAATCAAAACTTATCTCATCCACTCACAGCCAATGACCGGGAGGTTAGGGTTCGAGTTTAGTTCGAAAATAGTTGGGGTCGCTGATGATATCTGATCGTCTAATACCTTTTCATTTTACATATGAGCACATTCAGGGAAATACTCGAAGTGTTCTTGGAAACGAAATGAAATCGGCTCGTGGTCCTTGAGCACTGGATTGCTGTCCTCCAAGTCTCGGTTCGAGTCCCGGCCGGAGCAGGGTAATTATTAATTGTTATAGTGCACCTGTGTAGCGACCAGTGGGTAAGGTGGGCACACTCGGCCTCTATAAAGTGGATACCCTAAAATTAGATAAAACCTGTTTCAGCTTGACCTCAGCCTAATCATCTCCTTACGCGACCTTTAGGTTATTACAATTATTACAACTTGTTTCATGATTCCAGTGTAGGAATAGTTCACATCCGGATAGTGTAAGTTTTGCCTCAGAATCCATGATTACTTTTAGTGGTACTTTGTGAACTAAAATATGTGAGTAGGGCGTTCAAACTTAAGTTACACCCACCAATATGCCTCAAAAGCCGCTCTCATTGTTAGTAAGCGAGTCCGTCAGAAATTTTACCAACTATACTCATATATAACTGCGTTTAGACGCTCTCTGAGACGGTAATATGATCAGCGCGGGGCACAATCTTGCACTCATTTAAAATCATACATTTTCTTTGATGTCCATATTTTTTCCTTTTAGATATTATAGCTGGAGAGCTAGTGAACCCTCCGAGTAACGGTCTTCCTGTAAGGTTAGACATTTGTAAATTTATGATTTATAGCATGCTAAGGGCAATAGCCAAGGCCTTGCAGGCGTCAGCCCTCAACGTTATGAAATATATTTGAAATTATCAAATATATTGGGTTGTGTCACATGAAATGTCCGTTTTCAAGGTAAAGGATTTTATTAAAAATACGATATGAAAACAAGATAATTTAATTCGAAGTATTTACCTTCTTTTTCTACACATTGTTCCTAACGTGACACCAACTTTTTTATCCCCGAACTGAAAAACTCTGACCTATTGTTTGAAGTCAAACAAAATCTGAAAACGCACTTTTCACTTGATCATCATTTTAAAAAAGTTTTCCTTTGACGAAGTTGTCTAAATTCCTGAACAGGTGGTAATCTGTTGGAGACAAGTCGGGAGAATATGGTGTGTGCGCAAGAACTTCGTAGCCCAGTTCTTTCAATTTTTGCACAGTATGTTTTGAAACATGGGGTCTTGCTGCCGCTCAGTGAGATCATGAGGTAACCATGTATCGAGTTTTTTTTACTTTCCCAATACACTTTAAATGTCTGGATACGGTAGATGCACTTGCATTTAGTTGTGCTGAGAGTCCTTTAACTGTGTTGGTAGGGGTTTCCTTCTATGTTTGAGGACATCGTTGTCTATTACGGATGGAGGTCTTCCTCGGGGCAAGTTTTTCATGTCGGTGTCCCTAGCTGAAAACTTAGCAAACCAACGGCGAATGGTCCGTTCATTAACACTCCCTTCCCAAACGCCTTGCAAATATTTCTAACGGCCTCAGCTGCTGAATGGCCGAGTTTAAACTCGTACAAAAATATTACTCGAAAATCGCGTGTTTCCATGTTCATATTTGGAGGTATACTAAAAAGTGGTAAATTTATTGGGAAGCTAATGTTTATGATACAAAGGTAGAGGATTAGTAACTGTTTACTTTAAATATGTAAACATTCGGAAGAAAACAACAGAGACCTGCAATATCCTTTATGCATTTCAGAAACTATAAAAACGGACGTTTCATGTGAAACAACCCAATAATAAGAGCGGCTATTTAGGCTTTTTGGAGCTTGAGACTGCCCTACTCACATATTTTAGTTTTCAAAATCCCCCAAACACAAAGTCCTCTGAGGTAAATCGCTCACTACCCGAAGGCAAACTAGTCCCCAGTTCGAATCTTAAGGGGAGACTGCTTTAGCGGAATCATGGAGGAAGTTGGAAAATGGAGGTTTCGGGTGGCTATCTCGGTAATAGAGATAACATAACAGTAAAATGTTGGAATGGTCATCATTACGACCCTATGGGCCATGGCCTCAGGATTGTGATTGTACTTTGGTAAAAATAAGACTTCAGGAGTTTTGTTTTCATAAGACGAGCACTCTATCATATCATATTATAATTCAAATTTAATAAAAATACGATGGAGTTATATTAGCTCTTTATAAGCTGCCTTAATATCTTGACAGTGTAAACATCCTTTCAGTCTAGACGGGATGAAATTTAGTTTGAATAATAGTCTCTAACATAATAAACTTACCCTTGCAACTTTTAATAAACTTCTCAAGACTATGTACTTAGTAATGTAAATTGTTTGTAAAATGTTTGTTCGAAAACTGTTGTAAGGATTTCGTTAGGGAAATAGGATGTAAATAACAAAGCTAGTAAAACATATTACAATAAGCCAAAAAGACACCGCCTTTTCAGAATAATTTGAAATATTTTAGTCCCAGGAAAATAAAACTGGATAAAGTTAATAACTCTATAGTTAGGCTAGGATTGTTAATAGATATTTATTAATTCTTTCAAAGATTATTTCCTTTCAGCAATGTACGTTCCGTATTCATTACAAACAAAAATCTGGTGCAGCCAATACAAGATTTTGACTTACTTCCATTTATAAAATCTATTTAAGAACCATGAAATAAAGTTGTTGTTTTTTTCATCAAACTTTTTATTTAGATACATTTGCATCAACTGGACAATAATAATTGTGCTATAAGATCTCATAAAAAATTTTAGATTTGAAAAAACTTTTAAGCATTTTATTTAGTTCAAATGGAAACAAATGTTTTTAAATTAAATAATATTACAATTTAAAATTTATATTTAAATTGTTTATTTATATGACTTCACTTTATGCTGCTTTGGCTAATTGGATGATGCTAAAGTGGGAATTCGAAATGTTGTCTATCCAGGTTTAATTAAGATAGAGATCTTTAACGAGTACTTGACATTGCACAGGCTCGGGACCACCTTTTTACGTTCCCTCCGAAGGATGGCATAAAAGGCATAGCCAAGGATTTTTCACTCCCGTTAAAAAATCCTAGGACCACCTGTGGGTTTATTTAAATTTATCACTTAATTTTACCCTATTCGCCAATTTACATTCGCCTTGTATATGATAACGATTTTCTTAAAATTTTAGATTTCCGACGGAATAATATACAACAGTATTACTATTCTTCAGAAAACAAAATTACCAAAACAAATATTTGCGCTCTTTCTTCTTTCAGTTGGATTTCGAATCCATCGTTGAAATGATGACCACGCATTACATGATAATAATGAGGTTAATTTTTTTGGATCTCCGAAACTCAAGCTACTTTACAAAAAGTAAGTTGTAATTTCGGCGATTAAGCCCTGTCAGATTAATTTAATCAGCATTAAAGCTACATGATATTTAATTTCATTTATGTTTACATCGATATAGCAAGTTAAATCAAGGTCGGTATACAATCGTGAAATATACATGTTACAAAGTGACTCTTCCGGTTTTGGCAGATTTTGATAAAAAAAAAAACATCTCCCGCACTCCTATCAAATCTATATTAGTAAAAATATGATTAAATCACAACACAAAAAACAGCTGTTAACCCTTGTATTGTGAAGTTGCCAACAAATTTTGTCTTTAAGTTTTTCTGTTCTTTGACTGGTTATTTGCTGAATTTATACAATGTGGTGTCCTGAAACAGTCAGGTGAGTTTGTTTTTTTTAAGTGAAAAAGGACACTTTTGTCATGAACGACCGTGCATTGCCCGGTACAAGTAACGGATCTACTGAAGCTGTAGTTTCTACCCTTTTGAAGAGAAAGTTAAGAAGTAACTCTAATGTTTCAAAACTAGATAGCCCTATTGAAAAGAAAAGTATGAATTCCAAAGATTCCCAGATAAAAACCTCATCACTGAAAACTAACCAAATAAAAACACATGTTAATTTCAATAACCAACGTGCTTCAGAAAACAATGAAACAACTCCAATTAATATCATAAATAATAGTTCTGGTATAACTATTTCTAGTTCTACTCCTCAACAAACAACTAATTCTCATATTACTAATAGTACTACGTCGACCACTTTAAAGAGTATCCCTGCCATACCTGTAAGTAATATGTTTGAACCTCTATCCGCTGAAATAGAAGACGAAGAGAATGTAACGCCAGTTGTTCACAAGCCACCTCCAATAAAAATTAAAGGCGTACAAAATTTCCAGCTCTTTTGCCGAGACATCATTAGTTTAATAGGAGAAAACAATTTCGAATTTATTTCGAATAAAAATATTATTGCCTTAAAAACTCAAAATAGTGATGCCTATAGAGCCAGTGTGCGATATCTAGAGAACAAAGGCTATAGTTTCCACACTTACCAACCAAGAGAAGATAAACCCTATCGATTCGTAATTAGGAATCTTCATCACACCACACCCCACGAGATGATTAAATATGACGTAGAGAGACAAGGATTCAACGTCCGTCGCATAACAAATGTTTTACACCCCAGAACTAAAGAACCTCTGCCACTCTTTTTTGTCGACATCGAACCTGCTGCGAACTGTGCCGAAGTATCCAAAATTACGAATATAGCCTATACAAAGGTTAAAATTGAGGAACCTCATAAAAGAAGGGAGATTGTACAATGCATGAGGTGCCAACAATACGAACATACCAGAGCCTTTTGCCGCCATATACCAAGATGTGTGAAGTGCGGTCAAGACCATCCCAGTGATAGATGCCAGAAGCCACGAGAAGAGCCCCCAGTCTGTGCGTTGTGCGGTGGCGCTCACCCAGCGAACTACAGAGGATGCTCCGTACATCTCGAATTACAGAGAAGAAGACTCAACGTGCGAAGCCAGGGCGCTTGGAGGCGAAAAGTAACAGAAGTTCTGCCTCCAGAGGTGGGAGACAGACTTACTTACCCTCCTCTTGAAACAGAAGAACATCAGACGGTATGTAATAACCCTACTTACAACTACACATCACCACAATATTCAATTTCTCAAAACACAACACCTCATTACGCAATACCTCAATTGGTAAGACATCAACATTCACCTCCTCTGCACCACACTACACCCCGAAATACAACTCCTCATACACGACTCCTCAACACACTAACACTCCCAGTATACAGTACCTCAATACACTGCTCCGCAACACATAACACCTCAATCTACGAATATGTCCCCACCTTTTTCAACACCTCATCACACACAACCACCATTCATGCCCTCATCTCAGTCAAGACCTAATAACACATCATCTCATGCACAATCTACCACTCAAGATTTCTCTTCACACTTCAATTCCTTTCTAAATGAATTAAAATCGATGATAAATCCACTCATAACTTTGCTCACCACGCTTGTTAATAAATTTATTCCAAATGTCAGCCCTTAATTATATTAATCAACATTCACTAAAACTCCTCCTCTGGAATGCTAATGGTGCCCTACACCGAAGAAACGAACTTGACATTTACTTGCACGAACATGACATAGACATAACACTGTTAACCGAAACTCACTTTACGAGGACCATACGATTTTATATACAGGGGTATATAGTGTACCGTGCTGATCATCCAAGCGGAGCTGCCCGTGGTGGCTCGGCAGTAGTTGTGAAACGAACATTGTATCACTATCCTCTACAAATGACAGCCTTACCTGAACTTCAATTATCAGCAATCTCAGTCGAAATTGACCACACAACTATTTCTATCGCCAGTGCTTATTGTCCTCCGAGACAGAGACTTTCACAAGATATACTTACAGACGTATTTACTGTTTTGGGACCTAAATTTTTATGTGGCGGGGACTTTAACGCCAAACATCCTCGTTTCGGCAATAGGACTCAAAACCCTAGAGGAAATGTTCTTCTTAATACATGTCTGAACCTTGACTGTGACTTCATTCTACCACCAGAACCGACTTACTGGCCGACAGACATTAATCGACAGCCAGAACTACTGGACTTCTTTATCACTTCTCGCCTAAATACTCTACATCATCACATCACTATTGATAATGACCTTTCATCTGACCATTCTGCAGTTATGCTTTCTCTCTCTAGACACATCTTATCTACAACCCACATGCCTACGTTATCTCCTAGACCAATATTAATTAGTCAATTTCATAGTGCCATAAACAATAAAATTAACCTCAATACTAGCTTAAAGACTCAGAAAGACATCGACAATGCTGTAGATACACTTACTAAGACTATACAAAATGCTGCCTGGCAATCAGCACATAAACCAGTAACAGACAATAACAAACAGTATTTACCCCCTGAAATACGGTCACTAATGGTCGAAAAACGACGGGCTCTTAACCAATGGAAAAGATCTCGCTATCCTAGTGACAAACGATTACTTAACCAACTTACTAACAGACTGAGAAAACTTATACAACAATATAAACACGACACCTACAACACTTACATACTAGTAACAATACTCTCTGGCAACAAACACGAAAGATACTAGATTATCACCATACAAAGAACCCTCTCCGTAAACCTGACAACACATGGGCTAGAAGTGATAAAGAAAAGGCAGACCTATTTGCTGCACATCTTACGGAAGTATTTCATCCTCATGATGACTTGCTAGACCAACAGCGATGCTCAGACATCCAACAAATTCTCACTTATTCTCTTCCTCTTTCTCTACCTCCACCTCCTACTACTCCTTCGGACGTAAAATTTTGCATTAAAAACTTACCTCTTAGAAAAGCTCCTGGTTTTGACCTAATCACACCTAAAATTGTACGACTTCTTCCTAAGAAAGCCATAATCTTCCTAACATCTATTTATAATTCTATCCTCCGACTTACTTACTTTCCTCTAGTATGGAAGTTTTCAATTATAAAGATGATTCCAAAGCCAAACAAACCGTTAGATCAAGTCACTTCATATAGACCAATTAGTTTATTACCGTTATTTTCCAAAATGTTTGAAAAAATATTATTAAAGCGACTATATCCTTTCTTAGATTCCAAATCCGTAATTCCTAACCACTAATTTGGCTTTAGACCTGCACATTCGACCATACAACAGTGCCATAGAGTTGTTGATTCGATTGCTGTGGCATTAGAAAAAAAAGAATTCTGTACAGCAGCATTTTTAGACGTCGCACAGGCATTTGATAAGGTGTGGCATGATGGCCTCCTCAGTGAAATCAAATCAATTTTACCGCATACTTATTATTAATAATTAGGTCGTATCTTGAGGATAGGTTTTTTGTAGTCGACCAAGATGGTAAACATTCCGACTACTGTCGAGTTGGTGCGGGAGTCCCGCAAGGCAGCATTTTGGGTCCAGTTCTGTATACTATATACACTTCTGACATACCACAAACACCCGACACATTACTTGCAACTTAGGCAGACGACACCGTGATACTCTCAACAAGTACTGATCCGACCATAGCCTCACACAATGTTCAAACTTACTTAAATTTACTTCAAGATTGGCTTGATAAATGGCGTATTAAAATAAACACACAGAAATCAAGTCAAGTAACATTCACGCTTAGGCATTCTGATTATCCTCCACTGACACTTTACAATGTTCAGTTACCCAAACAAACACAAACGAAATACTTAGGACTCACAATGGATAGACACCTGACATGGAAATCACACGTAACTATCTTAAAAAAAAGACTGAATCATCGACTATCAATACTTAGACGACTTCTTCACCATAAAAACAAACTATCACTAAGCAACAAAATCATTATATACAACATGCTACTTAAACCTATATGGACGTACGGTACTCAGGTGTGGGGCTCATGCAAAAAATCACACTTGCAGACAATTCAAATCTTTCAATCTAAATTCCTCCGCTTCATCACTCACTGTCCCTTTTACGTAACCAACAAAGCATTACACAAAGACCTCAACATACCAATCGTAACGGATATCATTAAAAAATATTACAAACATTTTCACGACTCACTCGCTGGACATCCAAACCTACTGGTACAAACATTACTGACTGATACACTACCACAAAACCCACCAAGGAGACTGAAACGCCTCTGGAGCAGAGACCTACTTCTTTAGCAGATCTTCCACGCCAAGGAGTGCCTTCACTGGGAGGTTTCTTCGCTCACGAATTCATAAGAATCCTGAAGGAGATTTTTCGTAATGGTCATCAGTGTTACAATATATGACTAAAGGCATTTGTATATTACTTGTTGTTAAATAAATAAAATAAAATAAATCACCACACGCAGACCTTTTTTCGGGACATGGTCATTTGGACGTATGGGACCCTAAAACGTGTATTTTCGTTTAAAACTGGAATTCGAAAACTTTCACGTTACCAATACTTCCCCTTATTATGTATTTCATATATAGGTAAGTAAATGTATGAATTACTAATTTTGAATAGATAATTTGATATGTTTGTAGTCAATGATTCCTTTTCTAAGGCAGCGTTAGTGCCAAAAATGGCTTGTATTACTTATTTCATAAAAAAAAAAAACAAGAAAAAAAACGGGGGTCACCTGTAGCATAGTGGCTAGCATAACAGCCTTATATGCCCAAGGTCACGGGTTCAGAGCCGTAGGTGGTTCTAGGTCTTTTTATGCCATCATTTGGTGGGAACGTAAAAAGGTGGTACCTAGCCTATGCGATGTCAGGTACCCGTTAAAGACCCCTATCCTAATAAAACCTGCATAGGCAAATTTAGCATCGTCCGATTAGCCACAGTAGTATAAAGGGACGTCAAATAAGTATAAAGGGAGTACGTATTAGCTGATTTATAGTATATATATATGTGTGTGTGTGTGTGTGTGTGTGTGTGTGTGTGTTTAGGTTTAGGATTAGACCTTGATCACCTTCAGCCGCCTGATTTTTTTTCCCCAAACATTTTCGTTTCCCTCTTTATTGAGACTGGATGGCTTGCATGATGGTCTCATTACCACAGGGCCGCCTCAAGCTTGAAATAACAGTTATCATCGGATCTATAAATCAAATTATAATTTTCATCGGAACGGTAGAACAACTGGACTAGGCAATATCGTTTCTCTAATTAATTAATTTTAGAACAGGCTGTAATACCATTCGGACGATATCGACAAGATAAAGCATCGTTAGACATTGTAAATGATTCACGGTGATATCACTTAGCAATGGGAACTAATTGATCTACGAAGGCCGAAGGAAGGAGGAGGCCTGGCTGAGGGATTCAACGGCAGGGCATGTTGATGTTGTCGAGGTGAAGGTGGCTTCACGAATCTTGCGCTCTCCCCCACTCCTCCCTCTCCCTAATTTGATACCTTAATTAATTGCTCAAATATTGAGTCGATTCTGCTACGCGCTGTTTGCGATCGGCAAACCAAATTAGTCCTCAGTATTTGGTTACCGGAATATGGAGCTGTACCTAATGGCAGGCAGAGAAAAGGCCTCTCTCAGGGCATCTTCAGCAATAATTATCGCTGAGGATATTGGAAAAGGAAAAGGAAAGTTAACCGAGATAAATATCCCGCATTAATTCCATTATAAAGATTTTACCCACTTTGTAATCGACAAAAAAAAAAAAAAAAAAAAAAAAAATACTCCCACAACCCTCAAAATTCGAGAGCTTATGTTTAAAGAACGTAGAACCCAAAGTATTGCGATCGTGAAAATTTCCGAATTCCAGTTTTCAACGGAAATACACGTTTTAGGGTTCCCTGAGTCCAAATGACCAAGTCCCGCAAAAAGGTCTGTGTGTGTGTGTGGTTAAGTCAAGCGCGAAAACGAAAGTCGTACGGCCTGAAATTTCATATTTAAGACCACTATACGTCCGAGATGTTATGGTGGCGATCTTGATGATATTAATATTTCAGGTCATACTTTTGAACACGTAGAGAAATTCAAGTATTTAGGTTCAATGATAATCAGAAAAAATGAAATCCAGGAAGAAATAAAGTCCCGGTTAAAGGTGGGAAATGTGTGTTATTATTCAGTTGCTAAATTACTTAGCTCGCGGCTTCTGTCTAAAAACTTAAAGGTTAGAATTTATAAAACTATTATTCTTCCAACGGTTCTTTACTGATGTGGCCGCTTACTTTAAAGGATAAACAACGCCTTAAGGTTTTCGAGAATAAGGTACTGCGTAAAATATTTGGTCCGAAAAGAGATGAGGCCACTGGGGAGTTTAGAAGGTTGCACAACGCGGAATTGCGGAGTTTGTACCCTGTGAATATAATTGAGTTGATAGCATCGCGGAGACTCAAATGGGCGCGTAAAGTTGTTGGGCTTAGTGAGGAACGGATTCCGAGAAAGTTGGTATTCGCTGAACCGACTGGTAGGCGTCCGAAAGGTAGGCCGATGCGTCGAAGGGAGGATTGCATTAAGGTATCAACCGGTGGCTTGGGCTTGACCGGTGAACATTGGACGGGTCTGTGCAGGCGAGGTTTGGTGGTATCGGCATTCTGTTACGGCAAATTTTTCACTAAAATCGACCTAGCACCTTTTTACGGCTCCAACGATTTTGAATAAACTTGCTATATCGATGTAAAATTTAATGGGCTTTAAGATCATATAAGTTTCATTCTGATCGTAATAGTATGATAGGGCTGTAATGCAGATATTTTAAATTTTCTTCCACTAAAGTACCTTTAATTTTATATATTCAATAGAAATAACCATATAATCTTATTAACATTGATAAAAAACAGGTAAATACATAAGTTGAACGAATTCGATATCCAACTAAAGGAGAAAACTGAAAAAATATTTTTTTAATGCATTGTTTCACGGCTAGGACACTGGAAGGCGCTGTCATCGCCGTACGCTCCAAGTGGTTCTAACACAAGGTGACCAGACGGCCCTTTATTGGCGGGACCGTTTTTCAAAAGTCCTGACTTTTAGAATTGAGTTAAATTCTATATTTATGAAAATCATTGTTTTGCGTTCTAAGAATCCTAAAGCTACGACGACTAACATATTGCTTTTGATACCCAGTTACATTGTATTTGTCCCTCAGATGATACACTTTGTTTTGGTAATGCGTGCTAGTAAGCTAATTAAACAAATAAATATTACAAATCTGCTACTTACCATAGGAAATTATGGTAAATAATTTATTTATATATTTTATACTTAAACTTAGCTTAAAATACTCGTAGTCTTCATATTTAATATTTTTGACAAAAATTTTATTACTGACCTTAGCCTTAAAAGAAATTTTAGAAAGAAATATGCGAAGAACAATTTGCCAATACTAAAAGTCAATCAAACTAATTTCGTTGTAAACAACATTATCTTCATGTAAATTATGTTTAAGACATAATTTACACATGAATTTGGCAAAATTTTGCCGATGTGAAACGAATATATGTACTGTATGTGTTTTTAACATTTTAGTAATTTCTTTAATTCTCATAGTCCTTAGGAGGAGACATAAAAAGGTGGAAACCACCTGTTCGATGTCATGTTAACGATTTCTGTCCTAATTAAACCTGGATAGGCACAATATAGGACACCCACTGCGGCATCGACCGATTAGCCACAGGAGCATGAAGGGACGTTAAATAAATATAACAAAAATTGTATTATTATTTAATATCATATTATTCTAAAGGGACTTGTCCTATATATATATATATATATATATATATATATATATATATATATATATATATATATTATTTCTCGGCTGTCTTTGATTGGGTAGGGAGGAGAGGATTTGGGAAGTATTTGCCGATGACAGACGGTTAGTGGCGGTGATGGATGTGGGTCGGATTGCAGCGTCTCCTCTGTGCGGGTTCGAATCCTGTTGATAGGGTCGAAACCCGATCCCATGTCCCCTCCTAACGAGCCCAAGGATAAACAGCCAGCTCATGTCTCCTCTCTCCTCTCCCTCCATATCTTATTAGCTATTCCTTAGTTCCAGTCTATATCTCTGTGTATATCTGTATCTATATCTCTTTTTATAAATGATTATCAGCAGAAATTAGTTTTAAGAAATTAGAAATGGATTAAAATGTCTTTAGCAGATCAATTGGACACACACTAAATAATTATTAGGCTCAGTAGAATAATTATTTCTCTCATTTTTATTCAGTACTAACAGACAGTTGTTTAAATAATAAGTAAATGATATTCAAGAGCTAAATCAGAACTCAGTGTACTGTGGCTCGAAGTGTTTGAAGATGTATTACAGATATATTACAAAAAAAGCCAACATTATTTATTTTCTATCGGACCATTTTGTTTGAATCATTTTGTATTCAAATCATTTAAAGATATAGGATGCAATGTATTTATTATGATTTAGAAAAAACTGTATACAATTGTGTAATTAGTACCTTTGGAAAATAATTGTCCGTCTCTAAACGTATTTCAAAGGACCTTGATGTTTTATGGTGGAAGCGGATTTGGATGTAACTAACGGATTAGAATACGAATTTGTCCATGTCCCTCTCTCATTCAGCTCTTCTTTAACTAAATTCTAAAGCATTTCTCGTTATATATCTGTAACCTTGCCTTTGATCAGTCCGTCTCGTATTTCCATCCAGAGCATTATGAAAAGGCGAAAAGAATCGGTATGTGGTCATCGATTACGGGATACAGTCTTACGATTTTCGAATAAAAGTATTTTAGCTTTTGTGTCTCCTTTTTTTACTCAAATATAATAATTGTATATTAAGGTATAATTATTGTATATTTAAATCCTTCTCCCCAATAACAAAACATTTGGCATCCCTTGTGGGGACATATTTAAGAAGTAAATGTCAGAAAGAGTATTAAATAAATTGAAAATCGAAAGAATTCAAATGAGAAGATTCTTCACAACCCAGGCAAATAAATTTGATTTGATTTGCTCGAATAAATAAGTATCCTTGATTTTTTTTAATTTGTGTTTCTTTCGATTTCAATTATTTAATTATTCCTTCTCAATGAATGTGGATTCCTTGATCTTCTGCCTTTAGCCGTCATATATATATATATATATATATATATATATATATTATATATATATATATTATATATATATATTGTTGGGGTGAGTGAAGTTAAAACGAAATAAAAGAAAGATGGGCGCTAACGTAGACTCGATACCGTTTCGAAAAGAGCTGGTCTTGAGTACTTAACATTACAATAAAAAAAAAAGGTTATATTTTAATTAAAATTTTAAAATATAAAATTGAAAGGAAACGAAATAAATAAAAAAAAGATGAAGAAAATTTACAAAAAAATAAAATAAATCATTTGATTTATAAAAAAATTCTTCGATTAACCAAACTGTAAAAAAAAGTTTAAAAATTGGGTTAGTGTGTTCGTAATATTAAGAATGGTACAAACAAAAAAAAAATGAACAATTATAATGAGCAAAAATATCAAGGATAGTTAACTGTCCGTAAATTCTTCGGTTCCGCACGACGGGTAGGCGACTCTGGAAGGACGGTGATCTTCAAGAAGACGAGACGAAGTCCTCATCAAAAATTGTTCGAAGATGCCAAGCGAGAAAAGCGTGCTCTCCGCTTACTAGTGTGATCGGTACTGGCTTGAGGACAAGAGGGGCACTGTTATCTGGCTAATCCCTAACTACAATATTGGATAGAAACACTAGAAGACGTAAATTGAACATGTAAACTAACAAAAAAATATTTTCCTCATTCAAAAAAAATAAAACTATTTTTAATTTAATTTAATTTTTAAATTCCAAACAAAATATACAGGTAAAAAAATAAAAAAATAATAATAAAATGTCCAATCTCAAACAATACTATATATATATATGGTTATGATCATTAAATATTTCAACGTGGAGATAAAAGTTATTAGACAAAGTACTCACCATGATTTATATTAACTATTATTTTTGAGCCCACTTATTGTGGCTAGATTTAAATTCTTAAGGAGTTTTCTTGTGTTAAGAAACACATTTTTAAAAATAATTTCGGTGAAGCTTGTGAATCCAGTAATTAGGAAGCCCCTAAAAGCCGACTATCTACTAAGCTGGTTAGCCGAGAAGAAAAAAGGGAAAAGCTAAGGAAGTTAATTTCGTTTTGACTCCCCCCATCCCCTTGACTTCTCTTAATTATTTATAGTTTGAAAAATGGATTTATCCAAATTGATTGTTCTTTATTATTAATTTTTCGTTTATCCTGTATTACATATCAAATATATAGTAAGGGTATGTCGAATTCAAATATTCAATGGAAATCACGTTTCAGGGTCTCCTGACGCCAAAAGACCAAGTCCCGCAAAAAGGTCCGAGTGTACAGTAAGTTCAGTTGGAAAAGGCAGAGCTGAAATTTCATATTGAAGAATGCTATATGCCTGGGCTGATACATCAACGTTTTGAGGAAAATTTAAAAACCATTAACCAAGTGTCATTTTATGTAACTATTTATCACTTTATTTACTCATAGTCTGAAACTGAAACGTTGATTTCCAAAAGGTACTATATCCATTCTGGGGAATTTTACAGGAAGCGCCAAAATCTCTCAGTACTATATTATTAAACCAGCTAATTTGATTCCTTTCGCATTAAAATCTAGAATTATTTCTTTACTATATTAATAAAACCATATTAAAGTTATGAAATGAAATGTTCTGTTATGATTTAGAATGAAACTAAATGTGTAATAAGTATCTTAAGAAATTAATAGCATTTCTAAATCACGTTATTAAAGGACATGAGTGTTCATTTGATACAATCAAATTTATGATTTAGATAAAACTAAATGAGGAGAATATAAATATGTAAAAAAATCAATTTTGTAAAAAATGTCCTTTAGTACCTTTTGGAAATCAACGTCTCAATTCTCTGACTGGCCTAAATTTCGAAATGTTATAAAGAACTATTAATATTGATGATGTGAAATTAGTTGATTTCTTCTTGATAAAAAATAGTTGGATGCGAAATATGACAGAAAGTTAAATAGATAGGCCTGAAGGATATATCAACAGAAATATTACTATTATTTCGCTGTGGCGAGGTATATCCTAGTGGGACTACAGAAGGCTGTGACAAAAAATAACGGACCTTTGTCGCACCAAAAAATTGTTGAAAATTGCTAAGATATTTTTTGCTTTGGGAGCCCTCAATTTGAATGGCATCGTTTTGGTTTCTTAGCTGCCTCGATTCTTCTTATTTATACGGTATATTTATTCTTTCTTCTTCATGAAATAATTTCTTTAGATCTATATTTTCTCAATTTTTTTTAGGCAAGGAGGGGTCAAAAGTTTTTATGTCGCATTTTATTTATTTAATGTAAATGTCTCCCGCTCGAATAGTTTTGGAAGGTTTGCGTATGTCTTTCTTTAAAGTAACTTAATCATAGACACACACACAAATATATTTAATTACACACACACACAGATATATATATATATATCTGTGTGTGTGTGTGTGTGTGTTTATTAATTGATTGATAGATATATAGATACATTGCATTATGTGGATTCTGTCTCTGTGAGGACATTGGCAATACTCATCCGAGATTTATTCATGCATTATTTACAGAAAGATAAAACAACGCTGCAAATTATTACACAATATTTTATTATATCTGTGTAATTATTTTATGGCATTACAGTTTATATGGCTGTGTAGCTGTCTTCATTTTATATCAACCTTGATGTTGTTTTCGGCTCTAAAAAGATAATTTAAATTAATCATAGGAATTGAGAACATTTTACAAAACTTAATAAAATTACGGTTTCTTATTGAAATACACAACAATTACAATATGCCTTGCATCATATAATTTATTGGCTACTGAAGGATTAGTAACTTAATATAACTGCTAACAATTACTTCTAACAGCTGTACTGGTACTGTACTAGTAATAACCAACAATAATCAAGTTATGGGCGTATTTAGAGGTAAAATGTTTTAATTATTTTTTTCTATCAACATAAATAACTGAGTTGATATATTTTAGTTATTTTTGTTGTTTGTTTATTCATTTAACGTCAATTTATGCTACTGAGGCTAATCGGACTTAAGTCATATTTAATCGGCCTTTATTTCAGAACTAATCAGCTGACATCAGCGTCCAGATGTCTGGATCATCGCTGCATGCTCTAGTATTCTTAGGCCTAATTAAAAAAAAAAAAATCGGTCCTGTAGCTTGGGAAAAATGCCGCGGATGGCGTACGCCGGAGAGAAGGATTTTTTTTTTCTGGAAGGAATTAGTCCGGGTGGCGGTCATTAAATGAAACAACTAAATAGTTTCAACTATTTTATTGTTTGCCAACGTTTCGACCCCCTTTGTGGGTCATCATCAGGGCGCATGGTGGGAGAATGGAAACAAATTCCATTCTCCCACCATGCGCCCTGATGATGACCCACAAAGGGGGTCGAAACGTTGGCAAACAATAAAATAGTTGAAACTATTTAGTTGTTTCATTTAATGACCGCCACCCGGACTAATTCCTTCCAGTAATTCTCAACGGTCAACTAATTACATCCACAATGATTTTTTTTTTCAATCCTTATTCGGATTATACACATCTTGAAACGTAAAACCTCAGATTTCGAGAGAGAGTGGGTAATAAATTTGTTCTTTTCTTGGTCTATTAAAAAGGCTTATTATTGAAAAGAATAAAATAAATCTCGAGCAGATTAATACTTAATAACTAATTAAAATGTTAATCTTTAAGTTAAGGCTGAATTACTCGAAATATTTCCTTACAAAATGTTAGTGTATTAAATTATTAAATGAACGTAATATTATATCTACAGGAAGCGGCGCGCCCTAGTGGGTAGAGCGCTAGTCTACAGTGCTCCGGGTCCTGGGTTCGAATCCCGGCTGTAGCAGAATATTATTTATTCTGTTATTTCATCCGGGGGGCGATCCTGGGGTATGAAAACCCTCCTGGGGCAGACTATTAAGTGGGTATCCTAAAATGCGGAAAAAACCTGGCGGCGGACCAGGGAAATACTTCTTCTTCATTCGTTTCGGTAAAAAAGGAGTTGGACGTGAGATCTTTCCCTTCACACTTGATGTCAAAAGCAGCACAACAGGGTAAGCACTATATTACACTCTCCTAATCCTGCATTTTATTAGCACTGAATCCTATTCACTGTCTTTCGATAAAATATTCATTCTAGTATAAAGCGAACATTCGAGTTTAAACCAAAAATAATTTGATAAGGTAACTTTAGGAAAAACTTTGTATGTACAATTATAGTAAAAAGTTTGATAAAAATCGTTTTTAATTAATTTGGTGTGTTGCACTTTTTTGGTCGGGTGTTTTCACTTGGGTCGCATTACGCCATCGACGAAAGATTCATTCTTTTTAACCAGCATCTACTAAAACATAGATGTGTAGTGAACTCGATAAATCAATAATTAAAACTAAAATTAATATTTATCTTCTTAATTTTTCTTAGGGGATTACTAGACTGTAAATAAAACTCCAGACACGAAAATCACATTATTTATCTTATTTTTTTTATATCACGTTAGACGCCTCAGTAATTATTAGTTTTAATCAAAATTATTTTAGTTCTTCACGATTGTCACAAACCTTCCTTACACCTAAATAGCAATTTGTTCATAAATACAAACGATAATAAAGTACCTATGTTTTATTTAGGTATTGATGGAGGTTATTCGTGATTTATTGATGTAAACCATAGGTCGTCTCAAACTTTTGTGTGGCAGTGTATATATATGTTTATATACTGCCTACGCAACCAAAACCAATACTAGACAAGAAACAGCACGAGAAACGATATTTCCTGAACCCTTTATGGATACAGTTAGTTTCTTTTTTACGTTATCAATAAATATTGCATTATCTATGTATTGAATTTTTGTTGTGCTCTAATCATATTCTCTAAGGTATAAAATTGGACTGTAGAGAAACTCCTTCATGCCAGAAATGTCATAGATCATTCTCTTGAGTTCCCACAGACTCCGACGCACCCCTCCGGTGCCTCCACACCTCACCTCGGGGTGCCAGGTCATGCATTCCATTCTAAAGCAGAGCTGAAGATGAAGAAAATGCGGAATATAAGCAAAGATCTGAAAGTTAAGACTACCATCGTCCTTGTCGCTAAGAGTAACTTATGGACTTTTGAGAGAAACTACATGTTGACACTGAGGATGGCGATACCAACAAATGCAGGGTCTGCCAAACTGTAATCAGTTGTCGGTGTTTTGTCATCTTTCACCAGGTCACTCATATCTGTCCCCAACCTTATATACACACACACACATACACACACACACACACATATATATATATATATATATATATATATAATTTTATCAGGCATTATTCGGGCTTTAGGCCCTTAAGCTATCATCCTTCTTAATTTTCTTTATTTGACGTTTCGATCCTCCGTCTATGCTTATACATAAGATCCTTTCAATACAAAGAATTTTATTGAGCAGCTGCACACCACTGAGGCTAACAACGGGGCACTGGCTGTTGTTATTGCACCAGTGGCCTGTTGTTAGAATGGGTCACCACTGCCGGTGCTCAATAAAATTCTTTCTGTTGAATGGATCCTATGTTTATCCCGGAGGATCAAAACGTCAAATAAAGAAAATTAAGAAGGAGTGATAGTTTAAGGACCTAAAGCCCGAATAATTCCAAATAAAATTATAATTTAAAAAGGTCGATAAATTAAATTCTTGTATATATATATATATATATATTGTATATATATACGATTCGATCCTACACTGGAATCCTCTCTTTTCACATATGTTCCCTTATACAACAATATAATAATAACCGGTGACCTCAATACCAATTTATCTTCCGACTCCCCTGACAAATCATACTTAATTGACCTTATTCACTCTCTAGACCTTTTCATCGTTCCGTTTAATCCTACTCATCATACACGGCTGTCAAGCACCTGGCTTGACCTCTTCATAGTGGATTCTCCTCAAAACCTGTTGTCTTCTTCTCAAAACCCAGTATCTTTCCTATCTCACCATGATCTCATCGAGATTTCTTACAACGTTCCAATACCTAAATTCACTCCTAAACAAATCTCATGGCGCGACTTCGACTCTTTGAACCCAGAAACTTTAAATCCTCATCTAGAAGCCCTTGACCGTTCCTTAGAACCAATCTACTCCTATTCTTCTATTGATGAAAAAGTAAAGTGTTTATGCTCCAATCTCCTTTTATTTCTAAATCGTCACGCACCACTAAAAACCTCAACTTTCAGAAGACCCTCTGCTCCCTGGATCAACCCCGAAATCAGAGAGATGATGAGGGGAAGGGATGCAGCTAGGAGACGCTTCCGGCGTACACGAAATCCCGATGACTATTCCTCGTTTAAAATCCTGAGAAACCTTACCCAGTCATCCCTACGCCGTACTAAAGCACTGTTCTTCCACACTTCACTATCGCAAGCCCCGGATCATAAGTCTCGATGGAAAATCCTCAAAAATCACTCCATTGTGAAGACAAAGGCATGTATCTCCTACCCTGTTTCCTCCGACCAATTAAACTCCTACTTTACCAATCCTATCCAAACGTCTTCAACCTTTTCATACTCCATTCCAAAAATATCTTTCAACCCCGAAAAATTCTATTTCTCAAATATATACCCTGAAGACCTATTCACCTCCGTATTGAAATCCAGAACCACAGACCATGGACCGGATCAAATTCCCGTTAAATTAATCAAATTGTGCTTACCTATCATATTTCCAATCCTTTTGCATATTTATAACTACTCTCTACAGAATTCTACCTTTCCAACAGCTTGGAAAAAAGCTATAATCCGTCCTATTAGCAAAGTTTCAGTTCCAACCAGAGCTTCTGATTTCCGACCGATTTCCATCCTCTCCAATCTCTCAAAGCCGTTAGAAAGAATAGTACATTCACAGCTCAACACCTTCCTAGAGCAAAAGTCCCTAATAAATCCCCTCCAATCCGGTTTCCGAACTCACTTCTCAACACAATCCGCCTTGTTGAAAATTACTCAAGATATCCAATCCTCCATAGATAAACGCAAAATCACAATCCTTGTTCTATTTGACTTTTCCAAAGCGTTCGACCTAGTGAACCATGATATCCTACTTTCAAAACTCGAAAATCTATCCCTATCAAACAGTGTCTTAAAGTGGTTCCAATCCTACCTATCTCATCGTTCCCATACAGTTATTATTCCTGATAAACCTACTTCTTCTCCACTCTTACTAACTCGCGGTGTTCCACAAGGATCCTCACTCTCTCCGACTCTATTCTCTTTATACATAAATGATCTACCTGACTCTATCCATCATTCAAAATATCATTTATATGCCGATGATCTTCAGATCTACCTTTCCTTTTATCCCAGCGAGATGTTTGAGGCGATTCGTAAGATGCAGGAAGACATAGATAATATTAACGCATGGGCATTAAAGAATGATTTAAGACTGAACGTCGATAAAACTAAGGCCATAATTATAGGTTCCAAACATCTCGTTAATTCCCTTCCTTATTATCCCTTGCTATACCTTAACGGACTACCTATCCATTTCCATACTACCGTTAGAAATCTTGGTGTCGTCTTTGACCAAAATCTTTCTTGGAATAATCATGTATCCCATATCATTCGTAATTCCATCTCTACTCTTAAACTGTTCTCAAGATTGCGTGATTCACTGCCTTTCGATGTTCGTCGGTTCCTTGTTTCGTCCCTTGTCTTCCCCCACTTCGATTACTGCTGCCTGGTGTTCGTGGATTGTCTGGTGGACTCGAAATGAGACTGGAAAGACTTATGAAATGTTTCATTAGATTCATCTTCGGGGTCCCTAGGCGCTCCAGCGTTTCTGACAGGTATGCCGAGTTGAAGTGGCTCAATCCTGTTTCCCGGCGAAAGTATTTCTTGGGAGTTTTTCTATTCCGTACTTTCAATACCAAAAATCCATCCTACATTCTTGACCTACTCATCCCTTGTTCATCGGTACATTCGTTTAATTCAAGATCCCAGTCCAGTAACCTATATATTCCTTTTCATCAAACATCATCCTTTAAAAAATCATTTAGTTTGCGTGCCACATTGTTCTGGAATTCCATACCTACCTCTATACGCAAAGCACCTTCTTTAACCTCATTTAAAAGCAAACTGTTCCTTCATCTCCTCAACCATCCATCTACAGATTAATTGTAAACAAAACGCTAGAATAGTGGTCATGTCACATTCTAAAATGAGGACCACAACAAATATGTAAACAATGTTTCAGATATATATTCACCTTTCTCTTTCTTTCTTCTGTTTTTTCTCGGTGACCTTATTATACCATAAGAAGCACAATATTAATATATCTTTAGATACACATTAATGATTATATAACTATAAACATATATGCATACTAAGTAATCGTAGTTATTTATTTAATTTTATTTATTCTTATTTTTAAATAATATTATATCTTAAGTTTGTATTTCTTTTATGTTTTTGTTTCTGTGCCAGACACAAGCCAAAGTTTTGTACTTTTCTGTTATTCTTAGGGGACTGAAGGTCCCAGAATAAAATTTACTTTCTTTCTTTCTTTCTTTCTATATATTCTTTATACTTTTGAAATTGTGCATGCATAACATTTGTTAAACATTTATAACAATAACCCATAACCCATAGAAAGGCTCATGATGTACCACTTCCAATACTTTTTTCTTTATCTCCCCTTAATCACTCTAAATTCCAATTAAATTTTAATGAATCAAATCCATTTGTAATTCAGTTGAAAAAACCATTATCGAAATTGTCATGCTCGAGAGCATCAAATTATGATGTATTAACAAAACTTCCCATACTCTGTATTTTGTCAACATGCTTCCAATCAGGGAAATGTGTCCTCAAATATACATTGCCATGGAACAAACAGTTTGTAGAATCGATTGACAAATTATTAACCGGTTTTTTAAAGTACCATCTCACACTTTGAATTACTATACGTGTTATTTTGAATAAAAAAAAACAAACAAATAAACCTTCAAACCTCTCCCTCACCTGGACATCCCGAAAAGAATCTTGCCCTTCGTTCTCACACTCCCTGGGCCGCGCGAGGAAGTGAAAGGCTCACACCACGTTGAGCCAGGTAGTTTTGCGTAGCCACTTAGTAGAAGCTGGGTTAGCCCCAGAAGATTGTTCTATCTGAGTCACCCCTTGAATGAAATAAAGGAAATACTTATCCTGCCACGGCGGAATTCTAACCTAATATCCAGAGTCCACTGTTGTAACAAACACTAGAGAAAGCAAACACTAATTGGTTGGTAAAGTACGTAAAATAAGGCAGTCAAGATTTATTACAATTAATTATTTTACAAAAAAATATATTTTTCATTCAATCAATGATCCTAATGACTCTTAGCTTTGTTTAATATATATATATATATATATATATATATATATATATATATATATATATATATATATATATATATATATATATATATATATATATAAGTGAAAACGTGAATCATGATTTAAAAGTTCCATGCTAAATTTTATGCTAAGGGAATAAAAGTGATCTAAGTCATCTTATAGGTACGAAAGGTTTTGCAAAAAAATTCTTAGAAATTTTGAGTAAGAAGACAATCCGTTAGAGGTGAAACATATTTATCAAAAATATTAACACGCTAGAAGAGAATGAATATTATTATACATATTTGGAATGAGAAACTTCCTGTTTACATTTTTTTTTTTCACGTCCTTCCCTGCCTAGCAGTGAGGAAGGGTTATCCTACAGGCAAATAAACTATTTTAGCTGGAATAACTTGTAGCTGGGTGGTTAGCATAACAGCCTCCCATGCCAAAGGTCACGGTTTCAAACCCGCAGGTGGTCCTAGGATTTTTTAATGGGAGTTAAAAATCCTTAGTTATGCCGTCCTTCGGAGGGGACGTTAAGAGGGGTCCCGAGCCTGCGATGTGAGGTACTCGTTAAAGACCCCTATCCTAATAAAATCTGGATGGGCGAAATTGAGGACTCCCACTGTAGCATCGTCTGATTAGCCATAGTAGCATAAAGTGACGTTAAATAAATAAACAAACAATTATTTTAGCCAGAGATGGTGTAACAAGTTTTAATTTTCCCGCTCGGTTTCGTCCGCCCGGTGTCTTAAATACATATATATATATATGGAAACGTACAGTGTCGCCGCCTAGGATAAGTACCGTGGAGATGCCGGAATTCCGCGATCTTAAGCTATTCCCGTAGAAAGTCTCGTACCGAATAGATGGATGGAAGTACCGAGTTAGCAGGGAAGCAACCAGGAGCAGTTTAAGGCTATTTCTATTTAGTTTTCGTCATATATATTTAATATACCCAGCGGTAAGCATCCTCTGTTAACTTTACTTTGAAGATTATTTGATATTATTTCCTTTTTTTTATTTTTAAAACTGATTATTATTTAATTAATTTTAGTTGGTGTTATGGAAGAATTTTTATTTTGGCCGTATGCTTGTATGCCGCTTACAAAGGAAATAAAGTAGAACATCGAAAATAATTTTATTTACTAAGAACCTGGACCTTTACCATTAACCATGTCACAATGGAATTAATTTAATCACGACTAACCCTGGCTCTAATTGGCACCACAACGCCTTAGCTCACTCGGTAATTAAGTTTAGAAGCTATCACATCTCAAATCTTTACTAACTCGTATTAAAGTATCTATTACATTTTGCAAGAGTGCCTTTTTTTGGAACAAACTTGACAGAATCTAAAGATACTGTAAGACCTCTACAAGATATTTACTGTTAAAAATGTCACCACCCAATTCGATTTTTTAAATCCATTTAACTATAATAGATAATACACTAAAAACGTCTATAAGCTTATGTAGTAGAATCGAAGCGGATGGTAATGCATATTTTATGTAAAAGGTATAAGTTTGAATATACATTATTTGTAAAGACATTTTAACGAGCTAATGAAGCTGGGTTGTAGCCTCAATCGGTTGGTTTTCCACATCATTCAAATATTTCCCACATGGTAAAGGTTCTTATTAGCCGAGTAATTATGGAAATGACGCAGTCAGCGTCTGAATAATGGAACGCTCGCCCTTCAAAGCATTTACAATTTATGACGAGGAGCGGGTTTATTTCCCTCCACCTCTTCATTCACGGTCACAGTGACTAGTGAATCATCCTTTCACCCCTCTATTTACAGTCACAGTGACTATTGGATCACTCAGTCACAGTCACAGTTATCCCCCTTTAGTCAGTCACTAATAGCCCAAGTCCGTCTATCGATCCCGGTCGTATAGTCTTGTTAGGTTCGTGTACATAAGCCATACGAGGATCTAAAAAGTATTCATGTCAGTTTTAAGGATAAAATATGCTTATTAATTAATTGAACAGAAATAAACTGACGAGTTGGATGACACACAGCATAGCGCATGTTATTTTACAACTTTGTTTTCAAAGTTTCTACTATGCTGATGACACCTGCTTGTTATCAGTTCATAAAGATCCATTTATTGCCTCAAATACCTTTCAAGCCCACATCAAAGACCTCGAAGTAGGGTGTCAGATCTAGACAATACAAATAAATTCTAACAACCCCTTTATTCTTCGTCGTAAGCCTGTGACTTTCTGCCCTAAAGTATAGCTTTAAAGTCTCCATTTAACACTCAACTAGTTCCTGTTGAACAGATCCGATATCTAGGACTCTTTCTTGACAAACGCCTAACTTGG
This sequence comes from Piezodorus guildinii, assembly GCA_023052935.1. Classification (NCBI taxonomy): domain Eukaryota; kingdom Metazoa; phylum Arthropoda; class Insecta; order Hemiptera; family Pentatomidae; genus Piezodorus; species Piezodorus guildinii. Next base: position 177,999,745 of record CM041294.1, read on the forward strand.
AATCCTTATACACGATTGAAACTACAAAAACAAATAGCCTTTTTTTTTTTTTGGCTAATTTAACACTTACTGGACAAACGGGCAAACCTTCCTCTTAACTACAAAAGGCTCATCTGCATGATACTTGAAGACAAATCTGGACTTACTGAGTAAAGTTATGGGACTCTACTAAACCATCAAATTCCTCTCGTTTTCAATCCTTACAATCTAAAATAACTCAATGCTGCTTACTTTGCCACGAATTAACTCATCCATAAAGAAATTAATGTTCCATATGTTACTGATTCGGGGCGGATCCTGTATCAATACTTCCATGAAAAACTCCATTGCCACTCTAACCCACTATTCTCTATCCTAGCATCTTCCATACCCCGTCCCTACCCTCGAGAGATCTGAAAAGAAGATGGCCACGGGACCTTCTGATTCAGATTGTTGTCTATTTATTTAACGTCCCTTTATGCTACTGTGGCTTATCCGATAGTGCTACAGAGAAATTCATAATTTTTGCCTATCCAGGTGTTCACGCCATGTTACGGCCTGATAAGGTTTTTATAGTTTTTCAATCGAAAAATGATAAGTTCATAATTTTTATGATATTAATAATAAGATCATTTTTTTTGTTTAAATCTTTATTTTTTAATTTCTTTTTAAAATAGTTTATTTTAAATATAATTAAAAGTTTTTAAACGAGAGCAGTAGAAGAGAAAGACAGAAGACGATCGTACTTCAATTGTTTTTTGACTGCCTGGTGGCAAGTCGAGTCTTAAGCTGGCGTCTGAGCGGTGAAGATGTGCCGTATATAGACCCAAGATTCCTCTCAACGTTTGAACGTTAGGAAACGAATTTCTTCATCTTCTCATCGTTCCCCTTGGAACTTGGAAGAGCCGCCTTGCGGACATTTTCAACACCCAAGAGAACTTCGTCCAAGCCGCCCTGCAGTAATTTTCTTCAATACTCAAGACGACTTCGTTCAAGCCGCCCTGAGGTCGTTTTCTTCAACACTCAACTGGACATCTTTACGTGAATATAACCTATCTTTATCCATTAATGGAACATTTAATTTCCTAATTTTCATTCTTAAAACTGTTTAATTTTAATTCCTATATTTTTACATCTTTAAGCCTTAATTAAGTTAAGTTTGTTTCTTCTATTTTTGCAATATTTTAATTAGGTTTATTTTGTTTCCTACATTTTCTTACAGCTGTTTAATTATAATTAGGTTAATTTTTTCTCGTATAAATTTATTAGGTTAATTTGTTTCTTATCTTGTTTATATGTTTTTCAGTATATTAAATGTATTGTGATTCGTCGTTTGCTTTCATTATTTTTATTTATTTTAAATCTATACAGACCACTTATTTATTTCAGTAGAACCACCCTCAATATTGAGTTGTCACTTGGAAGTATTATTCTTTCACGGATAGCCCAGCGTATACAAATTTTGGGTCGTGGATTTATTTTTTGTCTACAAATTTTCGGCCCTCTGGCGGAACGGATCACAATACATTCCTACAGCTGTCTCTTATTGTTTTATTTAGCCTTTTAAATAATTATTTAATTTAGGTTTAAACTTAATTAAGTTAAGTTTGTTTCTTCTATTTTTACAATATTTTAATTAGGTTTATTTTGTTTCCTACATTTTCTTACAGCTGTTTAATTATAATTAGGTTAATTTTTTCTTGTATAAATTTATTAGGTAATTTGTTTCTTATCATGTTTATATGTATTTCAGTATATTAAATGTATTGTGATTCGTCGTTTGCTTTCATTATTTTTATTTATTTTAAATCTATACAGTCCACTTATTTATTTCAATAGAACCACCCTCAATATTGAGTTGTCACTTGGAAGTACTATTCTTTCACGGATAGCCCAGCGTATACACCAGGTTTAATTAGGATAGAGATCATTAGCGAGAACCTGACATCACATGTACTCGGCACCACCTTTTTACGTCCCCTCCGAAGGACTGCAAAACTAAGGATTTTTTTACTCCCATTAAAAATTCCTATGCCCACGAGCGGTTTTTTTTTATTTTAATACCAGTCCTAAAAAAGAAACCTATAATTCACAATTGACCACAAAATTCAAACATTTTAAACAATAAGTAAGAGTAATGAAGCAATTGTAAGAATAGCTTGTCTATTGATTCCATTGGTTTTATTTGTCTCCAATACATAACATATTGAAGATATGGACCGTATCTTATAAACATATACTACTACACTTTATTGTAAATATAAAGAATCAAGATCAAGTTATGAATATGACGTAATTGAGTTCATCAAAGCCGGGTCAGTAGTGACCTAACGACATATTTAGGTTGTTGTTTTTTTTTAAATTATTTTGTACCCACTTCATAGACAGAGGAGAATTTATTAAAGACACTCCTCAGATCTAGTCGGCCCCTTCAATGAAGAGGACACAATATTTCACGACAGTAATGTAATGCGGGTCGCGTACAATAGTCTAGCGTACGGCGCTAGTCGGTCTATAAAAACAAAATGAAAATGGTTATTATATCATCATATTTTATTTTTATTCCCCTCTCCTCTTTAGCCTAGTTTTAGGTAATAAGAAGAATAAGTCCATGGCATGCGAGAACAATAAAATTAATTATAGGAAAGCTAAAAAGTACCTTCTAATCATTTTATTTTTCAATTTATTGTTATTTTTTTTTAAAGCTCTTTCATCCGCAAAGTTCATTGTTTTTTTAAATTTTATTATACAACTTTTTTTTTTTAAACTTAATTACCATTTTGCGAAGTGTTGAGCAGTAGTATATTAGCCTCACCAAGGGATATCAACAGCGCCCACTGGATAGGCCTAGCGAGTGGGGTCGCTAACTGTTCCGAATTAGGAAAGCATTTAGCCGACAAACAATGTCCTCCTATCGACCGATTGATGTAGCTACAATCCTGTTAAACAACACAAAGCTCGCGATCAAGCTGATTGGGTTCCATATTGCTATTAGCTGTTGTTATTTAAAACAAACATTGCCCCTCTCTTTAATGTCCAATCTCATAGTCCATCGTTAACCTTCACACCTCATCTGATTCAATCGCCATTATCTTTTGCTTTTGCTAGATAATATAATTATTTGATTATATATAATTAGTTTTTATTCAATTAACACAAAAAATTCATTAGAAAATGCTTATACAGACACAGACACACACAAACACACACACATGGCCTGATAAAGTTTTTCCATGGCTGTTAAATTGAAAATAAAAAATTCCCCAAATTTATGATATTTATCATAAAATCATTTTATTGTATAAATCATCATTTTTTATTTGGTTTAAAAATAGTCATTTTAAATATAATTACAAGTTTTTGTCAAGAAAGTGAAGAATAATAGAAGAGAAAGAAAAAAATAGACGATCGTACTTCAATTGTTTTATTACTGCCTCGTGGCGAGGCGATAGACCCTCTCCTTTCAAGAAATTTTGAACGTTTGCAAACGTAACGTATTTCTTCATCTTCTCATCGTTCCCTTTGGAACTTGGAAGAGCCGCCCTGCGGTCATTTTTAACACTCAAGACGACTTTGTTCAAGCCGCTCTGCGGTCGTTTTCTTCAACACTCAACTGGACATCTTTACGTGAATATAACTTATCTTTATCCATTGAAACATTTAATTGGAACTTATTCTAAATTTTAGTTTAATAAATGTATTGTGATTCGTCGTTTCTTTCATTATTTTTATTTTTTAAATCTATACAGTCCACTAATTTTTCTGTTTGAACCACCCTCAATTTTGAGTTATTACTTGAAAGTACTTTTCTTTCACGGATATCTCAGCATATACACACACATGTATTGATTTTCCTAAATTACTACCGCAAACAGAGAAAACTACTACTAATAAAGGGGAATAGAAATAGATCCTAACATTTAGTTTACTAGTTTTATAACCTTTCTTTTCCTTTAATCTTCCTTCTTCATGTTGTTTCGTGGCACTACAGGCCGGTGTGCTCCTTGGCTTCCCCAATGAGGTGTGTTCCTATGAAGATAGCTCTACCTTTCACCTTCTCTAGCTCTGTCTGCCTTCATCTTCCAAACGGCTTATATTAACAAGTAAATGGAAAAGTTGATTACTCTTTTAATTCCTCAGGAGGAGTCTTTAGTAATAAACCAAATGTTTATAATTCAGTTTTAGAACAATCGCGAAGGTTTGCAGCCCGTCATCAAACATATTTCAAATAACTGTGTTTAAAATATTTTATAAATGTAATGCATAACTAATAAACTGTAGATTACCAAATAATAATATCATTAAAGTTCAAATATAAAAATACTTCAAAAATGTTGAATAATATCAAAGGGTGTTAATTTGGGTATACAGTAAAGATATTTAAATCAAGTTGAATTGGGGTGTTATTTGCAGTTTATCATAATATGAAAAGTTGCGACCTTTCGGATTGAGTTAGGACTGGTTGTGATGTTTGGCAATTTATTAAGATAGCCTCGGTACGTGGGTTCCTTTAATTGAGTTGTCAACCTGAGGGGGTCCTCGTCCTGGTTACTAATTGCTTGCCAACCTTTTGAGGGGGAGAAAGGATGAAGGGAGAGAGGGGAGGAAAGGCGGAGGAGGGGGGCTCGCATATTATTAAAGTATTCATGAGGCCATCCATCACCCCCCTCCCCCCTTCCACCCCACCTCTATGTAACTCCAGCCCACGCCAAATCATATCGCCATTTATATATTTAAGTCTGGGTTAAATATAGAAACCGGACAGAACATTATGTTGAATTCTCTCTCTTCAGAAGAAAAGCTAAATTTACAATTAATTATTAATGGTTTAATTAGTGACAAATTAAGAGCATTTAGGATTTTAGATTGCAAACGATTGAATATTTGGATTAATTTGATGGTTGAGTGGAAGCTCGAAGTTTAACACTCCAAGTCCAAGTAGCCCTAAATGCAACTTAGTGAATGAGCGTTTCTTTTAAATAACGGATAAAGTAGTCGAAAACAGCAAATGTATTTATTTACGTTTTTTTTTTCTTTAAATCTCTGAGTAGCAGTTTGCCTAATGGAGCAGACCTAGGGCTGTGCAGTAAGGGCAGGCGTGATCGAATGACGATTATCAGATCATTCGGTTATTTCAACCATTCGAATTAATCGATTATCCGATTAATCGGTGTGAAGAAACGAATGATCATTCGAAGTTGTTTTTTTTTGCTCTTCGCCTAGCTCAGCCAGCTCAGCAATCATAAAGAGGAGAATTTATGTCATATTGTCTTTCAGAATGCATATTAATCATTCGATTATGGAATCATTCTATTATTTAAATCATCGAAGTCCGATCATTCGATTATGCCCACCCTTACTGTGCAGTTGGTGTTGGCTCGAGGCGACCAGTGCATCACTGATCCTCATTGACGGTCGATAGGCAGACCAAGTAACCAACTACGCTGAAAGGAGAAAAACTGAAAGTGACAATCACACAGCGACTATATTTAAAAAGTCTGCAAAAATACTTATCTTATCTTAAATATATTTACACTTTTTACAAAATTGTAAAAGAAAAGAGAAGGAATAAAAAAAAAAATGTATGATATTTTTTGTATTTTATTTTTCTAATACATTTTTTTCTTAGTTTGAATTTCATTTAATCTATATTTTTATTCTTTCCTATTTGTTTGACTAAACGATTGTTATATTTCATTCAGAGTTAAAATAACCTTAGAAGTAGAATGACCTTAGTGTTTGTGAATAAATTTCTAAAAAAGAGTCAAAACTGAGATTTGGCAAGAGAAGATAACGAAGCTTGCCTACATTTCGATAGACGTATCAATATTGAAATAGTACAAAATTCCTTTGAAAAATAAATTTAAACTTCATTTTATAATCGATTTAAGCCAGTGTTATATTAATAAAAACGTTAAACAAAGTACATATTAATGACAAAAAAGCCGTTACAATTTAAAAAAAATAAACATGTTACGAGTTGGCTTATGTAACAGATAAGCCAACTAGCCTATATAATTCCCCTTCCACCTCCACTCACACTGTTACTACCCTACAAAATGCCCTTCAACTCACACTTACAGTGTTACTCCAACACCTTTAACGGAGCTGTAGCAAGTTGATCGGTAAAGAAACTGTGATATCCTGGACAGGTGAACATCCTACGAGTTACCTCGCAGTTGCAGTCAACCTGTTAACCACACTTTATTATTGAAATGGTAACTTTCTCTCCGTGGCAGATGGTTCCGGTGGTGAACACCTTAAAGGCTACTTGGCCCCTTCCTCAGTGATCTTGATCCGATCTGAAGGAACTCGTGAAGTAAACAATGACGCCCCCCCCTCTTCTCCCCCTCCCCCTATGGAAGTCCTGAAGGCTGTGGATTGTTTTATTTATGAGGCCGTGGCGGGCAAAGAGCTCCCCTTCTCCCCTCCCTATCTAATGGCAGTGATAATATCCCCCTCACAGCCCCACATTCCCCCAGTGGAGGCGGGGAAATCTCTCTCAGCTATTTAAATATTAAGCGACAGCATTTATCAATGGGATTATGAAAACCAAATCAGAGTATTTCTTTATTTCACTAAAATATTTATACTTTACCTGTCTTCTACAACAAATGCAACCGAAGTTTTTTTTTTTTATTTGTTTGTATTTTTGAAGTTAAATGAATTAAACTTATTAGGTGATGAACGCTTCGATTATCAACCTCTCTGCAGTATACGATTTCGTTAAACTACATTACCTTCGACGATTAGATATCTATATTTCTTATTATATCTTTAACTTTAAGAATCTGGTTTTCAACTCAGTAAAACAGTTCATTCCCTTCACTTATCCTAAGATTCTTACCCTGTCAAAGTAGAGTGTGTATGTATCTAGTTTTCTTTTATACACGAATACTCGAAATATTAGGTACTTAAGAGAAAGGAAATTAATTAACAGTGAAAGGAGCTTAATTGTCTCGTATACACGAAATATTAGTAACTTTAGAGAAAGAAAATTTAATTCCAGATCATTTTAGTGAGAATAAAATAGATTTATCTTATAAAACCATCAAGAGACAATGTTGATTAATTTGTTTTTTTAATATTAGGAAATTTTAAAGTCAGTTAAATTGAGGAAAATATACTTCTATGAACCAAGAAATGTTGGCGAACATAAACTAGAATGCTTTAATAATTAATAGAAACAGTCTTATGAAATTTTATTGAACTGATGGACGTGAAGGGGGTAGGTTGATAGCCAGATGATGTGACACAATAAAGAACCGACTAGTTTACTAACACAGTATACATATAATAACAGATAATAAACTTCGCATTATCAAATTCTTTAGAGGGCTTGAGAGAGAGGTCAGAATTGACAAAGAAATGCTGCGACATCTCATACCTTCTTTTTTTTTTTTCTTCTGGCGCGACAGGCTGTTTGGGCCCTTGACCGAGTGGTGTAATCTCCTGCGAGAATATAAGGCCACCGATAGCCACGGGCTTCCCCATAATAACTATCTAAATCTTAAATACTATTTAAAGTTTGCTAAGAGTTTTCTTGTTCTCACTCAGCCTCCATAAAGTGGGTATCCAATAATTACGAGGAAACATGGAAGCGAGCTTAATCTCAGCCTAACCACCTCCTTGCTCAACCGTTAGCCTTGGAACAGTAAACAATTCTACCTTCAGTTAGCCTAGGCCCAACTTTGTATTGGTGCAATAGGTATATTATATTATTATTTATATTTTCTCTCTAATGCAATAACATATGGCGGACTTGTTTACATGTACCTTCCTGTTTTGATAAGACACCAACACCCATGACACATGACTCCAACTCGTTTTCTCGCTTTGATATATTCTGAAGTGTAAGGAAATATATTCTGAGGAGAAGGGATCGAGAAACCTTTTCAGTTCTAGTTTTTACTTTTGAAGATTGGATCCTTTTCACTGACCTCAGTCCACGTGGAGCTCACAATATCCTTTCCTCGTCTACAATCTGAATATCAAAAAAGTGTCAAAAACTGACAATAAATAATTCATTTTATTTATGCCAGTCATCATGAACATAAAAACAATTTTACTGATATTAAGAAGGGTCTTACTTTGGAGAAACTTTCGAATGTTTATCAATATCATTTATTTAGAATTTTCTTCTCCAATACAATTATATTGAGGGGTTAAACTATTTTTGTTTTCATAAAAATATTATATTATCTATTTTCATTTGATCCAGGCCAACATATCCACCATTAGGCCATTATCAAGGATATATTCTAAATTAACATATTTAATAAACAGGAAGAATTGTTTATTAAAATAAAAGTGTGAGGTTGGTCTTAGCCAGGACAGCACAACTTGTTCGAAGGCAAGAGAAACACCAGCGACATGCGCCAGCTGCCAAGGAGGACATCCAGCCAACCATCGTGGGTGCCAAGTTCTGAAGAGCTTGAGGATTCAACCAACTTCGAGAAACATACCGCACTCAACGACCTCATCCTCCACCACCAAATTTGCAGGAATTTCCAGTTCTTCGTCGTGAAACATTAATCCAGCCACCTGCTCAGAATAATGCTACACATATTGAGTTGAAATTCAGCAGCTAAGAGCTCCGACTCGACAACAGTGACCACCACTCCAGCAATTGGAGCCACCACTCCAGCAACTGGAGCCGCCACTCAGCAATTGGAACCACCACCCAGCAATTGGAACACCATCCAGCCATCGTCTCCCCACAACGATCCACCAGACTTCGAAATTCCTCAGCAGCCATCTTCAGGTGAAAATTCATCCCAAATTTCACAAATAATTAGAGGGTTGAATAATCTTATCCAGCCCCTTTTGAGCCTTCTCCAAGAGCTCGCTCAACTAACTAAAGCTGTGAACCTCCAAATTGTTCCTAATCAATTAATAAGAGACTAATGAGCACCACATAAAAGCTTTCAAGTAAGTAAAATATGCTGGACAATATACATTAAAACAAGCTGAGGAGAAAACGTGCTGCTGGGTACTGTCCTGACATGTTATTATTTTATTTTTTATCCCATTTGCTAGGTGTCACAATAATACTGACAAGTGCGAATTAATAAATTAATTGAAAAAAAAAATACAATATTTGTATAGTTAATGTAATAAATGTTAAGAGCACTTGGATCAAACGATATATTTACTAATCAAAAATCTGGTAGGCGCTACACACGACTTTCACTTTTTCTGTTTTTAAAATCGATTACAGAATTTTCAAGTAAAGTAAGAAATAAAAATGAGTGAAACCGTTAAAGAATTAATTAAATGCAATTTTATAGAAACCTGTGTTTTATTAAAAAATCTATTATATAATTATCTAAAATAATCAGTTAGTTTTATCGGCTTTTCATCACTCTCTATTAAATTTTAAAAGCTTGTGCATGAGATAATATTTTTTTTTCTAAAATCTTTAGCTCTCAAACGGTATATCATACAAGTATATTATTGTTTTTATGATAAAAAAAAAATATCTTTTCAGTTTTCTCCTTTAATTGTTTTTTCAAATTCGCTCAGCATACATAATTAGCTGTTATTTATCAATGCTAACAAGATAAATGGCGGGACTTAATTATTTGGACTCAAGGGACCCTAAAACATGTATTTCCGTTGAAAACTGGAATTCGGAAAATTTTCACGATCGCAATACTTTCCCTTACTATATATAGTAAGTGAAAGTAAAAATAAAATCACACTTGCAGAAGAATTTGTATAAATATCTCAATTGTTTCCTATATTGATTTTTATAAAGTGTTGAATATAGGTGCAGCTGAGATATGGCCTTTAGATAAAGCTTCGCCTGCCTTATTTTCCGTCTTCACTCTTCATTGCTTTTTACTTAGCTGCCTTCAACATTTTGCTTGTCATATTTTCTCTTTAGTAATTGCTTATTATTTTTAATGGAGGATGACATGGTTCGGTGGCGGTCAATCAATATTTTTTTAAACTATCGATTGTGCAACCGACGTTTTAAATTCCACTTTACCAGCCTTCATTAGGAGTGAACAGCATCAAGATACAACGTACAACAATAGTAGAATACATTTTAATCCTGATGAAGACTCTTAATGTGGGTCGAAGCGTTAATTGCTCGGTAAATTGTCTTATATATATATATATATATATATATATATATATATATATATATATATATATATATATATTTTTTTTTTTTTTTTAATTAATAATAGAATGCTACCCGAACCATCACACATTTACCTATTTAATATTCCAATTATTTTTTTCGCAAACCTGTTACGACAATACCATGAACATGCGATCAAGAACATTAATTAAGCCGCAGTGTATCGATAACAATTTAGATGTCATTAAAATATAATTGACGGGCGGAAACGGAGCTAATTAAGATTTTAATGATGTTTATACTATACGAGTATTTTATTTAATATTTTGGGTTGTGTCACATGAAATGTCCGTTTTCAAGGTAAAGGGCTTTTATTAAAAATACGAAATGAAAACAAGATAATTTTATTTCAAGTATTTATCTTCTTTTTCTACACGTTTTTCCCAACGTGACACCAACTTTTTTATCCCCGAACTGAAAAGCTCTGAACTTGGAAGTGAAACAAAATCTGAAAACCCAGTTTTCACTTCATCACCATTTTCGAACATCAAAAAGTTTTCCTTTGACGAAGTTGTCTAAATTCCTGAACAGGTGGTAATCCGTTGGAGACAAGTCGGGAGAATATGGTGGGTGCGGAAGAACTTCGTAGCCCAGTTCTTTCAATTTTTGCACGGTATGTTTTGAAACTTGGAGCAAGTTTTCCATGTCGGTATCCCTAGCTGAAAACTTAGCGAACCAACGGCGAATGGTCCGTTCATTAACACTCCCTTCCTTAAACGCCTTGCAAATATTTCTAGCGGCCTCAGCTGCTGAATGGCCGATTTTAAACTCGTACAAAAATATTACTCGAAAATCGCGTGTTTCCATGTTCATATTTGGAGGTATACTAAAAAGTGGGTAATTTATTGGGAAGCTAATGTTTATAATACAAAGGTAGAGGATTAGTAACTGTTTACTTTAAATATGTAAACATTCGGAAGAAAACAACAGAGACCTGCAAAATCCTTTATGTATTTCAGAAACTATAAAAACGGACATTTCATGAGAAACAACCCAATAAATGTTCAATGTCTAGTTTCACCTAAAAAAATGTCATCGAAACCGCTGCTTCTCTTCTTGTCAGTGAAAATTCATGACTAAATAAAAATAATGGATCTGTGTGAGAGCACAACCCATATCTTGAGGAGGTTCTTCATTATACTAAAAGTAAATTACACATAACTTACTTACGTATAACTTCGTTTTCTGAACACTGTATAAATATATACCAATGATTACATGCTTAAAAGTAAATACCATTTTTGTAGTAAAAATAAAATCTATTTTGAATCGATGATTTTAGAGAGACTGATATCCCTCTATGATCTACCGGACGGAGGGGTCCGGTGTATGTGTGCGTGTTGATTGTATCTAAGCATTATTGGTACACAATGGTTCGCAAAATATTTTCATAAAATCTCAATTCATGGCTACGAGGTGAATTTATTGGATATTAGCTTACAAAGCGTATAAAATAGGGAAAAGTATGTTCTATGAAAAATGATCGAATCTATTAGGGAGGGATTGATGACTACAATAAAGGCCGATAATGGATATTCTGGTGATTCCTTTGATTTATATCCTTGATAGAAGCCAGCTGTGATGGGTTGCCTACTGCCTGCCCCGTCCTATCAAGCTCTTCCATCAACACCTCCTTTATTCAACAACAACAGGATATTATAACACCTTTACACCCCTCAGCTGGTATCCATCATCTACATCGGGTCTTTATAATTACTTCAATATCAATAATATTATTTACATTAAACAAGGTCCTCAGGGTCATGTTGGTAGGTCACATCTACGTTCTTCGGGCTCCAGCCTTTATCTTCAGTTCAGTTCAGCAACGGGTTCCCCCAGCCTCTGTTATAGTAGACCATCTGTGACCTCGGCCTAATCACCTCCCTGCACGGCCGTTGGTCTAGTAGTAGCACAGATCTTCCATGAGTTTTAATTATAAACTTTAATCTATAACCTAAAAATTCTGGTGCGGGCAACACACGACTTTCACTTACCTCCGTTTTTAAAATCGAATAATGAATTTCCAAATACAGTTAGAGATAGAAATGAGTGAATATATTGAAGATATATAGAAACATGTATTTTATTAAAAAATCTATTATATTATTATCTACTAAAATAATCAGTTAGTTTTATCTTCTTTTCATCACTCTCTATTAACTTTTAAAATCTCGAGGATAAGATAATATATTTTCTAAAGTCTTTCTCTTTCAAACGGTATATTATACGTCTATATTACTGTTCTTATATTCAAAAACAAAATTAGTGCTGTGCTTCATTGACGAGCCGCCAGGCTGCATCACCGTCAATATGAATTTTCCTTTTCGGGAACCCTAAAAACAGTTTCATCGGATTTTCATCTCTTTACAATTCCGTAAATCAGATAATATTTTTTTTGTCAAAATCATTAGGTATCCAACGGTATATTATACATCTATATTACTATTCTTTTGTTCCAAAATACAAAAATGCATAAAAAATATTTGTTCAGTTTTCTCCTTAGCTGTTTATCTAATTCGCTCAACGTGCATATTTAGCTGTTAATTATCAATGGTAACAAGATAATATAGTTATTTTTGTAGAATCTACAGAATTAAAGGTACTTTAGATGAAGAAAATTTAAAATATCGGCATTTAAGCCGTGTGATTCTATTTCAATCAGAATTTTTAAGACCATTTAATTTTACGTACATATAGCGAGTTTAATCAAAATCGTTTAACCAGTTTTTGAGAATATTATAAAAAGGTGCAAAATGCATTGTATAAAGTAGCACTTCCGGCTGTCGAATTTATTAAAAACGTTGCTGTAACATCACGGGCGTAAAGATGTTTTAAATATAAAATTTCAGCTTCATATTACTTTTCAGTTTCGCTCGGGAGTTACCACACTCACAGGGACACACACACAGACCTTTTTGTGGTCATTTGGACTCAGGGGAACCCTAAAATGTGTATTCCCATTGAAAACTGGAATTCGAAAATTTTCACGATCGCTATACTTTCCCTTACTATTCCATACATAGGTAAGTGAAAGTAAAAATATGTGAAGTGGGAAGATAACAAAAGTATAACATTGAAGACAAGCCTAACTCTCGGTGATAAAATATACTTTCATTCGCATTCGAGAGAGCGTGTATTCAGCAGACATGTTAGAAGTCAAGTAACCATCGCGTATATAAAATATCAGCATAATCAACACTGGTTGGACTTAGAAACACTGATGTATCAACTCTTAGGGTGTAATAACCTGAATAAGGGAATAGAGATGCAATATAAATCATTAACCAAATTTACCTTTACATCACAAATCCTAAAAGCCTACATCCAAACAACGAATTATATAGATAAGTATAAACTTCAGAAATAATAACTTTTGGACAACCGTTAACTCCCTAAAACCACTTAAAGGCACTGAAAATGCGATAGATATATAATAATGGAGAAAATTCTACAAAATACATTATGGTGAGAAGACTATTCAAAGCTACCAACCCTCGAAGCTAACACCGCACGATAGGAATGCGGTTCTGCCTTCATCTATCGATAAACAACTAAACTCCAGGACCGGACAATATAATATATGAAAACTTCAAAAACCTAACTCTAGAGTGGGAATAGACAAACGATTGACGTGGAACCCACATACAAGACTTAAAAGACAAGAACTCAATAGACGATTCGGACAGTTATACCGACTACTCAACAGAAAATCTGAACTTACAGATGACAACAAATTATTAATCTACAAGACAGTACTGAAGCCTATCTGGACCTACGGACTTGAACTGTGGGGGACAGCTAAACGTACTAACATCAAACATTCAATCCAAAGTATTCCGAACAATAAATAGTAAATGCTGCTTATTATGTCTCCAACTATACCTTGCGCCACGACCTTAATGTTCCATTTATTTCAGACCTAATTCCATCCAAATTTCCAAATTCCACTAGAACCTGATTCATCATAGCAAACCTCTAGCTCAATCTCTATCCAGCTTCACTCATCCATACAACCCACCTAGAAGGTTGAAACGGCAGTGGCCCGGCGACCTTTTGTTAATATATTGGAGTTCTAGCACTGGCTAGATTCTCCACTCCATGTGATGTATGTCTGAGTGTGTGTATGTGTATATAGGTATGAGTGATTTCTTGACTTTATTGTATTGATTCATTATTGTGTATATATTTTATTGTAATTTTATGCCGTGTAAATATTGTATGAATGTAGCATGTATGTTATCTTTCACCACTACTATTGATGTCCAAATTTGGACAGATGTAATTTTACTCTAAGAAAAAATGTTGTAGATTGAAGAGTGGGAAAACCTCTTAAACTTATTTAATGTGGTTCTTCAATAAGAAAATACCTTATCCAATGTTTAAATCAAAATTGCAATTTTCTATTTAAAAAAGGCAATCTTCTAAAACAGAGAATAATTTGAATTATTATACCAAAATATAAGATGAAGAGAATATTAAGGGTTGTAGAGATCAACATAGGCAAAAAAGTCGAACAAAAATGAGCGGCTAATTTAATTCTTTCTCTGATAGATCAATCTTTTGATACAACCATAAAGCATATTCCTAAATGTCCAAATTGCCTTGATACAAATGGCAGATCCATAAAAAAAAAATGAACTATGTGTACCCCAATTCAGATATTTCACAGTCACATTCAGATTACTCTGGGACAATTCAAGATGAGATATCTCTGCAATGTGATCATGTTTTACTAAAAAAGAAACAACAATACCAAAAAATGCATTTTCAACATAACCTACTTTTGCAAACTCCTCTTTTTTCCTACGAAATTCTGGTGCAAAACTTTTAAATTTAAAAAAAAAGTTGTCTCGTTTATCGGTAGTCGATATCAGTGCCTAAATTTTATTTTATTTTTAATTCGAAATGATGAAGTTACCGTAAAACGAACTCTAAAAAAAAAAAAATGTTTCCAAAGAAGGATCCTGTGTATGGGCAAAATGCGCCAAAACGTTGAGTATTCTTTTTCTTGTTAATAAAAGGTTCCTTGAAAGAAATATATGATGAGCCCTGCTATTTTCTACTTAAGATATACTCTACTTCTTCCGGGCAGTAGAAATATAATAATGAAATGCGTTATTTATATATTCATTTATATTTATATCACTCTTCTTCTAAAGAATGCCCTAGATCCTAGCCCTAGATAGGAAATAGATTGCAGCCATTCAGAATGACCGCCAATAGCCGAAGGAGGGGGAGGAGGAGTGTCTGGACAAACAATTTGGACCGTGTTCTCGTAGGGTTTGTTGTAGAGGATCTGCTGCTCTCCCTCAGGGTCCTGGTTCAATAGCAGAGGATTCCATTGTCGGGAGGATGGCAGGGGGGAGGTCCTTCAAGGTCCGGAGCCGATAGGAAGCAGGCTCCGATAGCCAGCGATAGGAAGACCCGAGTGCTTCTTCCTTCTCTATCCCTTCCGTCTATTTTTACTGAAAACTACTTAGTCTGCTTCTCAGGCTAACTTGAGATTATTCATGGTTAGTATTTCTCAAATATTTCTTTAAAAACCTATAGCATATGTCTTGGATTGATGAAGTCTTTTTAATCATTCTAGTTCAAAATTATAATAAATTAAATAAAAAGTTAATCATCTAGGACATCTTGGAACATTAAAAATTTATTTTAGACAGCGTCTCTTCTTGTTCTTTTACATTTTATTTTTTCATGAACGTTTCGGGAATTCTATGCCCCCTCCTTTTAGTTTTATCAAAGCTCATTGCCAAATCTGATTCATAAATCTATAGTTCAGCTTTATCTGTTACTAATTAATCATACAATAAATCCACATATCTAGCAAATAAAATAATATATATATATATATATATATATATATATAATATATATATATATATGTTTCAGATATAAGTATTACTATTCTGATAATTTTCGAAATCAAATTTTTAACGAAAATACACGTTATAGGGTCGTCTGAGTCCAAATAACCAAGTCCCGAAAAAAGGTGTGTGTGAGTGGTAAGTCTAGCAAGAAAAGATAAAGTCGTACGAAACTGAAATTTCATATTTAAGACAGCTATATGGCCTAGATGTTAAATGTAAAAGCGACTGACCGAAAGTCCCCATTCATTTTGCACCTTTTTACAATTTTCTCAAAAATGACTCTAATCATTATGATTAAAGTAGCCATATCGCTGTAAAATTTAATGAGCTTTAATATTATGTAGATTTTATTCTGATTGAAATAGTCTGACAGGGTTTAAATGCCCATATTTTACTTCCTCTATAGTACCTTTAATTTTACAGATTCCGAAGAATTAGCCATGTCATTGATAAAAAGCAGCTATATATAAAAGTTGAACTTATTCGATTACCAACCAAAGGAGAAAAGGGGAAACATATTTTTTAAATGTAATTTTTGTTTTCTTGAACATAAGAATAGCAATATGCATATATAATATACCGTTGGAAAGCTTAAGATTTTAGGAAAACCATTATCTTATTTACAAAGTTAATGGAGGGTGAAGAATGATAAATGAATAAGCTATTTATTTAAATTTAAATTTATTTAATAAATCTATAATTGATTTTCACACCAAGGTATGTAAAAGTCGTGTGCCGCCCAACCTGTTTTTTTTTTTATTAGAAAATAACTTCCTGCCCTGATTAAATGTGTTCGTTTTATTACTTTTCCAATTATATTTTGATAATTCTTTGATTTCGACAAAGAATTAGAAAGGATTGGATGACGATTGCCTGAAACATGCTCCTTCTAAAATAATAAACCTGGAGGCGATAAAAAGTGAAGCTGTCGATATTTTAGTTTATGTGACTTGTTATAGAAGAAATAGTTTGGAGTCGAACAGCAGAGAACTAAACAGCGGAGAACTAAAAATTGCTTTTCTTTTTCTATTTCTTTCTTCCTCGCTCCTTCAAACTATATGTCAGCGATATTTATGGAGGTCACCATATCTCACGGATTTAAGAATCGCCCCGAAAAATTCCTTTTCTTTCCCTAAATAGTGATATTGTAGTTTAACAATTTTTTATTTGTCTTATTGTAGTATATAATAGAATCTACTAAACACACATAATGCTGCACCAAAGTAGACCAGTGACTTAAGTAACTACATAACATAAACATAGATTATAATATATTAATAAATTAATAAAAAAATAAATATAGAAACTTCATTAATTTCGAAAATACAAAAACTACAACAAATATATCTGGAGTGATTTGGGCACATTTACTGCCTTGTACAATATTTCTTGTAGGATACTTTGTGTTTCTTTAACATTTCCATAAAGCAAAGTTAAAGCGAAACTAGTCATCATATCTTTCGGTCTGGGATTCGAACCCACCCTTGTCAGAATAATTATTTGTCGACACAAATAGATCGAGAGTAGTCGGCTGGTTCTGTTCAGCCACTATAAAGTGGGTAACTAAATTTTAGGAAAACTTTATCTAGTTCCTAGCATCTCAGTTTTCTTTCAAAGTTTATAGTTTACACATTTGACAATGTAAGACACTATTTTATCTCAAATTGTAAGTAAATTTCTAATAATATCTTTAATGTAAATTCTAATTGAAATATCTTTTTAACTGCAGTATATCTATTCATTGTTCAATGTATTCTTTTCTGTCTCTCTAACAATAACATCTATTAATTATTCTATAAAAATTTCAATGTTCTGTGTTTTGTTTTTCCACTCTTAAGTCATGAATATTAGAAAAATGAATTCTCGAAACGTTGCATTAATAAAATTTGTTAATTTATTGAATGAAACCTAAGAACAGTAGAAAACTTAAATTATCAACAATCGAGAGCTAATCAAACAATATATATATATATATATATATAATATATATATATATATATATAATATATATAAACTAGGTGCTCAAAAATAAGGAAAACTATCTTGTTGGCCTTGCACGGTCGTATTTCTCTAAACAGTACAAATCCCCAAATACACCAAGCCCAGACGACATGGTTTATTGTTTTTTAAACTAGACATGAAATTAGCTTTCTACTCAAAATTGAATGCACCCTTAGGGAATAAACTAACCAATACTTTCTTCAAGATGATAATTTCGGATGGTTGAGGTTTGTATCAAGAGCGATTCTTTTTATTTAAACATACTGTCTTTTTACACCTTAACATTTTTTAAAAACATGAATGCATTTTAAAATTGTTGACCTTCTATCAAGTGAGTTGGGCATAATAATCTAGCCGTTGCTCGCAGTAAAAGCCTATAAAGTGGGTACCTTGTAATATTGAAGGAAAAACCCGGCTGAAGTGCCGACCGGGGTCACCTACTTGCTCGACTGTTTGACTAGAAGAAGTGATGTTCCTCTTTGGGTAATAAAGAGCTAAAGGTTGTTATAATTAAATGTTATTCTCAAACAGAAAACTCGATACTTTATTCATTCAAACCTCTATTTTAAAAATGTTTATATTTCTATTTTCTCAAAATGCTCTCCCTAGTCGTTTATGAGTGAATGAATGTATTTTATGGCACTTGGACATATGAGTGGAACTTTGATTTTGCGTCTTTCTTCTTGAAAGTAATTTAAAAAAATGGAATTCAAATAAATGGAAAATTATTCATCTTTTTGATTAGAAAGGCAAGTTAAAGCCTAAAACTGCTTTTAGCGAGGAAATGAATCAGAAAAGGTGGAAAGATATTAGATTTAGGTTTAGTGGAACAAAGAAGGCCATTGGTCGCGGTTCATTAGCTTCAGCTTTTCCATTCTGAAATATTTTCCTTCAAGGGATATTTTTTTGCGCTTATTGCAGCAATCCAACCCTAAACTTTATAGTTTGTAATTAAAGAGAGAATAAAATATTAATAAAAGTTTTAAACAAGCAAAGGGCAATGAACTACAGCTCTCTGCTCCTCGGTTCGAATCCCGGCTGTGGTAGGACAATTATGTATTCCGATAACAAATCCGTGGAGTGATCCTGGGGTAAGGAGACTTTCGTCAAAAACAAAAGTGGGGAACAAATCTGACGGCTCAGCGTCATCTTATTTTCTTATACATTCAACATTTTTTAACATTTAGCTTACTAGCTATTAATCTACTGCGTGATTGAACCGAGGTATTGATTGATGAGCGCATTAATATTTTTTCTTTGTTTTTTTAACCGCCTTAGAGATTCTACATAGTTCTCGAAGATATTTCATGGGCTAGGGTTATCTCTCCCTACGCTTATTTGTGTGAGTGGCCACTATTTGACTGACGGATCACGCATACTAGGAGCAAGTAGCATTTTATTGTATGTATATAATTAAATCTCCACTTTAAATACATAATTGAAATAGTTCTTCCGCGACTGGGATTCGAACTCAACCTTAGGCCAGGTAGACTAGCACGCTAGCCACTCAGCAATGGGCTCATATTAATAATTAGAATCGGTTTATTTAAGATTTATCATTTTTTATAAATTAAATTGTATATAGTGACGAATATGTAATTTAGTGTACTATATATAGTTATTATATATATTGAGACTCTAATTTATTTTTTGCTACATTTAAACACTTAGATCAGACTTCATTAGACTATTAAAATGCTTTTTAAAAGGCCGAGACTAAACCTCCTGAAAGGTCGTCATTGTCAAGAAATCGCCAACAAGTAGTGTTGGAACAGTACCTTTTTGAACATACAAGTCGTATTGCGCATGATCTGTTAGACCTCTGATCGAGGACTGGTCTATAACATGTAAAGCTATCACGTTATCTGGAATAGTGTTAGCTATATATAAAAGAGCGATATTATATTGGGAATTCGATATTCAATAAAGGCCAGTTTATTAATTTGAAACAAGATCCAATAATTAAGGGAATGTATTGAATATCTTTTTCGATAAAGAAGAGATAATGGAGGATACTAGGACCCTGAGGTAAACATGACAGGACAAAGCTATAAGATGGCAACTTCATCGTCATGTATATATATAAATATATATATATTGAAGTCTGGCCTTGTCGAGGAGGGAGGTGGAAGGGAGAGGGGGGGGATAAGAGGAGAGGGAGGGGCAGGACAAAGGTTTTAAATTAACCGAGGCCAGGGCACAAAGCCATCCTAACTATCCTCTTTGTCAACCCGTCTCTAATAAATAAATTATATATATATATATATATATATATAATATATGTGTATATATATATATATATATATATTAGAGAGGAGAGAGAGAGAGATATTAGTTTTCTACTGGTCTTAGGATTCAACTAATAAATAAACAATATTATCCATGCAACGTTTTGAGAATTTATTGTTCTCATATTCATGGCTAAACAGCGGAACAAAACAAAAACAGAGCATTACAATATTTATAAAATGATCTATAGATGGTGTTATTGTTAGAAATACGTGAAATAATGCATTAACCTATGAATAGATAGATATAGAGTAGTTAAATAGATATTTTAATTAGAATTTACATTAAAGATATTGTTACAAATTTACTTACAATTTGAGATAAAATAATGTCTTTCATAGACCCATGTGTGAACTATAAACTTTGAAAGAACACTGAGACAAAGATGTTAGGAATAGTTCAGGTAGTGAGGAATTTTCCAAATTTATGACGTCAGAGAATAAGGTGTGTTCACCTTTTTTTTTTTATTTATTTCATTTCACAGAATTTATTTATCAAAAGGAAATATAATTTATGAGATTGTGGTTGAGTTGAGGAGCAGTGGAGGTGATGGTCCAGCGTTTCAGATAGTAAGTGTTAAGTTATCGATATATTTTGGGCCGGCCCTGTCCAGTACGGAGAGTATTCTTCTCCAGGGTCGGAGTCCGCCTGTGGCCTGATAATTATCTAATAGTCTCATATCGGGTTGGAAAATAAGTTTGTAGCGTTTTTCAATATTTCAATTTAGTACCCTGATGTACTTAGTACCTACATCTTTACTGGCTCAATAATGTTCACATGTTCTATAAATCTGGTGCGGGCAACACACTACTTTCACTTACCTCCATTTTTAAAATCAATAAAAGAATTTTCAAAAAGAGTTAGAGATAAAAATATGAGAAACTATTAAAGAATTAATTAAATTGAATTTATATAGAAACATGTGTTTTATTAGAAAATCTATTATGTTATTATCTAAAATAATCAGTTAGTTTTATCTTCTTTTCTTCCCTCTTTATTAACGTTTAAAAAGTTGAGTATAAGATAATATTTTTTTTTCTAAACGGTATATCATACATGTATATTACTGCTCTTATGTTCAAAAACGAAAAATTGCATTAAAAAAAATATTTTTTCTGTTTCTCATTTAGTTAGGTATCGAATTCATTCAATTAATATATTAACCTGTTTTTATATTTATAGAATCAACAAAATTAAAGGTACTTTAGAGAAAGAAAATTTAAAATATCGGCATTTAAGCCCTGTCAGACCATTTTAACCCGAATGAAACTTAAATTATATTAAAGCCTATTACATTTTACATCGATATAGCGAGTTTAATCAAAATAGTCGGAACCGTTTTTGAGAAAATCGAAAAAAGGTGCAAAATGCATGTTATAAAGTGGCTCTTCTGGTAAGCTCATTTTTATGAAAAAGGTTTTGTAACGTCTCGGGCGTATATTTGTCTTAAATATGAAATTTTAGTTTCATAGGACTTACCGTTTCCGCCCGGGAGTTACCACACAAACAGACCTTTTTGTGGGACTTGGTTAATTGGACTCAGGATACCCTAAAACGTGTATTTCTGTTGAAAACTGAAATTCGAAAATTATCACTATCGCAATACTTTCCCTTACTATATATAGTAAAAAAGGATTAGTTAAGGTCTTTTATGAATCAGTTTCTCCGAGATTAATTATGTATAAGTTGTACTTTGCTAGCTCAAAAACCGAATAGAAAAACATTCATTTTCCTCACATTCATTTTACGAAAATTAAAATCCATTGGAAAGGCGGTTAACGAAATTCGCAGTTCGTATGGCGATGCCTTAGGAGAAAGCACTGTCCGTAAATAGTTTGCTTTGTTCAGAACCGGAAATGATTTGGGAGAAGCAAAGCACTCGGGTCGTCCTTCAGCTGTTGATGATGATCAGGTTTTCAAAAAAATACCTGAATGATAGCAACATGTGATAGTTCGAAACAGGTCATGATTAATATGATTGATTAGAAACATTTACAAGAATCTCAATTTTTATAGAATTCAACAAAAGAAAAACCTACGAAGTTATTTTACAACCCATCATTTCAGGAGAGATGGCACACCCACTCTTAATAAAATGGGTACCCGAACATTTGAAAAAATCCTACCGTCTAAGCTTGAAATAGCGGCAATCTCAAAGACCTTTATGGGTTCTAGAGCACTCAGTAAAAAAAGTCTCTAAAATAAGGCATTACGTCAATCTTCAAACAAATGCTGATTACACAAAATAATAATATTATGTATTGTAAAAGAAAGAAAAACAAATAAAAATTAATGAAAAAAAAATATACAAGTTTAAGTTCTCTCGTAAAATTAATTATAATAATCATTTTCAAAAATTTGAACTATGTTGATTTGTGTTACTACTATTCGTGAAGATTCTTCCACATCATGTAACCTCACAATGTTAATTGTTTCTGATAGTTAAACACTTAAAGTTTCATATAATTACATATTTTATTCTATTATTAGTTAAAACTACTTACCAAAATTAAGAAAAGTTATTAAATTTATTTATTTCATTAAGCTTAAGATATAAATAAGTATACAAAAAAACAAAATATTTGATTGGATAAAATTCATCACCACAAAAACTTTCATGAAACTTCTATCACTAAGACTTTGTATCCACCACAAAAAAATAAATTTTCTTTTCTTTTTTAATTTTTCTTCAAGTTTTTTCAATATTACCACTTAAATGAGCATAATTCATCAAATTTGAAGAAAAAAATATATGAACTTTTAGATAAGCACATTATATCTTGAGAATGGGGAAACAACCCCGAAACGTTGATATATGATGTGAATGGTTATAAAATAAAATAAATAATTGACAAAGGGAAGTTAAGGTGTGCTCATTTAAGTTTTAATAAAAAATTATAAGATATAATGATATTTTACTTATCAAATACTTCCTATTAAGCGTAATATTTTTCATTTCAACATATATTTTTAGAATCTCTTCCCTTATACCGAAGACTAAATATAGAAGAGGTGAGATAGAGCCAAGCAGAAAGGCAGAAGCACATTTAGCCCCCATTAAGGGCCTGATGAAGAAGCAGCTAATCCCCAAGAAGGTGGCTCGGGAAATTAGAAAAGGAGAAAATGAGAGAGCCAGATTTATCTTATTATGGGAGAGAGATAAAAGAGAGGTTTAGGGTTGGGCTGGATATTACCCCGGTACTGGGGGTTGTGTTCCCACTCTCTGATCCCTGTTTATTGCAGCATATTTCGGGGCAGACCTCGTCTCTGATTGTTCTTCGGACTTATCTCGAGGCGATATCGGGTATTGCTCCTCGCTTCGTGCCAAGATCCTAGCGCAACTCTATACCTGCCGAGGATATTATCTGGAGTAGGTACTTCTATTAGGAAATTACTTGGCAGGTTTTCTAAGACACCGTTCCAAAGCTTCTACACCACTGATGGGAGCAGCGTTGTGGCGGTGGGTTCGAAGGAGGCTGTGACAGGTCAATTATTCAGTCGTTCCATTCAGATCCTGATACTCCATAAAGATGAATGACCCAAACTGTATTAACTTCAAATTGTACGGATCTTTGTAGTGCTACGATATTTCGGACTTTTAACCCTAATGCAATGATTGATAGTAAACTTATTTTGGTGGCTTGAAAAAAACTTATCTCCTCTTACACCGGTTAGCCTCTCAACAGTACAAATCTTTTCATGGATTGAACCCAAGACTTGGCATGGTTGAAGAAATTACGAATACATAATTAATATCTAATTCCTAGGTTGGAATTTATTTATTATTTATTAATTTACAATTACAGAACTTTTTACTTATTGTTTACTTACTTAAAGGGAGCATATTTACTTAACGCTGCTATGTATATTAATCCCTGTTATATATTATGTATTAATCTGCTATATATATATTCATCCCAATATATATTAAATAAAATCGCTTTCTATGCACACACCTTGCTCTATTACAATTTCACCTTTCTCTTATTCTTCCACTATCCCTTACTTCATTCCATTATCGGTTCTAATAACGATGTGAAGGTAGAAAAGTACTTCCTTAATTAATTAAATTGAATATAATATATAGAATATATAGAAACATGTGTTTCATTAAAAAATCTATTATATTATTATTTAAAATGATCAGTTAGTTTTATCTTCTTTTAATCACTCTCTATTAACTTTCAAAAGCATGAGTATAAGATAATATTTTTTCTAAAATCTTTAGCTTTCCAACGGTATATTATACATATATATTACTGTTCTTATGTTCAAAAACAAAAAATAGCATTAAACAAATATTTTTCAGTTTTCTCATTTAGTTGTTTTTTAAATTCGCATTTTGTCTTAAATATGAAATTTCGGTTTCATAGGACTTTTCGTTTCTGCCCGGGAGTTACCACACACACACACACACACACACACACACACACACACACACACACACACACACACACACACACACACAGACCTTTTTGCGTCAGTCTTGTGTCAGCTTCCGTAGCGTTCACATCGCGGTGTGTTGTCTTTGAAGTTTCGGCATCTTTGATAGTGGGACAACAATCTTCAGAAGCCGCGCCGACAGCGGATGCTATCCTGCTCCAGATAAGCTCTTATGGATTGTTATTATTGAAAATTTCTATAGAACTTACTTCTTGTTTTATTATTACTATACTTACAGTTTAATTACTTTTTTTTATTTGTTTATATCAACTAAAGTTAAATTTGTTACTTTAATTAAGTTAATTTTCTTTTCTGTCTCAAGTTCATATTATATCTGACTTTACATTTTATTTATAGATGTATTTAGTATTAGTATTTATTTAGTTAGTATTGATATATTTATTACCTTCTAGTGTTTTTTCTTGAATTTAGCTGCTTCTGCTCTAAATCAATCCAACTTAATCTTAGTCTCTAAGTACTTTCATGGATTAATTTAATTTACTTGTCTAGTTTAAAAAATTATTGTCTAGTTAATCTTTAATAATTATTGTTTGTTTAGTTTAGTTTAAATAATTATTGTTGATTCTTTGCATTTTATTAATTTATACTATACATATATTGTTATCGCTACTCTATATTATCAACTTAGGTCAATGGTCATTTTTAAGTTACGTTAGTTTTTTATATTCAGTTATAAAATTAGTCAGTCGTTCCTGAGTTTCTTATTGCAATAAATTATTAAAATGGGAGACCAATCGCCTGACCCCATTAGCACCATTAAACGTTCTCGACCCCGAGTTAAAAATTCAACCGAAAAAATGATTGCCCAATCTAACATTCAAATTATCCCTACATACTTAATAATCAAAAGAACAGACCAAGAGAGCTTCCAGAAGATCTCCCCTTTTTTTATTAACAAATTCATCTCAGGATTAGTTGGAGATGTGAAAAAAGTCAAGAAATTAAGAGACGGGACACTATTGGTAGAAACAGCAAGACGACAACAATCCGAAGTTTTACTACAATGCATGGATTTTGGAGGACAATTTCCGATACAAGTCGTCCCCCATAAAACCTTAAATTATTCTAAACGCGTCATCAGATGCTTCGATTTCCAATACCTTGAAATAGAAGAAATAATGCAAGAATTAGGTTCAGTGATAAAAAACATTGTTCGAATTAAAATTAAAAAAGGCGGAACAGAAATAAATACTAACTCATACATTATCACATTCCCAACGCCTAATCTACCAGATAATATAAATATCGGATATGAAACGATCAAGGTCCAGCCATACATCCCTAATCCGACACGATGCTTCAAATGTCTCGGCTTTTCTCATCCAACAGCACTATGCAAAAAAAGCAGCCGTTTGCATTCAGTGCGGACAGGCCAAACATGGAGAAAATGTAAGGTGTGGCTTGGATCCAAAATGTGTAAATTGTGGAGGCCCACACAATGCGCTAAATCGTAATTGCCGGGAATTTCTGTTACATAAGGATATAAAAAATATTCAATTTTCTCTAAAAATATCATTTAGCGAGGCAATAAACATTTATAAACAAAGAAATCCAACCCGTTCTAACATGTGTTTTGCAGAATCCGCTAAGAAAAACACTAAACCCGTCGAAACAAAAGAAATAGGAACTCAGGTTAACCTTTTATCTTCATCTGGAGAAACGCTCGAAATGTCAACTGAGGATAGTACCCAAACGGCAGTAATGCATATTACGGAATCAGAAATCAGAATGGATAATACCATTGCCTCTACCCTGTCCCCTGCACCTCTTCCTACACCCCACCCATCCCCCTCTTCTGTCAACTCCCTGCCAAATCTGGCAACTCCTATCACCTCTGTTAACCATCTTGCGCTCACTCCCAATCATCTGCCTGTTCGAACTAGAAGTGTAACAAGGACGGAAAGAATACTCTCATCTTCCTTTCAGCCTCCTATTGCTCAATCAACAACATCCACAGCCTCCACTTCAACAACGTCTGATGAAGATACCTCAGAAAACATTTCGTGTGAGGATACAGTTGACGACCAACAGTATAAAAAAGTAATATACAAGAAAATGAATAAGAAGGATCAACCGAAGTCCAAAGAAAACAAGAATAAACAATGTCAATGATAAGATCCAGTTATTAAACGTTAATAAACGTACTCTACCTCTTCTTTATGAACTATTATGACCCTAATTAAATGGAACTGCAATGGAGTTAAAATACATTATAATGACTTAAAAATATTACTCAGAGACATGGACCCGGTCTGTATAAGCCTCCAAGAAACTCACTTAAAACCTTCAGACATATTTTTGATAAAAGGCTTCGAAATTTTAAGAAAGGACAATGATAACAGTGAACGCGCTTTTAGGGGAGTTGCTCTCGCTATTAAAAAAACGGTGTATTCACAACAAATAGAAATAGATTCACCTCTTCAAGTTGTAGCAGCCAGAATTCACTTAGGCATTAGTTTTACGGTTTGTAATGTATATCTTCCTCAAGACAATGCAATAAAGATGGAACATCTTAACAATATCCACCAACAGCTTCCTAAACCAGTCATCTATACTGGCGACTTCAACGGCCATAATCCACTTTGGGGATGTAAAGATATGAATGGACGAGGTCGAATGATCGAAAGGTTTATAAATTCAACCAATCTTCTAACTTTAAACACAGGAGAGCCAACCTTCTTGAGTTCCACTTATGGCACCTTTTCAGCAATTGATCTCTCTCTATGCAGCCCATCTCTATACCACACCATAGACTGGACAGTACTACCGGAACTTTATGGTAGCGACCACTTTCCTATACAATTGAAACTGTCAAACACATTTTATACATGCAAAAGGAAGCCAAGATGGGTAATTGAAAAAGCTGATTGGCCAAGATTTTCGTCTTTAGTAAGCCCCCCTCTAGAATCAGCACATAATCTGGACATTGATAGAGGATGCCAAGCCATAACAGAAGTCATTCTCTTGGCCGCTGAAGCTTCCATACCCAAAACCAAAGGATTTTCCAAACGACCATCTGTCCCTTGGTTCAATAAAGAGTGCAAAGAAGCAATAAAAAATCGCAGAAAAGCTTTTTATAAATTTAGAAAAAATATGAATCCTGCAAACCTTATCGAATATAAAAAGCAAAGATCAATATGTAGAAGAACATTGAACTGTAATAAAAGGGACTCATGGAAATCTTTTGTAGAATCTATCAATTCTTCAACTCCGGCTAATATAATTTGGAATAAAATTAGGAAGATCAAAGGAATAGGTTCTCCAACGGTATACACATTATTAATAAATGAGAAATTGTGTGACGATCCCGAAGTAGTAGGAAATAGTTTTGCTGATTATTATTCAGAAATATATAATGAGCTGACAGCTAGCGGGCGTGCAGAGAATCTCGACTTCTCAACCTCAGATACGAATTTGGTCTACAATACACCATTCACGATGTGGGAGCTTCAGACTGTGTTAAAGAGTGTTAAGGGTTCTTCACCAGGCCCTGATAATATCCACTACTCCATGATTCAACACCTTCCGAACAACACATTAACCTGGCTACTAAATTATTATAATCATATTTGGGAGACTGCCGATTTTCCTGACGTCTGGCGCCAATCAGAGGTGATTCCAATTTTGAAAAATGGTCAAGATAAGAGATACCCTACAAGCTACAGGCCAATTTTCTTAACCAGCTGCTTTTGCAAAGTTATTGAACGAATGGTAAATAAAAGACTTACCTGGATCCTGGAAAACAATAATTACATACAAAATTTTCAGTGTGGATTCCGTAAAGGTAGATCCACAATGGATCATTTAGTTCAAATGGAGGCGGAACTCCAATACACATTTATTCAGGATGAACAAGCCATCGCTATCTTCTTTGACATGCACAAGGCATTCGACAAAACCAATATTAATTTAATCCTGAAAAAGTTAATGTCGCTAGGATTCCGAGGTAACATGCCAAACTTCATTTGTAAATTTCTTAGCCATCGCTATTTCAAAGTTCGAGTAGGAAATTCGTTGTCCATGCCACATGAACAAAGAAATGGTGTCCCACAAGGTTGCGTTTTTAGCACAACGCTTTTCATTCTCGCAATCAGTGACCTGGCCACCAATTTACCTCGTGGAGTCAAACCAATGCTGTTTGTAGACGATCTGGCAATCTTCTGTCGATCCAAAGATTTGCTATCGATAACAGATAAGTTACAAACTTCATTAAACCGATTAAACGAGTGGTCACAAAACTCTGGACTGAAGTTTTCGGAAGCTAAAACAAAATGTTTGTATTTCAGTAGAAGAAGAAATCTCCCCGACCTACCAGACCTCCTACTTAACAACGTCCCATTACCCTACGTAAATAGTTGTAGATTCTTGGGATTGGAATTTGATAGACGCCTTACGTGGGAAAATCACATAAAATCTCTGAAAGAAAAATGTTTAAAAAAACTTAATATACTTAAAGTCCTAACTGGAACAAGTTGGGGTGCAGATCGCATCACTTTACTCAAGATATACTTATCAATAATATGTACAAAGATGGAGTATGGCTGCTTTGTCTTTGGCTCGGCAAAAAGGGACAATCTGGCTAAACTCGATGTAGTACACCATGCAGGCATACGAATTGCTACAGGAGCTTTCAGAACCAGCCCTTCTCTAAGTCTTTGTGCAGAATCTGGCTTACCACCACTATCCTACCGACGCGATAAATTGGCCATAAACTATATCACAAAATTAATCACACAAGCTACTCACCCTGCTCACGTATACATCTTTAAATCCAAATATTCGGCGAAATTTCAACTAAAGACCAACCCAACCTTACCATTAGCAGAAAGAATGTCGTCCGTTGTTAACGAGTTAAAATTAATCAATATAACATCCATAGAAAACAAAACACCACCATGGACATTTCTGAAACCCCATGTATATCTTGAGTTGGCTAAATATAGTAAACAAAATTCCAAATTAATAAATTTTAAAGACCGCTTTGAGAAGATAATCAGCGCAGATGGTTCTAAATCAGACTCATCCACTGGCTCAGCTTTCGTCGCATCAAAATGCACCTACAAGTCGAAACTACATCAATATTGTTCCGTATATACAGCTGAAGTGAATGCGATCGAAATGGCCCTTGATTATTCCAGAACACTCCCAATAGAGAACTTCACCATAGCCTCAGATTCATTGAGCGCTCTAAAAGCACTACAGAATATGCATTCCAGTCAACCAGGAATTTTAAGAATCCTGGAATTAACCAAAGTAATGGCTGAAAATGGGAAAAGAATCAATTATGTGTGGATACCAGGTCACATGGGGATAAGAGGGAATGAAATGGCAGATAAGGCTGCTAAAGAGGCTCTCACTCTCCCTGGTCGTGGTAGGGCACTGCTCACACCATCAGAGCTAGCACGCCCTCTTATAGAAAATTTATGGAAGAAATGGGACGAAGCATGGAAAAACAGTTATCCAAGCAAATTGAAAACCATTAAGAAAGAAGTAAAGTATTGGAAAACCTCAAGTCGCAGCAACCGCAGGGAGGAGGTGGTCTTGGCCCGCTTGAGAATAGGGCACACAAGGTTAACACATGGGCATTTAATATGTAAAGAGTTGCCCCCAAGATGTCAGCATTGTAGAGAAATCCTAACAATTACCCATGTGTTCGAGGAATGTCCCTTCTACACTAGACAACTGGACCAAAAGGGAATACCCCACAATGTCGCGGTTGCATTAGGAAACGATGGGAATAGAATTGACCAATTAATGTGCCTCCTTTCTGAAATGGACTTTTATAAGAGGATTTGAGGACTTACTTTATGTTTATTTATTTCTATTTATCTTTATTATTATTTTTTTTTTTCCTTGAATATTGTCTACTGATATAACTTGATATATGTTTATTTTTTACTAACGCTGTCGTATTTATTTTTATTATAGATTATTCTTATTCTTATTATCTGTTTTAATCAATATTATTATTTAATATTGAAAAAAAAAAAAAAAAAAAAAAGTTTGTCTAAATTAATTTTCTAAAATGAGCGTATCCGGCACTATTTATGAGTGTATTATTTGTAAATTATGTATTATCTGTATGTATGTACTCATGTATTATGGATGTATTACTTACTATGTATATGATTATTGTCTATTATGTATTAATATTTGTTCATAATGTATTCGTTCATTTTGTATTATTATTATTTGTTTTAGTGTATTATTATCATTTGTTATATTGGTTCATTATTTATTTTAATTAATATTATTATTTAATATTTCAACTAAAGCCATAATTGTCTGTTTTTAAAAAACGTGTATCTTATAGTGAGTTAGGTATTATATATCTAAGTGTATCTTATACTGAGTGTATCTGGCACTGATGACCAAGATGTTTTGTGCCAATAAATAAAACAAAAAAACCAAACCAAACCAGACCTTTTTGCGGGACTTGGTTATTTGGACTCAGGACCCTAAAACTTGTATTTTCGTTGAAAACTGGTATTCAAAATTGTCACGATTGCAATATTTTCCCTTACTATGTATACTAAGTGAAAATAAAAACAACGTTAAAACATTAATTGTATATAGAGTTTCGGTAGAATTATGTACAACAATAGTTAATTTTATTAGCGTTTCAACCTTTTACAAATGTTGCAGATAATATATTTTCTAAAATCATTAGGTCCCCAGCGATACACTATACGTTTATATTACCATTCCTAAGTTCAAAAAACGCAAAATTTATAGCAAAATATTTTTGTTCATTTCTTTAATGGTTGGTTATCGAATTGTTAAATGCATACATTTACTAGTTTTTTATAAATGCTAACAAGGTGATATGGTTAATTTTTTGGAATCTACAAAATCAAAGGTACTTTAAAGGAAAGAAAATTAAAATATTTGCATTTAAGCCCTGTCAAGTATTTCGGAGTTAATGCTTGACGAAGCTCACTCATGCCTTGATGATAGTTCACATACTTGAACCGAAACGTCGGCAAAATCAAAATGTTTTTAAACGACTGACTCCCGATTATTTCTACCTATGATAATTTTTAATTCAATCATGCATCCTCAATAAATAGCATTGAATTTTAAATCGTTAGAGTACTTTTTTAGAACATGTTAAAGAGGTGCAAAACGCATGTTTATAAAATAGTTGAAGCATATTCCCTCCTGGAACATGTTTTTAGTCAGATTCACCATACACATCTTTTAGGGGTATTGATTATTTGGACTCAGGGAACCTAAAACGTGTATTTTCGGTGAAAACTATCACGATCGCAATACTTTCCTTACTACATATATATCTGATATGTAGCTAAGTGAAAGTAAACATATTGACCCGTACACTCGCATGAAGTACACCAGCTAAGTGACTCCTACACTCTATCCTACTTTCTTAGCTAATCACTTTCAGGGATAAACAAACCCAAAGTGATAGAGCAAGCTAAAAGATAAGCCGGGGATATCGAAGACCATGCAAACCGTTCGTTCGGATCCAACAATAAATTGCCGGGACCAGCTGAGCCCTAGGGAATCCCTTTCCAAAATCCTATATCCTTTCATTTTTTACTTGAGAGCCATGTATTTTCAACTTTATACCAGCCTTAGAGGGCAAACTTCTTTTTTATCTTTTCCACTTGAAATATTGTAGAGTGTTTTACGGTTTTCTCGAATCCAAGTATATTGCGCAACTTAAACGTTTCAACGTTTAACAAGCAATGTGTATTTGCTTTTCCTTCTCTCGTAATTTTTCGATGATAAAATAATGAAAAATATGTACCTCTACAGTCCATGAATATTCTAGGCCAACGGTCGTGTAAAGGAGTGATTACGCAATAACCTAATCCGGCAGGTCTATAACTTTTTTTTCACACTTTATAGAGCGCTAGGAGGATGATCCAAAATGTACTTTCGCGTTTTGAATGTGAATTTTTTTTAGGTTCTACTTGTATTCCTAATTATGTGAGTTACCGGAAGAAATAGGAATTACGATTCTTTAGCTCTTTTGCAACGCTCTTACAGCGAATCATCTGAAAATAGACGAATTATCGTCTGTATCCATTACTCAATATATATCTGACATTATAATTATGAATTTAAGAAAAGGCTATAAATAATAAATAATATATATATATATATATATATATATATATATATATATTGTTGTTGTTTTCATTTAAGGTAACTTTATACTGCTATAGCTAATCGGTCTACAGTTGGGGTCCTAAATTTTACCTATCCAGGTTTTATTAGAATACGGATCTTTAACGAGTAACTGACATGGCACAGGCACAGCACCACCATATCACGTCCCGTCCAAAGGACGGCATAACCAAGGTTCTTTTTACGCCATTAAATACTTAAAAATTAAATTACATAAATATATACGATCGGTAAAAGTAACATTTTATGAAAACAAAAAAAAATTAAAGGAAAGAAAAATATGTTCTTAAATCCGGGATTCGAAGGAGAACTCAGGTGGAAGGAGACAAGCAGCCAGAGCCCGACCGTGCGTGAACTTGGTGTGCTGCCTAATGAGGCGCGCTGGGATTTACCTCAACTGTCTTCAAAACATGCTTCCGCTTAGTGAGCTGATCATGAGAACAAATGTCACTCACCTCAGCGTTCTACAATATAATGTCAGGGTCACCTATAGCATAGTGGTTAGCATTTTAACAGCCTTCTATGCCCAAGGTCATAACCCACATTTGGCCCTATGAGTTTTTATTAGGAGTAAAAATTCATGGCTATTCGTTTGGGACTAAAGGTATCGCGAGCATGTGCTTGTCGATACTCGTTAAAACTTTCCCAATTAATCTTTTTAGATTTCTTTCAGTAATCTAGAGTTAATAATAACCTACATTATGTATCATTTTTCGTAACACCAATTTTTTACATTACCCGTTTATTCAAGCATTGAAAACACCATCATATGACTATTAGCTTTATTCTCATAAATATATTTTTTAAGCTATACTTATCTTATGGTATAGCTGTAGTTAATACTTTTATTTTATTCATAGATAATCCTTAATTTTGGAACAAGTTTAGTGAAGCTTATTCAGCTAAAAAATATAATTAATAGTATTATATATATATTATATATATTAATAATATAATAGAGGTTGATGCTTAACGTTTGATGTTGCAGGGTGCTTGCCGAACGAGTTCCGGTGCACCAACAGCTGTGTCGACATCGTGAAGAGATGCGACAGGAAGCCGGACTGTCCTGGCCAAGAGGACGAGATGGACTGCAGTGAGTTTCTTCTTTAATTTGTATCTTATAATTATATTAAATACTTCAAGTTTATTTTGTTATAGAAATTTAAAATTTTATTTTATAATACATCATTATGTATATATATATATATATATATATATATCAAGTGGGTTGTAATAAGAATGGACTTTGTCAAGGAAGAATGTTTCGGGCCAAATTACATTCATATAAAACTTTAAGGCAATCGTTTATAAGTTTAGGGGACAATTTTGGAGGAATAAGGATTGTGAACTTTAAGGAATGTGTACGAGAAGAATTCCGAAGGTCCACATTGAACAATGACTCTCTTGATAATCCTTTTGTAGCTCAGCTGAAGTTCAAAGCGTGTAGAGAGTAAATGAGGAAGCGGCGTGGTGAAGTGGATAGAGCGGTAGGCTACAGTTCTCATGGTCCCGGGTTTGAATCCTGCCTGTGGCCGAATAATATTTATCCTGCAATTTCAGCTGTAGGGCAACGCTAGAGAACCTCCTGTACTCAGTTAAAATGGGAGAAAAACCGGGCGGCCGAGCGATATCAAAGGCATAAAATCCATTGGCCTTAAAACAATGCGAATCTCTATAATTATTGATCCGAACACCATTCTTGGGTTATACAGGCACTGGTGTCTGTATTGGTAGCCTAAACCAAGGATTAAACAATTATATCTTAAAAACTGATAAACGTACCTATATGGCTTGTACAGGTATGTAAGGTCCGTGGCAGATTCAGGGTTAAAATATTTGTGGACTTCGACATTTTAGCCCACAAGCCTTTTTTAGGAGGGAGTTTAGGTTTGAGAGAAGATTTCTCGTACTTAGCAATTTTAATTAATTCAATGTATATATTACAGGAATTTAGTGAGTATCGTTGCTTGTAGATAATTATCATATGTCTTTGTACTTTAAATAAAGTCTTTCTCTACTTGGTAGTTTGGATGGGCCTTGGTATGTTATAACCATAATAGCCATATAATATGAAAAAAGAATATTGCTTAAAAGCCATGAGATTGTTGTGAATCGCTAAACCATGAAAATGCTCTAATATTACATGAAGGAGCTATTTCAGGACTCAGTTATTATAGGAGACAATTTACAAAAGGAGATGAGATTATACGGAGGGGCACGGGGTAGGGCTTATTGTACTTTTTAAATTAAATTTTTACCGAGAGCAATATTTCAAGGGACAAAGAGATATATTGCGGTTGCGGTGGTGGAGGTCGTGTTGTGCTGCGCCGCCTTCTCAGAAGATATATCTGAGGATGTGGTCCTAGGTCTGATGGCTTTGTCTTCTTTGTCACCGCTCATCGAGTTCTTAGTTCATCATCACCTTTAGAGTCAACGTAGTGGATGTTCCTTGGGAAGGAAATGGAAAAAAAAAAAAAACTGTGCCTGATCAAGGACTCACCAAAGGCCTTGGACTGAGCAGACAAATAGAATGGTACTCTAGCCAAGGGCTGTAGTACCCTGCGAGCCGGGAATTAGGACAACGCTCAGCCGCCAGCTTCTTTTCTCTAATATCGATTGTCCATTTAATAGAAGCTGGGTGTGCCCCAGGAGGTTCGTCCCGCGGCTCAACACAAACAGTGATAATTATCCTTTCACAGCCGAGTTTGTACTTGAGTTTGTGAGAGGTGACCGAGGGAGTTAGCGAGTGTTGCCCAGCAACCAGATCAAAAAACACTTGTAAATAAGAGGGGAGGAGAGGAAGGGGGGGTTTTAAACCCGGCTTTAATCCCCCGTCCTCATCACTTGGCACAACAAAACCCAATATAATCTACAAAGGCGAGGTAGGGATGAACAAAAATAAATATATAATAAAAAAAAAAGTTTCGTGCTTATTAACATTTAATCGAGATAATGGAAGTTTAAAAAAACAAGTTTGCGGAAAACATAATCAGATTTTAAAGTATTATAGTTCAAAAGTATCCGTGTATTTAAAAACATAGTCCACCTTGAAGACATCTCTTGTAGACATAGATATATAAAAATCTGTTGCGGTGCTAGGAGTGTAATAGAGGAGCCATTATTGGAGGGGGGGGGGCTTCGATATTTAATTTAAACGATACAGTTTCGTTTGAAGTTTAAGCCGTCTGTTCTCATATTTAGCCACTTAATTTGAAATCTGATCGAACGTTTTCAATTTATTGCCTTTGGTTCAGTTGTCTCTCCTCCAATGGCTTCACGTTTATCAATCATCCATATTTAATTTGTCTCCTCTTTCAATATAGCGCATGTTCTCTCTGAGAAAAATATGTATTTGTCATATACCTTTTCCATCCTTTCGTTTCATTTAGTTTTTATGTAATACTCATGTGTTACACACAAATATGTATTGGTCACAAATCTAGTAATAATTGTTTTATTATCATTGCTATAGACATAACATGCTTCATCTCTTCAAAATAAGTATCATATGAAATCTATCTCAGGTGTGAAGATAAATCGTTCTAATTTCTTTTTGAGCATGACACACATTACACTTGAGGAAATCTTCTGAACAAACGATTAGCTCTATTATACAGGCTAATATAATAACAACCTATATTATCCTTGAATTCCAAAATTGCTATCTACAAAGCACTTATGGACATCCGGGATAGAACTATGGGGCTCTGTAAAAACCTCCAAAACATCCAGATAACTATTGCATTCAAATCCGAGGTTGGTGAAGGAAACATTTTGGATGCCGCATACATACATACATACTGTACTATTGTCATACTATATTGTTATACATAGTACGGGATAAATGACTTACTCCTCAATATTATTTATCCATTCAAAACAAGCACAATTTTTTTCTTCCAACATCTTTTTTTATTATCATTATTGTATAATTCGTCAATTTCAGTTAACGTTTCGAGGCTTTTTTCTCTATTATCGAGACTACAGAGGTTTAAAAACATTTTGCTTTTAGTTACATAAATTTTTTTCTATACCTATATATACCAATTTTCATGAAGTCACTTATTAAATAATATTTTTTTTCAAATTATACAATCAACTACAAATTACTTTTTTTATTGATACATATTTTTTCCTGTAGCTGACTGCTAAATCTTGGTACTCATTACGCTGACATCATAAATAATATAAAATTTTAATAAAAAAATATAACAATAAAAAAGTGAAAAACAAAATAAATATTAACATCAAAATAAAAACAAATACAGGCCTCAGGAACAAAATATAACAGTGAGCCATTAGTCAACTTTTTGTAAGTAGATGTTGCAGTTAGCTAAAGGAAATAATATTTATTAATGAAAATGGTAATTTGGAGTTAATTGTATATTGTGGAAACCATTTTTATTTAATAAGTTACTTCATGAAAATTGGTATATATATATATATATATATATATATATATATATATATATATATATATATTATATATAGAGAGAGAGAGAGAGAGAGAGACAGACAGAGAGAAAGAGAGAGAGAGAGAGAGAATTTTTAGAGAATGTAACTAAAAGCAAAATGTTTTAAAACCTTTTTGGTCTTAATAATGGAAAAAAAAAGCACCGAAACGTAGACTGAAATTGACGAATTATATAATAATGATAATAAAACTGATGATGGAAGAAAAAAATTGTGCGTGTTTTAATATGAATAAATAAAAGAACTTCATCAAGTTATACTAATCCAAAAAACTCAATATTATATTGTTGTAGAGAATATTGTAATTCTCTTGACGACTGACAGACTTACAATGTGAACCCATCGTTCTTAACGCTTCAATCCATATAATTGCAAATACATTTTTGCAGATGGAAAATGGCGAATGATTGTATAAATGTTTTAATAATAATAATAATTATATATTTATTTCAGGAGATCTAGATAGTGATTATATCACCTTCATTGAACATTGTTCAGTTCACGCGGTGTCCTCCGTTGGGACTATGAAAAAATTCAACCGAAGTATGTCCCATCCTTTCTCGAAAGTAAATTTTCCGGAAGTGGAATTAGCAGAGACTGATATTAATGGCATTAGCTCCCACTTCCGGGTAGATTGCGCCACCTCCCTCCTTACTCCGCTTGTCGCCAAACCTCAAAACTTTTGATGCCTTTCACTCTAGAAGTTTTATTTCCCTCCCAGTCGGGGTTAATTCATTGTATTTTAGGAGGAAACTGAAACGGGGAAAATGGAAATCCAAAAGTAACATGACAACTTCTCCTCCATTCCTTTCTGGAAATGATTCTGAATGTGGAATATGTTTGACAAATACTTATTACAGTTGAATTTATGTTGAATGTCTCATATATATTGTATTTTATCCTGGAACTTTAATAATTTCAGAAATTCCGTATTGAATTAGTAAGATATCCCGCATGAGAATAAGTTAAGTTTTGAGACAAAACTAGGATATAATATATTCATCGTATGCTGGTAATCCAAGTGGAACGAATCTCTTGTCTAAGTTAAACTCCTCCTAAAGAAGGGACTACCTTGAAATATTCACGGAATGCTAAAAGGACGAGAAATGGCCCGTCGGCTTGTTCTATTTACACTTACAACTTCTTTGTTCTCCTTTAGTTGGATATCGAATTCGTACAACTTTCACATTATGCCGATTTTTATCAATCCTAATAAGACTACATGGATAATTTTTTCCAATGTACAAAATTAAAGTTACTTTAGATTTGCATTTTAGCCTTGTCATAATATGTTAACCAGAACAATATATGGGTATACTAAAACTTTTACATCGATATAGTGAGTTTAATCAAAATCAGTAATGCCGTTTCGTGCGACTTTTCGTTTTCGTGTAGACTTATAGACAGTCACAAAGACATATACACACCTACATTGTACGTTTTATGATTTGATATAGTAAAATGATATGAGATATTATTTCATTACTAATTTAATCACATTACAATAACTAAAACACTTCAAAAACTAATTAAATAATAAATAAATAGAACCAAAAACTTTGATCTGGAACAATGTCTATTTAGAATAACACTAATGAAAAAAAAAATAGCTGCCCCAAAACAATTATGAATGTATAACTTTACAATAATAAATTTACGCAATTACATTTCTTTATTTATTTTAAATATATATTGAGATATATTAATTACAATTTGTTTCAAAATGAATAGTATTAATAGTGATATTAGACCACATTTATGCAATATAAACAAAAAATAATGATAAAGTCAAATTACATAAAATAGAAAATAAATAAATTAATATATATATATACAAAAAAAAATTAATACTAATACAAAACAACAACCTATAATTGAGATAAATACATACATAGAATATATAAAATATAAAGGGGCCCCAGGCTTTTCACTCCATTAACGCATCACTGGTTAAAAAAAATAAACATAACATACAAATTTTAAACTTCATTCACATATATTAATAATAAATTTTAAACTGAATTCTACACTTGAGAACCCATTTAGATACCTTTGATATAACTGTTTACATTTACCCAGCACCAAGCTGATCAGCTATCTATCAATATTACGCTGTGTCTGAGTAGGATCACGTCAGCCAACTGGAGGCAGTATCCGATTAGGATCACGTCAGCCAACTGGAGGCAGTATCCGATTAGGATCACGTCAGCCAACTGGAGGCAGTATCCGATTAGGATCACGTCAGCCAACTGGAGGCAGTATCCGATTAGGATCACGTCAGCCAACTGGAGGCAGTATCCGATTAGGATCACGTCAGCCAACTGGAGGCAGTATCCGATTAGGTTCACGTCAGACAACTGGAGGCAGTATTCGATTAGGATCACGTCAGACAACTGGAGACAGTATCCGATCAGGATCACGTCAGCCAACTGGAGGCAGTATCTGATTAGGATCACGTCAGACAACTGGAGGCAGTATTCGATTAGGATCACGTCAGACAACTGGAGACAGTATCCGATCAGGATCACGTCAGCCAACTGGAGGAAGTATTCGATTAGGATCACGTCAGACAACTGGAGGCAGTATCCGATCAGGATCACGTCAGCCAACTGGAGGCAGTATCCGATTAGGATCACGTCAGACAACTACGGACAGTATCCGATTTTCCTTTCATGGCATGGCCATCATCTTCTTAACAATACAAGACATCCATAGAAATACTAAATAGTCGTTTACCATTCCGGGTCTCCTCCCCCACCCGCCTCAGAAATGAAAGATAAATACATCAACAAGGAATTAGCATACGTTCCTCTCTGCTCCTTCCCACCCGCACGGGATGTTGATGTGGGATTAATATCAGATGTGATTGAGAGTGTGGCGGCGGCGCGAACTCTCCCCATCCGCTCAAATTGAAGCTAATAATGTTGTTATGGAAGGAGGCAACCGTTAGGAGCACCTGGGCCTCACACACGCGGATCCTTAATATACAAAGTTATGTTCCATGCCGCTAAGGAGTCTGGCAGGGCATGCGCTGTACGTTCTCTTTGTTCCAACTCCTCCTTCTTAACTAGAAATGAAGGAATCAGATATTTTTATGTCTTTATTTATATGTAGGCCAATTACGGTATTTATCTACGTTATTATATTCATTCAAATCTATATCTGTTTTAAAAAATTAATGAATATAAGGTAACGGTGCGACCAAATTACATAAAATATAAAATAAATTCATATATCAAAAAAAATATATATATATAAAAATTAATCGCCTATTCCCTTGGTCATCGCATCACGCGTGAACGGCTTGACCGATTCGTCTAATTCTTTGTTTGTCACGTTTATATCAGTCAGGAGAAGGATCTTATGAAAGAAAAGAAATGAGAGAAGTTACTTTGGTAGATATTTTTAAATATTTTAAACGTAATAATAATCTCTCCATCTACATATATGAAAAATAAATCACCTTTTCCCTTGGTCATCGCATCACGTGTGAACGGCTGATCGATCTCGCTAAGACATAGTTCAGACAGGATATTTTTAATATATTAATAATATTTACCATAATTACAAAGGATGCCGCTCCCTTCTTCCGATAGTCTTGAGGGACTTTTGGCCAAGATACCTGGACACTTACCTGGGCCCAGGATCAAACAACTTACCTACAGGAAATACTTGGGCATTATGGGTACTAAGCTATAGCATATGTAGCTCATTACCTATCCCTTCTATTAATCTCTGCCTTCCTCAACAAAGCCTCTAAATACACATTATTGATTCCGAAACATAAACCTCAATTTTCAATAAATTATTCATTGCAAGCGCATGTAGAAAATTTAATAAGTTCAATAAAAAAACTAATTTAAATCACTCACTTGAAACAATTTTAAAAATCTGGTGCGGGCAACACCCGACTTTCACTTACCTCCGTTTTTAAAATCAATTAAAGAATTTTCAAATACAGTTAGAGATAAATATGAGTGAAACCATTAAAGAATTAATTAAATGGAATTTCTACAGAAACATGTGTTTTATTAACAAATCTATTATATTATTATCTCAAATGATCACTTAGTTTTATCGGCTTTTCATCACTCTCTACTAACTTTTAAAATCTTGTGTATGAGATAATATTTTTTCTAAAATCTTTAGCTTTCCAACGGTATATCATACATGTATATTACTGTTCTTATGTTCAAAAACAAAAAAATGCATTAAAAAAATATTTTTTCTGTTTTCTCCTTTAGTTGGGTATCGAATTTATTCAATTTATATATTTACCAGTTTTTCATCAGCGTTAACAAGATAATCTAGTTATTATTATTGAATCTACAAAATTAAAGGTACTTTAGAGGAAGACAATTTAAAATATCGGCTGATTTAGGGCTGAATAATTCTTCCATTAACACTGATCTTTTATTTCATTGACGTTTCGGGATATTCTCCCATCTTCAGAAGTCTACAAAAAATTTTTTATTAAGCAATTTACCATCTCATTAAAAATCACTATAATGAAGTGAATATCGGCATTTAAGCCCTGTCAAACCATATTAATCCAAATGAAACCGAAATGATATTAAAGCCCATTAAATTTTACATCGATATAGCGAGTTTAAACAAAATCGTCGGAACCGTTTTCGAGAACATAGAAAAAAGTTGTAAAATGCATAGTATAAAGTGGCTCTTCTGGTACGCCGATTTTGATGAAAAATATTTTGTAACGTCTCGGGCGTATAGTTATCTTAATTATGAAATTTCAGTTTCATAGGACTTACCGTTTCCGCCCGGGAGTTACCACACACACACACACACACACAATACACAGACCTTCTAGCGGTACTTGGTTACCTGGACTCAGGATACCCTAAAACGTGTATTTCTGTTGAAAACTGAAATTCGAAAATTTTCACTATCGCAATACTTTCCCTTACTGTATATAGTAAAAAAGGATTAGTTAAGGTCTTTTATGCATCAGTTTCTCCGAGATTAATTATGTATAAGTTGTACTTTGCTAGCTCAAAAACGGGATAGAAAAACATTTAAACCTTATTTAAACTTCTAACGTTCCACGTCCCTATTGTTAGATCTCTACTTTTCATCTTGCGCCTAGATTCCTCTGAAGCAGTCCCCACCCGGAGACCCGAACGGGGGACTAGTTTACTTCCGGATAATGGGCGTTTTACCTCAGAGGAATCCATGACTGTTTTTGGTATTTTGTGAACTAAAATATGTGAGTAGGGCGTTCGAACCTATGTCACACCCTCCAGCAAGCCTGGAGGGCCGCTCTCATTGTTGGTCAGCGAGTCCATCGGACTTAGCCGGGAGGAGCTTCCGAGGAATTTCCACCGACCATCCCCACATCCGCCTCCCGTGGGACGCTCCCCATACGCGGTAATGAGATCCGCGCGAGGCGTGTTTCCATTGAAAACTGGAATTCGAAAATTTTCAAAATCGCAATACTTTCCCTTACTATATATAGTAAGTTAAAGTAAAAATATGAGAAAGGTAATAAAATATAAAAAAAATTTAAGTTGTTTTACTTTCATTTATTTTATTCTGATGATGTTGTAAACATCAACTAGTATTAATAATATAAATATATCTATATTAATTACTAAAGACCCGAATCAAGGTTAATTATAAATGTATATACAATTGCTGTTGATTGTAAGAGATGACCAGTTGGTCCTAAATATAACAGGTCAATAATAAACTCTATTCCGTTCCTCTCTACTATCCCTTTGTAGAAGTACCCCCAAACACTAGAGCCAGGCCATTCCGTTCTCATATAGTAAGGGGAAGTATTGCGATCGTGTACATTTTCGAATTCCAATGTTCATCGGAAATACACCTTTTAGTGTCCCCTGTGTCCAAATAACCAAGTCCCGAAAAAATGGTGTGTGTGTGTGTCTGTGCGTGTGTGTATGTGTGTGGTAACTCCCGGGCGGAAGCGGAAAGTCCTATGAAACTGAAATTTCATATTTAAGACAAATATACGCCCGAGATGTTTCATCAAAATGAGCTTACCAGAAGAGCCACTTTATACCATACATTTTGCACCTTTTTTCGATTTTCTTGAAAACGGTTTGACGATTTTGATTAAACTCCCTATAACAATGTAAATTTTAATAGGCTTCAACCTCAGGTAGGTTTTATTCTGATTAAAATAGTATGGCAGGGCTTAAATGCCGATATTTTAAATTTCTTTACCCTTAAGTACCTTTAATCTTGTAGATTCTATAAAAATAACCAAATTATCTTGTTGTTGAACATAATGCTTCTCATATAGTAAGGGGAAGTATTGCGATCGTGAAAATTTTCGAATTCCAGTTTTCAACGGAAATACACGTTTTAGGGTCCCCTGAGTCCAAATAACCAAGTCCCGCAAAAAGGTCTGTGTGTGTGGTAACTCCCGGGCGGAAACGGTAAGTCCTATGAAACTGAAATTTCATATTTACGACAACTATACGCCCGAGACGTGACAAAACTTTTTTCATCAAAATGAGCTTACCAGAAGAGGCACTTTATACCATGGATTTTGCACCTTTTTTCAATTTTCTCAAAAACGGTTCCGACGATTTTAATTAAACTCGCTATATCGATGTAAAATTTAATGGGCTTTAATATCATGTAGGTTTTACCTTTAATTTTGTAGATTCAATAATAATAACTAGATTATCTTGTTAACGCTGATGAAAAACAGGTAAATATATAAATTGAATAAATTCGATACCCAACTAAAGGAGAAAACAGAAACAATATTTTTTAAATGCAATTTTTCGTTTTTGAACATAAGAGCAGTAATATGCATGTATGATATACCGTTGGAAAGCTAAAGATTATAGAAAAAATATCTCATACACAAGCTTTTAAAAGTTAATAGAGAGTGATGAAACGAACATAAAACTAACTGATTATTTTAGATAATAATATAATAGATTTTTTAATAAAACACATGTTTCTATATAAATTCAATTTGATTAATTCCTTAATAATTTCACGTATTACTTTCACTTACTATATATAGTAAGGGGAAGTATTGCGATCGTGAAAATTTTCGAATTCCAGTTTTCAACGGAAATACACGTTTTAGGGTCCCCTGAGTCCAAATAACCAAGTCCCGCAAAAAGGTCTGTGTGTGTGTGTGTGTGTGTGTGTGTGTGGTAACTCCCGGGCGTAAACGGTAGGTCCTATGAAACTGAAATTTCATATTTAAGACAACTATACGCCCGAGACGTGACAAAACTTTTTTCATCAAAATGAGCTTATCAGAAGAGGCACTTTATACCATGCATTTTGCACCTTTTTTCGATTTTCTCAAAAACGGTTCCGACGATTTTGATTAACTCGCTTTAATGGATGTAAAATTTAATGGGCTTT
Organism: Piezodorus guildinii; assembly: GCA_023052935.1. Lineage (NCBI taxonomy): Eukaryota > Metazoa > Arthropoda > Insecta > Hemiptera > Pentatomidae > Piezodorus > Piezodorus guildinii. The sequence goes on from CM041294.1 coordinate 178,044,508, forward strand.
AATATCATGTAGGTTTTATTTAGATAAAAATGGTCTGACAGGGCTTAAATGCCGATATTTTAAATTGTCTTCCCCTAAAGTACCTTTAATTTTGTAAATTCAATAATAATAACTAGATTATCTTGTTAACGCTGATGAAAAACTGGTAAATATATAAATTGAATAAATTCGATACCCAACTAAAGGAGAAAACAGAAAAAATATTTTTTTAATGCAATTTTTTGTTTTTGAACATAAGAGCAGTAATATAACATGTATGACATACCGTTGGTAAGCTAAAGATTTTAGAAAAAATATCATCTGATACACAAGCTTTTAAAAGTTAATAGAGAGTGATGAAAAGAAGATAAAACTAACTGATTATTTTAGATAATAATATAATAGATTTTTTAATAAAACACATGTTTCTATATAAATTCAATTTGATTAATTCCTTAATAATTTCACGTATTTTTATCTCTAACTGTATTTGAAAATCCTTTCATTGATTTTAAAAATTGAGGTAAGTGAAAGTCGTGTGTTGCCCGCACCATATTTTTTACCATTAATAAAGTTACAACAGTTTATCTCTATGTGCGATCCATTAACTGTTGATCGAAGCGGAAGTAATGTCATGAAGTAGAGTCGCGCAGGATAGCTGCGAACCTGCCTTCCTAGTTACCTTGTACTTGGAACCGATTCCTGGGAGCGGATATGCGGGAGGTTGGAGCGGATTAAGATTTAGCGGCCTGTTAATAGATGGCGCTCCGGCATTGTCTTCGCCTACCTCGTCCCCCTTCCTTCCCCATTGAGCCACCCCTAAGGATGTCCTATTATCTTCGCGGTAGCAGCTTGGGGTAGTCAGCAGGGGTAGTCTGTATGCCAGGTAATACCATCACTGCTGTCAAAGACCTGGCGCGCCTCTTTCGTTAACTACATGCGAAAAAACAGAACAAAAGAGATACATATTAATATGATAATGAAAATTTTATTTGAATGTAGTGACAATGATAACACGTTTTTCCTTTGTATAATTTTGTAAAACTTTTTAAAAACAAAGATAAGCTGTAGTATTTACATTTAAAGGGGAACACCTTCAGGGTTTTTACACGAACCCCTCCCCATACTACCTATGTTTATGGTTTTCCTCAGTTTATGCTTGGACATGGCTGAGTAAAGGTACGTTTGTGTATATATATATATATATATATATATATATATATATATATATATATATATATATATTTTTTTTTTTTTTTTTTTTTTTTACTTCTTTATTAAAGTCTAAAGTTTTGTTTTTATGCTTATCATCATCAGATTGTGTATTGCTATGTATCGAGAATATTGGGAGGAATAGAAATAATTTAGAATCATTTTAAATAGAACAGTTTCCGGGCTTAAAGCAAAAACGTTTCTTAGAAGGGCTATACAAAAAATAGACCTCTCCACTGCTAGTGCCGGATAGAAGTGAGTCTGAGCTCGGAGCGGAGAGGAAGAGGGGTCGAGCCAGGGAACTATTATACAGATCTGTCAAAGGTACCTTTATGTTATATTATGTGCTAAATAGAACCTCAGTATTCTCGATAATAACAATGCCTCGCTCTATCATAGTTTTATGTGTAATAATAATGTGTTTTTATGTGTACTATTTGATAAATAAATAAATGTGTATATTAAGATAATTACTTAATTTCCCCTAATGTCACCGAACAACATAATAGTATCATATTATCATTATTTGTATCTATAATATTTTAGTATGTTGGTATATTTTCTGTTTTATTTCAAATGTTATCATTGTCACTACATGAGTATGAAACGTCGGCAAAATTAAAAATTTTCAAAAGAAGACTGACTCCTGATTATTCCACCTATGATAGTTTCTACAGTCGACTATACATCCTCACTTTTTTAAATTAAGGCCACGCTACCACAGTGAGAGAAAAGGTGAAAATTCGTGAATTGTTGTGAGTGAATTATCATCCACTCTCACATATGTTTAACGTATCATAATGGATATTTGATTACCGTATTTTCCATAACAAAATTCACCATTTATTTTTATAAACTTTTATTATAAATTAGCTGTTGCCCGCGACTATGTCAGCGTCAATTTTTACTTTCACTTACTATATATAGTAAGGGGAAGTATTGCGATCGTGAAAATTTTCGAATTCCAGTTTTCAACGGAAATACACGTCTTAGGATCCACTGAGTCCAAATAACCAGGTCCCGCAAAAAGGTCTGTGTGTGTGTGTGTGTCTGTGTGTGTGTGTGGTAACTCCCGGGCGGAAACGGTAAGTCCTATGAAACTGAAATTTCATATTTAAGACATCTATACGCCCGAGACGTGACAAAACTTTTATCATCAAAATCAGCCTACCAGAAGAGGCACTTTATACCATGCATTTTGCACCTTTTTTCGATTTTCTCAAAAACGGTTCCGACGATTTTGATTAAACTCGCTATATCGATGTAAAATTTAATGGGATTTAATATCATGTAGGTTTTATTTGGATAAAAATGGTCTGACAGGGCTTAAATGCCGATATTTTAAATTTTCTTCCCCTAAAGTACCTTTAATTTTGTAGATTCAATAATAATAACTAGATTATCTTGTTAACGCTGATAAAAAACTGGTAAATATATAAATTTAATAAATTCGATACCCAATTAAAGGAGAAAACAGACAAAATATTTTTTTAATGCAATTTTTCGTTTTTGAACATAAGAGCAGTAATATACATGTATTATATACCGTTGGAAAGCTAAAGATTTTAGAAAAAATATCATCTCATACACAAGCTTTTAAAAGTTAATAGAGAGTGATGAAACGAACATAACACTAACTGATTATTTTAGATAATAATATAATAGATTTTTGAATCAAACACATGTTTCTATAGAAATTTAATTTAATTAATTCCTTAATAATTTCACGTATTTTTAGCTCTAACTGTATATGAAAATTCTTTCATTGATTTTAAAAATGGAGGTAAGTGAAAGTCGTGTGTTGCCCGCACCAGATTTTTTGTTTATATGATCGCTATTAAGAATTTTTTATAAAGTACTTCTTCGTAAATGATATTTTTAATATATATATATATATATATATATATATATATATATATATATATATATTTTTTTTTTTTTTTTTATGGCAGTAGAACATACTGATTTTCTCCCCAACCCGATCTTGACAATCCAACATAAATGTAGTTGGCCGTGTGAAAAGCAGTCTTAATGTAAATCGATTCCCTCGTGATTTATTAATTGTCACTACAAAAGATAACTTAACGGGAAATAGAATTATTTTAAAACTAGCTCTTACCAGCGACTTCGTCCGCGCAAATTTCTGTTATTATGATCGGGATTTAGCAGTTTTTAAAAGAATATATTTCAAAGAACTTCTTCGTAAATGATATTTTTAGTTTTATTCTCTTCTGGCAGAAGAACGTACTGATTTTCTTTGCGACCCGATCTTGACAATGCGACATATACAGTGACCTTTAAAAGTATTCGGAATTCACTATCATTATGTAATTTACTTGCTTTTGAGTTATTATTTATGTTTTTAAAGAGTTGTTACTCGCTTTATAATGTTAAGAGGAAGTTAATGAGATACATTAGACGAAGCCATAAATCACGACAGTAGTAATGTTATATTTAACGGTTTTAACGTTCATTTGCGAAAAATATAAAAATAGGGGTGTCAAAAGTAATCGGAATTAAGTGGTTTCAGATTTGGAATTTAGTGAGAATTTGAACATTTGAAACCATTAAACATTAGGATTTCCATTTTAAATAACAAAACGATTTCCGAATACTTTTGACACTGAATGATCTGGTAATTTTACAAAATTAATTGTTTAATCTAAAAAAATAAATAAACATTTCAGTTATCTGGTTCGTGATTTTGCTTTATGGAAGTCTCTTTTAACGATTTATGAATTAAAAAGAATTATATAAATTAATAATTGTGAAATATAATTATTAAACGAAAAGAAATAGGAATTCCGAATACTTTTGACACTCACTGTAGTTGGCAGTGTGAAAAGCATTCTTGACGTAATCGATTCCTATCCCCTGTGATTTATTAATTGTTACGACAAAATATAATTCAACGGGATATTTATATTATTTTAAAATTTAAAGGTAAATCATTTGGAATCATTGGGATGCGTGGTCAATTTCCCCGTTTTTCCCACATTTTTCACTGATTCTTCACTCCTATTGGTCGCAGCGTGATTATTGTTATGATTACGTTAGGTAATGTAGCCTAAAGCCTTCCTCGATAAATGGAATATCTAACACAAAAAGTCAATTCGAACCAGTCGTTTGTGAGATTAACGCGTCCAAACAAACCTCCAGCTTTATAATATTCGTATAGATAGTGTTTAATTTCTTAAAATTGGGTTTCTACATTAAAAAAAAAAAAAAAAAAAATATATATATATATATATATATATATATATATATATTAAGGATATGTATATTACACTTATTTGTTTTGATATGACACTCTCATTTAGTTTTTATATTCACTAAGCTATATATAAAATATATAGTAAGGAAAGTATTGCGATCGTGAAAATTTTTTAATTCCAGTTTTCAACGGAAATACACATTTTAGGGTCTCCTGAGTCCTATTAACCAAGTCCCGCTAAAAGGTCTATGTGTGTGTGTGTGGTAACTGCCGGGTGGAAACGGTAAGTCCTATGAAACCGAAATTTCATATTTAAGACAAATATACGCCCGAGACGTTACAAAACCCTTTTTATCAAAATGAGCTTACTAGAAGAGCCACTTTATACCATGCATTTTGCACCTGTTTTCGATTTTCACAAAAACGGTTCCGACGATTTTAATTAAACTCGATATATCGATGTTAAATTTAATGTGCTTTAATATCATGTAGGTTTCATTCTGATTAAAATGGTCTGACAGGGCTTAAGTGCCAATATTTTGAATTTTCTTTCTCTAAAGTACCTTTAATTTTGTTGATTCTATAAAAATAGCTATATTATCTTGTTACGACTGATGAAAAACAGGTAAATACATAAATTGAATGAATTCGATACCCAACTAAAGGAGAAAACTAAAAACATATTTCGTAATTCGTACGAAAATGAAATTTCATATGTGAGATGTTACAGCAACTTTGTCTTTATAATCAGTTTATCGGACCATTATTATTTACACCAGGCATTTTTATAAAAAAGGGCCCTAACGATTTTGATAAAAAATACCAATATCGATGCAAAATTTAATGGGCTTTAATACGATGCACAATAGGTTTCATTCTATTTGAAATAACCTGACAGGCCTTAAATGCCGATAATTTAAATTGTCTTCCTCTATTTCAAAGTACGTTTAATTTGGTAGAATTAAAAAAATCAGGCACATCATCTTGTTAGCACTGATAAATAACAGCTAAATGCGCAAGTTGGACGAATTTGAAAAGCATATAAAGGAGAAGAGTGCAACGTTTTTTTTATACAATTTTTTGTTTTTGAACACAAGAATAGTAATATTGTTGTATAATATACCGTTGAAAAGCTAAAAAATTTAGAAAAAAATAATATCTTACACACCAGCTTACAAAAGTCAATAAAACTTTTAGATTTTTTAATAAAACACATGTTTCTATATAAATTCAATTTAATATATTCGTTATTAGTTTCACTCATTTTTATCTGTAACTTTACTTCTTTATTCGATTTTTAACAACGGCAGTAAGTGAAAGTCGTGTGTTGCTCGCGTCAGATTTTTTAGTTGTTTTCATTAAAATAATATTTAATAATACTAGAGGATTTTTCAGAAAGCAATATTTACTGTTATCAGGATTTATGTTTTTTTTTTTGGCCTTCTCCCTCTCCCCAACTCTCACAATACCTCGCTCTCACGTACTTTCACCTACTTCTCCTCTCACTGTGTAGCGCGTCATAAATTTTAAAGAACAGAGCAAGCTAGAAGCAGCTAGTGCCCAACAAAGCCGCTAGATACCGCACTTGAGAGCTACTATTCTCACAGGCTTTAGACCCTAGTGCCTCAGCCCTGTCGTTACTAAAACATTCCAATCAGTGCGACATACACAAAGACTTCCTGCATACAGGAAGGGGGGGGGGAAAGAAGTACGAGTGAAATAATCTATTTCAAAATCGGTAATATAAAAAAAATCCGGTGCGGGCAACACACGACTTTCACTTACCTCGCCATTGCCTGCAATTTTTGGCAGGGAGTTCCTTGCCTCTGGCTGCCACTAGATGGCGTTGTTCTCCTGATAATGATGCTGTCTGCTAGAGGGCAGCACTTGAAATATGTTGAGGGCCTTGTTTACTTAACATATGTTTGCACTTTTCACCTTTTGTTATTTATCAAATTCGCTCAACTTTCATATTTAGCTGTAATTTATCAATGCTGACAAGTGACAAGTTGATGTTCCTATTTTTTTTTTTAATCCATAATATCAAGTTACCACACACACACAGACCTTTTTGCGGACTTTGTCATTTGGACTCAGGAGACCCTCAAATGTGTATTTCCGTTGAAAACTGGAATTCCAAAATGTTCACGATCGCAATACTTCCCCTAACTTTATATTTCATACATAAGTAAGTGAAAGTAAAAAGATGGCCAAAATAAAATATTTATACAACTCGAAATAGACAGAGGTAAATTAGTGAAAAGCATATTTTGTACTTCGTCTGGTTCATTATTTGAGTACACTATGAGTACATTTTTTGGTTTGCCCATCTCTAGTCCTACACACTATAAATTCCATATTAAGGAGACCGCTATTTTATTTTCTGAGAGCTAGAGAAGCTGATAAAACTGATTTTTGTAGGTTCATCGAAACTATCTCAAAAACTATTATGCTTATTGTAAACCTTGTAATAAAAAAAGTTTAAAGACATCGAAAATATTTAAAGAGACATTTCAGCGACAAAGAATTATGAAGGACTACAAACACCATGAAATGGCGGTGCTAAAGAAAAGAATTGAGTTTAAATCAACTTCCGAACAATTTTTTTAATAACTCAATTTCAATGTTTATCTTGAAAACCGCCATTCCATTATGTTCAGAGCATTTTTAGTGGAGAATCTATAGGTTTTACTCCTTAAATATTTCCTTAGAAAAGATTATTTTTAGAATTTTTAATATTCCTTAGGAATCGCCACGCTCTAATGGAAAGCCTGCTGGTCTCCTGGGTTCGAATCCCAGCTGTTGCAGAATTTTATTTAGCCTTTTTATAAGATTATTATTTGTATTCAGACGGGGAGCGACCTTAGGTAATGGAGACCCTCCTGTGGCCGACTCACCCTCTACAAAGTGGGTACCCAAAAATGGGGAAAATCCTGGCGGTTAAGTGTGATCAACATCTAATCACCTCATTGCACGGCCGTTGACCTAGAAACAGTGCGATCTCTTTGTTTACTGAGATTCCTACATGGGTTGTATAGGTACAGGTTTTATTTTTAATATTATTTAAATTTGTTTGTTAAGGATTATTTAATTAGGGTGGAGGGTGATGAATGAATAAAAGTTTAGGAAATAATATAAATTGAAAACAGCAATGGAAAAAAAAAGTTATTTTACTACTAAGTTTCATGTATAATATAATCTAAAGATTTAAAATTAAAACAAAATTGTTGATGTTGATGAAAAATAACGGAGAGTTCATAAACTTTAGTGATTGTCGTAGATAACAGTTTTTATATTATATTATTAAATATGAAATAAATGTTTCCATCGATACAATATAATTCTTAACTTAAAAAATAGATATACAACCTTTTATGTCCAGACATGAGGGTTAATCCTGGAAAATTGCTTGGATTTTTTTTTAGGAGTTAAAGGAGAAAAAATCGTTGATTTAACCGTCCTTAGGAGGGGATGTAAAAGGGTGGTCCCACGTCTGTTTTTTATGTGTTCTAATTAAACCGAGAAGACAAAATTTAGGGCTCCTATTGTTGCACCGTCCGATTAGCCACAGTAGCATACAAGTAACGTTAAGTGGATAAAATAACAAAACAAATAAACTCATCAGGAAGTAGGTTAAAGTTTGTGTTGTCCGCACCAATTTTTACTTTACATCCTGTTTCCTTAGAATATCCTTTTCCTTTGAGGAAGACTACCGTCGACAAACTCCCTGCCCCAACTCCCTCCAACTTCCCAACTCCCGCATTCCACTCCGGAGGGACCGGATTCCTCCGACATAACTACCCCTCCTCCCCTTCTTCCCTCCTCCACCTCTGAGGACAAGCAGCGATTTTTACCATCCAGCACTATACGGCGAGAGTACAGGCAGGTGAAACTTCGTGAGATTTAGTGATAGTTAATCATACTCTATCACATACTTTCAGTGTATTAATAAGTATTCAATTACCGTATTTTCTATAAAACTTCATATATATTTTTTTAATGATATTTAATTTCTTAAAACGGAGTTTCTACACTTAAAAAACACGTTTCTATGATGTGTTTATTACAATAGTTTGTTTTTATATAACATTATCATTTCGTTTTTTATATATTTAAAAAAAAAATATTTGATGATATAGGATTTATTAAAAAGTAATATTTGATGTTATTATCCGAATTTATTTTAAACATTTTTACGTTTTCCCTCTCCGCTACTTTCGTGAACTCTTACAATACCTCGCTCTCACGAAGTTTTCAACTACCTGTTTACTTTCACCGTGTAGCCCGGGCTTTAGATATTCCAGGTCTATCTTCCCAGCTTGCTCAATCAAATTAATATTCCGGAAATCGAAATGGCAATGCAGATATACGAGACCCAATGGACTGCTAGAGATTAACGGAATTTTATCATAAAAAATCTTATTTTGTAACAAAGTGTAACTGAAAACGCATTCATTGTTGAAAACAATGTCAAATTTTATGAATGAATTTTCCATATTGAATTTCCAAGAGCTATGAACTCCTTTCGAAACGAACGTTATGTGACTTTCACACCAGATTTTTCCTGTTCATCTTTATGATCCTGGGATCCTTTTTCATTTCCTTCATTCCAAGTAGGAAACCCAAGCCGACGATATTCCCTCGTAAACGCCTCCCTTACGAGATTCATATCCTTTGCGATCGAACTCCCTGTGACAAATCCTATATCAACTGCCTTTTTCCTTATGATAATATTCCTGCATTCCTTCCGTATCCTGCAATATATCTCTTCGATCTCTGCATTTATATTTCTTTCTTTTTTTGTTATTTCACAAGAATTTGAACAAAAACAAAGTTTTTTAAATAATAATAATTTTTTAAGTAGTTTTGGTGCGCCTGGCTTTAAAAGAAGTCAACCTATCTACAATCTCGCTAACAATCTTACATATTTTATTTCTTTGATATCTTAAATATGAGGTTAGACAGAAAATATGGACGGGAAATAGTCTACTTGTGGATGGGATCCTGTTGAAGGATATGCTGATAGTTTGAAACTGTCACTATATCTGAAGAATTTACGCGGCTATTATTCAGCAATACTTATTGGGTTGTTTCACATGAAATGTCCGTTTTTATAGTTTTTGAAATACATAAAGGATTTTACAGGTCTCTGTTGTTTTCTTCCGAGTGTTTACATATTTAAAGTAAACAGTTACTAATCCTTTACCTTTGTATTATAAACATTAGCTTCCCAATCAATTACCCACTTTTTAGTATACCTCCAAATATGAACATGGAAACAGGCGATTTTCGAGTAATATTTTTGTACGAGTTTAAACTGGGCCATTCAGCAGCTGAGGCCGCTAGAAATATTTGAAAACTTGCCCCGAGGAAGACCTCCGTCCGTAATAGACAACGATGTCCTCAAACATAGAGTTGACGGAAACCCCTACCAAACAGTCAAAGGACTCTCAGAACAACTAAATACAAGTGCATCTACCGTTTCCAGACATGTAAAGTGTATTGGGCTTATGCAAAGCTCAAAGTTTTTCAGTTCGGGGATAAAAAAGTTGGTGTCACGTTGGGAAAAATGTGTAGAAAAAGAAGGTAAATACTTCGAATAAAAGTATCTTGGGTTTTCATATCGTATTTTTAATACAACTCCTTTACCTTGAAAACGGACATTTCATGTGACACAACCCAATATATGCTGTAGTAGGACTCTTCACTTTGTCACTATCTTGTGAGGGTTGGATATTGAGTCCGAGCGAGGAAGGACCATTGGGAAATTTATAAGGTTAGACAACACGGAATTACAGAGCTTGTTTTGGATTTGTATGATTAGCAAGTAGTATCGCTATTAGTCTTTGTAAAGTGCGAATAGCTCATTAGTTTCTGCGGGTTACTTCAATCTTTATAAGGCACAGCGTAATCTAGTGGGCATAGCAGTAATCTGTTCTCCGGGTCCTGGGATCGAATCCCGGCTGTGGTAGGATAATTGTTTAGTCTGTTATTTCAGCGGGTGGTAAGGGGAGGGGGAGGCGATGAGGTGATTGCTCTCATTGGGTAGGGTGACAGTTCTAAAGCTTACTCGGCTGCTATGAAGTGGGCACCGGAAAAATAAGGGAAAAACCTGCCAGCTCAGCCCGATCTCAGCACGGCATTCGGTCATAAAAGCACCAAGTTTTTTATATACAAAAACCCAAGACCAGAATTTATTTTTATATTATATAATCAGTATATTTTTTTTTTTATAATAATGAAAAATAACTTATTAAAGAAAATTACGATATAAGGAGTAGCAAACAGAGCGATAGATGGGCCTATACAAGACGCCAGGCCACACCACCACACAGCACAGCCCATCGTTAGCAGTTCCTTCACTAACGACCATCTGATATCGTCCGCTCCTCCCCCCCCCTAATATCTTCTCAAAAAATATCTCCTCACTCATTTCCTTTTTTTTTTTTTTTTTTTTTTAATGAACAGGTTAATCATAATTATTTCGTGTAAAAATATGCGGTCCTTCCCTCAGGTTCGGACTGCAGGTTGATACAACATAACTTTTTGTTAATTAACACCTCGGTTAAAATTAATTGGATTAAGCTTATAAATCTGCACTAGGATGCCGTTGGGTTCGAGTATGGCCCCGTCAGAATCATTATTTATCATTTAGTTGAGCCTTGCGACAAACCTAGGGCAAGTAAACCCAATTGGGTAACAAAAATGAGGGAAACCCAAGGGCGGCTCCTTGCAAGGTAGTTCGCCTGAAAGCAGTACGGATACTACAATGTATAATAAGTAACCATTATGTTACCTGAGTTACAAATTCCATCTATCAAAAAACATACATACTCGTTGGCGCAAAAATTCTTTTCCGTTACTTCCCACTGCAACAACCCAATCCTTCGAAAAATTGGTGACTATGACAAGAGTACTCTAAAGCGTTACACACACACACAAACGTACGAAACACATTACTTCATTATTTGTGTAATATAAAAGTTTATCGACTACTATAGTAATCTCCATCTCATCCTCAGGCAAGCCCGTACCAATGTGTGACTTGTGTAGAGTGTCTCTCTCAATAAAACATATTATTGAGAACTGCCCCAAATTCCATGTACCAATGGATAAACTTAACCTAGCTAGATCGTTGAGTGAGAGCTTGAAGGACTCTAGTGAAACAGTTAGTTCACTGATTAGGTTCGTCAAAGAATGTTCTCTGCTCCCGGAACTATAAGAAAAAAAAATAATAATAATAAAAATAAATAAATAAAAATTGGAATAATTTCACTAAATAAGAATGTGTTTAAAAAAAAAAAAATAAACAATAAAAAAAATAGAAGGAAAAAAAATAAATAAAAAGAAGAAAAAAGAGTAAACAAATCTGTTACTACAAATTTATTCGGTGCTAATAACCAAGAGGTTGAGCACCTATTCCAATACCCTAACCCTAACCCTAATAAGTAACCCGAGATCGTTACAGATGGTTCAGTTTCAGGCTTTAAATATTTAAACTATCGAGGCATCGTTAGATTAATGTTTATTCAAAATTTATCGTTTCATTTCCTTCATAATTTTTTCTTTATTACAATGTTTTATCATTATTTTATTATTATGCCTTTTTTTAAACATGCTAATAAGGTGAGAACTGAATATTCTTATTGGTAATACTTAATGCTCCCTATTGATACACATTGTATTACCTTTATTAGTAATAACAGACCTTGGCTAACCTAAAGGTTCGATCCCGACACAACTAACCCCAGCCAATCCCAAGCTCCCAAGATAAGACCCTACGACGCAGCCACTTACTCACTAACAACTACCTCTATACGACTAATATAGTAATCCACCGCTTATAAAATCTTTAGCAATTCCCTCTTCATTAAGGCTAACAACTTCGCTCAACCATTTGTGCCTATAGCATACTAGTTGCTCGTTTATACTTGAAGGCTACAACCTCTCTTTATAGCATTATTTATATTATTAAAATAAAATAACAGTTAAATTATTACTTATTAAAATTACCAAAAATAAATATAAACAAAGATAAAATGACTTGAAACTAACGTTCAAAGAAAATAACTAATGGTATGGCTCTCATCATAGAAAATCAACAATCAAGATAAATGCAGTATTTTCATTCGCGTTTATAAACCACAAACTGAAAACAGTTATTTTAGAATGAACATTTCAATTTTCTTGCGATTTTTGCCTTCATGGATTTAGACAGCCATGATGTGATGTCGATATTTGAAATATCGATCTTGTCAAATTGATAAGGTTATGTTTTTATTGTCATGTGTAATGTCTATGGAATGTTTCTTCATCAGATAAGTGTTGGGGCTAAATGACATTTACTTTATATCGGATATTTTTTTTATAACCACAAATTTCTCAGGCTTCCCACGCTTCCTATTCAGCTTTTTTTAATTTATTTATTCGTATGTATTACATTTTGTCACAATGGACAATAATAATATTGCTAAAGGATCCCATTCATACAATATTTACAATATAAATAAAAGAAATGTCAAATTACATAAAATGAAACTAAACTAAAAAAACGTATACAATAACAAAACTTGTAGATAAAATAAATACAAATAAATGAAGTTAAGAACCTATTCAGCTAGCACTAAGATATTAAAAATGAATATCCTTACTGAATATTCAATATAATATTCGCTGCAACCTCTCACCTAACTCATTGTATTCTAGGAAAGATATTAAGGTAATATTTTATAAATAATAATCCGATTTTTTTTAATATCATCTTGTGGATAATATCCATTAGATACTATATCCATTTTAGGAAAACCTATTATTAATCTGTTATTAAATCAATTTATTCATTTTCTTTTCAGTGAATTAATAAGTACGTTTTCAAGTAATGAAAAGTAACGGTTTTAGTAGGCTTTGGAAATTTAATATTAAATTATTTCATTTTGGAACGAACTTCAATTCCAATAGGATTTGTGAGTTCATTGATGAAATGACGGATTTTGACGAAACTGGTAGATTTAAATAAATCAAAATATAGATAAGTTCGTAAAAAATGTCCTTTAGTACCTTATGGAATTCAGTGTCAAACAAAATGTGGTTTCTGTTACCTAGATATGAAGTATATTGTAACAAAAACTATTGGGAAGAAAATGTAATTTCAAGGGTGTGCGGGTTATTTTCAGTTGAGGGGATGATTTACAAAAGGTGCCATTCATAATGGATATGATAATATAATATGGATGGTAGGGTGAGCGAAAATCTCTTAATAATTTATTTTTAAACTAATTCATTGTATTATTTTTTAATCAAAATCGATCATTTCCTTTTTACTTTAATAACCTCATTTCTAAGTCATGACAGAAAATATTCTAGTGGGATTAGAAGCTGCGCTGCGACAGAGAGGAATAGGGAAAGTATGTAATGTGAGTGTAATTAGTACTTTATGGAAACAATTTAATGTCTCAAGTCTAGTGTCATTGAAGGACATACAAAATCAGATAAAATCTATTGAAGGATTTCGATAACAATAAAATATTACAATAATTGTAATAACTGCCAAACAATTTTTTTTTTTTATTCTTCAAAACAATATTTATTCAGATATATTACAAATAATCTCACTATCCACGATAATAATGATTTAAGTTTAGAATAAACCAATAATATAACAAAACCAAGTAATTAAATGGAATACATTGTGGATATAATTAGTTGACCGTTGAGAATTACTGAAGGAATTAGTCCGGGTGGCGGTCATTAAATGAAACAACTGAATAGTTTCAACTATTTTATTGTTTGCCAACGTTTCGACCCCCATTGTGGGTCATCATCAGGGCTAAAAAGATACAAAAAGGATACATTTAAAATAAGATTACAAATACTATTTAAAAAAAAAATTAACAATTTCACTAGAGAATGTCAATATTATACATAAAAGAAAATAGATGTGTAAAGAAATCAATTAATTAAATTACAATGATAAAGGTATACTAATGAGAGCTAAACAGACCAGATAATGACTAAAGATAATGTACAAATATATAAGAAAAAATTACATGAAATAAAAACCATTAACAAAATGGAGTACAGTGGAGATACGTACCGTCTGGTAGGTGAGTGGAAACTAGGTTCAATTTGGTCATAAGGAATATAGGCAGGTAGATAGGAAAGTACGTACAAAAGGTTGGGTAAAATGGAAAATACGTACCATATTTCTAGACGGGATCTGACAACAATGAGTAAAATTGTAATATTAACATAAAAGGAAGTGTTCAGATTAAACCTACAATATTAATAATATCATAACGGTATTAGAAGATGTTTTAACAAGATTGTTGAAGTAAAAACAATATAATACAATAGTAAGAATAATAATGTATAAACTATATATAGTAAAACTGACTACCTCCCAACCAACGTTTTAATAATTATTGTACATATATTAAGACATTAAAATTAACCAAGTGAAAATATTATGACAAAAAATAATAATAAGTAACAATCATTGACAGATCATATAGTTGATACAAAATAGTAAAATAATTACAAATAGGAATAAATTGAATTGTAAAACCATTAAGAATTTATTAAGTGCAGAAACAAATGAAATAGATACATATATAAAATAAATGTATACATAAATAAGTAAAAAATAAACCAATAAATAAACAAAAGGTATACAGTGGGATGGACATGGGAAGCTGTATTACTTAAGAGAGTTTAATATATGGCTGTAGGTGGAGGAGATGCACTGTTTATCAGTTTTATGATTGACAGGATTAGATTGGAGATGGATGTGGACGGATTCAGCGATGAGCCTTTTTTTATGGTTGGGAACAGAATCTAAAATGGAACAATCTTGAAAGTTAAATGAATGATTAAAAGTTATGGAGTGTTCGGAGAGTTTTGAGGCTAGAAGGTTTCGAGAGGATATGGAGGATTTATGTTGAGATATGCGGGTTTTTAAGTAGTTTTTTGTTTCACCCACATAGGACACGTCGCAATCTAAACAAGGTATTTTATACACAATATTTGAGCGGTAGAGAGGATTTATCGGGTCTTTAGTATTAGTGAAGAGGTGGGAAAGTTTGTTCTGGGTCTTTAATCCTAGCTTTAGGGAGGGTAAGGAAGATTTAAAGGATTTTTTAATATTTTCAGACAGGTGTGGAATATACGGTAGGGATCTATATTGAAATATTGTGGGTGAATTTTGGTCTTGTATTGTAGGGGGAGTAATGGTCGTTTTTACGTTGTATGAGTTTATGAGTTTTTTAATGATATTAAGTGGGAAGCTGTTTAGGGTAAGGATCTTTTTAATGCGCTGGATATTGGTAGGATGGTACTGTGGATCAGACAAGGAGAGGCAACGGTGGACGAGATTTTGGGCAACATTAATTTTTTGATGGTATGGGTGCTGGGAGAAGAAATTGAGGAGTCTACCGGAATAGGTGGATTTTGTGTACCAATCAGTGGAAATAGAACCGTCCGTATTTCTTATTATCAGTAAGTCTAGAAAGGGAATTGTTGAGTTGTTTTCTTTTTCTACTGTAAAACGGAGGCGTGGATCGTAGGAATTAAAGGATTTAAGGATATCTGGGATTTTTTCAGGGTTTATTATTAGGAGGAGGTCGTCAACATATTTCTTAATGAAAAAGATATCGTTTTTATAAATTTTGGTTATGAAATCCAGGAGGTCATTGAGAACAATATTAGAGAGATCCGGAGCTAGGCAGTTTCCCATTGCTAGTCCAGAGACCTGATTGTAAAATTTTCCCTTAAAAGTGAGGTATCCTGTTTTGCAGCAAAGTTCCAGTGATTGTAAGTAAGTAGAAAGATTTAGCGTGGTGTGAGGTTCGATAATGGTCCAGTGTTTTTTAACTAAATGGAGAACTTTGTCAATGGGAATATTAGTGAATAAGCTTTCGGCGTCAAAAGATGTTAAAATGTAGTTAGCGGGGATTTGAAGTGATAATAATTGTTGTCGGAGATAAAGGGAGTTTGTAATGTCGTAGGAGTTTGTACGGCTGAGTATTTTTAGTGACGGTAGAAGAAATTTACTGAGTTTGGAGGAAGGTGCATTGATGTTTGAAATAATGGGACGGAGTGGATTACCTGGTTTGTGAATTTTCGGAAGGCCATACAGACGTGGGGGTAAGGAATTATAAGAGATTAGGTTTCTGTATGTAGATAGATTAATGAATTTATTATCGAAGAGATTTTTGTTAACCAACATATCAAAAATCTCTAAAAATCAATACGGACGGTTCTATTTCCACTGATTGGTACACAAAATCCACCTATTCCGGTAGACTCCTCAATTTCTTCTCCCAGCACCCATACCATCAAAAAATTAATGTTGCCCAAAATCTCGTCCACCGTTGCCTCTCCTTGTCTGATCCACAGTACCATCCTACCAATATCCAGCGCATTAAAAAGATCCTTACCCTAAACAGCTTCCCACTTAATATCATTAAAAAACTCATAAACTCATACAACGTAAAAACGACCATTACTCCCCCTACAATACAAGACCAAAATTCACCCACAATATTTCAATATAGATCCCTACCGTATATTCCACACCTGTCTGAAAATATTAAAAAATCCTTTAAATCTTCCTTACCCTCCCTAAAGCTAGGATTAAAGACCCAGAACAAACTTTCCCACCTCTTCACTAATACTAAAGACCCGATAAATCCTCTCTACCGCTCAAATATTGTGTATAAAATACCTTGTTTAGATTGCGACGTGTCCTATGTGGGTGAAACAAAAAACTACTTAAAAACCCGCATATCTCAACATAAATCCTCCATATCCTCTCGAAACCTTCTAGCCTCAAAACTCTCCGAACACTCCATAACTTTTAATCATTCATTTAACTTTCAAGATTGTTCCATTTTAGATTCTGTTCCCAACCATAAAAAAAGGCTCATCGCTGAATCCGTCCACATCCATCTCCAATCTAATCCTGTCAATCATAAAACTGATAAACAGTGCATCTCCTCCACCTACAGCCATATATTAAACTCTCTTAAGTAATACAGCTTCCCATGTCCATCCCACTGTATACCTTTTGTTTATTTATTGGTTTATTTTTTACTTATTTATGTATACATTTATTTTATATATGTATCTATTTCATTTGTTTCTGCACTTAATAAATTCTTAATGGTTTTACAATTCAATTTATTCCTATTTGTAATTATTTTACTATTTTGTATCAACTATATGATCTGTCAATGATTGTTACTTATTATTATTTTTTGTCATAATATTTTCACTTGGTTAATTTTAATGTCTTAATATATGTACAATAATTATTAAAACGTTGGTTGGGAGGTAGTCAGTTTTACTATATATAGTTTATACATTATTATTCTTACTATTGTATTATATTGTTTTTACTTCAACAATCTTGTTAAAACATCTTCTAATACCGTTATGATATTATTAATATTGTAGGTTTAATCTGAACACTTCCTTTTATGTTAATATTACAATTTTACTCATTGTTGTCAGATCCCGTCTAGAAATATGGTACGTATTTTCCATTTTACCCAACCTTTTGTACGTACTTTCCTATCTACCTGCCTATATTCCTTATGACCAAATTGAACCTAGTTTCCACTCACCTACCAGACGGTACGTATCTCCACTGTACTCCATTTTGTTAATGGTTTTTATTTCATGTAATTTTTTCTTATATATTTGTACATTATCTTTAGTCATTATCTGGTCTGTTTAGCTCTCATTAGTATACCTTTATCATTGTAATTTAATTAATTGATTTCTTTACACATCTATTTTCTTTTATGTATAATATTGACATTCTCTAGTGAAATTGTTAATTTTTTTTTTAAATAGTATTTGTAATCTTATTTTAAATGTATCCTTTTTGTATCTTTTTAGCCCTGATGATGACCCACAATGGGGGTCGAAACGTTGGCAAACAATAAAATAGTTGAAACTATTCAGTTGTTTCATTTAATGACCGCCACCCGGACTAATTCCTTCAGTAAATGGAATACAGTGTTGAATTCTAATAAAAAAATAAATGTATATAATAATAAAATATATAAATACAAAATTTACAAATAAATGAATATCTTAATCTCACTCGAACCAATATACAATATTTAAAATCTGCTAGAGGACCCTGGACGGGGCTTCTCCCACCACTTGTCAAGGGAAAAGGAGAACCCGAAAGATCCCAGCGCCTCCCCTTCACTGGTGAGTGGTCAGTGGAAGCTAAGTAAGGGCGCTATAGCCACAAACATACAGCACTTAAGAGGAGAATCTCACCAGTGTTAGAACTCAAGCATAAATATTTACCAAAGGTCTCAGGGCCACTGCCGTTTCTATCTTGGAGGAGCGTTGTATGAGAGCGTTGAGCTGGATTTTGCTAGAGGACATCGAAACATCTATTTTTTAAAAATGTTCGTTTGAAATTTCATGATAAATGGAGAAAATCAACGACTCAATCGTTGTGCTGCCTAGACTTTATGAAATATATGCTAATGAGAAGAGGAGCGTTTGTGAAAACTCTTTTAAATTAATTTTCAGAGGTATTTATTATTTTAGCGCTGTTTTGTAACCTAATGCTGCTTAGATAGTGGCAGACTTTTTTTAGTAAGAAATAAAGTGATCACATCTAACAATCGTACTGCAATTAAAATTTATTAGAAAAGTCAAAGGAAATATTCCTTCCTCGCTCAATGAAGGGTGGGGCAGCGAGATTGTTTCCAAAACTTTCGATGTCGGAATTGAAGCCTGAATCTTGTAGTAAATGGCGAATTGGGATTCCGATCAGGGCAGCAACTGTTGATTAACTATTTGGTGAAATGGACAGAACATTTCTCTAAACAGTTTTCAGAAAACAAGTTCTCCCTCGGTATTTTCCCTTTGGTCTTACACTAAGCATTTGTAGTATAATTGATTATTTGACAATTTATGTTTTCATGTATTTATCTTAAGTCGTTATCTATCGAAAAACATATACATCGCAGGAAGTGACGTCATCTTCCTTATCCGACTTTGGGCTAATTAAATCTCACTTGTTGCTTTCAATTATATATATATATGCTTAATGTCTAACTTTTAACAGGTTGAACGTTTTGTTGGTTCATCTATGGCGTTTCTATCAAAGACCTGCGATGTATTGGGTTGTTTCACATGAAATGTCCATTTTTATAGTTTCTGAAATACATAAAGGGTTTTGCAGGTCTCTGTTGTTTTCTTCCGAATGTTTGCATATTTAAAGTAAACAGTTACTAATCCTCTACCTTTGTATTATAAACGTTAGCTTCCCAATCAATTACCCACTTTTTAGTATACCTCCAAATATGAACATGGAAACACGCGATTTTCGAGTAATATTTTTGTACGAGTTTAAACTCGGCCATTCAGCAGCTGAGGCCGCTAGAAATATTCGCAAGGTGTTTGGGAAAAGGAGTGTTAATGAACGGACCATTCGCCGTTGGTTTGCTAAGTTTTCAGCTGGGGATACCGACTTGGAAAACTTCCCCCGAGGAAGACCTCTGTCCGTAATAGACAACGATGTCCTCAAACATACAGTAGAAGGAAACCCCTACCAAACAGTTAAAGGACTCTCAGCACAACTAAATGCTGGTGCATCTACCATTTCCTGTCATTTAAAGTGTTTTGGAAATGTAAAAAAGCTCGATACATGGGTACCTCATGATCTCACGGAGCGGCAGCAAGACCCTACCACCTGTTTAGGAATTTAGACAACTTCGTCAAAGGAAAACTTTTTGAAAATGATGATCAACTGAAAAGTGCGTTTTCAGATTTTGTTTCACTTCAAAGCTCAGAGTTTTTCAGTTCGGGGATAAAAAAGTTGGTGTCACGTTGGGAAAAATGTGTAGAAAAAGAAGGTAAATACTTGGAATAAGATTATCTTGTTTTCATATTGTATTTTTAATAAAAATCCTTTACCTTGAAAACGGACATTTCATGTGACACAACCCAACATATTCAATCAATGGTGGCCATCGATAGCACTCAATCCATTCTTGTATCTACCTTGAGTGATCGTGGTATTAAGTAGTTAAGAACAAATGTAGCCACTACTGTTTGCTTTTTGTGTCACAGAACATAAGTACTGTTTCCACTCTCCAACTACAGTATGTTGTGCTTAGCCTTCCTGGTGGTGAGAAATGGTTCCGGACTAACTAAATGTTGAACTAAAGCCTCTAGAAGACTAACAATATACATACATAGCTGACCCTCGTAATAAGATCAGTCCAACCCCTCCTAGCCCCTACAGCTGAATACATTAATTTATTCTCTCCATTTACTGCTAATTGTCGGTTTTAAATTCTAATCCGATTTGAGAGTTAATTATGGAAACGAGGAGCATACCAATTTTAGGAATAGCGCAGCATTTGACCATTTTGAAGGGAAGAATTTACGAGAAACGAAAAATAGGTAGAAACCGACTTTCACAGATATTTGTGAGTGAATGACATAATTATAAGTGCTAACCCTCTTTCTTCTTCTTCTTTTCCCCCTTCCTTGCGTTTTTAGGCTTTACGGGGTTTTCTCAGGCCAGGGGATGAGGTGAAGTCCCCTGGCACCGAGACTTGAACTCGTTATTACTTTACTTTAAAATTTTGTTAATGAGGAATGGTTGCCGGACACTCATTTAATAAGAGGTGAAACAGATTAAAATAAAAAATTTGGCTCTTAGTTAATTCTTCCTATTATCATCTTAAAATCAATTTTTAATAACAATAATAACTCACCTTTAGCGTTTCAATAGTTGTAGAATCAAAATCAACTAATTATATTTTTTATTTGTATTTATTTTTTTATTATTAAATGAAAATATCAGTAGTGATTCTTAATTTTTTTGTCAGTGGCGCGACAGACCGTGTAGGCCCTGGGCCTCGCGGTGTAATCTCCTGGGAGATTACACTCACGTTTCGTGATGCATTTTATAGTGTAGGGTCATCACTCCCTACGCCTAATTTAGTGAGTGGCCACCATTTGGCTGACGGGTCTCACTAACCCGGGGGAGAGGCTGTGAGTGAATCCCCATTTAATTAAACATTAAACATCCTTTATGTATTTAATGTATGTATGTCCCACCGGGACTGGGATTCGAACTCACAACTTAAGCATGTGAGACCAGCGCGCTAGCCACTCAGCTAAGGGCTCCCCGATTCTTAATTTTACTTGAATTATAAATTTAAAATGAATCCGGTTTGTTTACTTTTTACATATAATTTCAATACCAATACATGATAAAATATGATATGATATTATTATTATTATTAGAAAATAATAAACTATTGTGTAATTACAGTACAATAAATAATATTTAAAAAATAACTAATAATAAACAAGGGCTTGATAAACAAATGCAAAATAAGTTTAAAATTTTTCCAAATATATTATTTGATATTTTCGAGAAAAAATACTGTTCGGAATGATCAATATGCTATTCTAAATTTTAAAAATATATTTATGTCTTAATAATACTTTGAGAGATATCGCTAATACTTAGTTGAACATTTTATTATGAAGATTGAAATTAATATATCAAAATAATAAAGCTGTTTTTTCTACATCAAATATATTGTATTTTCACTGATAAGTTTTGGCCTTCAATGGCATTAGCGAATTTAGTTTTTCAGAGTTACCTTGTTAAGGTATCAACTACAATACTCCACGTGTCTTTGTAGGCCGAAACGTCGAGATAATAATAATATAAGCCTGATATATAAAAAGTAGGTTAGTCATTTCCGCATGATATACCATTAAAATATCATCATAAAATGTCGAAATGAAACAAAAAAAATATATTTTTTGTTTTTATTAAATTTTCTTTAAAAGTTTGTAAGTTTTTTGAGAATTACGAGCCAAGTATTGGCCTCCTTTGGATAGTAACAAGTTCCGACCACTCCGAAAGCTCTTAAAACTGACTTGTTACTTTTCTTCGGATTAAAACTTTGAAGGCGCCTCGGGTTGAAGATTCATTAACGAACGAACAACAAGGTAAGCTCTGCCTAGCAAAACATAATTCTTCAGCTGATAAATGTCATAACAAGGCGTCTATCTCTACAGTGCTATCCCTCAGGCGTGTATCTTGACTGTGGTAACCCTCAACAGCTGAGCATGTGTTGTAGTGTTAATTGGTTTCCTACTTGACTGAGAGCTTGCTTGCCCGGTGAAGGCAGCGGTGAACAAGAAGTGGCTGAAAAAGGGGTGGATGGGAGATCTCTCGAGGTTCTAGTCCTCTAGATATTATCAGACTTGAGGAAGGATCAGTTAAAGACAACCTAGAAAGAGGTTACATTATTATTTTCTCTTACTTATTTATGAAATACATAGTAGGGGAAAGTATTGCCATCGCCAAAATTTTGAAATTCGTGTTTTCACTTCTAATACAGATTTTTTGTCCCTTGAGTCCATAGAATGATAGATGAAAAAGCATGGAATCGTGGCAAGGCAATGTATCTGGCATTTCTGGATCTAAGGGCAGCCATCGATTCAGTTCTGAGGCAAGAGATTTGGGACGCGCTGATTAGAAGAAAGGTGCCAGCAAATCTGGTGAGCACCATAAAGTCAATATACCAGGACCCAAAAGGTATAGTCAAGCTAAATGGTCAAACATCCCAATCTTTTCACTTTTATAAAGGAGTAAAGCAGGGGGACAGTCTTAGTCCTTTGCTTTTCATCCTTCTCATGGATGAGGTGTGGAAGGTTTGCATAAGGAGAACACCAAGAGCTGTAGTGGGATACTGGAATCTAACACCAGTGCTCGCCCAGGCTATGATCTATGCAGGCGACATAGTAGTGATTGCGGACTCCCAGGAAGCTCTCCAGACATCACTAAGTGAATGGCATGAGGAACTCCGGCTAAGAGGGTTAAATATAAATCCAGCCAAAAGTAAAATTATGTGTGTGGGAAGAGAAAATCTGGAGCCAAGGATATTACGTGACACTAGAAACTACGAATGCCTACACATCTTGGGACGGTCATGAGCAATGATGGTAAAATATAACAGGAGGTTCTAAATCGGGCGATGAAGACCAATGGACTGTATTACCAGATATCCAAATCTATTATAGGAAAGCATGAAGTTAGAAGAGTTGCTAAAATTCGGATTTTTAAATCGGTTTTTCTTCCAGTACTCTTATATGGATCCGAAAGCTGGACAACCCTCTATAAACATTCTAGCAGAATGACAGCAGCTGAGATGAGATTTCTCCGAACAATACTTGGCAAGATCTGGAGAGACCGTATTAGAAACGACAGGATTCGCGAGGATTTGGGAGTACGATCAGTGCTTGACACCCTGGAAAAGCTGCAACTGAACTGGTTCGGGCATGAAAAGAATGGCTAGGGACAGAGACCAGTGGGCTCGATGGACCGAGGCGGCGATTCCACGCTTAGCGGCACACAGGAGTTAGAGGAAGAAGAAGAGTCCATATGAAGTCCCGCAGTGTAGTCAACGATAAGTTTTACGATATTGAAATTTCATATTTTGCATATATGCCTGAGATGTTTCTGCAACTTTTTCATCAAAATCGAAGAACCATAACAGATACATTATACCATCCAAATTGCACCTTTTTGCGATTTTTTTAAAAATATTAATATACTTAATTTCAGAGTGTTACAATCATAAAATATACCTTCAAAGGGATTATTACTGTAATATATTAATATGTTGAGAGATGAAACAAAACACAAGTTTAATATATTATATATAATATTATAGAGTGGAAGCTACTCGGCACCTAAATGAAAAAAAAAAATTTTCAGATTTGTTCGATATAGAAAAACTTTTGTAATTGTTAACTTATAAAGTTATTTATGTATTGTGATTATTGTGTAAAGCCTAAAATAAAGAACAATTACAATTTACTGTTTCACAGACAACTATTTCAAATAATTTTTTTAAGTTGATTTAGTTTTCCTCTAAATTCCCATTTGGTAAAAAGTACGGAAATATGTGTTCATAGGTTATGAGGTTATGATGTGTGTTCGACATTTTTTTTTTTTTTTTTTTTTTTTTTTATAAACTTTCCTAAAATCTTGTGCTTTCAAACGGTGTAGGTATTTTGCCTGAATTGGTCTCCTTTATGTTCAGCAACGGTTCCAGGTTTATCCTGTGTACTCAGGATGTCCGAGTAAGAGTGTGGAGAAGAAAGGGAGAGAGGTACAGACAGTGCAACATCGCTAAAACGGTGTTACATAAGAGGGTCTGTTATGGTGTGGGAAGGTATCACATCACAAGCGAGGACGGACATCCATGTGTTCAAAAGACCGTCCCTCAAATGCCATTCCATACATTACGGACGTTCTAGAGGATTATGTGATGTTTTTTAAGCCTTTAATTGGCGATAATTTTCGCCTAATGCATGGTAATCCCTCCCCCACCCTCACACAGAAAATGTAGTGACAGACTACCTGGATGAAGTCGGCATTCGTACACAGCGGTGGCCATCTCGAAGCCCAGACCTGAATCCTATAGAACAGCTACGGGACCAGTTAGGGAGGTGTGTCCAAACCCCCTAGCTACCCTAGAGGATATGGGTGGGCATAATGACGATTATCGGATCATTCGATTATTTCAATCATTCGAATTAATCGATTATCGGATTAATCGGTTTGGAGTAACGAATGATCATTCGAACTGAATTGTTTAACGATAATCGAGGGATTATGAGGAGCTCGGACAATCGAACGACCTTTTTTTTTCTATCGCATAAATTATATGCATATTTCCACCTAGGCAGAGCCAGCTCAGCCATCATAGAGACGAGAATTGTGGCATATGGTCTCTCAGAATGCATATTAATCATTCGATTATTGAAATCATCGAAGTCTGATCATCCGATTATGACGATCATTCGATTATGCCCACCCCTACTACAGGCCCTCAGGACAGTGCTAGTGCAAGAGTGGGAGACCATACCCCAGGTACGGGTATCCTCATTCAAAGTATGCCCGGAGGATCGAAGCCGTCATCAGAGCCAGAGGAGGGAATACCCCGTATTGAGGACGCATTTTTTTGGTTTAATTAAAGTTTAAACATGTACAGAAGTCAATTTTTAATTTTGTAATATTTCGTTTTTTAATAATATTTTTTTTCTTATTATTATGCCGTTTTTTCTTAATTTTCCTTGTGTTTTTTAGAAGCATATATCATATAATATGCTAACAAACCGATTGGGAGGATAATTTTAGTTCAACAAAAATATATTTGCAAAATTCTAGGTGCGTCTAAAGTTTTGATCAATAGTGTATAATATTGGCAGGCGATGAGATGTAGAACTGTAGGGAAAGTTATATTTTGTTGCAGTCATCATATAAAATTAGGTTAATCACTTGCAAGTTCTCGGTCCGAGCTGAATAGAAAACCTGAGACGTGTGTACTGATAAAGGAAATATTGAAGATAAAGTAAATAATTGATTTATTGCTTCAATCCTTAGCTCATGAAAAACATTTCATCAACATCTCACTTGACAAAAAAGAAAATTATCACACAATGGCTTATTATTTCCAAATAACTATATTAGGTTATAACAGTTTATATAGCTGATTGTCTTTTTGATTTTTCTCTATCTTCAATGAGAAATAAGTTTTGGTGGAATAACGTCTATTATAATTTTTGAATTGAATATAAACATCAACCTTTTTTTTCTGTTTTTTACGCTTTATACATTTTTTTATTTATAGTAATTTACAACTGTATTAAAGAATACAATAAGTAAATATGAGGAATGGAAAAAAAAAGTCATGAAAATGTCTTGAGAAAGAACTACCCAGTACCAGCACTTCACTAACTATTTTAACTCAGTAGGTCCCGAGGCCAACTTCTTTTCAGTCGCCTTGGAGGGTTATCAGGGATATCTGAGGAAGATAAGTTACGGACAAGTGGGTTTGTATGGGGAGGGAGTTTAGAATAAAAAGAGGAGTATCTATCACAGGCTATGTCTGCAACAAATGGGATGTTAAGGTCATTGTGAATGAGTTGATTTGTAAAAAAATAAGTAACAATCAGGATTTTGCGAAGGATTATGGATTGTAAGTATTGGATGCGGGAGGAATCAGATAGTTTAGTAGAGCCCCAAAGCTCGATTCCATATCTCCAAATAGGTCTGATAATAGTGATGTAGATGAGTCTTTTGTAATATACTGGGAGTTTTGAACGTTTGTCTAGTGAGTTGTTGTAGTAATCGATATCTTCGAGCAGTTTCTTGTCGTTTCAGTCTTGTGTGAGGATGAATAAAATTTAAATTTTTTTCTTTTCTTTTTTCTAACTTTTACAATTATTCGCGGTTTTGGGGTTAAAAACACTAGTCAATTTTTTCTCTATCTTCGAAAATAACTGAGTTATTGAATTAAATCACTTTTAATCGGCTGACATTTAAAAAATAACCAGTTGATATCAACTTATAGGTGTTAGGATCATCGTTGCATGCCAAAAAAAATTTTTTCGTTTTTTTTTTTATTCCTCATTCGGGTTCTGCCTATCTTGAAATGCAAGCCCTCAAATTTGAAGGAGTCTTTTTTTTTGGTCGATTACAAAGGTTCATTTTTGAGAATAATAAACCAATAAACATAACGTTATCAATTTGTTAAGGTAAAACAAGACAGGAAAGGTGACTTCTTTCAATAAATGCAATCCATTTCAAATATCAACATCGTATCATGGCTGTCTGTTTCTATTTTGAGTCAAACATAAAGCGAAAAATCTGGTGCGGACAACACACGACTTTCACTTACCACCGTTTTTAGAATCGATTAAAGAATTTTCAAAGTAAGAGATAAAAATGAGTGAAACCATTAAAGAATTAGTTAAATGGAATTTCTATAGAAACGTGTGTTTTAATAAAAAATCTATTATATTATTATCTAAAATAATCACTTAGTTTTATCAGCTTTTCATCACTCTCTATTAACTTTCAAAAGCTTGTGTATGAGATAATATTTTTCCTTAAATCTTTAGCTTACCAACGTATATTATACATGTATAACACTATTTCAAAAAATTGCATTAAAAAAATATGTTTTCAGTTTTTTTCCCATTTGTTGGGTATCGAATTCATTCAATTTATATGTTTACCTGTTTTTCATCAGTGGTAACAAGATAATATAGTTATTTTTATGAAATCAACAAAACTAAAGGTACTTTAGAGAAAGAAAATTTAAAATATCGGCATTTAAGCCCTGTCAGGCTTTTTTTTTAATTTTACATCTATATAGCGAGTTTAATCAAAATCGTCGGAACCGTTTTCGAGAAAATCGAAAAAAGGTGCAAAATGCATAGCATAAAGTGGCTCTTCTGGTAAGCTCATTTTAATGAAAAAGGTTTTGGAACGTCTCGGTCGTATATTTGTCTTAAATATGAAAATTCAGTTTCATAGGACTTACCGTTTCCGCCAAGGAGTTACCACACACATACAGACCTTTTTGCGGGACTTGGTTATTTGGACTCAGGGGGCCCTAAAATGTCTATTTCCGTTGAAAACTGGAATTCGAAAATTTTCACGATCGCAATACTATCCCTTACTATATATAGTAAGTGAAATTAAAAATGGAAGCGTACTTGTTAAAATTCTTCTATTCTTTTAGACAGAATACTTCTGATGTGAATGAATGAGTATAATGTCACCCTAATCTCATCCTTGAGAGCTATAATTTCTCCTGGTCCAAGGTTTAAGAATCCACTTTTAAAGTGGAAATAAGAAGGGCCTTTTCTTCCCAATACAATGAAGCTGTAGTAGAAGACTTTTTGTCCTCCAATTTGGCTGAATATTGAGGCATCTTCTATATTCAGCATTCATCAGAGCGGAAGTAGACCCGATCGAAAGCCCAAGTCTCTTCTGCTTCTGTATTCCTTCCAATAATTAAATGGCAATACTCAATTCGAAATTGAATTTACGACTGACATTTCGGAAATTGGTAAGTGGCGCTAAATATTGACAGCCCGTTATGTAGGACTGTCATATTGGAATAATATGACATTAAGCAGGTAAGGCTTGGATGAGACAAAGCTTTTAAATTAAAAAAAAAATATCATTTATATTATTTTATGTCAGTCATAATAAATACTGTTTATTTAGAATCTATGTGATTTTTCTGTTAAATATAAAATATTTTGGTTTGCTGTCAACGGGTGATTTTAATTAATAACCTCCGATTTATTTGATGTATTAATTGATACAGTTGTACATTACAACTAATATATTATGAAAAAATCTGGTGCTCGCAACACACGACTTTCTACTTACCTTTGTTATTAAAACCAATTTAAATGGTTTTTAAAAATTTTTATATACACTTAGAGATAAAAATAAATTGTTAAAGAATTAATTACCTAAAGTTTCGATAGAAACATGTGTTTTATTAAATAATCAATTATATTATTATCTATGACAATCAGCCAGTTTTATCGGCTTTTCACCACTAACTTTTACAATTATTTGTATAACATAATCATTTTTTCTAAAATCTTCAGCTTTCCAACGGTATTATTATTGTTTAAATGTTCAAAAACAAAAAATTGCAATAAAAAATTATGTTTAGTCTTTTCTCTTTTAGTTGGATAAAGTGTTTGTTCAAATAAAATATTTATCCGTACTAAATAGATACTTTAGTTATTTTTATATAATGTACAAAATTAAAGGTACTTTAGAGGAAGAAAATTCAAAATATCCACATTCCTATCACATCCTATCCGACTATTTCAATCAGAATGAAACCTATACCATATTAAAGTCCGTTAAATTTTACATCGACATATCTAGTTTAATCAATATCGTTAGATCAGTTTTCGAGAAAATCATAAATGGTGAAAAATTAATGGTAAAATGTGGTAAATCTTGTAAACTGATTTTGATGAAAAAGTTGCTGTAACATCTCGAGCGTATTGTTGTATTAAATATTAAATTTCAGTATTGTACGAATTTTTGTTTTTGCGACAGACTTACTACACACAGAGACCTTTTTGCGGGACTTGGTCATTTGGGTTTAGTGGATCCTAAAACGGGCATTTCCGGTGAAAAGTGGAATTCGAAAATTTTAAAGATCGGAATACTTTTCCTTACTATATATATTATATATAGGTAAGTGAAAGTAAAAGTGAATATAATAAATACAATTCTGGTGGCCGATTTACACAACTTAAATCCCGTTTTTCAGCTAAAGTTTCGATTTGATTTCAGTAAAAGATCTCCTGCTAGATTTTGCTAATGAATTCCTTTCCTGTCAAAACCTTTAAAGCCAACCATGATTCATATTACTAACCAGTTCTCAATTCACATTTCAAATTCAAAGATGAGCTCTACTAAACCATCAAACTCTTCCCGTATCCAATTCTTACAACAAAATCCTTCGCAAAATCCTTAACGCTCCTTACTTTGTCACGAATAAAATCATCCACAAAGACCTTAATGTTCCACATGTTGCTCATTTGGTGTACCAGGTATCACTCCTTCCAAGACAAACTCCACTCCCACTCTATACAACTTGTTTCAATCCTTGCTTCCGCTTCAATTCCTGACAATCCGCCGAGGCGTCTGAAAAAAAGATGATCTTGTTTAGATTCATTACTAGAGTTCTGCCAAAATACAGTTTCCCTTCATGTTTTTTTTTTCATGTGTTGTATCATTATAGCATATTTACTTGTATAAAAATATACAGTTGTAAATTTAAATTAAAAATTTATTTTAAAAAATTAAAAAAATCCCTTTTTAAAAATGGTAATTTTATCTAGGCGTAAGCTTAGAGGCATAGATACTTAGCAGAAATTAACTTAAATATGTAATATACCAGCAAGTAAAATATTAAAACTTCGAAATCAGCCCACCTTTGAAAATTTCAGTATTCTATATTTGCGATTTATACGAGCCATTAAAAATACGTTCAAAAATGAATTCGGCGTCGTGATAATGGTTATAATTTGTAGGTCAGAGTGTGGTGAAATACCCATCACTTACTTAAAAGTCTAATTTATGTGCTTTATACTTTTATCCAGGCTACTGCGGGTGTTAAAAAATGTATTTTAGACTCATATTTGTAATATTTTACCTCTAAGTTAGAATAACTTCTGAAGTTTAACGTCATAAGCACCTTTTTAAGTGTGTAATTTTCATGTTTTTATCAAGTCCCCCATCAGAGATATCACAGGTTAAGAAAAGGAAAAAATCAAAATACCTTTTTTTTTTAATTTTACATTTCTTGAAGGGTAAGTTTCGTAGGATTGATATTCTAAAGGAAGTCTAAAATTCCATGGGAAGTATAGCAACCATTCCTTACAATGTAAAGGAAGAAAAACATTATAGAGTTATCCCTTCTTTGAAAAACTCCTGATCAAATATTGATTTTTACATTTTAGATTAATAATTCTAAACTTTTAAAAATACAAGAATTGCATTACTGGGTGAGGTTGGTATTAGATAGATAGATAGATAAATGTGTTTTATTAATAAATTTTGCATTTTTCTTTACATTTGTCTGGAGAACACAAAATACTGGTACGGATTTCCGTCTGCCAGGAAGTTGGTTTATTTATATACATTAATAATAAACAAAATAATTAGCTTAAAATAACAAAACAAACAATAAATAAACATTAATTATTGTAAAAAGATAGAGAGATAATCTTTGTTTCCCAAATAGAATAAACAAAATATAATTACAATATATCTGTGACAACATATTCCTGTTTATTTAATTATTGTAATTGAATTATTTTATTAAATAAACTCTTTAGTTTACAGCACATTTCATAAATCTATATAATGAGTTCCAATTATTTCCATTTAAAATGTCTATTATTTTGTTTTCAGTCAAAACACTTTCTCCAAAATACTTTTTCCTAAAATAATTAAATGCTGTACATTTACCTAACAAATAAATTATAGTTTCGTCCTCCTTACTGTTACAAATTGAGCATGTGTAAACTATTTCGCTCATCCATGGTTTACAATTTAGGGATATCATTTCGGCTTTTGTATTAAAAACAATTCTTATTAATTCTATATTGTTTTTGTCATTAATGTAGTTTACACCATAATCTAGCTTCTTATAAATTAGATGGTGTTCGGCACCCATAACGGAGATCCCTAGTTCTTTTTTAAAATTTTCCTTGGCTGCAGCTATTATATTAACCATCTGACTCTTCCACCTCGCCACCGATACGAACTCCCTATCAAATGGACAGCCTAAATCATCTGCTAGTTTTACCCAACCCTTTAGCCAGCTACAATTTTTGTTTTCCATGCCTTCAGAGCTATAATTTTACGTAAGCATACATTACTATAGTTTAAAAGTTTTATAATATAATTTGAATGTTTATATAATTTATAACTTATATTTATAATTTAAATTCCTGTACTAAAACACAACAGAGCCCTGCCCGTTTAGTTTCCAGGTACAACATGTAGTTAGGTGTGTAAGTTAAAAAGTTTCTTCAAAAATAATCTATGAATAGTAGGTTGGCATTAGTTTGTCGGGCAGAATGTGTTGAACTAAATCAAATTTATTTGACAGGCCTAGGACTAGTCATTATTGATTGATATAAATAACTGGAGATGTTTCCAAATGCGAAAAACGCTACTTTCTGAAACGTAAATGGCCGCCATTTCCATAGGGCTAATAATAAAAAAATTTAAAACTATTTTTCAGAACCTTTGGAAATTTACCCTAAAATTAACTAATTTTTGCAAGACGGTCCAGTAACCGAGTATTTTTTTTCTAGACCACTTGAGGAATGGAATAGGTAGGTGGTCCATAGCAACCCATCGCTTCCTCACCTAAAATATAATATTTAATAATGTCACTCTCGCCAATTTTCAGATTTTAGCTAGGACTACATCTTAATAAGGTTCAAGAAAAACAAATTATTTCTAGGAGTCTTCGCACAAGGCATTGAACTGATAGTATATAACAATATGACTCTACCACTTGAGGAGAACTGATCCGGTGCATCACACTTGAAGCCATTACTTATGTCTAGAAACAACGCTTAAAATTTCAAACTCTTCCATATTGTTTTTAATTTTCCCTCTTAAATTTCACATTAAAACTTGAGTAGCTATCTAATCGACATATATTTTTTCAGAGACGTTCCCGTGCCCTGTGACCCACTTTAAGTGCAACAACCACTTCTGCGTCCCGCTGGATCTCGTCTGCAACTTCCAGGACGACTGCGGCGACAACTCGGACGAGATGAAGTGCCGTGAGTATCAATATACCATACAGCATCAATATATTGAAAACATTTTTATTTGTAAAAGTTAATGTGCAAATCTTCATGCTCTATTATTACCGATTATTTTACAGATACTCGCGGCTTTGTTCACGAACATTTATTTTTTTATTAATGATGGAGTTATTGTTGACCGTTGAAAAATTAGATGAGGAAGATGGTTGGGGATGCGGTCATAAATTAGAAACACACATTTAAAACAAGTGATATTTTAATTATGTGCCGACGTTTCAGCCCACATTGTAGGCCGAAACGTCGGCACAAAATTAAAATAGCACTTGTTTTAAATGTGTGTTTCTAATTTATAACCGAACCCCCAACCATCTTCCTCATCTTATTTTTTTATTAAATTACATATGTCTTTGGCAATGGTTAGAGTAAATATAATACATACAACTTTGTTATTGGTCAACCATTTACCCTCTCGACTATGCTTACATACAAAGATGGCGCTATACCCCGTTACCGATACTGGACCTTCGCCAGTCAATAAGATCAGCTGCAGCAGCTCTCGTGACAGGACAGTAAGCCTGTGCGTCTTTCACAGGACCAAGGTCACTCTCTCCAAAATCTTGGTTCTTCCTGTTTTAACTCATGGATCAGAAGCATGGGTCTTCAAGAAGCAAGATGAAGATCGGAATGGTCAATCTTGAGGAGGATTTTGGGTCCTGTTAGCGAGATTGGAATTGGGAGAAAAAGAAATGTCAAACTAGCTGGTCTTTATAAGGATATGGATTTGGCCAAGTTGATCAAGATAGGAAGTCTTCGATGGGGCGGGCCCGCCGCAAGAATGGATCATTCGCTGATACCAAGTGCTATGTTTTTAACCGGCTGCTGTTCTGGGGCAGCGGTGGCTTCAAAAACTGTATTAATTACTATCTTTAATTTATTTAGTTATTATATTGCCACAGGCTATTAGAATTCTTTTCCAAATATGTCGTATTCACCAATCTCACTTATGGTATTAGGTGGTATGAAAGGGGTGTTT
The DNA here is from genome assembly GCA_023052935.1 of Piezodorus guildinii. NCBI lineage: Eukaryota > Metazoa > Arthropoda > Insecta > Hemiptera > Pentatomidae > Piezodorus > Piezodorus guildinii. Next base: position 178,078,143 of record CM041294.1, read on the forward strand.
AAATGACTGATAGTTTCTGATCGATACAGGAATTATTAAAAGAAGAACAAACATAAATCTATCACCATTAGTTTATAATTCAATAGTGCGCAAGAATATTACTGAGGAGATGGAACAACTAGCTTTGCCTTTCAATATATCCATCCCTTAGGACACTTCAGTCGGCCAGCGAAGGGAAAGTTTCGGTTCCATATCCCAGCCTCTGACTCGAAGGACTTCTCTCGGATCACTGAGGGCCTCCGTGCAAGGGCTTCCACTCTTCTGTGTGTGACTGACCTCTTCTTGTGGATGTAACACGACTGACTTCTTCTGATTCTAAAATCTCACACTCATCACCTCATCCCCTCTTCTTTCCAAAATACTATTTATAATTATACTATTTTTGTTAACTATCAATCTCTTATTGGTCTTGGCTGGCTCTGATATAGGAAGCGTCCGAAGCCGGCGGTCCAGCCTTTGCCCAACCTTAATACTCTTGTCGGGTGGGGTATCTGGGGTACCTGGGTTTGTTGGGGGACTTCCCAGGCTTTGCGCCGCGGAATCCAATTACCAATTTACATCCTCTAAATTCAAGGTACGACTTTGACCCTATAAAAAAATAGCATGGCCTTATAGATATAGGCTTATTAAAGAATTTAATTATAATTAAAAAAAAAAAAAAAAAAACTTTCTAATATGTGATATTAATTGATTATTGTTATTTTATTTGTTTTTTACTGTTGTTTATAAGTTAATACAGTTAGAAGTTGAATAGAATCAATTAGTGACCTGTTTTTGAATATTATATAATTTGTAAAACTTTACAGATCGGCTCCGGACTGACGGTCTAAAAGACCATAGTTCTACAAATGTTTTTTATACTTGTAATATTTGTTTTTGTTGTTGTAATATGCTTAAAGAAATAAAAAACAGTTATCTATCTATCTAATACTCTTGTCGGCAATTAGCTGTGGTCTTGGAAGTTCCTGGGGTATCACGGAGCTAGACTGATGGGGAATCACAAGGGAATAGGAAACGCCTTCTGTACTTTTGCCGACGAAGGCTTATTTACTTGATTGGTTTTAGAATTAACTAATAATGGATTTACTCCCACCACTATTCTCAATACATAGCACAAGAAAAGATGCATGTGCAAAGAGAGATTGGCTGGCCGAATGTTTTTGTTTTTTTTATTTTAAGTAATTTACAACTGTATTAAATAAATACAACAAGTAAATAGGCTTTATATATAATTAGAACACATGATAGTCCTGAGAAGAACTACCCATTGGTAGCACTCCAATGTCTAATTTATGTCAGGAGGTCTCTTGGCCATCTTCTTTTAAGGCGGTTGGGTTGTCGGGAATAGATATGGAGATGTCACGGAAATTGTGGGATTGAGTGGGCAGGGAGTTTGGAATGGAAAGAGGTATATCTGTAACGGACCAAGTCTTCAACAAATGGGATATTTAGGTCTTTGTGGATGATTTTATTAGTAACAATGTAAGGACCATTGAGGATTTTACGAAGGATTTTGGACTGCAAGGATTGGATGCGAGAGGAATTAGATGGTTTAGTAGACCCCCATAGCTCGATGCCATAGGTCCAAATAGGCCTGATAATTGTTATATAAATGAGATTTTGAAGTAAGTAGGAAGTTTTATGGGAGCTTTTGTCGAGTAAGTGTTGTAGTAATCTGTATCTACGAGCAGTTTCCTGTCGTTTCAGTCTAATATGAGGGTTCCATGTTAGGCGTTTGTCGAGGTGGAGTCCTAAGTGCCGGATCTGTTCAACAGAAGTAAGTAGGATATTGTTAAAGGATACGTTTCGTCAGGAGGTCATAGGTTTACGACGTAGAGTGTAGATTATTTGATGGGATTTGTTAGGATTTATTTTAATTCTCCAGTTTTGACACCATTCTTCAATGGCTGATAGATGGTTCTGTAGGATTTGTAATGCAGTAACAGGATCATTATTCACAGATAACACACATGTGCCATCGGCGTAGGAAGTAAGGACAGTGCTTGGATTGAAGGGAATATCAGCGGTATACACCGTGTAAAGGATCGGACCCAGGATACTACCTTGCTGTACACCGGCTAGGCCAAATGTAAGAAGGAAGTATTCAGTGACAGCGGACGCAAGTAGTGAAAACGGATGCAGGATTCAACTTTGCATGACAAATAAAACATTTAAATGTTCAATCCTAATTTTATTCAGTAAAATTAATAATAGGACACTAGTAGAAGTAGACAGGCATATCCATAATTACTCAATGTGGTTTAGCTTTTTAATATAATCCTATATCATCATAAATCGTTAGCAAAGTAGATGTCAATTATTCCCATTCGTGGGTGAAGCTTTATAAAATAAACTGTCTTTATATGACTTCCAGCTTTATAACGCATTCTTCCAAATAGAACATATCTAGTAAAAATTAAAGTAAGTACAATACATAATCGTAAGTTATTTCGCTGAGTTAACAGTTTTACAATATGGGAAAACATAAACCTAGAACGAGATGAAAAATAAGGGAGTGGTTTTTCCGCAAAGTGCTCTTATTACTATGAGAATATTAGAATAAGTTTGCCTCTAAAAGAAATGATAAAATTCCGTAAGGTATAAAGAAAGGTTCCTATAACAATAAAGTTGGAATGGTATAGGAAGGGCCCGAGCAAGTTGCCAAGGCAATATCTTCTCCAAGTGTATCTTGTCGGATCTATATTCTTTCCTCTTTGTATGTGTATATATATATATATATATATATATATAAACAGCAGACAAGAAAATCTGGTGTGCTCGTCTATAGAACTTTCACTTACTTCTTTCCTTGAAATATATTTTATGTTACAAACTTTGCCAACAAGTAATGAAAAAAAATGTAGCGCTCATAGAAACATCTGGACATAATCAAAATGCCAACCTAAAACCTACGTGATATTGAAGAACGTTTTATTTTACTATCGCGAGTTTGATCTAAAGATTTTGATCAAAATCTTTCTCGTAACATACATTTTATATCTAGGTTAGTGAAAGTAAAATGTATTGTTACAACAGGTAAATGTTTAGAAATTAAAAAGAATACTTATCTCTCTCCCTCTCACTCTCTCTCTCTCTCTCTCTCTCTCTATATATATATATATATATATATAGAGAGAGAGAGAGAGAGAGATACCACAGCAAATGCAAATTGAAATGAGAGCAAGCGACAATAAAAACAGCTTAAAAAACGTAATCACAAGACCCGAAAAGATAATTACAAACGTCTATAACAATAAAAAATATCAAAGTAAATGCGAATTGAAATACGCATAAGCGATAAAATATAAAGCTCAAAAACCTAATCATAACCACCCAAAAGCACATTAATTATCTCTAAATCAATAAAAAACATTAAAAGTAAATTCGAGTTAAAATGTGCGAGAGCGATAAATAAATAAAACTAAAAAAACATAATTATAGGACCCGAAAACACAATTATCAACCCATGTATCAATAAGAAATATAAAAAGTAAATTTTAGTTAAAATAAGCGAGAGCGATAAAAAATACAGCTCGAAAAACGTAATTATAGCTCCCCGAAAGCAAAATAATAAATCCCTATATCAATAAAAAACATTAAAAGTAAATGCGAGTTGAGATACGCATAAGCGATAAAAGATACAGCTCAAAAAACGTTACCATAACCACCCGAAAGCAGATTAATTAATCCCTATATTAATAAAAAACCTTAAAATTTAATGCGAGTTAACATGCACGCGAGCGATAAAAAATACAGCTCGAAATATTTAATTATAATACCCGAAAACTCATTAATTATTCCAAAAAACTAACCCTCCTTTCTAAAAAAATCAAAATCAACAACTATCTTAGAACTAAATAGACGATAATTATTTTTTTTAAATATTAGCTAGTAAAAAAAAGAACTTGATATCAAATATCTAAGAGACCCAAAAAAATTATCAATTATTATATACCAAAATTATTAAAAAAGTCATAATGTTAATTAAACTAATTATTTTTCAATAAATAAATAAAATGGAATATTTAAGGCTAGAAGTGAAGAAAAAGGTGACATTTGACTTGGAAAAGGTAACATTTGAAATGGAAAATGTGACATTTGACTTGGAAAAGGTGACATTTGAAATGGAAAGGGTTACATTTGACTTGGAAAATGTTACATTTGAAATGGAAAAAGTTACATTTGACTTGGAAAAGGTTACAATTGACTTGGAAATGCTATATATATATATATATTCTTTGAATTCTTTCTAAAACACTGGGCGGGTTTTGATACGTTCTTCACTGCCGTACTTTCCTAAAGGTTTATAAGCAAAATACATTTCAATAAAGTGTTTCTTTAGTTGGGAAAATTAAATGTTATGTGATCAAGGCATCAAAAAATCGTGAGTAGTAATAAAGACTTAGAATATACTGTTTGAAAGTTGAAGATTATAGAAAAGTTTATATGCAATAAAATATGTTGTACAAGTTAAAAAATGTCAGTGAAAGCCCATGAACTAATGGACATACGTTATTTGTAATTAGGGAGGTTATGGGATTCAGTGTTGCCACCGTACGGTATTGTACGGGTTATATTCATCCATACTTATTTCTTATCCGATTATTATTTTCAATAATGAACCTTTGTAATCTATCAAAAAAAAAAAAATCACCTCCCCATAAAAATTTGAATGCTTACATTTTAAGGTGTGTAAAACCTGAATAACGAATAAAAAACGGGATCACTTGTAGCTGGGTGGCTAGCGTAACAGCCTCCCATGCTAAAGGTCATAGGTTCAAACCCGCAGGTGTTCCTAGGATTTTTTAATGGGAGTAAAAAATCCTTAGTTACGCCGTCCTTCGAAGGGGACGTTAAAAGGTGGTCCCGAGCCTGTGTGATGTCAGGTACTCGTTAAAGATCCCTATCCTAATAAAACCTGGATAGGCAAAATTTAGGACTCCCACTGTAGCATCGTCCGATTAGCCATAGTTGCATAAAGTGACGTTAAATAAATGAACAAACAAACAACGAATAAAAAACAATCCGTTTGCCTCTGTACGTCATCCGCGGCATTTCTACAATACTACTGGACCATTTTTTTTTTTAAATTCGCCACAAAAATACTAGAGCATGCAACGATGATCCCAACACCTGCACTTTGATATCGGCCGTTTATTTTTAAAATAGAGGCCGATTAATAGTGATTTAGTTTAATAACTCAGTTATTTTTGAAGATAGAGAAAAAAGTTATTAGTGTTTATTGAGCTGAAAACCGCAAATAATTAGAAAAAAAAAAGAAAAATTGAATTTTTATCCATAAATACACCCATAACTCAGTTATTTATGAAGATAGGGAAAATTAATAGAACTAACTTTGTTTAGAACTAGCAGAGATATAGCGTTTTGAGATTAGTAGTGGTGATTTACCATTTTCCTTTGAATTATTTTTTATTTTTTCATATTATTTTATTGCCTTAATTTATAAACATTTATAGTCTAATATTGTTATAAACCATAATTATATATTATAAATAATAAAGCATTTTCTTGTTTTTTTAAATTTACCATAACCTTCCTGACATAAGAATGCATATCTTTTTACCCATCGGTTAAAGAGTGCGTAAATACATATAGATGACATGACATTCAAATTGTAGCAGACTCACAAGTGAAATTATAAAACGGATCGTTGTATTGCTACTGATTCGGCTATTAACAAGTGTTTAATTACGTCATCTTTCCCTGTGGAACCTAGTTCTTTGGATTTAATAAGCTCTCGGGACCACTGCTGTTTTAACTTGGAAGAGGATTGTGAGGATGGTTGGAGCTGGGTAAGGATTGAGCTAGAGCATTAACTTTATATTTATTACATTTTATCAGGCATTAATTCCAAAATTAGTGAACATAGAACATAATTATATACTATACACGTAGGGACCGTTTTGTATTTTTTTTTTCTTTTTGTAATATTTCACTAATGTTAATTGAAATGAAAAAAAAAAGAATTAGGATCTCATAGTATAATTCAAATTCATAATTTGCTCATAGCCGTATTTTCATTTGAAAATAAATGAAATCCATTTATGAAAAAATATTTGTGTTGGATATTTTCATTAAGTTTGCCTTTGCTCTAAATTGGAGTTAGAGAATGTTGTTGAAGAGCCCGAGTAATATTCCAGATATTGCTACAAGGAAATAATTCGTAGTTAGCTTAAAATTCCCCTCTTTTATTTTGCCGGAATACAAAACATTTCGAATTTAAATGCCCGCATTATTTTGAATTTCGAAGCTTATGGTAGATGGCGATAACCATTATCAAAATTAAACCAGTCTGATTTCTTTCTTATTTTTTCTTGTTCTATAAAGATTTTCTCCGAGAGCGTTTGATTTTTTTTTTTCTTCTGTGCAGATTAATATGCCATATCCTTTATTCATAGGCTTTTGACCCGGCAATTCATTTCTTTGCTCCATTTGAATTAAAACGATTTTCTGAAGACATTTGAAGACTGAATATCAAACATCATATGTTTGTGGAAGTAACTCCGTGTTGTGGGTTCGAGCCCTGGCATTAGCAGATTAATCATTTTGTTGGGAGTGGCCTTCGAGGGCACAGACAGCCTCTATAAAGTGGGTACCAAACATTAGGTATAAACTAGGCGGGGGAGCTGAGGTATCAGCCATACCGCCTCCTCGCACATCATATACCTCAGCCAAACCGCCTCCTCGCACATCATACCTCAGCTACACCGCCTCCTCGCACATCATACCTCAGCTATACCGCCTCCTCGCACATCATACCTCAGCCATACCGCCTCCTCGCACATCATACCTCAGCCATACCGCCCTCCTCGCAACATCATACCTCAGCATACCGTCTCCTCGCACATCATACCTCAGCCATACCGCCTCCTCGCACATCATACCTCAGCCATACCGCCTCCTCGCACATCATACCTCAGCCATACCGCCTCCTCGCACATCATACCTCAGCCATACCGCCTCCTCGCACATCATACCTCAGCCATACCGCCTCCTCGCACACATCATGCCTCACCATACCGCCTCCTCGCACATCATACCTCAGCCATACCGCCTCCTCGCACATCATACCTCAGCCATACCGCCTCCTCGCACATCATACCTCAGCCATACCGCCTCCTCGCACATCATACCTCAGCCATACCGCCTCCTCTCTACCGCCTACTATCGCATATACCTCAGCCATACCGTCTCCTCGCACATCATACCTCAGCCATACCGTCTCCTCGCACATCATACCTCAGCCATACCGCCTCCTCGCACATCATACCTCAGCCATACCGCCTCCTCGCACATCTATACCTCAGCCCATACCGCCTCCTCGCACATCATACCTCAGCCATACCGCCTCCTCGCACATCATACCTCAGCCATACCGCCTCCTCGCACATCATACCTCAGCCATTCCGCCTCCTCGCACATCATACCTCAGCCATACCGCCTCCTCGCACATCATACCTCAGCCATACCGCCTCCTCGCACATCATACCTCAGCCATACCGCCTCCTCGCACATCATACCTCAGCCATACCGCCCTCCTCGCACATCATTACCTCAGCCATACCGCCTCCTCGCACATCATACCTCAGCCATACCGCCTCCTCGCACATCATACCTCAGCCATACCGCCTCCTCGCACATCATACCTCAGCCATACCGCCTCCTCGCACATCATACCTCAGCCATACCGCCTCCTCGCACATCATACCTCAGCCATACCGCCTCCTCGCACATCATACCTCAGCCATACCGCCTCCTCGCACATCATACCTCAGCCATACCGCCTCCTCGCACATCATACCTCAGCCATACCGCTCCTCGCACATCATACCTCAGCCATACCGCCTCCTCGCACATCATACCTCAGCCATACCGCCTCCTCGCACATCATACCTCAGCCATACCGCCTCCTCGCAATCATTCATACCTCTGACATATACTGCCATCCTCGCACATCATACCTCAGCCATACCGCCTCCTCGCACACAGCATACCTCAGCCATACCGCCTCCTCGCACATCATACCTCAGCCATACCGCCTCCTCGCACATCATACCTCAGCCATACCGCCTCCTCGCACATCATACCTCAGCCATACCGCCTCCTCGCACATCATACCTCAGCCATACCGCCTCCTCGCACATCATACCTCAGCCATACCGTCTCCCATCATACTCACATACGCCTCTGACCATACCAGCATCGCTCCTCGCACATCATACCTCAGCCATACCGCCTCCTCGCACATCATACCTCAGCCATACCGCCTCCTCGCACATCTCATACCTCAGCCATTACCGCCTCCTCGCACATCATACCTCAGCCATACCGCCTCCTCGCACATCATACCTCAGCCATACCGCCTCCTCGCACATCATACCTCAGCCATACCGCCTCCTCGCACATCATACCTCAGCTATACCGCCTCCTCGCACATCATACCTCAGCTATACCGCCTCCTCGCACATCATACCTCAGCCATACCGCCTCCTCGCACATCATACCTCAGCCATACCGCCTCCTCGCACATCATACCTCAGCCATACCGCCTCCTCGCACATCATACCTCAGCCATACCGCCTCCTCGCACATCATACCTCAGCCATACCGCCTCCTCGCACATCATACCTCAGCCATACCGCCTCCTCGACACATCATACCTCAGCCATTACCGCCTCCTCGCACATCATACCTCAGCCATACCGCCTCCTCGCACATCATACCTCAGCTATACCGCCTCCTCGCACATCATACCTCAGCCTATACCGCCTCCTCGCACATCATACCTCAGCATACCGCCTCCTCGCACATCATACCTCAGCCATACCGCCTCCTCGCACATCATACCTCAGCTATACCGCCTCCTCGCACATCATACCTCAGCCATACCGCCTCCTCGCACATCATACCTCAGCCATACCGCCTCCTCGCACATCATACCTCAGCCATACCGCCTCCTCGCACATCATACCTCAGCCATACCGCCTCCTCGCACATCATACCTCAGCCATACCGCCTCCTCGCACATCATACCTCAGCCATACCGCCTCCTCGCACATCATACCTCAGCCATACCGCCTCCTCGCACATCATACCTCAGCCATACCGCCTCCTCGCACATCATACCTCAGCCATACCGCCTCCTCGCACATCATACCTCAGCCATACCGCCTCCTCGCACATCATACCTCAGCCATACCGCCTCCTCGCACATCATACCTCAGCCATACCGCCTCCTCGCACATCATACCTCAGCCATACCGCCTCCTCGCACATCATACCTCAGCCATACCGCCTCCTCGCACATCATGTACTGTTCATTATTATATACGCTTACTCCTAGATTTTTTCCCCAAAGCCCTTCTATAAAACAAGATAAGATAATACTTAATATTCTTCTTAGGTATAAATCATCTTATACCCAAAGTTGTACAATGTAATAGAGAGTGATGAAAACTAGATAAAATTAACTGGTTGTTTTAAATAATAACATAGTGGATTATTTAATAAAATACATGTCTCTATCAACAATTGATTTTCATCTCTACATGTATGCTGGCTGGTCTGCTCGACCTGTTTGAGTCCAGTGTTACTCCTAGAAACCGCACGAATCTTTCTGGGTAGACGAGCTACACGTTTTTGTAATTGATAGTGACGGGATGGTTGTATTGTTCCTTGCAGTACACTCGTCACCAACCTCCGTAACTCATGTAATCTATTATCTAATTACGGTAATCTAAAAATTTATTGAATACAACTGTTTTCAAATGAAATCAATTTCAGTAATTCGGTGCATAGACGTTAAACGTGAAATAACATCTCTTCTAATAAATATATCGGGAAGAACCGATATTTAATACATATTCTATCCATCTTTAGGTATCTTTCTCTTACTTGGGAGTCAATAAGACTTGATATTTCAAACTTTTGTAATCCTTTTGAACGAGACAAGGCATCGTTAATTGTCATTCGTCGACTTACACATGTTATAGATATCTTATATAGATATAGAGAAATTAATAAATATACACAACAAAAAAATATGTTGTTTGTTTTAGATGTTGGTAGGTGGCTGGGCTCGTGTGTATGTGGGTTGATATAAACATGTTAAACGATGTACGCTGGATTTTCGCTAAGGACGTGTTTATGCTACATGCGAAATAAGCGAGTAAGGTAAAGAAAGGTAACACTCGGAAGGCATAGTAAAGCTATGATACATATCCGTTATTATTTCCATTTAGTTGACTTCCAAGTGAAGTCATCAATTTTCACTCAACAATGTTTTCCGTTGAATGTTTGTTAATCTCATAATGGCTAATAAAGAAATCTGAACAGTAAGAAAGCTCTTGAATATCTGAAATCTCAGCGAAACCTTGTGGACGCTCGTTATGTTTGTAGCACGTGTTTTGAGCGGCTGACGCGGTAAGCAGGTTCCTAGATTTACCTCCAATTAGAGAGATTCTAGAAACCCGCCGACTGCCCCAGCCTCCAAGACGCGTGCAATATAAACGTGCGCCTGTCCTAACCTATACCTATATCCTATTTGCTAATCCTTTTCAGGCTAAACAAGCCCCAAGAGGAGAACCTAATTTAAGAATCTCAACAGACGGGTTGGAAATATCAGTTCCTTGGAAGAAATAGGCCGTGCTATCTATACTTCAAGTAAGGTTCAATACCCTATTACAGCTCCTTTGTCGTTATTTCCTTAATTAAATTGTATTATTTTTTATACCGATGAATACAGTGCTTGAAACGCCGCAGATTGTAAAATATGACCAATTTAGAAGGGCAAAATTCTGAGACGTCCATATTTAACCTTTGGGGTAGATTACGGAAAAAAAATTATAAGAAAAAAATATAAAAAATAATTTACTTTTTTAATATGATTGGCGAGCGCACAGTGGTTAAACATCAAATTTATTTGCTAAAATGTTATAATTGTCTACATTTTACGTTTTAAGACCCAGAATACCAGAATACGGGTAAAATAATACAAAAAATCTAATTCTGGCTCGGAGTTGCAGAATCCTATTTTATATCATTTAGTAAAATCTTTAAATTATAGAGTGTATAGATTGGAATGCTTTTGATTCGGAGTGTCGTGTTTGAAAAAAAATTATGTATCACCCAAAAATCAAAAAATCGCAAAAATTCTTTGTTATATTTAAAGACTAGAAGGATTGATGAAACAAATCCTTGGGGTGACTTGGGGGTTATATAGTTTTTCGTCATTGAACGGGGGCCTACTTTTACAAATTGCTAAATTAACTCTACAGGTAGATTGCAATGTATATTCAATAACGAGTTTAGAAATGCAATGTCTCACCTGTCTCAGCAATGTCCATTGTTAAATAAAAGCAAAAAGACTTTGCTCTAAATACACCTAGAACATAATAAATGACCATCGAAAACCCATTTCCGGTTATTAGGCACTTGTGTGGAGAGTAGTGATTCGCCCATTTACTATTTATTTGTAAACACGGTATTGCGGAAAATATTAGTATTAAGCGTCTTACCATCTAATAGTAAAAAGGTCAAGCAATCAAAAATTCCAAACTTTAGTCCACCTACATTGCTGATTTTGTCCTGTAAGCTCTTGGCGTTGATTGACATTAAAACTGTCTCTGTTTGTTAAACTTAATTATATATCTCTTTTTCCAAACTCTGCCTGTAAACATACACACTGTCTATACATATACACGCTGTATATAACTAAGCCTTATAGTCTTTATTAATTATTTTTATTCATCCTAATATTTTTTTATTAGGGGATCGTGGCCTGTGCCTGTATATTGTATAATAATAATATCTATTTATTTCAATAAAGTATGTTAAATTATGTTAAAAATATATTCTAGCTCACATGTTATATTTGACAAATGGTTCAAAAATCCTCAGAAAGGCGGATCTGCCTGTCTTGCAATCCCTTCTCAACTCCTACGATTGAAGAGCTCAACACAACTTCAAAAGAGATCAAACTCTTCGGTTCGTTACACCAATTCCTTCGGGAAATTCGATAAATAGCTTTACTGATAAGTAAATAAATTTATAGGATAAGGAAAAACTAAAGCAATTATATCTGCAAAATTATTTGTAGAGTTATGTTTTGGGTTATCATGATCAGTATTAGAAAGATAAATATATAATTTAATGAGGCCCTTGTATAAGTTAGAAATATAAATAAATGATTTGAATGCTGTTACAGTTGCAAAGGTTGGTTTGCCTTTCTACTATCCGTCCCGAGACTATTTCTTCAAACAGTGGACCATTTATTTTATATATTTTTTTTCATTTTATATGTTTTTAACCCTGTTGCCTATATAATAAAACTAAATGTGCAACACTATCAAGTAAGTCGAACGAATCCCTTACCATAAAAATAAAAATAATGAAGCGAAATGTCTATTTTATGGTTATTATAATTCTAATTAGATTGGATTCCAAATGGAAAAAAACTCTGATGCACGCGAGACACGAATTTTTCTTTTCCTCACTGTTAAAAACAATTTAAAAACATAAAAATCAAATTGGAGTTTAAAAAAGTTAAAAGAATTAGATTGTGTTTCGATGGAGCCTTTTTTATAAAATTATATTGTTTTTTATTAGCATAATTAAGAAATGACTACAATCCCAATTAGACGATTATAGAAATTTTTTCATTATAAATTATAACAATTTCTTAAAATTAGTTGTATCCACTTTTCACTACCGCTATTACCACCTAAATCTTTCTGATTAATATAACTTTTTTTTTTTCTGAAATCCACCTGAAGATCTCTAGACCCTAATTAGGGAGGCGGCTGGAGGACTATTCAAAAACCAATACAAATTAAAAATACTTTTATTTCGATATTTTTTGAAGGTTTATTGTCTCTCAATTAGAAATGAGACTTTATAAAAATATTTGCAAATTACCGACGGTGGGTTCTGTCCAATAGAATGCTCCGTTTGTTGAAGCCAACTCACGTCAGAAGCTTGGATAACGTTTATGTGACTAGAGGAATTTAAAAATGTCTAAATTCACCCTTCTGATCGTGTTTTAAGGTTTCGGCCCCACCTAAAGTCGAACAAAGAGGATCGGGTCCCATCGGCTTTGTGCATTAGCTGAGGTCACTGTGGGCTTTCCTGGTCCTTTTCGGGTTGACTCAGCCTCGAAATGGACGAGGAAATTGGAGCACTGTTCCGGTTCCACTACAACAGCAGGATGAGATCAGTTCAGGTCAGTTCATTGGGGAAAAAATACGTAGGTATAAATGCTTAATCCTTAAATTTATTAATTGATAATAATATATATATATATATATATATATATATATATATATATATATATATATATATATATATATATATATATATATATATATATATATAGCAGGCGAGCGTGTGGGAAGGGAAGATGTTATTATACCGGTCAAATGGATAGAGGTAGTTGGCTTGTTATCCCACTTTTCCGACCTAGTGGCTCACTCAACCGTGTCGTGGATTATCACTTGTTGCAATCTCGCTGTATCATAATACTAGTATTAGTATTGTATTAGAATATAACTTATAACAATAAAAAGACTTTAAAACCTCTTGAACTTAAGGTATTTTAATCTAAATATTGAATATAAAAAATAAAAATCTGGTGCGGGCAACACACGACTTGTTGTGTTTTGTAACACGGTAAAGGTACTTTAGAGGAAGACAATTTAAAATCTCGGCATTTAAGCCCTGTCAGACCATTTTAATCAGAATGAAACCTAAATGATATTAAAGCCCATTAAATTTTACATTGATAATAGCGAGTTAAATCAAAATCGTCGGAACCGTTTTCGAGAAAATCGAAAAACGTACAAAATGCATAGTATTAAGTGCCTCTTCTGGTAATTTAATTTTGATGAAAAAGGTTTTGTAACGTCTCGGGCGTATATTTGTCTTAAATATGAAATTTCAGTTTTATAGGACTTACCGTTTCACCTGGGAATTACCACACACACAGACCTTTTTGCGGGACTGTGTTATTTGGACCCAGGAGACTCTAAAATGTGTATTTTCGTTGAAAACTGGAATTGGAAAATTTTTACGATCGCAATACTTTCCCTTACTATATGTATAGTAAGTGAAAGTGAAAAAACTTTTGGACGGTCAACTGTGGTTAATTTTCAGGAATAGGACATGTTCTGATATTACCGCTATTCCTATCGCTTCAAACGCCATTCGATCAAATTTCCATTACAGTCGAAAGGTTATTAATGCTTCAATATTAATACTACAATATTTGTAGCAATGCATGATTAAATTATCTAAAAAACTTCAGAAATCGGGTTTTCGTGAGGCCTGATATAAAGTATTGAATTTTGTACTAATGGTCCGTCGAGTATTCTTATTACGAGTAAGTAATCTAAAAAATATAGATACTCTTCAACTCTCCGAAAGCACGTTACGTTTTCAAGAGAATTGAGTTGTGATTGCAAAGAAGCCATCGAATGACATGACAACTTGGTTGGGAGCGTTACACAACGCAGCTCCCATGAAGGTGTGTGGTCCAGAGGAAACTTGGTTACCGAGCCCAACGTATTTATTAGGAATTTAGCCTCTTCGTTAATCCTCGTCAAATGAAGATGATTCAGTCTTCATGAGGTCATATCTGTGGCGGTCGTAAATAAGTGGTTAAGTCAAAATCTTTCATTTTACAGGTGAGCGACTTAAAGTTTTACGTAATACCAAAATAGAGTTATTCTTGGGTTGTTTCACAGCAAATGTCCGTTTTTATAGTTTTTGAAATACATAAAGGATTTTGCAGGTCTCTGTTGTTTTCTTCCGAATGTTTACATATTTAAAGTAAACAGTTACTAATCCTCTACCATTGTATTATAAACAATAGCTTCCCAATCAATTACCCACTTTTTAGTATATCTCCAAATATGAACATGGAAACACGCGATTTTCGAGAGTTATAGAATGAGACTTAACTTATAAATAATATACAGTAATTATTAATAACTTCCTTTTCTATACCTGGGGGTGTCCCCCATAAACCTAGAAAGGACAGACCAAGTACCGACAAAGAACACATACCTGTACTTAAGACACAGAACCCAACATCTGGAAGCACTTCCTTTGAGGTACCCATGCCGAATCCTTATTCCCTCTACAATTTCTTGCTATATATACCCTTTGATCCTCAAAACTCATCACTCTAGTTGTAACATTTACTTGTGTCACACTCATAGAAGGAGACCTCGGAATGTACACTTGTAGTCACCCTAACTCCTCAGCACAGTTTATTGTATTCCGAATATCTATTTTGTTCTGATAATAAAATCAGTATTTTAATATCTCCACTGTGTGTGATTCATTAACTGAGTAATATTTTTGTACGAGTTCAAGCTCGGCCATTCAGCAGCTGAGGCCGCTAGAAATATTTGTAAGGCGTTTGGGGATGGGAGTGTTAATGAACGGACCATTCGCCGTTGGTTTGCTAAGTTTAATTCCCAAAAAATTGATGGTTACAGTATGGTGGTCCATGGCTGGCATAATTCATTATTCCTTTTTACCTAGAGGTGAAACCATTACCTCCACAACTTACTGCAATGGTATTGACCAAATGCACACAAAATTATTAAAAAAACAACCTGGATTGGTAAATCGGAGGGGTCATATACTCCTACATGACAACGCTAGACCCCATGTTTCAAAACATACCGTGCGAAAATTGAAAGAACTGGGCTACGAAGTTCTTCCGCACCCACCATATTCTCCCGACTTGTCTCTAACAGATTACCACCTGTTCAGAAATTTAGACAACTTCGTCAAAGGAAAACTTTTTGAAAATGATGATCAAGTGAAAAGTGCGTTTTTTAGATTATCTTTCACTTCAGAGCCCAGAGTTTTTCAGTTCTGGGATAAAAAAGTTGGTGTCACGTTGGGAAAAATGTGTAGAAAAAGAAGGCAAATACTTCGAATAAAATTATCTTGTTTTCATATCGTATTTTTAATAAAAATCCTTTACCTTGAAAACAGACATTTCATGTGACACAAACCAATAATTACAGCTTTCTTTCCACCTGAAATATCTTCCACCAAGAAATTTCTTTCATTAATTTAACACGACGTAGAAGGTCTGAGGGAGCGATACGTGGAGTTAACTCATTTTTTATATAACTCAAGTTATCTAGTTTTTCACGACCGCCACAGATATGATTAGTGTTATTTTAAAAAAACTATTTAAATAATATTTTTGAATCACTCTGAGAACGAATATTTCCAAAGCCATCCTTCTTGTACATGTATATTACAATCCTGGTTTGTTCACTAATACTCTGCCACTTTGACGACTGCTGTACGGTGTACGGGGTGTCTCTGGGGATCTGGAAGCAAAACTCAAACAATCATTTAACCGCTTAATACGATTCATCTTTAGGGTATCCAAAGACACGCCTGTCACCCGATTCTAAGAAGAGTTTAAGTGGCTTTACCCTTCCTACCGTTCTAAATACTTCATGGCATCTTACTCTTCCATTTACATCAAAATGAGCTTACCAGAAGAGCCACTTTATACCATGCATTTTGCACCTTTTTTTCAATTTTCTCAAAAACGGTTCCGACGATTTTGGTTAAACTCGCTATATTGATGTAAAATTTAATAGGCTTTAACGTCATGCAGGTTTCATTCTGATTAAAATAGTCTGACAGGGCTTAAATGCCGATATTTTAAATTCTCTTCCTTTAAAGTACCTTTAATTTTAAAAATAACCATATTATCTTGTTAGCATTGATAAATAACAGCTAAATATGTAAGTTGTGCGAATTTAAAAAACAACTAAAGGAGAAAACTGAAAAAATATCTTTTTAATGCAATTTTTTGTTTTTGAACATAAGAACAATAATATGCATGTATGATATACCGTTTGGAAGCTAAAAATTTAAAAAAATATTTTTCTTATACACAAGCTTTAAAAAGTTAACAGAGAGTGATGAAAAGCCGATAAAACTAAGATAACAATATAATAGAGTTTGTAATAAAACACATGTTTCTATATTAATTCAATTTAATTAATGCTTTAATGGTTTCACTCATTTTTATCTTTTTTATTTTTAAAAATTCGTTAATCGATTCTAAAAACGGAGGTAAGTGAAAGTCGTATGTTGCCCGCACCAGATTTTCTATTTGTGTTTATTTTTAGTATAGTTTTGTTATTAATGTTTTTATATTATTATTAGAAGCTATTTTGAATTTATTAGTATTGTTAATTTTTTTTATTTCTCTGTTTTTGTTTTATTTTCTACTATAAGGCACTAAAGTTCATTTTTTAAAATTTTAAAATAGTATACTAAAGGGACTTGTCCCGGAATAAATAAAGAATTTATTATTATTATTATTATTTGTATTTGACAACACTTCATAGGAGGTAATATACCTCAGGAGGGAGAGTTTAACTCCAACCACTTGAGATGATATTTTTTGTAATGTTTCTATTTAATATTGAGGAAACTCCTAACTATGCTGGCAGTGTTGAGCAGTACAGCATTTTGGGCCTCCTTCGTCACAGCAGCTGATAGGCCCAGCCCCTCAGTCGACTTCGCTATCAGCCCATTGCTGGGTATCACAGTCGGCCTAACAATATCTTAGCCCAGCTTGTAAAGTTCTTTGAGCTCAGCTGCAAGAGATTGGTACTTAGGGATTTTTCATTATACAGATACTGAATTAGTATTGCCATCATTGGGCACGGCAACATCTATAAGCTCGACTGCTTTCTGATTCCTATCAATCACAACGATATCAGGCTGGTTGTGAGCCACGGTATGGTCAGTAATAAACATTTGATTCCAGTACAATCTTATCCCTTCCCTTTGGACGAGGACCTTAGGGTTATACTGGTAGTACGGCGTTGATTCATTTATCAACCTTCTTCTGAATCCAATCGTCTGGTGATAGATCTTAGCAACATCATCGTGCCTCTGAAGTTACTCTTTCCCAGCCAGCGCGCCACATCCGCCAGTAATGTGCTGAATGGATTCGAACGTGCTGCCGCAGAGCCTACACTTGTTTCATACATTATGCTGCTTCAAGGCATGTGGCCAGTACGACCTGGTCGCTATGACTTGATCCTGGATAGCTATCAGAAAGCCTTCTGTTTCAGGGAAGAGATACCCTGTAACCAGTCAGCGAGTACGAAATTCTTTATCGATTTCAGTTTGCTGAAGCTGATAAAAAAATCTTCCGTACACTTTTGATTTCGATTCTTCCAGTATATCACTGTCGGTGTGAATGGTGTGGGCGTAGCATTTCGAGATCCCAGTTGCAGAGCTGTCTGACCGCGGTCAAGGTTGCATATCACTTTATGCAGCGTTGCCTCGTTCTGTTTAAAATATTCCCCTAGCATCGCTTCTTCTTTCCTGCACTTATTCTTATTATTATATGGGAAACCTCTATTAAAAATTATAGCTTCACAACAAATACCATTTTTGAAATACTAGATTAGTACGGTTACTTTTCAGTTTATACATTCGTATATATATATATATGGCATTTGATTGAGGCAGCTGACCACCCCTACCCTGGTATACCCAATCTCCCTAACCCCACTACCCCTACCCTAGCCGGCCTCCCCAGCCTAGAATAATTAAGCTAGTTGCTTGTTATTGTTAATGAGGAGAAGCATTATCGGATTTTGGTGGAGGAGGATTTCGGATTAGAGGAATGGTCCACTTTGCTGAGGCTAAGGCATCGCTGCAGCCCGGCTCCAGACCCGGGTGCTAATTAGTATAGCGATAATTATGGCTCAGTCTGCGTTTAATATCGTCGTCGGGGATGTTGAAATTTCAATATCTTTGGACATAAAGTGGTTTCTCGATTCTTGAATACTGCAATCAAAAGGCAGGTAAATGCTCCCTTTATTTATAAAAAATATATAATTGTAAGAAAAAAAAAAGTATAAGAACCGTATATGTGTTGGGATTCGAAATTAGTAACCGAAAGTGCACTGGGCAAGAATCTTTTCAGAAGCCTTTAAATTACAGAATAAGAAAGTCGATTGTTAAAGATAATCCAAGGTAATAGCCAGACCCAGACCCGATGAATCCTCCACATTCCATAAAACATTGTTCTAATTGAATAATTAAAACAATATAGATAGCTATTTACTATCATTTACCGCAAACAATTTAATGAGTCTGTGCATTATTTTTCGTGAAGTTACCTTATTCATGTTTCCAATGACATCTCGCGGACTCCAGTGGGACACCACTCTTCGAGATTACAAGAGCTCAATATTTTTGTTTAAAAAAAAAAAAATCGGTCTCATTACTTACTCAGCGATACCAAGTTTCCCTTCATCATATTTCTTATAAATGTTGTACTTAGAGTTAAAATTAAGATCAAGTAATGAAAATCGTTGCTGAAAAAGGTTTAATCTGTTGTATAGATGTGTGTGTTTTAGCGTTAATAAAATATGAAAGTTGTGTGTTTTCGGCTTTAATATAAACAGGTGACATTACAGAATGCGATTTGGAACCCAGCGCCGACCCCCTCTCCCCCTTCTTCTCCTCCACACCTTCTACTTCGGGTCCTTCCGGGAGGCCTGGACCTTCGCCTTCTTCTCCCCCACTTCCTCCTTCTCCTCCACCTTCCCCCGCGCGGGCCTGCTCTTCATGAACGAGGACACCTGCTCCCTCGTCTTCTTGAAAACTTCTCGGGGCTTCTTCAGAGCGTCCCTGAAGGAGAGCCTCTTTTCGGTCGGAGGGGGTGTTCTCGACCTGGAACAGTCAGTTGGATTTCAATAAATAGAAGAGGGAATAGGGCACCTTCGAGCCCTACTGTAGCGGGTTTATTTATTCTGTAATATCTTAAATAACCACTTCCATGTACACTAATTCCTTTAGTAAAATGCACAATGGTGAATACAATCTGCCAAGCGAAATGTTGTCTGTATGTTGTGGTCTAAGGCAGGGAGATCCAAAAGCTCCTCTCCTCTTCAACATAGCTCTGCAAGTCATCGCCAACAGGGCCAAATTAGGACAGCAAGGGACAATATATATGTGGATGACCCAAATACTTGTATATGCGGATGATGTTGTCATTATTGGTAGATCTCTGCAAAGCATAAGAGCGACCTTTGAAGCAATGGATGCTAAAGTAGGAAAGATAGGCCTACGAGTCAACGAGCTGAAGACCAAGGTTGTGGTACTGGGCAAAAAGCTTAGATCAGAGGCAAATAGATGGGGACCTATGATTTCGAAATGGTAACGAGCTTTCAATATCTTGGCTCTATTATAAACGATAACTTGAAGGAAGAAGAAGAGAACAGAAAGCGAATAGCAGTTGGGAATAGAATAGAGTCTATTTCTCCATATCGAAGCTGATCATGAGCAAACTTGTGAGACGTTCCACCAAGTTTACGCTGTGCAAGACCCATGTAAGACCAGTGGTTGAATACGGTGGAGAAATCTGGACCCTCAATAATAAAAATATTAACCTACTTGATCTGTTAGAACGAATAGTCTTAAGGAGAATATTGGGAGCCGTGTTGGAGGATAGTCAGTGGCGATAAAGGAAAAATAGGTAATTGTTCCAGCTCTACCAAGATATTAGTGTCTCCTCTTACTAAGATACAAAGGCTAAAATGGATTGCCATGGAATGAAGATAAGCAGTGACAGAGTGGCAAGTAGGTTGGGCCGGAATGTTGGAGGGATGGTGTAGGGAAGAATCTTAGGCAATTCTGGATCTCTCTGAGAGGAGCTACGGATCGAGAAGGATGGTTGGCGACTGTTGAGCAGGCCGGGGGCCGCCTCCTTCGGCTGTTGGGAGTCGATAAAAGAAGAAGGAGAACACACTCCAAGACTCTAGCGCTCCAGGGCGGCACATCACTCAACTACTAAATATCTCCTACCTCAACTTCAGGTAGGTTGTTTGTTTATTTATTTAACGCCACTGTATGCTGTTGTGGCTAATCGGACGATGCTACAGTGGGAGGCCTAAATTGTGTCTATCCAGGTTTCATTAGGATAGGGATCTTTAACGAGTACCTCACATCGCACAGGCTTGAGACCACCATTTAACGTCCCCTCCGAAGGATGGCATAACTAAGGATTTGTTACTCCCATTGAAAATCCTATGGCCACTTGCGGGTTTGAACCCGGGACCATAGGAGGCTGTTATATGCTAACCGCCATGCTACAGGTAACCGCACTGTAGGAATTACCATTAAGTAATATGTTATGATGTCACAATATAAAGTACTATTAAGTAATATGTTATGATGTCACAACATAAAGCACTATTAAGTAATATATTATGATGTCACAACATAAATTAATATTAAGTAATATATTATGATGTCACAACATAAAGTACTATTAAGTAATATGTTATGATGTCACAACATAAATTAGTAATAAGTAATATATTATAGTCACAGGCTGGAACTATATATGGTAGATACAGAGCTTGACAGTTATTCCGTAAAATATAAATTAAAAAGAGACCTAATGAAATTAATATAATTAATTAAAATATAAATTGAAAGACCCAATACCCCCTCCTTATTCTAGATAGCCTTCTCCATAAATCGACAGCTAATAATGACTGTTTTGGTAAAAGCCGCTGAAGACCCTTTGAAGCTAATTGATGGAGCTTGGGCGAGATTGATGCAATGTGCTCTCGCCCTTCAACAACATCCCTCCTTTCTTCAAAACTCTTTTATATTAATCTTCCAACTTTATAACAAAATAAATTATAAAGGGAGCTCTTTAAAAAGTTATCAGTCTATTATTATTATTTATTGTTAGCATCATCTTCACTTCTCCCTCAACTATCGTTACTCGTCTCTTCCATGTTGAAATTCGTAACGCTTCTAGGTTATATATATTACTGTTTTTATGTTCCAAATCACAAATATTACATGAAAAAATATTTGCTCTTTTCTGCGTTCCTTGGATATCCAATTCGTTCAGCTAGTATATTATACCGTTTTTTATCAATGCTAACTAACAAGGTGATATGGTTAATTGATTCAAATATACGAAATTGAAGCTATTTTAGAGAAAGAAACTTTAAACTATCGGCCTTTAAGCCCTGTTAGACTATTTCAATCAGAATGCAATCTACATCGTATTAAATTAATTGGCTTCAATAACATTTTTAAATCGATACAGGGGGTTCAATCAAAATCGTTAGATCTGTTATTAATAAAATCGTAGAAAGATGCAAACTGTATGGTATAAAGTATATTTTCATGACATAGAACCATGTGTTTTATTAAAAAATCTATTATATTTGTAAGATGGCCTCTAGCTTTCGTAGAGTGCGGTTATAAAAAAGTGTAGTGTACGATTAACATTGACTTTTTACCTTGTTGTCTTTTTTTTGTTGTTCGTTTTGTTCTTTGTTTGTTTTTTGAAGTGTTTATGTTAGATGTATTAAATTAATAGCCGTATTAATTAATGACAGAGGGAGATGAGGTAGGGGTTATGCCACTTTGCTCACAGCAAAGTTCGTCTAGTTCCGATGATCGAGCTATAGAAGAATCAACTTCTAAAAAAAGAAATTACGAAGGAACACCACCTAACCAGTCACCAGTTAAGAAAATGGGAAAGTATTATCAAGAAATCGCTCCGATAAAAGTGAGTAATAAATTTCAATTACTGAGTGAACAGGAGTTATCAGCTAATAATCCCTCTACTTCTAACCAAAACTGTAATCAAGATGGCGGAAACAGCACAGTAAGTCAAACTAACCCTAAAATACCCCCAATATACCTGCATAATGCAAACAATTACCGAGTTTTGTTAAATGACATAAAAGCACTTTGTTTAAGCCCATTTACCACAACTTTATCCGGTAACAATACAAAATTAATGCTCACAACAATAGAGGACTATAAAAGAATGACCAAATATTATGATGAAGAGAAAATCGAATATCATACTTTCTCCATTGAAAAAAATAAAACTTTGAATGTCGTAATAAGAAAAGTACCCTATTCTATCACAGACGAAGAATTAAAGACTGAACTAAAAACTAAACATTTCGAAGTTTTACATGTTTCCCGAATTTTAAATAAGGAAAAAAAGCCCACCCCTCTGTGTTCAGTCTCTTTAAAAAACAATGAAAAGGCTAAAGATATTTTCACACTAACCAATATTTTCTCTGCTCTCATCTCAGTCGAGCCTAAATACAAAACCGATAATATACCAATGTGTACCAATTGTCAAAGATACGGACATACAAAGAATTATTGCCGTCTCGAACCCAGATGTGTGAAATGTAAAGAAAAACACCATTTTTCAAAATGTCCATTAAAATTTACCGATAAGCCGTATTGTGTAAATTGTAAAGAAGCACATGCAGCTAGCTACAAAGGTTGTTCTTATTATCAATCTATTAAAAATAGAATAAATCCGCCTGAACAAGTTGATAACACCAATAATAATAATAGAAATACTGCAGCCAAGCCAGCTAGAAGGGCTACATCTAATTTCTCATATTCCTCAGCTTTATCACCAGATCAACCCAACAACCCAGAGCCACAACCACAGCCGAATACCGAACATAATAGTGAAAACATTTTAACAACTATTACAAAACTCATAATAGAAGCTGTAAAGCCTTATTTATCAGAAATAATGTCACAGTTAAGTTCCATTGTTACCTCCTTCTTTACAAATGGGCCTTAATGTAAACAATAGTCTATCACCTGTTAATAATACCTTCCCACCTTGTTATCATATTTATGTTTATTTTCGTATTCCATACTATTTCTTTCAATTAACGTTTTTAATTATTTCTTATGACATGTGAATTAAGGAAATTAAAACTTTTAAATTGGAATGCTTATGGCATTTTTTCGCAAAAGAGTGAATTTAAAATTTTTCTTGAAACACACTCTATTGATATAGCCTGTATAACTGAAACTCATCTTTCTTCTCATAATAAATTCCATATACCTGGCTACAAAACTTTAAGAAACGATAGAAATAGCTCAACTGCTTCAGGAGGGGTGGCTATTATAGTAAAGAATAATATAAGCTTTTCTGAGAACAACCTTATAGGAATATCTGATATAGAAGCCGTTTCAATCCGTTTAAACTCATCTCCCAGTACGATTATCACAGCAGCATATAAACCACCTAATAAGAAGCTCTGTGAAGAAGAAATTCTTAATTTGCTGCCTGAGAATGAAAATGTTCTAGTGTTGGGTGACATAAACTGTAAACATATATATTGGGGGTGTCGTAAAACAAATTCAAGTGGCAGTAAGTTGCTCGACATTACTTCCAGATACAACATACAAATTATAGCTCCAACGGAACCTACTTTTTTTAGAAGTGGAAGTACACCGGATATTTTAGATATAGTTTTATCCAAAAAAATAACGTTGCCAATAGCATCTCAAACGATACCCGCTTTAAACTCAGACCACGTCCCCGTATTAATTTATTTTTCTATTAAAATTCAAGAAATGTCTTCCAGAAATCCTCTAATTAAAGGAATAATTGACTGGGACAGATATAAAAATTTAATACATCATAATATTATTCTAAAAAACAACTTTTCAAACCCTCAAGAAATCGATAAATCCGTGGAGCA
Source organism: Piezodorus guildinii (assembly GCA_023052935.1). Classification (NCBI taxonomy): domain Eukaryota; kingdom Metazoa; phylum Arthropoda; class Insecta; order Hemiptera; family Pentatomidae; genus Piezodorus; species Piezodorus guildinii. Next base: position 178,102,736 of record CM041294.1, read on the forward strand.
GCTTACTAAAATAATATCCAATTGTATTAGTGAATCAACTATTCAGACATTTCGCTTCAAAAGAAAGTCATTCACCAATAGGATACCAAATTCAATTCTGGCAAAAATTAAGGAGAAAAATATGACAAGAAGGCGTTGGATGCGTACTAGGAATCCATTAGACAAAAGAAAGTGGAATCATCTTCGGCGAGTCATTAAACTAGAATTGGACGAGCTCACGTTTTCCCAATATAAAGGGTATGTCGCTAACTTAGACCCAAGAGACCAATCACTTTGGAAGGCTACAAAGCGTCTTTTAAAAAAGCAAGATATCATTCCCAGCTTAATAGAGGACGGTACATTCATCTCCACTGATCAAGCCAAATCCGAAGCCTTTGCTGACTATTTTCAAAAGACATTCTCTATCACGAATTGCGAAAAATGTCCAACAAATAGCGTTTCACTTTGTGAGGATATCAAGGAATTTTTACAATTACCTCTACAAACAGCTGAATTGCCACTGCAATTCACGACCCCAAAAGAATTAAAAGGACTTATTGATAGGCTTAAAACAAAGAAAAGTCCAGGGCATGATCTTATTCCAGCTGTTACTATTAAAAACCTACCCAGAAAAGCTATCGTCTTAATCACGACGATATTTAATAGTTGCTTACGAATCGGATATTTCCCAGATACCTGGAAAAAAGCCGAAATAATTGTTATACACAAGCCAGGCAAGAAAATTAATCAAATCAGCAGCTACAGACCCATAAGTCTATTACCCATATTAGGAAAATTATTTGAGTCAGTAATAAAAAACCGCTTATCATCCTTCTTGCAGGCAAACAATATAATTCCGGAGTTTCAATTCGGCTTTCAGCTCGGTCACTCCACTTCTCATCAACTATCTAGACTAACCGAATTTATCGTCAATGGATTTGAAATGAAAAAGCACACCCTGGTAACGTTTCTGGATTTTCAGCAGGCATTCGACAAAGTCTGGCACAATGGTCTTTTATACAAAATCAAGAAAATCGGTACTCCAAAATACTTGTACGACATCCTCTACTCATTTTTAGGAAGAAGATCATTTACTGTGAGAATAAATAATACGAACTCTACAACCAGACCCATCCTAGCCGGTACTCCACAAGGTTCTGTACTTTCTCCCATCCTCTTCAATTTTTACGTCCATGATATCATTCAATCAACTCATACTTCCATAGCCATGTTTGCTGATGACACGGCAATATTCTCCCAGCATGAAGACATAACCATTGCCCGAAATACCCTCCAAAACCACCTCAACGAATTAGAAACATACCTGACCAACTGGAAAATCATTCTAAATATTCAAAAATGCAACTCGAAAATATTTACCCTGAAAAGACCATCAGATCCACCTGAACTTATCCTCAACGGTAACAAGCTGCCATGGATCCCTGCTGACAAACCAGTGAAATACCTAGGGGTTCACCTCGATCGCCGCCTAACTTGGAACCACCACATTAATATCAAATTAACCCAAGCCTATGCAAGATTGGCAATGATATACCCTATCGTAAATAGAAAATCTAATCTGAAACCTGCTACAACATTACTTATCTATAAAACTGTACTTCGGCCACTACTTATGTATGGTTGTGAAGTGTGGGGCGCAGCTTCCTCAACTAAAAGAAAAAAGCTCCAAACTTTTCAAAACAAAATTCTTCGTATATCAGTTGATGCTCCTTGGTTCATTAGAAACAGTCAACTGCACCGTGAACTTCAAATTGAACCTATCGATAACTTCATCAAAGATCGCTTCACTAAATACCACTCACAGCTCCCAGCAGTAAGAGGTGCTGTAGCCTACAACATCGGGGTTCAAACGACAACTCGCCGGCTCAAACCCAGACTTCTGCAAGACGTTCTTCTGTGATCTTCCTATTAATCTTTTTTTTGTCCATAATCTTTAATTTTCTAACTAATTATTACTAAATTATCTTTCCTAAATTACTATTTATTATCTATAAATTACTAAATTAGCATTTATACTATCTATTATGTTCCATTTATTTATTATTATTATTATTTTTATGTATTTTTATTTTTATTTATTTAAAAGTTAATTACTTATTCATTGATTCTTTTTAAGCTTCATTTACTTTATCTTCTTCTTTTTTTTTTTTTAATCACCTTATACATGTATTAATTTATTATCTCACATGAACTTGTTTACTTTTAGTTTCATTTCATTCTTGTGTTTCAATATTATTTCAAGTGTTTGTTTTGATTTATATAACCTTTTTATTAAACTGTTCCGTATAATTATAAACATGAAATAGTTAGGGGTGTCTTTGCATGAGACTATACCCCTCCTTTGTCTATAGCTAGTAATTGTAATAACTATTTTTTACATAAACCCATGTATGGCTCACGTAGCCGATCTGGAAATAAAGAAATACATACAAAAATATTATATTTGTATCTAAAATAATCAGTTAGTTTTATCTTCTCTACATCACTCTTTATTAACTTTTACAAGCTCTTGTATATTAGATAATATTTTTTTCTAAAATCTTTAGCTTTCCAATCGTATATCATACATGTGCGATATATTACTGCTCTTATGTTCAAAAACAAAAAATTGCACTAAAAACATTCTTTTTTCAGTTTTCTCCTTTAGTTGTTTTGTAAATTCGCACAACTTACATATTTAGCTGTTATTTATCAATGCTAACTAGATAATATGGTTATTTTCATAAAATATACAAAATTAAAGGTACTTTAAAAGAAGAAAATTTAAACTATCGGCATTTAAGCCCTTTCAAATTATTTTTATCAGAATAAAACCTACATGATATTGAATCCCATTAAATTTTACATCGATATAGCGAGTTTAATCAATATTGTCGGAACCGTTTTCGAGAAAATCGAAAAAAGGTGCAAAATGCATGGTATAAAGTGGCTCTTCTGGTCTGTTTCCGCCTGGGAGTTACCACACACACAAAGACCTTTTTGCGGGACTAGATTATTTGGACTATGGGGACCCTAAAACGTGTATTTCCGTTGAAAACTGGAATTCGAAAATTTTCACGATCTCAATACTTTTCCTTACTATATATAGTAAGGTTAGAGCCCAATACATTGGGTATAGACAAGTGTTACGCTAGCCAATACGCTTCAGGTGACCCCTATTGATTTACATATGATTAGCTAATCGAACGTTAAATAAATTGAAAAGCAGCATTAGTAATACTCTCCTTTCCCTGTTTCGTAATGTACTAACCATACATAATGGACAAGTTATACACAGACTACATTAGAACATATTAAACACAACTCCGCAGTTCGAGGTAAGCCAAATAATTACCCCGTACTTCCAACTAAATGTTCCACCTGTTCGTGCAAGATTTCGCCACTAATTTACTACCTGAGGATTTTTTAATGTCACCACTTTCACAAAGTCGCTCAAGAAGTCTTTAAGTGGCAGTGTTAAGACATTATGCTTTGAATAATTTCGTTGCAATAATAGGTTGGAGCGATGGAAGCCAGGCAACGCGCTGAAGCCTTCGATAAACATTTGGACGGCTAGTAAATGAGAGTCTTAGAATTTTTTTTTTTTTAAATAAACCTTCTACCGTTCTGCATTATCTTCTACACCTTATCTTTTAAACCATGTTTTTTTCTAAAATATTTGATCCACATTTACTTAATGCAATGTTTCGGCAACATTGTGATTATAACCTTCCAATCTTTCATACCACTAGGTAATTCGGATGTTCTATAGGAACATTTTTTTTTTTTTTTAAATTTTTTTTTTTTGTTTATTATTTAAAAAAAAACCTCCCCACCCTCAAATTTTAATTGTTTCAAGATACGTAGAACGCGAATAACGAATAAAGAAAATCCATTTTTCCGCCGTCCATCGTCAGATACCAGCTGTTTATTTTTTAAATGGCGGCTTATTACTGTTTATTTTATAAAAAATTATTAGACTTTTTTTACCCAAAAAATGTGAATAATTATAAAAAAAAAAGAAAAAAATTTAAATTTCACCCATAAATACGCCCATAACTCAGTTATTTTTTGAAGATAGAGAAAACTATGTAGAGAGTTTAGAATCCGTAAAGTGCAATAAACAGCTACTAAAAAAGGTTGATCTATATATTTAAGTCGCAAATCATAATCCATTTCTTTTTTAGATTAATATTTTTATTTTTCAATATTTTACCAGCGACCACATGCCTTTGTACATGTTATAGTAATTGAACCAATTGAATCATGTAATGTACTTCTAATTCCACCGAAACTCGGTTATTATTGAAGGTAGAGAAAATCGAAAAGTTTGGCAGCTATAAACAGTCATAACCTAATATAGTAATTATTAGCAGCGTTTTTTTTTTTATTTGGCATAAAAAAATACCTATACCAAATAATACCAAAAAAAAAAAAAATACCAAATTTTCACTCTCCTTCTCCCACTATCACTTTTTTTTATCGCGGTTTCAGTATATTATTATGAACAATATCAAAACAATTTAAATGTCGTTCGTATTACAAAAATCTGGTGCGGGCAACTCACGACTTTCAGTTACCTTGGCTGTTGAAATCAATTTAAGAGCTATTAAAAAACTTATTTTTTTTGTTTCTATCGGTGATGATCGCCTACAGCGTTGCATTCCCCTCCCTGCCATAACTTCCCGACCCCACACACATTTTCCAGGTCAGCTAGTCTTTATGTATGAAATGACAATGCGGCTTTGGTTTCCGAAACTCCTTCTAATCCACGAGTCAGATTTTGATACGGTTTTCAAAATCGTTCAGGGCATCCTTTCCTGAAGGTTTGTAAGTAATACATACATGCAATACATTACAGGCATTCTTTCAACAGGAAAAATGAATAAAGAGAGGTTATAATAGTTAAATTTGCAGGATCGTGTAAGTTATATTCTTCCATTTAGAACACATGATTTTGGAAACAATATTACGCACCAAATTATAAAGTTGTTAACATAAATAGTAAGTTGTTATAAATAAATATATAAACTGACATTGTTGTTAATTATTTCAAATTTAATACTATTTTATGAAAACGAATGTTTTACGGATAACGAAATGGGATTCCTCTGGATAGCTAATTTCACTTTTAAAATGTTGTTGTTGATTGTTAGGGCTTTAAGGCGTAAAACCTCGAGGTCATCAACGCCTGTGCATCTTTAATCTTTGATCGCTAAGGTGATAATAGAAAAGAAAAGATATAAATAGGAATAGAATATAGTGGAAAAAGGAAAAATAATTAAATAATTGTCATAAATTTAAGGAGATAATACATAAATATTAATAAAGGTTTCCAAAAAAAAACATAATAATAATAAGTTAAAAAAAAAATTAAAGTACTAATAATAATGAATAAATCACTAATAATCACCGCAATATATAATACTAAATACAATAAGTGCTATAGTTTATTTGATATTTTATTTATATTTAAAAAGTTCAGCACTTTTGATATTTTGCCTATATCATCACTTAGACTAATTGAAATGTCTGGAGTAAGTCCCAATGTAGTCAAACTCGAAATGTAAAAGGGACATTCTTGGAAAATATGTTTGACCGTGAGCATATTATTGCAGTGTTGTCATTTGGGGGGTGGCTGTTTGCTGATGAGGTAGGCATGGGTTAGATTCCTATGTCCTATTATATAGTCTAGCAATAATTACTTCCTCTCTACGGTTGGATCGATTAGATGTGGCCCAAGCTATTACAGATTTTTTAATAGTTTTGAGTTTGCTTTTGGTGGTCTATCGTTCCACATGGATTGCCAGCTGGCTGCCACTTCCGTCTTGAGGGGAACACTTATTTTCAGCGGCAGTTTTAAAATGTAATTTAAATAGTTCATTTGAAATAAATCCAATAGGATAGGAACCTTTGTTACATCGGTAGTCTTAGAAAACGTACATTGCGTAAATGGAAATATTCAATTTTAACTGTATTTGAAAATTCTTTAATTGATTCTAAAAACGGAGGTAAGTGAAAGTCGTGTGTTGCCCGCACCAGATTTTTTAAACATAAATGACACCAAAATTGTTCCATGCCCGGGCTCCTTAAGAAGATAACACAGTACTCAACTCGACAGTAACAAGATCAATAAGAACATTATAAACTTCACAACGGTCGGTAAAAACTTGAACCCTGGGACCGACTGTTGACTAGACTCTGTTTTCAGTATGAGAACTCACCTTAGCATTCAGTAACATCACCTCCAAGAGGCCCGAGATGCGAACCACACCCACACCCCAACAGACCGACCTTATCATGGCCATCCAGCCACTCCTAACCATCCCTATGAGCGATCCATTCCGCCCCATCTTTATGTTCAGTTTTATCGTTTCCTTTCCTCTTTACAGCCCTCGGAGGACTATATCAAAACATTTTATTGTACCAGCTCTGCGATAATAGTTCTCAAAGTCACTATTACTTCTCTTTAACATTTTATGCAAATCTCTTTTATGCTCCATCTGTTGTTGTCTTGTTACTGACCTCTTGAAAGCAAACGGATGAGTCAAATAGGAATAAACTGTGAAATGGTGCATAAAATGAAATGAGTGGTTGTACTTCCACATTCCTCCGATATATTCTAACACCTTATTTACAAAAACAACTAAAAATACCTTCACGAAAATGGCTAAAAACTTTTATATGGATAATAGCAGTTAGTTAAGAGTAGAATACAAAAAAAAAGTCATATTAATGGATTAAAATATAAGTATAATGATTTAACACTACAGAATAAAAAAAAAATCTGATGCGCGCAACATACGACTCTCACTTACCTCTGTTATTAATATCAATTTAAGAATTTTTTAACAAATTTACAAACTAAAATAAATTGTTAAATAATTATTTACATTTGATTCTTGAAGAAAGATGTTTTATTAAATAATATGTTATAATATTATCTGAGAAATTCAGTAAGTTTTTTTTCATCCCTCTGTGTAGAAACTATTGGGTTGATGCAAAATTAATGCAGGTTTCCTCTATTGCAATATCTTAATTCCAATTGTGTAAACAAAGCTAATCCTAACATTGATCATTATTATACCAAAACAAACCTTATCTAATACCCTCTCTTTCACCATGAATTTGTTTAGTAAAATCGTTTTGTTCAGTGTGTTCAAAGGTCTTGAATCGAAAATGTCAAAGTGCGATTTTCGTCAAATTTATTTTTACGAATTTAAATTAGGGCGCAGCGCTGCGCAAACGGCTCGTAATATTAATGAAGTGTGGGGTCAGGGGGCTATTAATGAGTGCACGGTGCAGCGTTGGTTCCAGAAGTTTCGCAGAGGAGATTTCGACCTCGAAGACAAGGAAGGTCCGGGCCGTCATCTTGCTCTGGACAACGACCAGCTGAAGTCAAAAGTGGAAGAAGACCCAACCAAAACCACACGAGAAATGGCGGCGGAACTCGGAACTCAAAAATTGCAACGTCTTTGCCCAGCATTGATGAATCGGAAGGGGCCGATCCTGCTCCACGATAACGCCAGACCACACGTTGCACAACCAACGCTTCGACGACTGCACGAGTTGGGCTACGAAGTTCTCCAACATCCGCCTTATTCACCTGACCTCTCTCCTACAGACTTCCACTTTTTCAGGCATCTGGACAACTTTTTGAGGGAGAAAAATTTTCAAAACCAGGACGACATTGAAAATTCTTTTCGTGATTTCATTGAGTCCAGGGATTCGGATTTTTTTTCTGGTGGAATAAGAAAGCTTGTTGAACGTTGGCAAAAGTGCATTGATTCAGATGGAAATTATTTTGATTAAATATATATGGTTAAAGTAAAGATATGGCATATTTACAATACCTACTAAAAACCTGCATTAATTTTACATCAACCCAATACTTGGAGCGTCAGGCGATGACAGCGCCATCCAGTGGCCAAGCCGTGAAACAATTGCATCCAAAAATATGTTTTCAGTTTTCTCCTTTAGTTGGATGTTGGATATCCAATTCGTCCAACTTATATATTTACCTGTTTTTTTATCAATGGTAACAAGATGATATGGTTATTTTTTTTTAATAGAAAATTGAAGGTACTTTAGAGTCAGACTATTTCAATCAGAATGAAACCTAGATGATATTAAAGCCCATTAAATTTTACATCGATATAGCGAGTTCAATCAAAATCGTTGGAGCCGTTTTTGAGAAAATCGTAAAAAGGTGCTAAATGCATGGTGTTGGGCATAGGGGCGACAGCACACTCGCTCGCAGCCTCAACCCGAACGTTAAATATGAGTCGCCGAATTCCTTATATTTGTTTAGGTTTCGTTATGGGTTTATTAATGTCTCTAGCTTTGTAAAATAAATATATTGAGGAAAACAAAAAAATACAAACAACAAATAAATTAACTTTCTAATAAACGTGAGAGTACTTAAAGTCACGAGGACGATTGCGGGCGACGAAGACGACAAGCGTAGTAGCGACAGCGAAGCGACCTGTCTTTCCTGTAACTCAGAGCACTCTCCCTCCCGAGCGGTCACTATCACTTAATTCCTCTTAATGTAAACATAGCCCCCCTCTTGCGTCTGCACTTAATATTAACGATATATATACATAACAAAAATAAATTAGTATTTACCAATTCTTAACACGTGGTATAAAGTAGTACTTCTGGTCAGCAGATTTTAGTTAAAAAGTTGTTGTAACATCTTTGGCGTATATTAGCCTTAAATATAAATTTCAGTTCTGGACGACTTTTTGTTTTTGCGCGAGTTCCCACACACACACACACACGGAAACACAGACACAGACCTTTTTGTGGGTCTTCGTTATTTGGACTCAGGGGACCTTAAAATGTGTATTTCCGTTGAAAACTGGAATTCGAAAATTTTCACGATCGCAGTACATTCAATTATTATATATTTCATATTTTGATGAAACCACAGCTTCTGAAAACCCATTAAAACTAGAAATTGGTAATTACAACAAAACATCACTAAAGCGCTACACGCACAAAAGAACCAAACATGTGCTTTTAAATTAATATTGTAATTTATATTGTGTAGGTTTTTTTTCGTGTTACTTTTCCTACTGTCTTAAGCAAAATATTGTACGATAATTAGTAAATTCAAAGGATGATTGAAACTCTGTTATCATGAAAAATGGTCCACTGAAATCATGAAACCAAACATATTTGTTTGAGTGTACATTGTAAATATTATGTAAATAAATAAAGTTTCTTTCTTTCTATTTCATATATAAGTGCGTGAAATAAAAAAGAATCGGGGTTACCTGTAGCATAGTGGTTAGCATAACAAGCTCCTATGCCCAAGGCCCCGGGTTCAAACCCGTATGTGGCCCTAGGACTTTTTAATGGGAGTAAAAACTCTATACGTTATGCCGTCCTTCAAAGGTCCCTAGCCTGTGCGATGTCAGGTACTCGTTAAAGACCCCTATTCTAATTAAGCCTGGATAGGCAAAATTTAGGATTCCCACTGTAGCATCGTCCGATTAGCCATAGTAGCATAAAGGGACGTAAAAATAAATAAACAAACAAATAAAAATCAGATTAAATAAGAAATTTTAAAAAATGCACTCTTAGTTAATAATAAAATAAAAAGATGCTTTTAACGTCCACACACAATTCTACAACTGCATCACCTCCACAACATTGGACACTACAGGTAATTGGTTGGTTACCTCAGTGTTCCAGGTAAAATGAAATATTAATAATTAAACTAATTTGTTACCTGAAACACTCGTGCAGCCTACAATGAAACCATTACATTTATTTATAAATTCTTAATGTTCCTTAAATAAAATATCTCAAGCTTCTGATGGTGATTAAATAGCAGTGGTTAATAAAATGAACGCCTTAGAACAAGTTTTGGGAGGTTTCGAAGTTGCCTATTTCATTTTCCTGTTGGAGCGATATATGAAGAAGACCTTCGACCTCACGACCCGACCCCTCCTCCCTATTTTACCTTAAAAACACCCAAATAACATGGCATGAAGAATTTGAATTTGGTTGCATATAAATTGCATAGATCACTTAATTTATTTCATACAGAAGCTAGTTGGGGTCGGGGTTATTTCTTTATCATCAATAAATAACACTATTCAGGAACACTTATCATATTTGTGTACCTACGTTTTGTTCTAAATTTTAAGCCTTTGTCAGGGCTAAGAAAATGTTGGCCGAAACGTGAGTACACCAACATAATAACTTTTCCTAATTAGTATGTTATATCTTCAAAGCGCATCTCCAAGCCATTTTTTCCACCCTATATTATCTACGGTAACAATTACTCCATAACTTTGCGGTTCAAACCTAGCAGATAGTTCCTTCTGGGAATTTTTAATGGGAGTAAAAATCCTTAGTTACGCCTTCGTAAAGGACGTAAGAAATGTTGTAATTTCTGTTTGTTTGTTTTGTTTTGTTTATTTAACGTCATTTTACGCTGCTGGGGCTAATCAGACGATGCTACAGTGAGAGTCCTAAATTTTGCCTATCCAGGTTTAATTAGGATAGGGATCTTTAACGAGTACCTGACATCGCACAGGCTCGGGACCACCTTTTAACGTCCCCTCTGAAGGACGGCATAACTAAGGATTTTTTACTCCTATTAAAAAATCCTAGGACTACCAGCGGGTTTGAACCCGTACAATTTGGCATACGAGGCTGTTATGCTAACCCCCAAGCTACAAGAGATCCCTAGTGATTATTTCTTATTTCTGATAAGTCACATGCTACAGCCGAAACCTGGGAAACATTAAAATATTGTTTGCAAGACTTTGCTTGCAAAGATTTCTTTTACCTATTATAATTTCAACATTCGACCAATTACCCTCAGTATAGTTCAGACTTTGGACCTCAACATTAAACCAAATGTTATCTACACGCGAAGAGGCCTAGGTAATCACTAACTCAGTTGGAAGTAGGCAGACAGGTAGGTGTGATTGGACTCCCATCTGATGATAATGGGAGGCCTAACCTAACCCCATTAGGTAATCAGCTGATGGCGGGCGGGGGAAGTTCCACTACGGATCAGCCTCGTCCACTCCAATCAGTGCCCGACCAAAACAGCCTCTTTGTCTCCTCAAGTCTCCTCAGGCCTCCAGCGACAATGACCAACAGCAAGTAGGCTGCAGTAAGCTCAAGGCTTAGTGTTTGTTCTCTCTCCGCCCCGTAGCAGCTTTTGGAGATTTTTTAAAACGTAACCTTTGGCAGTTACAAACGTTTACATTTAATATAGAGAGCCACACAATGTAGCCCAGACACACGCTGTAATTCCAATTTTGTGATGAGTTAAGGTAGCTCTATCCTTATTTTAGATTTCAGTATTCCCTCGGTTCGTTCCTAAGCCAGCCAATGAGAACGCCTCAGCTATATCTTCCAAACCCTTCCATTTCAATCCTCATTTTGTCCCTCTGTGCCATACCCCGCCTCCTTCCTAGCCAAAGCCTACTTTCTATGGAACTCGACCCCTTCCGAGACCGTCACGCAGGAACTGCTTCCTCCATTAAATCACACCTCAACAATCTTTTCCACACCACATCAAATAGACAATAATCTATCACCGCAGATACTGGAAATACCACTTCATTTTCTAGATTATTTTAATTTCATTAAATGATTGACCTATTTTTGTTTGGTCAATAGCTCGATTTGTATGTATGTGGTTTAAAATTATAATTTATTATTTTAGCTTACCTTTTTACCATTTAAATTTCAAGACCACACATTTTATAGTCATGAAACATGTACTTTAATTTTATTCCCAAGGATCATAAAGACATTTCGTTTCGTTCTATTCTAACCGACCGCACGTTTCGGGAAAATATTGTTGTTTAGAAAACTAACGACAGGAAATGCTAAATCCTCGCCTTTGTGCTAGGCTCCGACAGCGCCCCGATGTATACTCGTCCTCGCAGGCGGGCCGCAAACCACTCACTCCAGTGTAACAAATTTATGCCTTCCCGACTTTATTCCACCACCAAGCTCTGTGCGCTGGTCCAGTTCGTTGAAAACTTGATCAATTTATTTCAAGCAAGCTTCTTTGACAAGAAAATGTGTTTTTGCTTTTAAAAAATTAAAACGACGAATTATTTGTTACTACGTCATAATTTAACTTCGAATAATTTATCAATCCAATGTTTTATAAATTGATATTCATACAGTTAAATAAAAAACAAAACAAACATTATGTACAAGTTCTGAAAATGTTCTCAGAGGGATCACATTTAGCTGGGTGGGTAGCATAACAGCCTCCTATGCCAAAGGTCAGGGGTTCAAACCCACAGGCGGTCCTAGGATTTCTTAATGGGAATAAAAAATTCTTAACTATGCCGTCCTTTGCAGGGGCGTTAAAAGGTGGTTCTGAGCCTGTGCGATGTCAGGTACTCGTTATAGATCCCTATCCTAATAAAGCTTAGATAGGCAAAATTTAGGACTCCCACTGTAGCATCGTTTGATTAGCCATAGTAGCATAAAGTGACGTTAAATAAATAAACAAATAATAATCTTAGGTTTTTTTTTTAAGTGAGTGAAGCGCGGTCTGGTGGTAGTAAACTCGACTATTGTTTTCCTAGTATCTTTTTCGAACCCGCCATTGATGGGATAATTATTTACTATATTGCTTCAGCCGGAGAGCGATCCTGGGGTAGGGAGACCCTCCTGGTACCTTTCGATCAGTCTCATCAATTGGACACCCAAAATAACGGGTGATCGGGTTAGGTCAGAAACCTTGCGGCTATGCCCGATCTCGGTTATTATTGCTGTTCTATTTTCTGCAGTAATGACCTTTAAGAAGTACACGTATCGAGTTCTACTCCTTAGGCGATATTCTCTCATTTCCTCACTCACCCAGAATCCAGTTGAGTTGAGTTTCCTTCTCGCTTCTACCACTTCGACTACTTCAATGTTGTAATTTCCTCCATAATACAGACACCTGAATCAGGTATAGGCATGGAATATAATTTAGAAGCGAGTCTCATACCGACCTAATACATTTAAAAAATGTCATAAATTTCGAAAGTTGAGCCTTTTTGGAGGAGTACGACCACAAATACAGTGACTCGATATTTTTACTGCAAGCAGATGCTGTTCCTTTCAGGCAGATAGGGTTATTTCCACAGCCATTTTATTTTTAAATTTAATTAATTATTTCTCATATTTTCCGCTCCATTTGACCCCTAAAGTTTCCAAAAGCAAACCGTTCACAGCTCGCCCTACCCACTGGGCCGACTGCTACAGCTGAGATTGCTCAAATAGAGAAGCCTTAATTAGCCGAGGGAAGAACCTTTTCACGGATCGTTAGGCCCGAAGTTGCCAACTCGAGTGGAAGCCTTATCTTTCTTTTAGCATCTATCTCCTTCAGTTCTCTTCTCTAGCTATTATATTATTATTTAATTAAGTTGGATGAAGGGAGGGGGAGGAGGGAGGGCTGGTTGTTTGAAGAAATATTGAACCATTTCTGTAATCGGATTCTTTCAAAAGAAGAAATAGAGTCTTTGAAGAAGAGAATTCAGTCAGTAGGAATCGGGTCTGCAAAGGCTCCCTTTTGCTTCAAAACTCTCAAGCTCATTCTACCAACTGCCCGAAGTGTCATTAGCTCACCATCCTGAGATGAATGCATAAAGACGATTCAGAACGATGGACTTACTCTTAGGCCTTCTCTATGCTGGAAGCGATCAGCTAGGAATGCAGAGGGTAGGAGGCACTTGGTATACGTCCGATCGAAGAGCTTTGTTAACCGAGTTTTGAAAACATTTATCACAAGTATCTAGAATATTTGTTTATTTATTTAACGTCACTTTATGCTACTGTTGCTCGGACGATGCTACAGTGGGAGTCCTAAATTTTGCCTATCCAGGTTTTATTAGGATAGGGATCTTTAACGAGTACCTGACATCAAATAGACTCAGGACCACCTTTACACGTATTTATTATTATCCTCCGAGGAAGGCATAACTAAGGATTTTTCGCTCCCATTAAAAAAATTGTAGGGCCACCTGCGCGTTTGAACCCGGGTCATTGGGCATAGGAGGCTGTTATGCTAGCCAATATTGCTAAGCATGTTCCCCGTGAGTGTTAATAGAACCGCGGAGTTCAAATGGGCGTGTAAAGTTGTTGGGATCAGTCCAGAACGAATTCCGAAAAAGTTAGTATTCTCTGAACCGACTGGTCCTGCAAGTCCGAAATGCAGGACAAAGTGTCGATGGAAGGATTGTTTGAAGTCTGTTCTCGGGGGCTTGTACGAATCTGTATAGTGTTATCGGCATCGAACCTTGAGTTTCGGTAGGCTTATTATTATTATGTTTGTCAGAATGATATCAGAATAACAGACCGATATATTAAATTCTAGAGTTTACACACGAGCCCACCACGAGCTACACTACAGGCAAATTTATTGAATTGTAAACAAAGTCTTAAGGTATCTCTCTCCATATTCTCCTTCAACATAGTTTCCTCATTTTAATTAACCTAGCGGTTTTCCGATTTCTAAGGCTTCAAATTAATTTTCTCAGAATCATGATTTTCCTCCTCGCCTTATTACATGTTACGTGACAAAGGAATTATCTGACACATAGATCCAACAGATCCAAGATGAGGCGATAGAAATCTTAGGACTTGGTTCTGATTAGATAAGAGCTAAACCCAAAACTTATGAATCAATCAGATTTTTGAATCGCGTTGGCTCTCTTATAGAAATTAAGATGCCACATCCGTTACAGGCACATAATAACATATTATTTATAATTTCAGTCCTTGTGTGGCGGATGTGTATGATTGTCATATTTTCATAATTTGACAATTCATTCCACGAATTTAAATATATTTCAATATCCCATTAATTTTTACAATACACGTGGAGGGATTTGTAAACAAATATTTTTTTTGTTAAATATAATCATTATAAAGTTTCATAATCATATAAAAATGGTTGACTGTATGTATATATAAAGGAGAAGCTACTTCGGGTTCCAGTCATCATAACACTTTAATTAAGTAAACCTTAATTTATTGTGCCAACATTTCGGTCTAAATTTTGCCATCTTCAGGGCGATTGAAGGATGGAGATCACTACAGTGGATTGGTCTCCCATTGTTCTGATCTCCCTCCTTCAATCACCCTGAAGATGGCCTGAAATTTAGGCACGAACGTAGGCACAATAAATTAAGTTTTTACTCAATTATGTGTTTTGATGACTGCGTCACGAAGTAACTTCTTCTCAATAATATGTTTCATCTTTAATTATGATATCCAAAACATTATGAATTATTGTATCCTTAAGGTAGGCATTTAAGATACTCCCGCGCAGTCCATTATAACATCAACATCTATCGAAAACTTGGGATCCACATTTTTCTTTTACCTATAGGTAAGTTTAAAACGGCTTTAACTATTTCTCCCTTCGAAAAAAACATCAGTTGAGTGTCCTCAGTTCTAGGGACACCCCCGAGCACATTCCCCATTCCTCGACCACTTGTGAGGCACTGAGAACTAACTGCTAAGAGAGCGGAAGGAATGTGTCGGTCAAAGCCGGTTCTGATTTGGTAAGAGAGAACAGAATATATTGCCAAGGTAAGCCAAAGAATATTATTCCATCAGTAGAGGCTACAGGCTACAGGTTGGAAGAACAGGCTGATGTACAACATTGTGATGTATTTCGGTGTTATAGCATCTGAGGGTTGTTAGGAAAGAGCACACTCCACTGCTGCAACCACAGCACCACCGGCTGCTCAGCTTTTGGGAGAGGACCACTAATTTTGTTGAAATTTTTTTGGGTGAAAATAGACTTTGCGTCTGCAAATTATTAAGGGTCATCGGTCCCCAGTAGTCGCTTAAAACAAATTAGAAAAATTGCGCGCGAAAAACACATTTATTAATATATCTCATGTTCTAGTTGATGTAGGAAAATAATTTGGGTGTCAGAGTGTAATAATACGTTTTTTACCATTATAATAAATCTAAAGACATAAATAATCTCGGCAAAACACGACAATTCCTGTTCAGTTTAGGAGTGAAATTGATGTAGGCAGAATGCCCGCCGCGGTAGAAGCACGTACCACAGTACCAGGCTTAAGGGGCGAACCCACACCTACCACTTGGCAGAGGGGACAGGATAGGAAGGAATTCCTCCTGAGGTAGAAGCTCAACAGTAGCGGGTAGGACTCATCACAGGAGCACATCACCAGAGGCCATGCACCATATCCTATGAAAGGGAGATATGGGATCAATAGGGTTCACCTAATGCAACCCATATATTAAGTGCAATAAGAAAAAAAGTATCATCTGAGACATACAACAAGAAAGAGAGATCAAGGCGAGGTGAGGAGGATGCCATGCCTTTGACCCACTGGGTGTATATAGACTAATGGCCAATCTCGACACCGAGCGGTAACCACTTATTTACCTATTACGGACTTAAATATTTTCTTTTTTTTTTATAGCTTTTCTTTTACTTTATTAATAAAAATAGATATACAATGGATATGGCTATATATAAATATAAATAAAATATTTTACAATTCACACTTGATATTAACACATACAAAATTATATATATATACAGTGGGATTCGGATGGAGCTGCCTGCTGAGTATCCGCTCAACTACTCCGGGTGTCTGCATTCAGATGACGGGCGGTTGGTTACAGGTTTCTAAATAACTGTGCTCAAATTAAGATCCCTTTTTAAGAGTGGTGAATACAGTTGCTATCACGCATAAAACTTAAATATTTTAATAGATTATTATTTTGTTAATTATTCCGGATTAATTATATAGAATGATTTCGCAATGAGACCTCGCAAACCCACTAGACATCGTCCATAGGGCAAGTTGGAAACCATTGTCCTACAAGTACCATAGTCATAAGAAGAAAACTGTTATCTATAACTACTTTATAGAACTCCTATCTAGAACTTCTATCTTGAGCTACTTTATAGAACTACTATTTATAACTGCTAGCTAGAACTACTATTTATAACTGCTAGCTAGACCTACTATCTAGAACTGTTAGCTAAAACTGCTAACTAGAACTCCTATCTAGAACTTCTATCTGGAACTACTTTATAGAACTACTATTTATAACTGCTAGCTAGAACTACTATTTATAACTGCTAGCTAGAACTACTATCTAGAAATGTTAGCTAGAACTGCTAGCTAGAACTACTATCTAGAACTGTTAGCTAGAACTCCTATTTATAACTGTCCTACAAGTACCATAGTCATAAGAAGAAAACCGTTATCTATAACTACTTTATAGAACTCCTATGTAGAACTACTATCTAGAATTGCTATCTAGAACTACTATTTATAACTGCTAGCTAGAACTACTATCTAGAACTGTTAGCTAGAACTGCTAACTAGAACTCCTATCTAGAACTTCTATCTGGAACTACTTTATAGAACTACTACTTATAACTGCTAGCTAGAACTACAATCTAGAAATGTTAGCTAAAACTGCTAGCTAGAACTACTATCTAGAACTGTTAGCTAGAACTCCTATTTATAACTGCTAGCTAGAACTCCTATCTAGACCTGCTATCTAGAAGTACAATGAGCAGTAAGTACTAACTTGAAGTAGCTGAGGACCCTGGCCGACTGCTCCGGGTCGTTGGGGTCCACGTGATAGAAGCGCGACTTAAAGCCCTCCAGCTCGCCGTCCACTTCGCGCTGGTTCGCGAGCATGTTGGGCAGGTCCATCGCCTGCTCCAGCTTCAGCCCGCGCATGTCCTCGCCCTGCTTCATCAGCCCCGCGGCGCCGGTCTGCAAGCCTCGTTGGCGAAACAGCGCCTGCGCAACATCAACGTGTGTGATCTATGAGGATGTAAATGGCTCTCCCTTACATCTTACGTTACTGTCTAATAGGTAATGATAGTTCTCTCATCTGTATCCAAAAGTACACTACAGGACTCTACAGGGTGTTTCATAATTGCACGGCACTATTTTAGGTACGTGTTCATTAACACAAAGCAAACAAAAAAGTTCATATTAACATATATCTCAAACTCAATTATTTAACAGATATCAGAGGTTAAAGATTTATTATTTAATTACTACATTAAGACTGATTGAACTAAGTTTAACGTGTTTATGACTACATAACAGGTTATCGCCTGATATCACACGATAAACAAATAAACGATAAGCAATGATAATAGTTGCTCATCTGTTTGTCTAGTTCTGTGCGTTCTAGTGTGAGTGAATACTGCGACACTGTAATACTGTGCTTTGTTTATTCTGTGTTGGTGAACACATACCTTAAATAGTGCCCTACAAACACCCTGTATAAAGAGTGTCGTTTTAGAATTGAGTGCAAGAGCCTTTGTATCATTGTCAGTGACTATAAACAAAATATTGGTTTGTGTCACATGAAATGTCCGTTTTCAAGGTAACGGATTTTTATTAAAAATACGATATGAAAACAAGATAAGTTTATTCGAAGTATTTACCTTCTTTTTCTACACATTTTTCCCAACGTGACACCAACTTTTTTTTCCCCGAACTGAAAAACTCTGAGCTTTGAAGTCAGACTTAATCTGAAAACGCACTTTTCACTTGATCATCATTTTCAAAAAGTTTTCCTTTGACGAAGTTGTCTAAATTCCTGAGCAGGTGGTAATCTGTTGGAGACAAGTCGGGAGAATATGGTGGGTGCGGAAGAACTTCGTAGCCCAGTTCTTTCAATTTTTGCACGGTATGTTTTGAAACATGGGGTCTTGCTGCCGCTCAGTGAGATCATGAGGTACCCATGTATCGAGCTTTTTTACTTTCCCAATACACTTGCGGTAGATTCACTTGCATTTAGTTGTGCTGTGAGTCCTTTGACTGTTTGGTAGGGGTTTTCTTCTACTGTATGTTTGAGGAAATCGTTGTCTATTACGGACGAAGGTCTTCCTTGGGGCAAGTTTTCCAAGTCGGTATCCTCAGCTGAAAACTTAGCAAACCAACGGCGAATAGTCCGTTCATTAACTCCCTTCCCCAAACGCCTTGCAAACATTTCTAGCGGCCTCAGCTGCTGAATGGCCGTGTTTAAACTCGTACAAAAATATTACTCGAAAATCGCGTGTTTCCATGTTCATATTGGGAGGTATACTAAAAAGTGGGTAATTGATCGGGAAGGTAATGTTTATAATACAAAGGTAGAGGATTGGTAACGGTTTACTTTAAATATGTAAACATTCGGAAGAAAACAACAGAGACCTGCAAAATCCTTTATGTATTGGGTTGATGCAAAATTAATGCAGGTTTCCTCTATTGCAATATCTTAATTCCAATTGTGTAAACAAAGCTAATCCTAACATTGATCATTATTATACCAAAACAAACCTTATCTAATACCCTCTCTTTCACCATGAATTTGTTTAGTAAAATCGTTTTGTTCAGTGTGTTCAAAGGTCTTGAATCGAAAATGTCAAAGTGCGATTTTCGTCAAATTTATTTTTACGAATTTAAATTAGGGCGCAGCGCTGCGCAAACGGCTCGTAATATTAATGTAGTGTGGGGTCAGGGGGCTATTAATGAGTGCACGGTGCAGCGTTGGTTCCAGAAGTTTCGCAGAGGAGATTTCGACCTCGAAGACAAGGAAGGTCGGGGCCGTCATCTTGCTCTGGACAACGACCAGCTGAGGTCAAAAGTGGAAGAAGACCCAACCAAAACCACACGAGAAATGGCGGCGGAACTCGGAACTCAAAAATTGCTACGTCTTTGCCCAGCATTGATGAATCGGAAGGGGCCGATCCTGCTCCACGATAACGCCAGACCACACGTTGCACAACCAACACTTCGACGACTCCACGAGTTGGGCTACGAAGTTCTCCAACATCCGCCTTATTCACCTGACCACTCTCCTACAGACTTCCACTTTTTCAGGCATCTGGACAACTTTTTGAGGGAGAAAAATTTTCAAAACCAGGACGACATTGAAAATTCTTTTCGTGATTTCATTGAGTCCAGGGATTCGGATTTTTTTTCTGGTAGAATAAGAAAGCTTGTTGAACGTTGGCAAAAGTGCATTGATTCAGATGGAAATTATTTTGATTAAATATATATGGTTAAAGTAAAGATATGGCGTATTTACAATACCTACTAAAAACCTGCATTAATTTTGCATCAACCCAATATTTCAGAAACTATAAAAATGGACATTTCATGTGAAACAACCCAATATATACTACTTAATATTATTAAATAAGAATTGGGCAGAAAGCGCCGTTTTTTGCGCAGCCAATCTAAAGTGGGCATTTGATCACGTGGTCACCATAGCGGAATATTTGATTTAAACCTCGAACTAACCTTAACCGTGGGAGCATTTAGTTATGGTTAGGCCGAGGTATGAATTCGGATTTTTCGACCCGAAGATGTCGCCGAACGCGGGACCATGTCTTCTGATTGGCTGCGTGAAAATAAGTGTGGCAGCTCGTCCATGTTGGTTGTGACGGAAACCATTCAAGATATTGGCTCATGCAAACTCCGACACTGGACCCCAGCGACACAAAGCAGAGGTATGCTCTTAAAGAAGGATCAGTGGGCTAAGTGGGTGTCTGTATCTCTTGTGTACGAACTGAGATGATACAGTGTAATATGATCAGTTTATTAGTAAAATACTGTTTTCAGAATCGATAATAAAAATTCAAAACATCATAATTATATTTTAAAAATACCATATTAGGGTATAACAGTTTATATAGCTGTTGACAGGCAATTAACTAATATTAATCGAAGGAAAATGGCCTATCATCCCTGCTAATTTCAAAACGCTGCTTAAACCTCTGCTATTTTTTTACTGATTTTAATGAATCTTTTTATATTTGTACTAAATTTAATTCTCTATCGAATAGCGCTAAATAATAATATTTATTTATTTATTTACAATAATAATAATTTATCGGTTTACCCCTGAGAAACTTATGGAAAATAAAGATATAAAAGTTTACTGGGATGAACAGATTATCACCGACCACAGAGTGCTGTATAATCGTCCGGATATTTTGGTGTTAGATAAATCCAACAAAATGGCCAGAATAATCGATATTGATGTCCCAAGTGACTCTAATCTGGTAAGCACTAGAGCTGAAAAAATCCGGAAATACCAAGAACTCGCTTTTGAACTAAAACCACTTTACCACCTAGAAAAAGTAACAACAACTCCAATAGTTCTCTCTTGGAATGGCCTATTCCTAAAAAGCAGCAGAGAGGGCACAGAAGAGCTTAGCCTAGACCTAAAGAATCTAAAATTAGCGCAGAAAGCAGTTTTGATGGAGACCTCCGGAATTGTAAGAAAAGTTTTAAATAAGTAAAAATTCTACTTTCCCTTGACTGTACCAGAAATAGTAAATAGATGATGTACCAGTTATCTGAGAGGAAGAAAATAAGATAATAATAATAACATACATATATTAATGAATTTGGACTGCGGGCAAACACTGAATTGTTTTTTTAATCCTTTATTTGGAAAATGTAAGCCCTCAAATTTGGAGGGGAGTGATTTTTTACTTTGTCTGGTCTACTGCAAAGGTTCATTTTTAAAAACAGTAAACCAAGCGACTTTATTATTAAAACAACTTGATTATACAACAACAACACTGTGCTTCCAAAAGGAAAAGGTTCAGTTCTCAACCCCTTAATAATGATGAATGACGGGAAATTGGAGAACATTGTGTAAGACTGAGTAATGTTGCTGTTGGATCAGACTAAACACCAAGTAATCAAGAGATTCTCTTCCTTAGCAAACATATAAATTCGAAATCAAAGCCTCGATGATTACGAATGCCACATTGGAGAAATAGCGCGATTGTCAATGACTAATTCTAAATAAATTACATTTTTAAAAACATTTACGTAGAAGAGGCCCGAAGGTAAGACGATAGGACCAAGACGTAAACAACCCCGCGTCATTAGCGACCCGAGCGGGCTGGTATCCAATCCGGAGCCGACATTGAGATCTGAGAGACACAACTCGACACCTCAGAGGTCTCTCTGCGGGACCAAGAGGCTCCACTTTCCCTCTGATATCCTATTACCTTATCATCTCTTCTTTATTCTTCTGTCTCTTTCTTATAATTATATCTTTCCACAATTCTTCTAATCCACAATATAATCTCTTGTAGTTATATTGTTTGAGTATTTAATTAATTATACTTTATGCTACTGTGGCTAATCGGACGAAGCTACAGTGGGAGTCCTAAACATTGCCTATCCAGGATTAATTAGGATAGGGATCTTTAACGAGTACCTGACATCCTACAGGCTCAGGAACACCATTATACGCCATCTTAGAAGAGAGGCATAACCAAGGATTTTTTACTCTGTTTGAATAAACCCTATGGCCATCTGGCTTGTTTGAACCCGCGAACTTGGGCATAGAATGGTTTTACACAAGCCATTACACTACAGGTGACCCCGATATCTATTTGTAAAAGTTTGGAAATTTTCTTTATTACTATGTCGGAAATGAAAATTAAAGTCTATTCAGAATTATGATATTTTACATTTCAATAGAGTTACAGTTTCGAAATTTAGCATTATTTGAGATAAACAAGGACGTACTTTTGGATGCTTACTATAAGTATTCTTACCCTTCGATCGACGGCATAAGTAATGACTTTTTATTCCCATCAAAACTCCCATTGGCTACCTGCCGTGTTTGTAATGACAGCCCCTTGTAATGACAGCCACTCGTAAACATCAAATCTGTTGAGGCAGAATTTAGTACTCCCGTTGTAGCATTGTCCGGTCAGCCACAGCATAAAAAGGAAATAATGGAATCGATTGAAATATTCATATTCATTTTTTTTTTAAATCTGGTGCACAAAATACACGACTTTCACTAACCTTCGATATTAAAATCAATTTAACAATTTTGAAATACATATTCAATAATCAATAATCTCATTTGCTGATTGTAACATATACAGGTGCAAATAAAAATATTAAGTTAAAAAAAAAAAAAAAATCAATAATGTTTTATTCAATAATCTAATGCATTATTATCTACGACAATGAGTTAATTTTGTCAGATTTTCATTGATTTCTGTTAACTTTTTACAATTTCGTACATAAGATAATATTTCTTCTAAAATCTTTAATTTTTCAACGGTATATTATACACCCATATTACTGGGATTTTTGTTCAAAAATACATAAATTGCATTAAAAAAATTTCCTCTTATATTCTATAGTTGATTATCAAATTGGTTCAACTTATATGATTAGCTGTTTTTTTAGCAATGCTAATCAGATGACATGGTTAATTTTATGAAACCTACAAAATTAAAGATACTTGAAATATCGGCATTTAAGCCCTGTTAGACAATTTCAATCAGAATGAAACTTACATCATATCAAAACCCATTAAATTTTACACCGATATAGTGAGTTTAATCAAAATCGTTAGAGCCATTTTTGAGAAAATCTTTTAAAAGTGAAAAATACGTGGTATATAGTGGCTCGTCTTGTCAGTTGATTTAGATTAAAAATTTGCAGTAACATCTCGACTGATAGTTGTCCAAAATATAAAATTTCACTTTCATACCACTTTCCGTTTCCATACTAGACCTACCTCACACAATCCTTTTTGCGGGACTTGGTCATTTGGACTCAACGACTCTAAAACGAGTCTTTCCAATGCGACCTCGAATTCGAACATTTTCACGATCGCAATACTTCGTTTCATATATGGTAAGGGAAAGTAAAAATGCCTTAAGGAGGGACAAGAAGGCCCTAAAGGACAAGCAGATCCTCGCTTTCCGCCATCTCCTTCTCCCCCCCCCCCCCATAAAGTCCTCTTCCCCCTTCCTCCTAAATAGCTAAGTCCCGACGAGAACACACTCCCTAAATCCCAAGAGACCAGACGCCTTGGAACGGCGCCAGTAGAGAGAGCTTTAGTCGCTCATAAATTGTATTATATCTGTTCTCAAGAAGTTTAGAGGCATGGCAAGGTAGGAGCTGTACATTATGGTTTATTATTTTCAATAACGAACCTTAGTAATCGACAAAAAAAAAAAAAAAAAAAAAAAAAAAAAAAAAAAAAAAAAAAAAAAAAAAAAAAAGATAGCGGAATTTCTCCTTAACTACTAAACAATTTTTTTTTTAAATTCACCACAAAAAAAATTAGTGCATGCAACGATGATGATAACGCCTAGACGTTGATATCAGCAATTTGTTCTTGCTTTGTTTTTGTTTTTAAATGGTAGCCTTATTAAAATTAAAAGTGATTTAATTCAATAATTACCTTATTTTTGAAGATAGAGAAAAACAAGTATAGAGTTTAAAAATAAGTAACCATATATATACATATACATGTAACTCCGTTATTTTTGAAGATACAGAAAAAAATTATTAGTGTTTTTTAACCAAAAAACCGCGAATAATAATAAAAAAGATAAAAATAAAATAAATAAAAAAATTGTTTCCAATTATACACCCTGAACTTTATATTTTGAAGATAGAGGTACATGTCTATATATCTTTAACATCAGTAATTATAAAATAAATAAAAGATAAAATAAAAAAATAACGTAGGGAGGTGGCGATGGGGATCACCCCAGCCGTCAGACTGCAGACAGGCACTGGGCCTCCAGGTTGGGGGAACAGTACATTATCACTCACGCAGTACACTACATACAGCACACCGCACTACAGGCAAGTCACGTACAGAGTTCGAAACGTTGTCTCTGTTTATACGTCCGAAATGTAGTTTATGTAATAATAAACTGATAAGGAAGATAAAGGAACCATCCCTGTATAATCTATATCTATTGTTCCATTTTATTGCCTTCACTTACCTATATATGAAATATATTGTGAGGTAAAGTATTGCTATCTTAAAATTTTTGGAATTCCAGTTTTCACCGGAAATACACGTTCACAAGTCCCGCAATAAGGTCTGCGTCTGTGTGTGTCACATAAGTCTGGTACGAGCACGAATAGTCGTACGAAACTGAAATTTCATATTTAAGCCAACAGCACGCTCGAGATGTTACTGTAACTTTTTAATCCAAATTGGTCTGCCATTAGAGACACTTTGTACCTTACATTTCGCATCTTTTTGCGATTTTATCAAAAGCGGTTCTAAAGATTTTGATTTAACTTACAAAATCGATGTAAAATTCAACGGGGCTTAATATGTAGAGTTCATTCAGACTGAAATAATCTGACAGGGCTTAAATTCCGATATTTTCTTCCTCTAAAGTACCTTTAATTTTGTAGATGAACAAAAAAAATGAAAGATATCATCTTATGAACATTAATAAAAAACGGCTAAATATACAGGTTTAACAGCTTTGTAACTAAGAGAGAAGGGAGCAAACAAATATTTTTTTATGAAATTGTTGTGTTTTCGGAACATATAAGGAACATTGATATATTGGGTTGATGCAAAATTAATGCAGGTTTCCTCTATTGCAATATCTTAATTCCAATTGTGTAAACAAAGCTAATCCTAACATTGATCATTATTATACCAAAACAAACCTTATCTAATACCCTCTCTTTCACCGTGACTTTGTTTAGTAAAATCGTTTTGTTCAGTGTGTTCAAAGGTCTTGAATCGAAAATGTCAAAGTGCGATTTTCGTCAAATTTATTTTTACGAATTTAAATTAGGGCGCAGCGCTGCGCAAACGGCTCGTAACATTAATGAAGTGTGGGGTCAGGGGGCTATTAATGAGTGCACGGTGCAGCGTTGGTTCCAGAAGTTTCGCAGAGGAGATTTCGACCTCGAAGACAAGGAAGGTCGGGGCCGTCATCTTGCTCTGGACAACGACCAGCTGAGGTCAAAAGTGGAAGAAGATCCAACCAAAACCACACGAGAAATGGCGGCGGAACTCGGAACTCAAAAATTGCAACGTCTTTGCCCAGCATTGATGAATTGGAAGGGGCCGATCCTGCTCCACGATAACGCCAGACCACACGTTGCACAACCAACGCTTCGACGACTGCACGAGTTGGGCTACGAAGTTCTCCAACATCCGCCTTATTCACCTGACCTTTCTCCTACAGACTTCCACTTTTTCAGGCATCTGGACAACTTTTTGAGGGAGAAAAATTTTCAAAACCTGGACGACATTGAAAATTCTTTTCGTGATTTCATTGAGTCCAGGGATTCGGATTTTTTTTCTGGTGGAATAAGAAAGCTTGTTGAACGTTGGCAAAAGTGCATTGATTCAGATGGAAATTATTTTGAATTAATATATATGGTTAAAGTAAAGATATGGCGTATTTACAATACCTACTAAAAACCTGCATTAATTTTGCATCAACCCAATAGATGCATAATACACCATTGGAAAGGTAAAGATTTTAAAAACAATATACACAAAACTGTAAAAGATAATTAAGAGTGATGAATAGCCTATAAAATTAACTGATTGTCGTATATAATAACATCATAGATTATTTCTGTGGCGGTCGTGAATAAGTGGTTAAGTCAAAATCTTTCATTTTACAGGCGAGCGATTTAAACGTTGCGTAATACCCAAAATAGAGTACTTAAAGAATGCTGTATTCTATCCACCTGAAATTTCTTCCACCAAGAAATTTCTTTAACCAATTTAACACGACGTGGGAGACAGTCTGAGGGAGCGATACGTAGAGTTGACTCACTTTTGACATAACTCGAGTTATCCAGTTTTCACGGCCGGCACAGAGTTTATAAAACACAAGTTTCTATCGAAACTAAATTTATTAAGTATTATTACGTTTCACTTGTCTATATATTTTATCCCTAACTTTATTTAAAAATTTTAAATTGATTTTAACAAGGGAGGTAATTGAAAGTAGTGTGTTGCGCGCACCAGAATGTCATTATATTATGTGACCGTTCTATGATGTTTTTAAAAGAAAGCAATAACTTCGCTACCTTTCATGTCAGGACATCTCTCTTTGAAAAATTAATTTTTTTATTACTTTTGGTATAAGGAAATTTTAAATAACCTTTTAAATTATAAAATTATTTAATTTAAAGTTTTCCGTAGCTCAAAACTTCCCTGGAGGAAATGTATGCAATGTGTCCTAATTTGATTCGGGCTTAAATCTCCACTAACTTTATTTCTTAATAACTTTATTTAAAACTTTTTCAATTTCACGAAATGAGAAGAATTTTATGGATAAAGAAAAAAAATAAATTAATTTGAGTACACTCTAGAGGGCTAATGGCTAAGCCGTTGGATAATTATTCTGATGCCGGTATTTTTCACTTGAGATCCCGCAAAGTGCCAAGCCCTTCATCTTAAGGAGGCCTTGTCTCTCTTATATCCATCTCTTCCAATGCTTTATCAATTGGTTATCTTTTTTTAATTAAAATTGAAGAAATGTATGAAAATAGGTCGGTCATCTTAAAGACAAGTAAGTATTGTAACCAAGAAAAATTTGATTTTTAATCTTTCTTTCTTTTTTAGGTAGAAAAAAAAATCTGGAGTCATTCGTGTTAAAAATATTTTAATTTATCAGTGAGCCATGCCAAGCATAAAACCAATGGCAAAATTAAAATATTTTTTACAAAACTGACTCCACATCATTTCATCCTCATGTCGGCTATGCATCCTCAAAATACATTCTTTAATTCGTGTCTAGTTCAAAGATTTTTTTTTTGTTTTGTGGTTTTTTCCATTTATGACTGTACATGTTTTTCAATAACAATTTAGAACCGCACATTTCAATAAAATAAAGGCATGGGTCTGAGAATAATGTTTACACATGGGCAATGATTATTCTCTTGGCTTGGCGACAACTTTGAAAAATCTTTGGAATCCACTTTGGTTAGTCACAAGTACAGATCTACTCAACTACAACACTATTTATTCGTTCAACTTATCCATTCATTATTCATAAAGACATTTTAACAGACTAAGCTAAAAAAGAAGAAACAATGAAATCCAGGAAGAAATAAAGTCCCGGTTAAAGGCGGGAAATTCGTGTTATTATTCAGTTGCTAAGTTACTTAGTTCGCGCCTTCTATCTAAAAACTTAAAGGTTAGAATTTATAAAACTATCATTCTTCCGACGGTTCTTTACGGATGTAAAACGTGACCGCTTACTTTAAAGGATGAACAACGGCTTAAGGTTTTCGAAAATAATGTACTGTGTAAAATATTTGGTCTGAAGACATGAGGCCACTGGGGAGTTTAGAAGGTTGCACAACGCGGAATCGGGGAGCCTGTACCTTGTGAATATAATTGAGTTGATAGCATCGCGGAAACTCAAATGGGCGAGTAAAGTTGTTGAACTCGGTGAGGAACAGCTTCCGAGAAAGTTGATATTCGCTGGTCCGACTGGTAGACGTCCGAAAGGTAGGCCGAAGCGTTGATGGGAGGATTTCGTTAAGGGGCTTGGGCTTTAACGGTGAACATTGGACGAGCTTGTGTAGGCAGAATTTGGTGGTATCGGCATCGAATCTTCGGGTTCGGTAAGGTCTAGTATTATTAAGCTAAAAAATAACTCATCATAATAATCTCCATTTCATAATCATATTAAAATTAAGAGATTTAAAAAAAATAACCATTAAGGGTATCAACTTCTAAAATTATATTTAAATGGATTTTAGCTTAACTAGGAATAGTTAAAAAGTACAAAATTATGGATATTAATTTCATTTGACGAGGATGATTGATAATTTAATGAAAGAAGATGAATTTGGAAATAGGTTCTTGAACAAACAATTCAAATTGGTTAATATCAAATGTTAGCCTTCGTAGTATATTTAGAGTCAACAAAAATGTGGATCATATTCAACCCAACTGACTATGGTAAATGGGCCTCTAGGGATTTACAATACAACGGCAACATGCATGCTACCTACAATACATAGGCAAGATGCTACCTACAGAAACTATGAGCTCTTGCCTTCATGTGAAGCTCCTTTTTAGCTCTAAGATTGTAAATTCTGGCAGTGGAGGGGGCCCTAACATTCCCTTTTTGTCGTTATTCCTTGAGGTAGCGAGAGTTATCCTTCGCGACCCAACTACTGAGTGTTTGTTCGTAGGAAGGGTGAAAATATAATTAGACCTTGAAAGTGCAAACAAA
The DNA here is from genome assembly GCA_023052935.1 of Piezodorus guildinii. Classification (NCBI taxonomy): domain Eukaryota; kingdom Metazoa; phylum Arthropoda; class Insecta; order Hemiptera; family Pentatomidae; genus Piezodorus; species Piezodorus guildinii. The sequence continues at coordinate 178,131,732 of CM041294.1, forward strand.
CAGTATCATCATGAAATTAAATAAATGTATTCGCAACCTTTTACAAGATATTTTCAACGCTAAAATAAAAAAAATAAAAAGCTTCGACTGAAAGTAAGACGAGAGTTGGGATGCCTTGTGTTGACCGACGACCTGAATTTCATTTCGAAGGTTTAGAGACTTGGACAATTAACAATTCAAATCCTAAAGCAAATAGCAAAGACCGAGATCCCTGTCTTCTAAGTTTGAGTCACCTCAACTTGGAAATTGGAAAATTCAGATGAGCTCGGAACTTGTTCTTCACTTAAAGTCCAGTTCAAAGAAGCTTAATCTCTTTCAAAGCCAGTAGAAGGTCGTTGGTCAGAAGTGACTGGAGGCGAGGTGAGGTATATTAACTCCCGAGAACGAAACATATTACTGGGCGAGCCAACTTAAATGTAGTCACCTGAGCAAGCCGAGTCACAAAGTCGAAACAATTAACCATTTAGTGGCCTAAAATCCTTTAACTCCTAATCAACTCAGGATAATTTTGTTTTTCATTTATTAGTATGAAAGGCCCTTAATTAGAGAGGATAAAAAACACACTTTTTTTATCTCTGCATCCTTTTCAATCGCTTAAATATATTTTTTTATTAACTGGTTCTATACGTTGTTTTAATTAAGCCAGTTAAATACAAGTGGATCAGAATGGCCCGTCTGTTTAGATTTCATTAAATAAAAAAAAAAATTATTCACAGGATAAATATGGAAGAAATAATATTATTTTGTTAACTAAAATTTTTCGATTTTTTGTGTTTCTTATAAATCTTATGTTAGAATTTTTTTAAATATTTATTCTCATAATAACCCTCCGAGGCATGAAAAGACGGTGGCCTCGAGACCTGCTAATGAAATAAACATTGAAGTTCTACCGCTGGGTAGCTTCTTAACAAGAGTTTTTCAAGATAATTATTACTTTTTTTCACATTTACTAGTTATATTTTATTATTATTTTTTTTTTTTTGTTATAACGTTGTAAACGTCAATAAATAAAGGTATCAACCATAGCTTGGTGGATAGCATAACAGCCTTCTATGCCAAAGATCACGGGTTCACATCCGCAGATGGTCCTAGGATTTTTTAATGGGAGAAAAAAATCCTTAGTTACGCCATCCTTCGGAGGGGACGTAAAATGGTCCTGTGTGATGCCAGGTACTCGTTAAAGATACCTATCCTAATAAAACCTGGATAGGCAAAATTTAGAACTCCCACTGTAGCATCGTCCGATTAGCCACAGCAGCGTAAAGTGGTGTTAAATAAATAAACAAACATAAAATTAAGGTATGAAATCAGGCAAAAAAAAAAAAAAAATGATTCCGGTTCGCAGAGCCACTATGGCTGTTACATTGGCACCAATAAAGGACTAATCCATAGTAGACTTTCCATCAATCTTGGTTTCGTCAATAGTATTCCCACTGCGTTGGCGAAGCTGGCGAGTTTACGTGCATTTCCTCATGCTCTCTCCTCCTCCCTATCCCCTCTCCCCTCCACTCCCCTCCCCACTCCTACCTCTTCTTTTCTCTCAAAAAATATGTTTCTAAACCGTAAAAAAAAAAAATTGTTTTTCAAAAAACTCAAATACGGCTTCTTAAAGATTTTAAGTATTTATTCGAAACATAATCAAATTTCTAACCTCATAAGAGTAATATCGAAATAATCTGAGATATATTTGCAAAGACACTAAGATTTTATAATTAATAAATATGTTTAAGTAAATTGAGCATCGTATCCATATTTCGTGTGTAGGGTTCCATAGACACATCTTCAATTTTTAGTACTTTTTTAAAATAATTTAAGGTGACTAAAAAACATTTTGTTCCAAAAAAATAGTAGGAATTATTTCTGAATTCTAAAACAACATAGATGAGGAAGATGGTTGGGGGTGCGGTCATAATATAGAATAATAATAATAATAGGCTTACCGAACCCGAAGGTTCGATGCCGATACCACCAAACTTCGCCTGCATAGACTCGTCCAATGTTCACCGGTCAAGCCCAAGCCCCGAGATCAGCCTTAATGCAATCCTCCCATCGACGCTTCGGCCTACCTTTCGGACGCCTACCAGTCGGTTCAGCGAATACCAACTTTCTCGGAATCCGTTCCTCACTAAGCCCAACAACTTTACGCGCCCATTTGAGTCTCCGCGATGCTATCAACTCAATTATATTCACAGGGTACAAACTCCGCAATTCCGCGTTATGCAACCTTCTAAACTCCCCAGTGGCCTCATCTCTCTTTGGACCAAATATTTTACGCAATACCTTATTTTCGAAAACCTTAAGCCGCTGTTCATCCTTTAAAGTAAGCGGCCACGTTTCACATCCGTAAAGAACCGTTGGAAGAATAATAGTTTTATAAATTCTAATCTTTAAGTTTTTAGATAGAAGCCGCGAACTAAGTAACTTAGCAACTGAATAATAACACGCATTTCCCACCTTTAACCGGGACTTTATTTCTTCCTGGATTTCATTTTTTCTAGTTATAATTGAACCTAAATACTTGAATTTCTCTACGTGTTCCAAAGTATGACCTGATACATCAATATCACCAAGATCGACACCGTTTCTGCTACTGATCATATACTTCGTCTTATCGGTATTTAATTCGAGTCCTATTTCTTTACCGGTTTTTATTAACACACTTGTATTTAGTTGTATGGTTTCCGTGTCTTCACCTAGCAGTACCAGATCATCGGCATACCCCAAAACCGGAATCTTGTCACCCATATTTAAGCCTTTCTCGGTACACATCACCTTTTCTATGACATATTCTAAAGCTATATTAAATAACACAGGTGAAAGGGAGTCACCCTGTTTCAAACCCGATCGCACCTCAAATCTCTCGGAGTAATTATGACCGATTCTAACTTTATGGAATGTTTCCGACAAACACATCTCTACTAGGTTTACTAACTTTTTAGGTATTCCCTGTTCAATCATGATGTTATATAGCTTCTGACGGTCTATTGAATCATAAGCCTTTTTAAAATCGATATAAAGTTGATGGACTACACCGTTGTATTCCAATTTTTTCTCTAATATTTGACGTAAGGAAAATATTTGGTCAATAGTCGAGCGATTCCGCCTAAAACCACATTGGTAATCTCCGATAATTTCCTCAGCGTATTCCGTTATTCGACTAGTTAGAATTGACGAGAATATTTTATAGCATACTGGGAGAAGAGAGATCCCACGATAGTTGTTACAATCCGACCTCGGTCCTTTTTTGTGAATCGGAATAAGTATTGATTCTTTCCATTCTTCGGGCATTTTTTCAGTTTCCCAGATCTTTTTAACTAAAAAATGTATTTTGGAAACGCCCGCTTCTCCACACGCCTTGATTAATTCACTCGTGATATTATCATTTCCTGCGGCCTTATAACGTTTTAATTTTCCTATCGCCATTTCGACTTCCTCTTTACTCGGTGCGTCTATCCATGGTTCAGCGCTCTGATATTCAGAGAGAGGAGATTGATTATTATTTTCCGTATTTAAGATGCCGTCAAAGTGTTGTTTAAATTTATTTAATATCTCAGAAGGATCCGCAATTATATTGTTATTTGCATCTTTAACCGCATTCAATAGAGGTTCAAATCTTTTACGCGATTTGTTTATACCTTTGTACATCTCTCTTACGTTATTTTCGTTTCTGTGTTTTTCTATTTCTATTATTTTGCCTTTAAGATACTCTCTTTTCTTATTTTTTAAGAGTTTTGAAGTTTCGTTTTTTACTAACCGAAAGTAAGACACATTATTATCGCTTGGATTATTTAAGGAATTCAGTTTAGCGGTTTTTCTTTTTTCGCACATATTTTGACAATCCCTGTCGAACCAAGGTTTGTTCTTTTTATTTTCGATTTTTCCAAGACATAAATTACCGACCTCTTTAATATTATCCCTGATCCCTTCCCATAGTTTGTTTACATCTTTGTGTTCCTCGTCTAAAGATTCCAAAGCTTCGAACCGATTTTTTACTTCTATCGCGAATTGTTTTCTAATTTCGAGGTTGTTCAATTTAACTAAATCAAAATTCTCGGGACGAATATAGTTCGGTGTTCTCTTTTTTGTATTTAGTTTTTGTCGAAGTTTCGCGATTACTAATTCATGATCAGAACCGCATTCTGCACCTCGATACGATCTCACGTTAATTATGCTACTTTGCCATCTGTTTTGTATTAAAACATGATCGATTTGATTCCGTGTTTGTCCATCCGGTGATGTCCACGTATACTTATGAATATCCTTACGTTTAAATGTAGTGCTTTTGATTACTAGGTTTTTCGAAATGGCAAAGTTTATTAGTCGGGTCCCATTATCATTACTATAATTAATATAGAAATATAGAAATAATATAGAAACACACATTTAAAACAAGTGCCATTTTAATTGTGCCGACGTTTCGGCCTACATTGTGGGCCTTCATCAGGGCTAAAAGAAACAAGATGACAACCAATGTAATTATAGACTTAATAATGCGTTAGGTATATAATAATAATATGACAGTAATATAATATGGAAATATAAATAAAATTAAATGTAAAATGATAATAAGATGACAGATATAAAGTATGGAAATAAACAAAATTAAGATGATAATTTATAAAGTATGGATGACAGTTATAAAAATAATTAATAAGATGATAGTTGTACAGTATGGAAGTAAACAGAATCGAGATTATAATATTGTAATAAGAATATATAAAGAGAGGATAAGCAAATGGAATTGAATGTTCGTTAGAGCTTTTCCAAGAAGCTGTGTTATGTTTACTGATTCGATTGTTTGTTGGAGAAAAAAACTAAAGGATTGACTAATGATTTTTTTAAATACATATAAATAATATAAAATAGCGGACTGAGATTAAAAATGCAGAATTAGTGAAAAAAGAGAAAAATAGAAAGCGAAAAATAAAGTATGACTATAAAGGGGAAGATGTAAGTAATAGTGACGAGGTAAAGATTAAAAGATATTAAGTAATAACGGATGAAGATATTTTAAGTTACCATATTATATTACTGTCATATTATTATTATATACCTAACGCATTATTAAGTCTATAATTACATTGGTTGTTATCTTGTTTCTTTTAGCCCTGATGAAGGCCCACAATGTAGGCCGAAACGTCGGCATATAATTAAAATAGAACTCGCACCCCCAGCCATCTTCCTCATCTAATTTCTCAACGGTCAACAAAAAACTCCATTATTCAAAAACAACATAGGTTATTCTGGAGGAAGGCTTCAGACACAATACAGGAAAATATTTTTTTTTTTGCAATTTAGTTGCAAGGTGTTTTGATGATATACTTCAGTTATGTTTAACAGATAAAACAATGTTACTGAATAATTAGGAAGTAGATACATGGTATTGGTATGTTATTGTAACCTAGAGTGAATAAAATTGATATCTGGCATGGATATCTGGATTGATATCAAACAATTATCTTTGAATCGTTTATTATTTGTTTTTAAAATACAACAAAAATCATTATATGATGGAGGATGAATTGAAATTTTAATTTTCTTTAAATGATTTTTAAATGACACTTTTCACAACTATAGATGGATTCTCTTGAAATCACAATCCCTTAAAACCTAAAAAGAAGTGTTCCGCTCCTCCCCTATAAGGGCTAAAGGGGTGGGGTGGTTCATGGAATAGGGCACGGCTATGATATTCTACGGGTCGGAACCCAATAGAAATAATCGCAAGCAAAGCCGCGGGTCACAACTAGTATATTATACTATATCTGATATTTCTTTTATCAAAATAAACATCACAAATATAAAATATTTTTTCAATAATGACCCTTGGTTAATTTTATGCACGAGAGCACCCTTAATAACCTTCAAACCTTAGGTTTTGTCCCCTCAAATGTTATTACCTCTTAGCTCGTTACGGCATCACAGTCTTGTGTATGTGTTTGCACGTGTGTGTGTGTGTGTGTGCGTGTGCGCGCTCGCGTGTGTTTGTGTGTGTGCGTGTGCGCGCTCGCGTGTGTTTGTGTGTGTGCGTGTGCGCGCTCGCGTGTGTGTGTGTGTTTATTTATAGGTTCCTCCTGTCATAATGAAAATTCTGCTTTCACCTTCAACCACTATCACATATCACATCAACGCATATCAAAGTTTATACAATCGCATTTATAATATCAATCATTATTTGAGCCATAATTTACAGTAAAAGGTTATGAGGAGCTTACTTTAAAAAATAAAACCCACTCTTTATTTTTCGTGAAAATATAATTCATAAATTGTTAAATTAACCACTGCTTAAGCTCCCCACGGAAACTTTTGCGTAGTTAGACCTTATCAAATGAAGACGTAAGCAACAGTTTTTTTTAGGTGGGGCTTGAAAATGATTTGAATACGCAGATACATGTGAAAATAAATGACATGATCGGAAGTTAGAAGAGTCTATAACAACAACTTTTATCCTATAAGCTTATTTTCTATTTTTCACTTTCACTTAGATTCGCCCTAACAAACTTGACGTGTGCCCATATTCGACATAAACACTTGAGTCGTTTATACGAAGGGCTGTATTTGTGTATCTAAACTTCCAGAAGAATATCTTTTGTAGATAAGAAATGGCGCTTTCGGCAATTTAAGATACACCTAACACCTTAACCTCGATCCAGACAAAACAAAATGTTGTTGAGAAAAATAAATTTCTACTCACGTGTCTAAACATTTGGACTTGGAGGTGGTTCCGAATCATGATAATTTTGTTTCTGTTTACAAGCGACTATTTTTACCATTCGTAAAAGCTCTAAATTTTTGTTAACGCATTTAAATTGTTTGAGCAGATGGTAATTAACCTACAGCTGGTTCACCTCACTGCTACATATGGCCAGCTCCGAGCCTTCCTTAGCTCTGGCTAGTCTGCATTTTCTTCATCATCAATCATTAATGACCCGTTCGTGTAATGATAAGTAATTAGTAGTTTATAATTACGTTTCGATAACTCAACAATAATGATAGCGACTAAAGTTAATCCGAGGAACTTTGGAGGCTGAAGAGTTTGTTGAAATACGTTCAATATTTCAAAATTAAAACTAATTATTATTTGAATGACACTTTTAGTCGTTGTTTTATTATCTGAGAAGGTTAGTTAATGGGAGTCAAAAATCCTTAGTTATGCCGTCCTTCGGAGGGGACGTTAAAAGGTGGTCCCTAGCCTGTGCGATGTCAGGTACTCGTTAAAGATCCCTATCCTAATAAAACCTGGATAGGCCGAATTTAGGACTCCCACTGTAGCATCGTTCGATTAGTCATAGTAGCATAAAGTGACGTTAAATAAATAAACAAACATCTGAGGAGGTTATAATTTGGTTAAGTATTAAAAATAGAATCGTTTTCATAAAATATTTTGGGTCATTTTGAGAAAATAAATGCGTTATTTATCTATATTTATATTATAAGGTCGCGTTTATCTGTTCATCGCAGTATAATGCTGAACAAGTACTGTCAAGATGTGCAATGAGGTTGGGCTTAGAAAAAATACGTCTTCTAAATGGTAGAAAAAAAAGCTTTATAAAACCCTAATAAAAAATTTATTTTTAATAACTCGAAAACTTTACAAATCTTAAAAAATTAAAATTACTCACTGTATAGATAATCAAATTTCCTAAATACGTCAAAGCAATATAATCTTAGCCTGACCAGTTTTAGCAAAGATATTAAATTTATAACAAATATATTTAACCATATAGAGCCCAGTTTTGTGTTTAGATTCCCATGGAAACACGTTCAATAGTTATTGAACAAAAAATCTAGTGCCGGCAACACACGAATTTCACTTACCTCTGTTCTTAAAATCGATTAAAGAATTTCAAAATACAGTTAGAGATAGAAATGAGTGAATCTATTAAAGAATTAATTAAATTGAATTAGTATAGAAACATGTGTTTTATTAATAACTATTATATTATTATCTACAATAATCATTTAGTTCTATCGGCTTTTTATCACTCTTTATTCAATTTCACGAGCTTGTGTATAAGATAATATATTTTCTAAAGTCTTTCTCTTACAAACGGTATATTATACGTCTATATTACTGTTCTTATGTTCAAAAACAAAATTGGTGCGCTGTGCTTCATTGACGAGCCGCAAGGCTGCAGCACCGTCAACATGAATTTTTCTTTTCGGGAACCTAAAAAACAGTTAGTTTCATCGGATTTTCATCTCTCTCCATTACCCTTTACAATTCCGTGAATCAGATAATATTTTTTTCTAAAATCTTTAGCTATCCAACGGTATATTATACATCTATATTACTATTCTTGTGTTCAAAAAATGCATAAACAAATATTTGTTCAGTTTTCTCCTTTAGTTGTTTATCGAATTCGCTGAACGTGCTTATTAATTATCAATGGTAACAAGATAATATAATTATTTTTATAGAATCTACAAAATTAAAGGTACTTAAGAAGAAGAAAATTTAAAATATCTGCATTTAAGCCCCATCAGACTATTTCAATCAGAATGAAACCTACATGATATTAAAGCCCATTAAATTTTACATAAATATAGCGAGTTCACTCAAAATCGTGAAAAGGTGCTAAATGCATGGAATAAAGTAGGACTTCCGGTCAGCCGATTTTGCTGTAACATCTCGGGTGTATAGTAGTCTTAATATGAAATTTCAGTTTCGTACGTCTTACCGTTTTGTCGCTGGACTTACTACACACACACAGACCTATATTATGGCTATTTGGACTCAGGAGACCCTAAACGTGTATTTCCGTCAAAAACTGGAAAGTCGAAAATTTTCACGATCGCAATACTTTCCCTTACTATATATAGTAAGTAAAAGTAAACAAAAAAGTTATCCAATTTGAACATAGAAGAACTTTAAAAGCTAAAGAACGCCTTTTCAGTGTATCGAGTAATTATCGTTGTGCCTACTTCTAGTAATGTGAGATTGTAAATTTGACAAAATGAAAACAAGATCTGCCATTCAATAAGGGCACTTTATTCGTTGTCTATTTTTGAAGCAGTAACTGATTGGCTGATGGCTGAGTATCATCGCTATGGCTACCATACTCATAAATAAATTAAGAAAAAGAAATATGCATGGTATGAGGTGGCCTGCATTATTTGTGCAGATGGAAAACCTAATTGGGACAGCTCTAGGAACCTTGCTCAGCCTCCACTGGCTTCTACAGCTGTCACGATGGCTGGTGGAGGGTGTGAATACTGGAATCTCCTAAAATTCCTGCCTTTTCTCCCCGAAGTGGAAGCCAGGTCTTCGTCCGGAGGTTATGGCGTGAATATTGTACGATATATAGAAATCAACCTGTTCAAGTTTACTTATAATAACCTTTTGTTTATTTTTTCGGTCGTGACCTTTTGTAATGGACTAGAAAACAAAAAAAAATTAACTTCCTCTCAAAATTTGAGAGCTCACGTTTCAAAATACTTATAGCGCTAATAACAAATAAATAAAAAAGCTTTACTCCGAAACTGGGAATATTTTACAAAATTTGGCCCAAAAACAACAGAGCACCCAATGATGATCCTAATACCTCAATGTTCATATGATCCGATTACTTCAAAATGGCGGGTGAATTAAGATGTTTTAATTCAATAACACATTTGTTTTTGAAGATAAAAATAAAGTGCCTAGAGTTTTAAAATCCACAGTTGTAAACAAGAAAAACAAAAATTGAAATTTTACCTATAGTTACGCCCATAACTTAATTATTTTTGAAGATTAAAAAATATGTACAGATTTTTAGAATCAGGACAGGCAAGATACGCTGAACCCAAATTACGAATAAAAACATAAGTCTTTCCGCCGTACAGTTTTATGAATACAAAATTTGAATGATTGCTATATCTTGTTATTCTAAACTAAAAAAAAATCTTCGAAATTGTTTAAGAAATATCCAAGATATATCGTTTTGAAGTTAAAAGTCGTGATCGGCCATTTTCTTTTGAATTTTAATTGACGTTGTCGCTGGTTCATCTTTCTTAAGATTTTCGATTAATTCGTTGCTAAACATAATTAATTAAAGTTGATTGCCTACACAGCGGTATAAATTGTAATACCATAATATGATCATTTTGAAATAATTAACCAGAAGGTAATAATTTGCAGTGTTTTTTTTTCTTGTTGTTGTTTGTTAGGGTTTTATGGCGTTAAAACTTCGAGGTCATCAACGCCTGTGCATCTTTAATCATAAATCGCTAAGGTGATAATACAAAAGAAAAGATAGAATATAGATGAAAACGGAAAAATAATTAAATTAAATTAAGCAATGTTTTTTTGTTGTTTTTTTCTTTAATCTAAGTTTATTTTTCCTCTATTTATACTTTAGCCAATGGTATCTTTTAACACTAATACTCATTGCTCTTGAGTGTAATAATTTATTATTTCTTAATAATTAAAAATTAAATAGGGTGCAAAGTATGCAATAAAGATATTAGAATTTAGAACAGCTAAGAAGATAAGGAGCAGGGTACATGACACGGCAGTCGAGCTGTCTTATTTGCCCTTTCAGAGGAAGGAAGCTTGTTGGCCCGCTCAGGACCTCTTGTCACCTCCAGGCAGGACATCATCTCCGCCCTGTATCGTCCTCTAAGGACATTATCGCCGGCCGATATCCTCTAAAGACATCCTCTGTGCGATATATCCTTTAAGGATTGGATCTCCATTCCTATCTCTGCCCGAGGCAGGTTAAGTAGGACACTCACAACACCCGCTGGGATCAGATTACAGTACAGTCAGTGTGCCTGTCACCCACAGGGCTGTCAGGCAGGGTATCACAGTACTCAATATATTGAAAGTGATACAATTAGAGGGTGTGCTTATTGTGACGGGAACACCTTACAAATTTTAAATGTAATAATTAATAATGACCCAGGAGTTCCATTACAACAGTTACAGATTAGGGTTGCCTCATCAACTTATAGACATAGATTGGTTACAATAAGTTCCATTACAACAGTTACAGAAAAGGGTTGACTCATCAACTTATAGATATAGATTGGTTACAATAAGTTCCATTACAACAGTTACAGATTAGGGTTGCCTCATCAACTTATAGATATAGATTGGTTACAATAAGATATAGATTGGTTACAATAAGATATAGATTGGTTACAATAAGATATAGATTGGTTACAATAAAGATTTTTGTACTTGAATAATCACGCTCGTTGTTTTAGGGTTCTTCAACACTTCCTAAATAAGCGGTCAAACCTTTCTCTTCACTACAAAAGGCTCATCTACATCACCGTCATAAGGCCTATCTGGACTTACGGAATTCAGCCCTACCGAACCATCTAATTCCTCTCGTATCCAATCCTTACAATCCAAAATTCCTCTCGTATCCAATCCTTACAATCCAAAATTCCTCTCGTATCCAATCCTTACAATCCAAAATTCCTCTCGTATCCAATCCTTACTATCCAAAATTCCTCTCGTATCCAATCCTTACAATCCAAAATCCTCAACGCTCCTTACTTTGTCACGAATGAACTCATCCATAAAGACCTCTTAAGTTCCTTGTGTTACAAATTTGGCCCGAACCAGGTATGAATCCCTCCAAGTCAAACTTTATTCTCACACCGACCCCTCAGTTTCTTTTCTATTTCTTATAATCCTCTAAGGCGTCTGAAAAGAAGATGGCCGCGGGACCACCTGACTAAGATTTCCTATTGGAGCACACTCTTAATGGGTAGTGTAGCATCTCGACATGTATTCCATCACATTGTATTTACTTACATATCTATCTCATTTGCTATATTTATTTCTCCACTAAGAACCCTAGAGCCATCTGCTGGGTTTGAACCCGTGACCTTGGGCATATTAAATCCACAACCAATTATTAAACCTATTAAAGGTCACTAGTGCCCAAAGCCGCGGAATCAAACCCGCCAGATGGTCCCATCATACATTGTTTCTTTTCTCTTGATTTGAGCCACTACCTTCCGCCTGTTGCAGTCCACCGGAAGTGCTGGAACCCGGAGTTCCGTTGCAGCAACGGGGAGTGCCTGCGACCGGCCTACCTCTGCGACGGCCACCCGGACTGCAAGGACGGCTCCGACGAGACTGACTGCGGCCCAGGTGAGTCTCAATACTGTTAATAAGGCTATTACGGAAAGGTAAGTAACCAATATTATTAATCATTCGGCTTCAGTTTGATTTAAAAACAGGTTTGGCCCTCACTAAAATTCAAATTATTGGGTAATAAAAAAAAATTTTCTTTAAAGCTCCCTCTATGTAATAGAATTGTTAAGTTTGCAGGATTAATCATCTACATGAATGTACCCTTATCAATCCTCATCCAAAATAAAATACTGGTTTACCTTATGTTGGTAGCAATTCACCTCTTTATTAAACTGTCTAAACAAAAAATTAAACTTTCTAAGCTTAAATTTCTAAGTTAATTTAATAATAAAATATTGTATTAAGTTTACGGTATCATTGTATAAAGTAGCTATTGAAAATTGGCTCCAATAGAGATTCTTTGAGAGTTACAATGAATGTTGAACATAATATTCTACTCTCTAGAGCGTCTCTAAAATATTTATTAAATCGAAATGAAATGATTCGATCGGGTCGCATTCCTAGCTCTGAGCCATTCCTCAAATTCCAACGACGCGGGAACCAGCTCGAGGGATAGCGACATGTTTCCAATGACTTTGCCCTTTTGATGAAAAAGGAATGAAAGGATTTTAAAGTTCCCTGGTTTATAAAGCTCAGATTTCAGGACATAGGAACCTTTGAAACTTGTCCCCGGCTTTTGATACTGTAATTTTTTATTGGGGTCTTAAGGTTCGACAAATGTGCAACTATCTTTGGGGAATTTATTGTTTTCGTATTTACAACAATTTTGAATAAAATAGTGGCCTTTAAAGAACTATACCAAAGTTGATGGTTGCGAATTTATTTCATTTTATTCCGAGTGGATAAGCGCCAGTTGCCGTGACCTGCGACCTGCTACGAGTTCGCGTATCGTTGCCAGAGGGCTTTTAACTTACCATGATCCCCCTCTTTCTTCCTCTGGCCCGGGAAACCCCCCAATAGCCTTAGAGGTAGAGATGATATAAAAAAAAAAAAAAGTTGTATATTTATTGGCTGAACATCAAGGTCCTTAAAAAACTTAAATATATTAGTCCATTATAATAGCGTACAAATAAGAAGAAAATTAACAGGAATGTTCGTGGGTTATAATAATAAGAACTTTCAAAGTTCTTCTATATTTATTTTTCATTATAAACGAATTATGAGCTGCAAGAATAATCATTTTTTTTTCCCGGGCCAGAGGAAGAAAGAGGGGGATCATGGTAAGTTAAAAGCCCTCTGGCAACGATACGCGAACTCGTAGCAGGTCGCAGGTCACGGCAACTGGCGCTTATCCACTCGGAATAAAATGAAATAAATTCGCAACCATCAACTTTGATATTGTTCTTATTTATTTACATAGTTTTGTATATATATATATATATATATATATACATACACACATATTAATCATCATTGTTTTATGATAGATAACTTCCGTAAGTGCGGGGACGGTAGCCTGAAGCACAGGTACTATTGGTGCGACGGCTGGCCAGACTGTCCGGACAACCACGCCGACGAGCTCAACTGTGAGTATATTCTTACCAACTACCATTATCTTACTATATTCTACCCAACTACCTTTATCTGGTCTAATTATACTATGCTACTAAACATATAGTTAATAAGAAGAGGAAGATGGTTGGGGGTGCGGTCTTAAAATAAATTACATACTAATAAATCACACTTATTGTAGTTGTGTGCCGACGTTTCGGGCCTTCATCAGGGTGACTCAGAGAAGAAGTGTTATAACAGTAACCATCTGATAAACCAAATATGACGGGACTTGCTGGAGCAAACTGGTCCACCAAGATGGTGTCTCCTTGGACCAGTCGACTTCCTGGAGCAAACTGGTCCACCAAGATGGTGTCTCCTTGGACCAGTCGACTTCCTGGAGCAAACTGGTCCACCAAGATGGTGTCTCCTTGGACCAGTCGACTTCCTGGAGCAAACTGGTCCACCATGTTGGTGTCTCCTTGGACCAGTCGACTTCCTGAAGCAAACTGGTCCACCATGTTGGTGTCTCCTTGGACCAGTCGACTTCCTGGAGCAAACTGGTCCACCAAGATGGTGTCTCCTTGGACCAGTCGACTTCCTGGAGCAAACTGGTCCACCAAGATGATGTCTCCTTGGACCAGTCGACTTCCTGGGGCAAACTGGTCCACCAAGATGGTGTCTCCTTGGACCAGTCGACTTCCTGGAGCAAACTGGTCCACCAAGATGGTGTCTCCTTGGACCAGTCGACTTCCTAGAGCAAACTGGTCCACCAAGATGGTGTCTCCTTGGACCAGTCGACTTCCTGGAGCAAACTGGTCCACCAAGATGGTGTCTCCTTGGACCAGTCGACTTCCTGGAGCAAACTGGTCCACCAAGATGGTGTCTCCTTGGACCAGTCGACTTCCTGAAGCAAACTGGTCCACCATGTTGGTGTCTCCTTGGACCAGTCGACTTCCTGGAGCAAACTGGTCCACCAAGATGGTGTCTCCTTGGACCAGTCGACTTCCTGGAGCAAACTGGTCCACCAAGATGATGTCTCCTTGGACCAGTCGACTTCCTGGGGCAAACTGGTCCACCAAGATGGTGTCTCCTTGGACCAGTCGACTTCCTGGAGCAAACTGGTCCACCAAGATGGTGTCTCCTTGGACCAGTCGACTTCCTGGAGCAAACTGGTCCACCAAGATGGTGTCTCCTTGGACCAGTCGACTTCCTAGAGCAAACTGGTCCACCATGTTGGTGTCTCCTTGGACTAGTCGACTTCCTGGAGCAAACTGGTCCACCAAGATGGTGTCTCCTTGGACCAGTCGAGTTCGGGGCGGCTGTCTTTTAGACATGAATTTTGAGTGTCCCAGAATTTCTCCATCTAGAAGACTACTGTCATTTTCGAAGTTGATTTCATAAAGCTTGTTTTTGTTTTTTTATATAAATAAATCTCACTTCTTCCCCAGGCCTTCATAATGTCCTTTTTACTATCGATGTATCGTAGTGATAAGTATCGAGAATACTGGGAGGAATAGAAATAATTTAGACTCGTTTCAAATTGAGCAGTTTCCGGGCTCCAAGCAAAAACGTTTCTTAGTAGGGCTATACAAAAAATAGACCCCTCCACTCGTACAGCAGGAATAGCGGAGTACCTGGAGAGTCTTAGCCCGGAGAGGAAAGGAAGGGGAAGCCACGGACGGAGGAGGTCGAGGGGTCAAGCCAGGGAACAATTATACAGATCTGTCAAAGGTACTTTTATGTTATATTATTTGGTAAATCGGAACCTCAGTATTCTAGATGATAACAATGCCTCGCTGTACCAAGTTTTTATGTATAATAATATATAATCTGTTATAAACAAATGTATATTTTAAGATAATTACTTTATTCCCCTTTATGCCACTGAAACATAGTAGTAGTTATTTTGTCTTCGGCCTCGATGTAGCAAGTTATTATTTGTTGGGTATTGATCATACTAAAAGTGAATGGCTAGTACTTTAGGATAAAGACAGGTGCTAAATGGTCGCTTGATAATCTTTTACTGATCAATCCCCTTTTATGGAAGTCTTTGACGTCTTCAGTAGCCACCCTTAATCGGACTGAACGCAGAACCCAGAACCATCTCATCACGATGACATTTTCTGCTCTAGGCCTCTCGGGAGGCGTAAAGACAGCGTTCGGTCTTACGATGGGACTCTTCATGCCGCAACGCGCCATTGCCTGTAATAGAGGTTGATAGCCGAGTCGAGCTAAGGGTAATGGCAGCTAAGGAATATTCCATTCATAACAACCTCTGCTTTATGAATGAACAGCCGAGAGGCTGCGCAGGAGGCATGCATGCAATTTCATATCTAGGTTCATCCTGCGGATCCTTCGGAGAAATATCGTTTCTCTGAGAGAGGACTAGGGGAAAACATTTCAAAGAGCTCAGCTGCAGAAAGTCTAAAGAGAGGTGATTATAGCCTAAAACGTTCTTAGCTATGTATAATTAAGGGGGAGGATGTTTTGTTATTTTGTATCACAGAGGTCTTGGCTGGTTTCGAACGTCATTTTTCGAGAGAGAACTCTGTCTTTGTCGTTCTATTTATTATTAGAGTAGCCACTTCAACGTCTTGTCGTTCCAAAGTTTACTTAATTTCAATTGTGTAATTTATTATTATACTATCTACCCTATAGCACAACAAATTATTTCACAATTGTTTATTTTTTCCAAATATTTGTATTATGTTAATATATTGTATTATAAATTATTACAATTTATATTCCTGTGTAGGTAATCAACTAATATGCATAGGAGTAAATTAATCAAAGAGCCGAAGAAAGATTAAATCATGGATAATTGGTGATAACGGGAGCTAACTTCAAAACGCTGTATCTTCGCTAATTCTTAACCGATATTTCATTTGTTTTTTTGTTTTTTTTCTTTTGTATTGTAGGGAATTAAATTCTCTATCGATTAGCAATAATAAAAACCGAGTTTCCATGATTCGTAGAGTGAAGGGATATTATTTGCAGATACCATCGTCGACGTGTCAGGATGGCCATTGGAAGTCCTGTTATTTTTGTGCCAAATTTCGGAAAAAATCGGTCCTGTAGTTCCGGATTAAAGCGCGGATGGCCGACAAACGGATTCTTTTTTTCTTTTTCCAACGTTATATTTAACAGCTCCATTACTGTTCTTCTGTTCAAAAACAAAAACAAAAAAAATATTTTTTCATTTTTCGTTCCTTTAGTTAGATGTCGAATTCGTTCAACTTATATATTTACTAGTTTTTTTATCAATTATAACAAGATGTTAAGGTTATTTGTATAGAATCTAAAAAATTAAGGGCTTTTTAAAAGAAGAAAATTTAAGATATTGGTATTTACACCCTATCATACTATTTTAATCAGAATGAAACCTGCATGATATTAAAGTTTACATCGATATGGCGAGTTTGAACAAAATCGTTTTTGAGGAAATCGTAAAAAGAGGCAAAATGCATGGTATAAAGTGCCTCTTATGGTTGACTGACTTTGATGAAACATTTACTGTAACATCTCGGGCGTATAGTCGTCTTAAATATGAAATTTTAGTTTCATAGGACTGTACGTTGTTGCATTGGAATTAACCACTCACACCTTTTTGCGGGACTTGGTCATTTGGACTAAGAAGACCCTAAAACGTTTATTTTCGTTGAAAACTCAAACATGAAAATTTTCAGGATCGCATTACTTTCGATTATTATGTATTTCATATATAAGTAAGTGAAATTGAAAACTTACAGGCTCAAACCGTTTGTCTTTTTTGAAGAAAAAGCTTCATATTCCACATTCCTCTCAAGATGCCCGCTCCCATCCGGTCGACTCTGAATGTTTTATTCAAAACATCTATCATGTTAAAGCGAAAAATACACGTTTGCCAACTCAAAGCGGGTGGATTACAAAATGGTGGCCATTCAAAAAGAGAAAATCACGAAATATCACTCTTTTCTAATATAATTATGGTTACTATCAAGGAAACCGCTCATTCTGTAACGATGATTGTTTGAACAATTAGTATAGAAAAGGTGATTTAAACCTTTAATTTGAGTTGTGAAACACGTTTGTATGATTAATAGAGATACGTTTCATCCAAAAGAAAAAAACGGAAACCGATGAACTTGTTATTTTTGTCATTAATTTTATTGATATCATAAAAACGGCTATTGCTAACAATATAATGGTAATAAAGCACTAAAGAGTAGTAATAGAAACCCGTAGGTCTAATAGTCAAAGAAATAATGTCAGTGCAATCGTTATTATGGGTCACAAATTGTCCCTAAAAATCAAATTTTGAAACACGTCTGCTGCGGCTCCCCACCCACTTTTGCGTGACAGACTAGCGTTGTTTGATTCGTATTATCGCCTTGTATGATGAGGAGAAAAGAGAAATCGTGGTCAAATAAGTTAGAATTATAATAATAATTATGTTACAGAAGTTTTTCCAGTTTTCAACGGAAATACACGTTTTAGGGTCCCCTGAGTGCAAATAACCAAGTCCCGCAAAAAGGTCTGTGTGTGTGGTAACTCCCGGGCGGAATCGGTAAGTCCTATGAAACTTAAATTTCATATTTTAGACAAATATACGCCCGAGACGTGACAAAACTTTTTTCATCAGAATGAGCTTACCAGAAGAGCCACTTTATACCAAGCACTTTCATCTTATTACATTTTTCTCAAAAATGGCTCTAACCATTTTGATTTAACTCGCTATATGGATGTAAAATTTAATGGGTTTTAATATAATGTAGTTTCATTCTGATTGAAATCGTCTGACAGGGCTTAAATGCCGATATTTTATATTTTCTTCCCCTAAAGTACCTTTAATTTTGTAGATTCAATAATAATAACTATACTATCTTGTTACCACTGATGAAAAACAGGTAAATATATAAATTGAATGAATTCGATACCCAACTAAAGGAGAAAACTGAAAAAAAAAAAAATTGTAATGCTATTTTTTTGTTTTTGAACATAAGAGCAGTAATATACATGTATCATATCCCGTTGGAAAGCTAAAGATTTTAGAAAAAATATCTCATACACAAGCTTTTAAAAGTTAATAGAGAGTGATAAAAAGCCGATAAAACTAAGTGATTGTTTTAGATAATAAAATAATAATTTTTTTAATTAAACGCATGTTTCTATAGAAATTCAATTTAATTAATTCTTTAATAGTTTACGTATTTTTATCTCAAATTGCATTTGAAAATTTTTTCATTGATTTTAAAAATGGAGGTAAGTGAAAGTCGTGTGTTGCCCGCACCAGATTTTTTTTGTTTTGTCTTTTTCACCCAAATGAAAGCTTATTAAATACTTGATGATTTACTTCATAACGATTATATTCATAGGATAAGCCGTTTCTATGGTAGTAACCATAAATATGTTAAAAAGAGTGAAAGAGTTAGCTTTTTGAATGGCCACAATTTCGTAATCCTCCCGTTTCAAATTGGCAGACGTGTATATTTTGCTTTACCATGGTGGATGCTTTCCATAAAACATACTAAAAACTTTAGTAAAATGGGTTGCATTTTTCGTTGCTGGCTCACGGACCATAAGGAGCTACTTGTTGCCGCACTTCGAGGCGAGAGCTTGATGGATGTGCTCTTCTGTCGGGACTAGTGTCGCCGCTCTTCTTGTCCCTTCATCGATCCATCCGCTTTATATCGTAGGAGGGGCGGAGGGATGGAAAAATATATTAATCAATAACTTTTAACTGAATTGTAATTGCCCGAGTAAGGGATTAGTTTGTTCGCAGAGTTATAAATTCAGAGGGATTTATCTGAGGCAAGTTCTAATTAGAGTCGGTGGCGGCCCCTGACTGACTGCTCGCCAACTAATGAAGTTAGCATTTTCATTGCGGGACCAGTCCAGTGGCCGATGAGGTGCAGATGTCGAGTTCTGAAGATAATTTAGGAAGTGAAGGGGGACGTCATATCTCTGTGGTGTAGAGCTACCGTAGTCCACTGTAGTCATCTCCTTTGTCAAAAACTAATGTTCAATGAACCGTATCTTTGGTTTACAATTTCCAATTATATACGACTGAAATCGACCTTGGAAAACAATTAATAACCCTAACCTGAAAAATTTCAGATTTCACACTACAGGATCCGTAGAATCCGAATCTAGCATACAACAAAATTCGCTTGTCAGATATGCAAATTATGAATACCCTATTTGCATGCCTCTGACATTCTTCATGGTAATTGCCATTTGACAGAGAATGAAATTCGATTAAATCATAAATTCTGTGGGGAAATATTACATTTTGAAATTAGTAATGATTTAGTGTGATTCGTAATTGTTTGATACAGATTGACATTGAAACTAATTAGGTCTTTGATTATTGGACTCTATGATTAAAAACTTTATCACTTATCTTATAAGTTGTGGCTTGATCATATAAAATGATTTTTTAATTTTTTTTTTTTTTTTTTCAATTTGTTCATCGCGTTGACTTGATCTCGAAAATCATTTCGATGTTTCTCTATCTTCAATAATTACCTATTTTTAATGTAATTACATCCATCATAAGTTGTTACATTATATTATAGCTATGATTTTTTAATGTAATTACATCCATCATAAGTTGTTACATTATATTATACCTATGATTTTTTAATGTAATTACATCCATCATAAGTTGTTACATTATATTATACCTATGATTTTTTAATGTAATTACATCCATCATAAGTTGTTACATTATATTATACCTATGATTTTTTAATGTAATTACATCCATCATAAGTTGTTACATTATATTATACCTATGATTTTTTAATGTAATTACATCCATCATAAGTTGTTACATTATATTATACCTATGATTTTTTAATGTATTACATCCATCATAAGTTGTTACATTATATTATACCTATGATTTTTTAATGTAATTACACCCATCATAAGTTGTTACATTATATTATACCTATGATTTTTTAATGTAATTACACCCATCATAAGTTGTTACATTATATTATACCTATGATTTTTTAATGTAATTACATCCATCATAAGTTGTTACATTATATTATACCTATGATTTTTTAATGTAATTACATCCATCATAAGTTGTTACATTATATTATACCTATGATTTTTTAATGTAATTACATCCATCATAAGTTGTTACATTATATTATACCTATGATTTTTTAATGTAATTACATCCATCATAAGTTGTTACATTATATTATACCTATGATTTTTTAATGTAATTACACCCATCATAAGTTGTTACATTATATTATACCTATGATTTTTTAATGTAATTACACCCATCATAAGTTGTTACATTATATTATACCTATGATTTTTTAATGTAATTACATCCATCATAAGTTGTTACATTATATTATACCTATGATTTTTTAATGTAATTACATCCATCATAAGTTGTTACATTATATTATACCTATGATTTTTTAATGTAATTACATCCATCATAAGTTGTTACATTATATTATACCTATGATTTTTTAATGTAATTACATCCATCATAAGTTGTTACATTATATTATACCTATGATTTTTTAATGTAATTACACCCATCATAAGTTGTTACATTATATTATACCTATGATTTTTTAATGTAATTACACCCATCATAAGTTGTTACATTATATTATACCTATGATTTTTTAATGTAATTACATCCATCATAAGTTGTTACATTATATTATACCTATGATTTTTTAATGTAATTACATCCATCATAAGTTGTTACATTATATTATACCTATGATTTTTTAATGTAATTACATCCATCATAAGTTGTTACATTATATTATACCTATGATTTTTTAATGTAATTACATCCATCATAAGTTGTTACATTATATTATACCTATGACTTTTTAATGTAATTACATCCATCATAAGTTGTTACATTATATTATACCTATGATTTTTTAATGTAATTACATCCATCATAAGTTGTTACATTATATTATACCTATGATTTTTTAATGTAATTACATCCATCATAAGTTGTTACATTATATTATACCTATGATTTTTTAATGTAATTACATCCATCATAAGTTGTTACATTATATTATACCTATGATTTTTTAATGTAATTACATCCATCATAAGTTGTTACATTATATTATACCTATGATTTTTTAATGTAATTACACCCATCATAAGTTGTTACATTATATTATCCCTATGATTTTTTTTTCTTTTTGTTTATCTCTGATTCTAAAAATCTACACGTACTTTTCTCTATTGTCAAAAATAATTTAGTTTTAAGCGTATTTATGTGTAAAATTTCAAAAAATTTTCTTTCCTTTTTTTCTCTTTTATATAACTATTCGCGTTTTTATTTATTTATTTATTTTTTTTTTTTGGGGGGGGTTAAAAACATTAATGAATTTTTTCTCTACCTTAAAAAATAACTGAGTTATTGAATTACATCACTTTGAATCGGCCGCCATTTTGAAACTAACCAGCTGATATCAACGTTAGGATCCATTGTTGAATGGACTAGTATTTTTGTGGCGAATTTAAAAAAAAAAATGGTCCAGTAGTTTCGGAGAAATGCCGTGGACATCGGTCGACGACCAATGGGATTTTTTTTTATTCGTTATTCGGATTCTACGCATCTTAAACTTAAGCTCTCAAATTTTGAGGGAGGTTTTTTTAATTTTTTTGTTCGATTACAAAGGTTATTATTGAAAATAATAAACTAAAAATATAAAGTAAAAATAAAAGCGTGTTCCACGAAAGCTTCCTGCAAGTCAAAATAGAAAAATGAGTTTTATTTGCTGCGCTAATATAAAAACCTTCCTTTCACAAGTATTTTACCAAGAACCTTTTAAATAATATCCGGTAGGATGTTTATACTCTTGTGGAAATGCGTCAATTTGCAGTTGCATTAGCTAGCCTATGAAGTGGTTTTGGAAATCCAATTCCTTATTAACTATAATTAAGATGTGTTTGCTGAAATAAAGTGAAATATCAACTTAACTCCCTCAGATTCGCCTTTTACTTTCATCGTCTATTTATGATGTAACGAAACTTGCTCTGTACAAAACCTGACAGAGGATTCACCTCCATAAGGACGTGCCCAAAATAACTACGCCCTTATCCAACCCAACCTTGTTCCAGGCAAGGAGTGTAATGAAAAGGAGGACTTCCTGTGTCCCAACGGAAGGTGCATCAAGAAAGCCAACGTTTGCGACGCTCAATGCGACTGCGCATCAGAAAACGGAACTCACTGCGAGGACGAAATCGGTTGCGGCAACTTCTACACCCAGCTCCAAGGTAACATATCCCAACCTTCACTTCAAATCTTTACAAAGGGTAGATTGCCTAACTGCAAACAGACTATAATAATTTAATGCAAATAACTAAAAATTAATACAATTCATTTATATTGCACTTGATCCTCGTGCCAGTACTTATACTAAAATAGCGCTTAGAGCTTAGAATTGCTTGTAACATGTTGAACAGGACTCAACGTGTGCGTGACGGGCTCGACCCTGAGCTGCACAGTACCCGGGCACACGAGGGACAACAGCAGGTGCATCGCGGGCAGGTACCTCTGTGACGGCGAGGTCCACTGTCACAGCTACTTCTCCGACGAATACGGCTGTGGTGAGTATTAATGTGTAGTGTATTATTGTATTGTGACCATCAGGCAAACGATAAAGATGTCAGCAGTTGCAATTAATGATAATATGTTAGTTGTGAAGTGGATAGAGCGTTAGATTACTCTTCTCCAAGGCCCGCATTGAAACCCTTGCTGTGACAGAATAATCATTGAATTAGGGCAAACCTGTGGTTGGGAAACCCTACTGGAGCACATCCGTACATACCTCCTCGGTGCTACAGTCCAGTTCGGGCCCTGGCCTCCAAAAGAAATACTCTCTCCTCTTCTCTATTCCTGGCCATCGCCCACCAGCCTGACGCCCCCAGTCGCACTGCATCTTTACCAACCTGGTCTAACCATCTAACCGAGGTCATCCTCACTTCCTCTTGTCCACCAGCGCATAGCTCATGATTCTCTTTGTGATGCTATCACCTGCCATCCTTTGAACGTGTCCAGCCCAACGAAGACTGCTTATCTTTATAAATCTCACCGCTGGGACATCCTTATACTTTTCATACAATCTTGATGGTGCCCGATCCTGAAGAGGCCATTTTTCACATAGGCCATAAAACCTTCCAAGTATTCTTCTTTCAAAAAACAGCAATCTTTAGTTCGTCTGCTTTCCTTGCCATCCAGTCATAAGTCAGGATGGGTCTGATCAGGGTTCTGTAGAGCGTACCCTTTGTGTCCTTATTAAATTATTTGGTTTAAAAAAGTTTAATTATACTACCATATAATAACCTCTAATAGCAGCTAAAGTTCTCTTCTCAACTTCCCTGGAGGAAGTATTTTCGGCACCTGCGAATGACCCAAGGTCAAGGTACACAAATCCCTGAACTGACTGGGGAACATCCAGCCTCAATAAAGTGGATATGCTAAAGTAGTTAAGAAAACGTGGTGGCTAAGCCTGATCTCGGCCTAATCATCTGCTTGCGCGGTTGTTGGGTCAGAAACAGTACAAATATAGCGTTTTATAGAATATTTATTTTGGCTCTTTAGGTCACAAAGCACCTTGTTAAATTCAGTTTCAAACATTGAGAATAGTCAAAGATCGTAATCTTTATTCCTAACTCTACGTCCATCCGATGATTTCTGCAAACCAGGAAAAAATTTCCTGAACTAGCTCTAACTTCACACATTCTGACGTCTTGGGTTCTCCTGGGTCACTATTTCTAAAAGAATTTGTTTGATCATTGACAAGCAGACTCTGAGAGCTCGCTGGAACCTACAGTTCTTCAAAGAATTGGATAATTGCCTGCTGATAGCGTCCAATGGTATTTCCATCGTCATATAAAGGGAGAAGCCGCCCCATGATCTTATAAGTCTCCTTAGCTTGGCGAGGATGCCAAACTGAACTAATTCTTCGTAAAGCTTTCACCTTGAAATCCAAGCTAGCAATGTCTTAGTACTCTCAGCAAGCAGTTGAAATGTATGAGGCAACACAACGATCGTTAGCAAAATCGAATTCGTTGCTCCTGGCTTCTCTATTTTGTATTTATCAAATACATAATTGGCTAGATAATCCTGTCGTAGCTATAAATTTGGCTGTTGTATATTGTATCGCAGTGAACTTCGCTGGAAGGAAGATAACATGCTCTAAGAAAAGGAAGCTCTAAGGATTTTTTACCAAATATGAAACTTTGTGATCAGGAAGCAGAAAGGGGAAGTTCCACATCCACATGTCGGTACATCTTCCTTGAGGTGATTCTTAAGGTTCAGTATAATGATTATCAAAATATTGATTTTACTCTGAAAACAAAAACCGAACGTTGACCGATGAAAGAAATAAAAAATGGGAGAATAAAAAGATCTATTCACTACACTTATGTCTCATTATAGATTATATTTTGGCCTATCATGACCTTGAGCCATCACATAATCTTATCCATTTTCTTTACATTTTATTTAAACCTCTACTCTTCTTCCAACGCTGGGAAGATCCTTTTTGTAGAGCTTGATCCATAAATCTCTCTCCTTTACCAATATTCTTCTCCTTCTCCATTTCAGAACTCTTCTGCCAAAGGACTCCTGGATCGCTTCTTCCAGGTCTCAGACCTTCCACCGTCGCCTCATATACAGCCTTAGCCACTTGGTTCCCTTCCGTTCTGAAAACATGACCGAACCATTTCAGTTGGTGTTCTTTTATAATTCCAATAGCAGGCCGAAGCCCCACACTTGACCGTATTGTCACGTTTGTCACTCGTCTTTTTTTGTCTTACCTTCCATCCTTCTTAAATATCTTATCTCCATCGCTTGTAGTTGGTTCTTGTGCAATTTGGTTAGATTCCAAGATTCACTTGAATAGCTGAGAATCGGCAAGAAATGTTTTTATATACAATCTTTTTTGTGTTTATTAAATTTTCAGTTTAAAATTATTATAAGTATTTTTAATTAGATAACCATTCCCTCAAACTTGCTGCCACCTTCATTTCCTTTCCCCCAGTCTTCGACGAAGGAGACAAAGGTGATCCCCACGAGCGGACGTTCCGCTGCCTGGACAACCGGACCCTCCCGGAGATGCTGCTCTGCGACCACAAGTACGACTGTCTCCACGGCGACGACGAAGAAGGCTGCCCAGGTAACTTGCAACCTCCAACTTCCAATCCTCCTCCTTCATTTGTTCCTTAACTTAGCCTTGGTTCGACGTGTTCAGTGCCCCTCAGCTGTGGCGAAGGGATGTCCAAGTGCAAGAACGGCCAGTGCGTGGAGGAGTCTGCCCGCTGCAACGTCACCATCGAGTGCTGGGACAAGTCTGACGAGATCGGCTGCCGTGAGTAACCTACATCCTCCATTAGCTTCTAACTTTTGTTGATATACCTCAACTACTGAGACGTTGATTTCCAAAACTTGCTAAAGGACGTTTAGTTTTATCGAAATGCATCGTGTGATTTTATCTTATGAACACTCAAGTCCTTAAAAACCCTATTAAGTAATTCAATTATTTTGAAAAACTACTACTACATATTTAACTTTGTTTCCATTCTCCCACCATGCGCCCTGATGATGACCCACAAAGGGGGTCGAAACGTTGGCAAACAATAAATAATTGAAACTATTTAGTTGTTTCATTTAATGACCGCCACTCGGACTAATTCCTTCCAATAATCCTCAACGGTCGACTAATTACATCCACAATGTTAAATAATTTTTGTGCTGCCTGTAATATTTTCAAGAATGGATATAGTAACTTTAGTAAATCAACTTCTCAATGCTTTGACTTAAGCTTTATTTCAATGAATATGTCTATAAATATTTAACCTCATTTGGTGAGTAAATAACAGTGTGCATTTATTTGTTAGATATTTTATTTAATAGATGAATGGTCTTAGATACAAGTTAATTCTAAATTGTAAGCAGCTGATAAAAGTGGTCACTTAGAGGTTGTAATTACCAAGCCAAAAACACCACTGAACTTATTAAAAACAGTTGAGGTAGTGGAGTGTGCAGTGTACCAGTGGTCAGTAGTGTACTACATGTCTGGGATAGTCTGCAAACTGAGTTCAAACTCAGCTGTGGCAGAATGGTTGTTTATTCTGTTATTGCAGTTGTGGAATAAACCTGGGATGTGAAGGTGATGTATCTTCCTTAGGCACACCCAGCCTCTCAAAGTGGGTACCAACAAACAGATAAAATCTTGGAAGTTTAGCATGATCTTCGCCAAATCACCTGCAGGCGTTGGCTTAAAAACTGCAGGAACCTCAATATATACTGAACCCTGGACCCTTCATTGATTGTAGGGATACAAGATCCTTGTTTTTTCTTTTCTTTTATGTTTTAGATCAATTCATTGGATACGTCCAGCTTTTATTGTATACAAAAAGAACTTAAATATTGAAGTAATTTGGTGCAAAACTGGAAGTTGTACTTATCACTGGCAATTGGAGTTTTATTAAATGCTAACTGCTACTTCTATAACCATTTGCAAAGAATAGTACTCTCCTTCCAATAGAACTCTTAGCCACGCTTTCATTTACTGTTAGAATTACTTCATATTTAAAAAAGTATTCACCAATTTCTATAACATTATTTATTCTTTTTAAAATTTCTTCACTTCTTATCAACATTACTGCTACATGTCAACTTGTGATGCTTGATGTCTGTTGGATGTCATGTTGATTGATGTCTGTTGGATGTCATGTTGCTTGATGTCTATTGGCTGTCATGTTGCTTGATGTCTGTTGACATGTAGCAGTAAGCTATTAAATTTTATGTATGAATAGAAAGAAAAAACATAACATTCTTCAAAATGGGGTCAAAACCCGAAAAGTTGATAAGATGTAAATTATTTTGAAAAGAATAAATAATGTTATGAAAGTTAGTCAATGTTTTTTTAAATATGTAGAAGTACAATGGAGCTATCTCAAGTAGATTAAATGAAAAGAAACTAGATGTTAGAATTAAAAGAAGAATGAAAAGAAACTAGATGTTAGAATTAAATTTGTCTTATGTTTGCATCTGTTTCTGACACTGTATTAATCAAAGCTTGTTCATAAATAGAACAATTAATTTTACAATATTTCCCCTATTATATACCTTATTATTATACCCAGAAATATATTTCTTCTTTTCATTCACTCCCGACTCCTGCAATGCAGAGGACGTGCCCTGTCAGGAAGGAATGAAGAAGTGTATTGAAGGCGGGCAGTGCATTCCAGAATCCAGCTGGTGTAACTTCTTTATCGACTGCCCTGATGCCTCGGATGAAAAAAATTGTTGTAAGTAGTCTCAATTTTATAAAAGGCAATAATTATCTTTATTGTAAACTAATAGATTTTCAAGGTCTTATCATAATTTTCAACAATAAATAGTGGATATAATAATTATCATCAAAAGTGAAATAAAAGAAGAATGTTTTTATTATTCTGGGAGTAAAGTCTCTTGAGAATTAAAGTATAAGTTTTCCTAAAACCAAGGCAGTGTATTAGGGCTGTATGTGTTGTAGTTTTACTAAAGCCAAGAACCTTGATGTTTTACACCTCAAAGCCCTACCCTAACAAACAACTACAGCCAAGACCTCAAAAGCCAAACCAACAACTACAACCAAGAACCTGGATGTTTTACGCCTCAAAGCCCTACCCTAACAAACAACTACAACCAATACCTCAAAACCCAAACCAACAACAACTACAACCAACACAGTCTCAGCTTATTAAAGATCAATTAATGAAGTGCATCATTCCTTTAACTTTTTTGTTGTTGTTTTTTTAACGCAAAACGTTGTTATGGGCCACGCAAATATCTCATTTCCTCCCAACTTTGCACACACATTACCCTTTCTTCCTCTCATCCTACCTCCCCTTCAACCTTTCAGACCGCACTCTTCTACCTTCCTCGCTCCATATACTCCCCTTTCTCAACTCTTTGGCACCCACAAGGACATTTATCTTCACTAATGTTTTCCTATATTCTTCTCTATTGAGACAATCCTGATTTGAGACTCCCGATTTCCCTGTTTCTTTCTTTATCTGCTGAAAGTACCCCCCACCCTCTTTATATTCCCACATTTTCCCAAAGATCTCCTTATTTATTCTGATCATCCTGACCATATGACCATAGAAACTCAGCCTCCTCAACCTAATGTACAGACATAGGTTAGACATCTGGAAACCGTTCCAGTTCATCCATTTCTTTGTTTAGTTCTCCGATAGGCCTCAGCTTATTTCCCTTCGGTAACTTTACTGACCCATAAATCTTCCTCAAGATCTTCCTCTCTATTCCTAAAAGTTTCCTTAAGCTGGAAAGAAGAGCGGTCTCCATTCCATACAGAATAACCGGTTTGACAACGGTGTTATAATAATAATAATAATAATAATCAATTCTTTATTTATTCTGAGACAAGTCCCTTTTGAATAAATTTATATGTTATAGTGTATTTAACATCTTTATTAGATATTTAATTATTACTTTAGAGTTCGAATTTCATTTAATTTTTTCAGTTTATTAATTGATGTAAAATAGTGCAATGTTCATTGCTAATGATGATGGTAAAAAATGACCAAATATTAGAGCTGCCAGAAATGACATTCAACAACATTATAAGATGGGCTTAATAAGGTGCATTATTTAATGTGAAAATTAACGAATATAGAGACGCCAACTTGGGAGATGCGACTTGAAAATAACTCTATTTATTTTATTATCTCGTTCATAAATCTGACAATGTTTCGAGGAAACCTGTCAGGTAAACAAGGAGAATAAGAAAATTGATAAAAAAGCTATTCAAACAAAAATTGTCTCTTCTCTTAAACAATTTTCTAATGTTGTTCAACTATATTCTTGTTTAAAGAAAGAATTTTTGACTTACCTTTGTTTTGTTGTTTTAGTGATGACCCAATGCAAAGAAGATGAATTCACTTGTGACAACGGTCAATGTATTGATAAGAAACATCAATGTTTCAATTCTGGTAAATCCTATGAAGGATGTGCCGATTCTTCTCACCTCCAAAACTGTAGTAAGTTATTTTTATCACTCACATGTTTAATATTATCATGGACTATTATTATTATGTTAACAAAGCCCTAGTGATTGTTAATGTTTGTAGCAGAAATCCCTAAGTTTCAGACCAGCATTTTACAAGTTCTAATCCTTCTAAAATCAATCAATTATTAAAGTAACTAGTTTGTTTGTTATAAAGCTTTGAGCTTAAGGTGAAATCAAATTAGGATGTCCCCACATTTTTATTAAATTTTAATTACTTCTCAGGCAGGTAGAGAACATTTGTTATAATAAAAATGAATAGATTAAACTAACCACTGAAAACTCTCAGTGATGAACAAAGAATACTTTATGATATCTGATCTATCATTATAAAAAAAATAATACGAAAAATTATTTCAAATTGGTTTTTAAATCTTATGACTTAGTACTTTAAAATATTTGTATCAAAATAGGAAGGAATTAAGGAGTTAGCTTGGTAAGCAATTTTCAAGCCCCTCGTTGGTTTCTTTGACAAGGTTAATCAGTATGGTACAATAAATACGAACTGATAACGCTGGATAAATAACAAACTATTAACGTATTTATTGATTAGGTTCTTGTTTTTCTATTTTTTTCTTTTTATTTAGAATTTTCCTATTGTTAAAAAACTAATAGTTGTGATTTTTCTCTATCACAACATATGTTATTTACTCTAAGCCTTGTGGTAATACATAAATTATCATTAATAAACATCTTCTATCTATCATTAAGACAAATATAACTTATATTAATATAAGACCTTACAAAATATATAACTTATAGTTCCTCCTTGACTTTAAAAAGATTTATTTCATGAATGATAAATAATTATAGACAGTCATATAAATCTAGTTATGAAAAGCATTTATTCACAAATTATTGAATATAATCATTTTTTTTTTTTTTAATTTATTGGACCCTCCCCTGCCTTGAGGCAATACAGGTACTTGCAGCTGTGGGAAGTACCATAGATACTACCTGCAGTTGCTATGAAACTATTTACTATATTTGGTGTGAGTAGCGTCTTTGGATGTTTGGTGGCCTTTAATCTTCTCTCCTACCTAAGGTGAAGTGGCTTGGACCAACATATTCTTTCCACCTGTACACAAAGTCTTTGTAGTATGGATAGTTTTGTTTGGCTACCAGCTGAGGAATATCGCTCTCCTGTGTCCCCCAGAAGCTTTGTTTCCAGCGCCTCCTTAGTGGTGCAGGCTAGGAGAATATGCTCAGCGTTCTGTGGATCACCATAACTTGGACGTAGGCATGGACAAATATAATATAATATAATGATCTGCAGACATGATAATGCTCTGAAGGCAGCCAATCATACACTTTGTACAACTACCTTCTTTCAATTTAGTTGTTAGTTTCCTTCCAGAGTGTCTATTGTAGCTATCACTAAGTTATTTACTAATGTTTACCTACTTATATTTACACAAAAATAACGTTGATACTGACGCTAGAGCATTGGAGCTGCGAGCCGTGGCAGTTCAAGTGTCACCTGGGGCCGTGCCTAGATCCCTCGCTGCTATGCAACGGTCAGATCGACTGCAAGGACACCTGGGAAGATGAGGATGGCTGCTGTGAGTCCAACCACTTTGTATTTCAGTATTTTTTTCTTAAATTTTATATTATTTGTTTGTTTGTATATTCACTTAACATCACTTTATGCTACCATGGCTAATCAGAGGATGCTACAGTGGAAGTCCTAAGTTTATCCTAGACAGGTTTAATTAGGATTAATGAGTACCTGACATTACATAGGCTTGGCACCACTACTTTATGCTCCTTCTTTTATTTGAAGAATTGGAAAAATAATTTGTTCAAGTTGGAAAAGATAACATATTTAAGTATCTTAGACGGTAGCACGTTTAGTTACTACACATTCAGTTTGTGGATATACGAGTGCAAACCTCTCGAGGAAAGGACATGCAACACATTGTATGACTCCTACTTGTGGTTATTTCAATCCAATCTCAGAAATTATTTCTGTCAACAAATTACATAAATGCTGTAAATATGAACAGCTTAAGTTTTACTGAATTATCCAGCATTAAACTTAAAAACATTATCGGATTAAAGAACCTGTTTTATTACCGAGGCAGTGTTGGAAAATAAAGTCATTTATGACTATGAGACATTATTTATTTGCTTACAATAAAATAATTGATTGGTTTGCTGTTTGATAATTTAAAAAATAATTAATATAGGCTTGGCACCACTACTTTATGCTCCTTCTTTTATTTGAAGAATTGGAAAAATAATTTGTTCAAGTTGGAAAAGATAACATATTTAAGTATCTTAGACGGTAGCACGTTTAGTTACTACACATTCAGTTTGTGGATATACGAGTGCAAACCTCTCGAGGAAAGGACATGCAACACATTGTATGACTCCTACTTGTGGTTATTTCAATCCAATCTCAGAAATTATTTCTGTCAACAAATTACATAAATGCTGTAAATATGAACAGCTTAAGTTTTACTGAATTATCCAGCATTAAACTTAAAAACATTATCGGATTAAAGAACCTGTTTTATTACCGAGGCAGTGTTGGAAAATAAAGTCATTATCTATGAATGACATTATTTATTTGCTTACAATAAAATAATTGATTGGTTTGCTGTTTGATAATTTAAAAAATAATTAATGATGGAGTTTTGTTGACCGTTGAGAAATAAGATGAGGAAGATGGTTGGGGGTGCGGTCATAAATTAGAAACACACATTTAAAATAAGTGTTATTTTAATTATGTGCCGATGTTTCGGCCTACAATGTGGGCCTTCATCAGGGCTAAAAGAAACAAGATAACAACCAATGTAATTATAGACTTAATAATGCGTTAGGTATATAATAATAATATGACAGTAATAAATTATGGGAACATAAATAAAATTAAATGTAAAATGATAATAAGATGACAATTATAAAGTATGGAAATAAGGTGACAGTTATAAAGTATGGAAATAAACAAAATTAAGATGATAGTTATAAAGTATGGAAGTAAACATAATTGAGATGATAATATTGTAATGAGAATATATAAGAGAATTTTGTAATGACTATGTTCTTTTTTATATATTACCTATACTCTTAACTATGTTTTTAATATATTACTGTCATATATCAACTCAAAATTGTTAATATTTAAAATTTTAATTGTTCACATATTTTTCCTTTGTCATTTTTTTCATTTGCTTAGTCTCTCTTATATATTCTCATTACAATATTATCATCTCAATTATGTTTACTTCCATACTTTATAACTATCATCTTCCTCATCTAAAAAATAATTATTTATATTTTATATTGTATTATTTTATTCTTATATGTATTTAGAGATGATAATGTATTGAATTAATACGTGTTACTTTTTTATGTAACATGTTTTACATTTTATATTACAAATTTAGCCATTTCTCTTTATATGGAGAATAATCTGAAAGTAAATAGAAATATAGACATTCATGCTAATTAATTCTGGAAATGTTGGTTTTTCTGGAGGAGTTGGCTTAAACCTATGTGGTCCATACTCATGTTTTTTTATTAATTTATTCTCCGTATTTTCACAAAAAAGTTAAACATTATCAGAATTTATATTAAAATTCAATTTATTTATGAAAATTAATTAGAGAGAGAGAGAAATAAGGAATACGAGTGGCGACTCAATTTTACTGATGCTTTATTTGTATTTAAGTTGCATGTCAATATCAGTAAACAATTATGTTAAACTTTTCAGCATTCACATGCTCTAATATGGCACCAAAATGCCAGTGTAAAGACCTCCATATCAACTGTACCGGTGTTGGGATTGACATTGTTCCGTCAGACTCTGAGAAAGAAATTACTTGGTTGTAAGTAGAGTCCATCTGTATTGTTTTTATGTAAGATTTATGTTAACTTGATTTATTATTGATAAATCTTATTATGTCTGTTCTAGCTTCTTGGGAAGCAATAGGCTAAATGAAACTTTGTCAAACGATACATTCAAGTATTTGGATCGTCTTCTGTATCTGTAAGTGTTTCTTTGTTAATAATGATGTCATTGATTACAGAAAAAAGGTTCATATTAGTGGTGGTTCTAAGATAATGCACTGATGGGCTCTTCTCCATTCCCATAATATATTATTACATCCTTTAGCTGGTGAGGTGAAATTTATAGTCAAAATAGGTGAGGTGGGGTTTTTCAGACCCCAGACCTCATATTTTTTTTTAATCTTGAAACATCTAGAATTGTTTATTGTTGTAAAATACATTAATTCAACCTATTTTCAATAGGTATCATACAAAAGGATCATTGAATAAATGCCTGATATTATTAAATACATTATATTAGTACTTTTTCTTTTTTTTTTTAATGTTATATTCTAAGCAATGAAAACATTTGTAAAATAATATATAAACAAGTCTTATCTTAAAGTTTATTATATTTAAACGGAAAATGATTAAAGAATGAAACTTTTATATTGTAAAATTTTATATAAACTGATAAAATTCGGCACAGGAAAGCTTCTTAATAAAATAAATAAGGTGCGTAAAATAACAATATCATGAGACATTTCTTTCAACAAATTGAAAAACACACTTTCAATAAATCTGAACACTAATGGTGAGGTGGAGTCTATAGGACCGTAATAACACTGTCCTAAAGCAATACAGGATAAAAAACTGTCTAAAAAAGGATGTCAAGACAATGATGTCGAGACAGAAAATGTCAGGTTTTCATAGGATCAGGACCAAGGGATTCACAAATCTTTAAAGAGGCCCTTTTACAAGATAACATTATACTATTATAAACTTATGAACATTTGTGCTTTGTAAAATTGTGATGAGGGAGATTTAGGTTATTCAGTGTTGTCCCTGTACACTATCACACAGGTTATATTTTTCCATACATAAAATAGTTCTGCCAAATCATATGTAAGTTGATAAAATAACAGAAAACTTGCCATTAATATGAAATGAAAATTGTAAGGGTACAGAATTTTCATAAAAAGAATCAACTAAATCTTAGCTATCAATGATGTGTTTTTCAAGTTGAAAATATACTTTGCATAATGTTTTTTTTTTTTTTTATTTTAGTTTATTTTGTTATTGACTGTTACAGAGATTTGAGTAACAACAGTATAAAAGCGTTGATACCTAAAATGTTCAGAAATCTCTGGCGCTTGACCGTCCTCAATCTTCAAAACAATCAGATTCAAGACATTGAAGAAAATAGTTTCTTCGGCCTCGGGAGTCTTAAAGGCTTGTATGGAATTTGTTTTTATAATCATATACTAGAACATTTTAAAAATTAATAGTTTATTGCAAGTTTTTAAATAATCTTCAAAATTACTTTTAAGGCATCTTCAAGGGAACAATATCAAGACGTTGAATACAATGGCTTTCATCGGCTTGTCTTCGTTAGCCAATCTGTAAGTTAACAATTTTCTGTTTATTTTCTATTTATTTATTCTAAAATATTTATTAAATGATCATATTTTTTTAAAACCCATAAATTAGAAGCAAAATGTTTTTATTATCTAATTAAACTGAGGCTTACAATTCTTAAAAATAAAAGAGAATATAATTTTTAAAATACAGAAATTTAATTAATTTAACTTTATTTTGCCACTATACACCTGATTTACAATAACATTATGGTTTTAGCTACTTCTATTTTGGGGGCTCTAGAACAACATTCATCTATTTATACTACTATTATAAGAAAAGAAAAAAAAACCTTGTTTATCTCAAATAGCTTTAAATTATAAAACAGTAAATCAATTGAGCAAAAAATATTAAGTATTCACGAATAAAGTGAAATTTCAAAAGTTGTTGGTAGTATATAAATCTGAATAGACTACCACTTAAAGTCCCGAATTTGTAATGTGAAAAATTGCCAATAACTAAACATTCATAAATATTTTTTTAAAAGCTTTTTTGACAGAAATTTGGAGTCACTTGCAATAAGGTGGCTAGCATAACAGCCTTCCATACACAAGGATGTGGGTTTGAACCTGGTAGATGGTCCTAGGATTTTTTTAAGGGGGTAAATATCTGTGGTAATGAGGCCCTCCTGAGGTTTAATAGTGGTCCCAAGCCTGTGCAATGTCAGGTACCCTATAAAAGACCTAAAAAAAAAAAAAAAAAAAGATAACTTTATATAGCTACATAGAATATTTCAAAGGTTTTTTCTCTTTCTCCCACAATAAATATTTGACAGGTGAGAAGCCTCCATACATCTGATGCTTTCTTGCATGTTTTGTGCAACCTTTCTCATTTCTTCAAGAATTTCCCCATTTTTTAAAAATTATTTCATTCAATAATAAACTCCTTGTTTATTTATTTAACGTCACTTTATGCTACTATGGCTAATCGGACGAAATAAACTCCTTATGTTATATTATGGATGACCATATGGTATGTGCAAGCGCTACCTGTTAGCCATTATGTGAAACATCAGAATACAGTTCCTGTAGTTCTGCAGCGCTCCCTACAGAGCGAGCCACCATATCTATTTGATATTTATTAATTTAGTTAGACAAGTAATTTGTTTCATTTAAGATAAATTAATTATTTTTTCCTTCTCCATTAACGATGAATTAGTGAATCAATTTGATATTAGTCATTTACAGATGTTTGTGGGACTTGAGGTTTTGGATTCAAATAATATTCCACAATGTTTTTAACTTTTATTCTTGTCTTTTAATTAATTTAATGGTTTAAAAAATTCACTTCCCTGAGAACCGGTTTTAATAATTAGCCACAATTTACTTGATATATATACCATTTGAACATACTTTAAAGGCTATGTCATTAGAATCATTAGGATTAAACTAGGCTTGCAGTCAGTTTTTGTTACACACAAATCAAAACCTGTAAGATACATTACAATCAGTCATAATGCAGATAATGATGCAGTTCTATTTCTGTTTCAGAGATCTGCACCAGCAGCGGATCAACAAAATAAAGCCGGACGCGTTCACCGGCCTCAGGAGTCTTATTTGGCTGTAAGCATATTTTCATTATGTATTCCATATTAATATTTGGCTGTAACGATATTATCATTATCTATTCGATATTAATATTATAAGCTCTACGTTGATAAAGTGGAAAGGATGAGATAGTGTGGGTTGGGGTCAATGTATGATTAAAAATATAGAAAAACAATATTTATGTGCAACCAGTGTTTATTTATTGACAGGCAGCTAAACTCATTTTACAAGAATATAAACAGAAAAAATTTGGTGCCCGCAACACACAACTTTCACTTACTTTCATCATTAAAATCAATTTAAGAATTTTTTAAATACATTTAGGGATGATAATTTTATGTTCAAATATACAAAAATTGCATTAAAAAATATTTTTGTTATTTTCTCTTTTAGTTGGGTATCGAATTTGTTCAACTTCTATATTAAGCTGTTTTTTATCAATAATAATCAGATGATATGGATAATTTTATGAAATCTACAAAATTAAACTTACTTTGGAGAAAGAAAATTTAAAATTTCAGCATTTAACTCCTGTCAGACTATTTCAATCAGAATGAAACTACATTATATTAAAACCGATTAAATTTTACATCCATATAGCGAGTTAAATCAAAATGGTTAGAGCCATTTTTGAGAAAAATGTAATAAGGTGAAAGTACTTGGTATAAAGTGGCTCTTCTGGTTTGATGATTTTGATTAAGTAACAATCTACTGCTCAACAACAAACAACTGCAACATCTCAGGCTTATAGTTGCCTTAAATATGAAATTTCAGTTTTATATGACTTTTTGTTTTTGTGCTAGATTTACTACACACAGAGTCCTTTTTGCGGAACTTGGTCATTTGGACTCATTGGACCGTAAAACGTGTTTTTTCCGCTGAAAACTGGAATTCAAAAATTTTCACAAACACAATACTTTCCCTTACTATATATTTCATATATAGGTAAATGAAGGTTAAAAAATGGAACAACATAAAAAAAAATAAGAATACAATGATTACTAACAAACAGAAATATAGAATACGATAAGTATAGAATAATACAATGAATATAGAATAATAAAATTATAAATATAGAATAATAAAATTATAAATATAGAATAATACAATTTTAACATTTTAGATAGATAAAATTAAATCTTGAGTACAGTTTAGAATTATTAGCTACGATAATAGACAACTTTTTTTTTTGTTTAATTTGATAAATTAACATAAAAGAAACCAATGAGATGACATATTTTGTTTCCCTGTCGGTGAAGTCCAATAACAGGAGAATGATAAAGGTAGTTGTTACATGATAGTGGTTGTTACAGCAGTTTAAAAAATTGGGCAGGATCGGAAAGTCATTTTTGGTATGTGGAAGTTAATTTGTTCTAATAAATTAGCCCTAATCTAATTAATTAAGCCCTTTATAATTTTATGTAAGAATACTGTATCAAATTTATGTCGCCTGGATTCTAGTGTTGTCAGATTGGATCTAAGTATAAAATCGTCTCGTGATACGTCACAATAGAATAAATTTTAAATGAATAAATAAATAGTTCACAATGAGGTTCTTTTTCATCAGGGCTAAAAAGATAAAATGTTAGGTTTGTACAGAGATAATAAATGAATAAATATTGCCATGAAAACCTTATATGGAGGTATTAACTCATAAACAAGAAGAATAAAGATTTTAAACATTAGCCAGTTGAACTTTTTTTGACACACCTGACCCTGGTTTTAAAGATAAGTTGATTGCTTACACAGCTATATAATATGACAACAATAATAATTCTGCAGTGACCCAGATATTTTGTATGAATATTTAGTCATTTGCAGCAATTTCCATTGGTCATAACAATCTAAAATTACTCAAATATTTTAAATTCAAAACAAAAATATAAATAATTGTCACGGCTTACAAAACAGACACAAAATTTGAATAATAATG
The DNA here is from genome assembly GCA_023052935.1 of Piezodorus guildinii. Lineage (NCBI taxonomy): Eukaryota > Metazoa > Arthropoda > Insecta > Hemiptera > Pentatomidae > Piezodorus > Piezodorus guildinii. Next base: position 178,170,291 of record CM041294.1, read on the forward strand.
ACTGTGTTAAAAGTATCATATCATTATCATTATGAATACATTAAGTGCTGAAACTTTGTAAAAAAGAAGCAAAGGCTGAAAACTTGGTATATTTTGCAGGGACCTGTCGCACAATGAAATTCAGTTCTTGCACGATGCCATATTTCGAGGAATGCCACGACTGCTCTACCTGTGAGTTTGTACGTACTTTTCTAAAAGTAGATAGTGTACTATTTATAATACAAGTACCATTTATATTTAAATATGTTTTGTGTATTCATTTTCAATAAAATATAAACTAAAGTGTATACATTTTTTGATTTATTTAAGAAAAGCATTTGTAATAACTATTTTTTATGCATATTAAAATTAAAATACTATTTACATTAATAAATGGTACTTTAATTGTTAATATCAATTTTAGCTGAATAAATAAAGCCAAACCCTGACTTTTGGGCCTTAAATACCCTTTCCACCTTCAACCATTAACATTTTTTTGATTCTACTGAAATCATGATTTTTGTTTCTAAAAATGATTTTAAAAAATTATTACGAAAAATTCTTTTTTATTTAACATTTTTTTGCATACCTTAACATTTATTAGACATACACTCAAACCTTATCAAATAACTACAAAACGCAAATTTCCATGACTACCATGGCTAAAGTAGAGCTTCATGTTTCCAATCCTTACAATCTAATTTCCTTTGTAATATTCTGGAGTGCAATATCCTTTGTACTAATAATAAACTTATCTATAAAGGCCTTGATGTTCCTTATTTGAAAATTTCCTGATTAGTCCTGAACCAAAAACCATTCCCAAAAACCAAACTCCATTCCCACTGTAACCCACTTGTTTTAATCCTTGCCTCCTCTTCCATTCTTAATAATCCTCCGAGGCATCTGAAAATGTAGATGTGTTTTCCACATGTGTTTCATATTTTTTTCTAGCTTAAATTATGTATTTATAATTACGTTTAAAAAGTTCAATAAAAATATATTATTTGAAAAATAACATTATTCTATTCACTGTATTGAAGCTTATTTTCCTGGAACATCTCCTAAAGAGATTTAAACTTGTTCTAATTTTATTATAACCATAGATAAACTTTATTTATTTACTTGATAATTTATAACTTATATCTTATAACTTACTTTAAGTATGAGTAATATGAGGTAGAAGAAAATTTAAAAAAAAATAATTTGTAGTAATAAATCCGATAAAAAAATATCGGATATCCTAAAATAATACACAAAAGTATGTTTACATTTAAATTAGTGTATTTGTTCTTTTTGAATTAGATTTTAACAGCCCCGACTGTGATAAAGCTTAACAATTCAAAATCGTTTCGATTTCACTATTCATTCTGGTAATGGATTACCTTGATACAATTTTACTTCAAACTAAGTTACTGTTTTTCATTTTAATACAAGTATTTTAATTTTTTGACTACACTGTTATTTTTATTTTTGTTAATATGACTTTTTCTTTACAGAGATATCAGCAACAATGTTATTCAAGAAATTGACGCTAATGTGTTCAGAACTGCATCATATTTGGAAAAACTGTAGGTTTATCCATATATTTTTATTCTACTTGATAATTGTTATTTATCCTTACGACTTTAAAGACCATTAAGTTCTTTCCCCATTTACTGCATTTTAATGCTAATTTTCTTGTAACATCTCGATATACTTCAACTTTTACTGATATGATAAGAATCATACATTAGTTGGAGCAAAATGGATTTTTTTTTCATTTATTTTATAATTTATAACTTAAGCCATATGTATGTTACTTATGCTAAGTAATATTTAATTATTGGAAGTGAATGATAATTAATCGTCATGACAGTTAAAGCCTTATTCTAAACTCTTCCTCTTGACACTCACTTCCCACTTTCATCTTTAAATTATTAAGTTTCTGTGAACAATTACAAAACAATATTCTAGATTGACTGATGAGTTTCGCTTCTGCTGCTTGGCGAAGCAAGTGCCTTCTTGTTGGCCGAAGAGAGACGAGTTCTCTTCGTGCGAAGACCTCATGTCCAACATCGTCCTTAGGATCTGCGTGTGGGTCCTGGCGCTGGTCGCTACGGTCGGCAACATCATGGTCATTGCCTGGAGGGCCAGGTACAAGCACTGCAACCAGGTAAATACATCTTTAGAAGTTTTAACATTAGTCAATAAAAACTCGATGCTTTAATGTTCATTTTTTGAGGCCATTCCTCATTCTCAGGGTTAATTAAAAGAAGAGAGAAGAAAATAGTAAAAAAGTCCAGTTTAAATGCTTATTATTTTTATTATAATTATTTTCACTTATGAACCTTTGTAATGAAATGAGAAGAAAAAAATAAAATAACCCCCTCAAAATTTTAGGTCTTATGTATCAAGCTATGTAAAACCCAAATAATGAATTTAAATAAATCCGGCTGTCAGCCGTTCAAATTTAGAAATACTAATCAACTTAAACATACACAAATATATGTTTCCGTTGGAAATAATCCTGTTTCGAGTCAATTATGGAATCATTAACCAAAGGAAGGTAGCATTTGAAAGAGAATTTTGTTAAGAGAGTCTGTAAGAGGATTTAAAATAGTTTTAGATATTGCCACTATTTTAAAATTAGTTAAATACTAGATCTTTTGTTAACATTTTTAGATCTTCAGTTTACAACACGGTTACCAAGGTGACTAGATTGTAAGCATATGACAAACATTGCATATTAACTCTCACTTACCTAAACCTATATATGAAATATGATATTTAGTAAGGGAAATTATTGCAATCTTGGAAACTTTTTAGAGTTCCCCGAGTCCAAGGTCTGTGTGTTGGTGTGTGGTAAGTCCAGCACGAAAACAAATATGTATCAAAACTGAAATTTTATATTTGAGACAACTATATACCCAAGATGGTACAGTAACTTTTTCATTGAAATCGGCTAACCAGAAGAGCCAATTTATATCATGCATTTTACACCCTTTCATGATCTCCTCCAAAACAGCTCTAACGATTTTGATTAAACTCACAATATTGATGTAAAATTTAATGGGCTTTAATGTCATATAGATTTCATTCTGATTTAAATAGTCTGACAGGGCGAAAACAATTAATTTTTTATAGTTTAATTTTTCTTTCTCTAAAGTACCCTCAATTTTGTAGATTCAAAAAAAAATAAAACATATTATCTTATTAGCATTGATAAAAAAAACTGCCAAAATGTACAAGTTGAACGAATTTTATTATCAACCTAAAAGAGCAAATATATCTTTAAATGTAATTTTTGTTTTTTTGAAGATGAGAGCAGTAATGTAGATGTACGAGTATAATATATTGTTGGAAAGCTAAATATTTTAGAAAAAATAATATCTAATATACAAACTTGTTTAAGGCAATGGAGAGTAATGAAAATTTAACTGATTGTTGTAGACAACAATTTTATATTTTTTTTATTATTTAATCTAAAATATGTACTTCCAACAAAACTAAATATATTTCGTTTAAACTTTTTGAACTCTATTTATTAGTTTTTAAATTGATTTTAACAAACAAGGTAATGAGTTCAGATTTTAACACATTATAATGTTATTGTATTTATCATGTCTTTTCTGATTCTTTTGTAGTTGTTTTTTTGAGATGTATGATAAATAATAATGATTTTGTTCATTTCTATAATTATTTCACTTAACATTTGACATGCCGATTGCCCGACTTGCCAACAAGTTTTTAGAACTTGGAGCATCAAAGCTATAATTGTTTGATGTAATTAGAGTTATATTATTGGCCAGATCATTCTCAATGACCCCTAAGTTATGCAGCGCCAAAATATTTTTCAGGTGCACTCCTTCCTCATCACGAACCTGGCCCTCGGAGACCTGCTGATGGGGTCCTACCTCCTGCTCATCGCGGTCGTGGACTGGCAGTACAGGGGAGTCTACTCCATCTACGACACCAGCTGGAGGTCCAGCAGGCTCTGCTCCCTCGCCGGCTTCATCTCCACCTTCTCAAGCGAATTATCAGTCTTCACATTGACAGGTAACGACAATGTTTACATTCAAGGTGTTTATATATAGAGAGGTGGGCTCATTCCGATCTGCAAACCCGTACAACAAATGTTGTCGACGTTATTAGTCCTTGTTACATCATTTGTACAGATCTGTTACTGTTCTTTTGAGATGAAAAATCAATAAATAAATAAAAACTGGTCACATTTTATAGGAAAAAAAAGAAAATTAATAGAAAAAAAAGGACTGAATTTATTAAAATGATGCATGATTTATATAAGAAATGTTTATTTGTAATTGAAAAAAAAATATAACAAATGTATTAGCCAAAAGCAGAATGTACAAATAAATAATTAATTCAATTGATAATACATTATGTATTCTATTCACATACCCATCAATATTACATAGTTAATAGTTAATTACATTAGGGAATTCTATAAGCTCTTCCTTATTTTATTTTTACAAAATCAACAGGCAATGCTTGTTGTTTGATGTTCATTAACTTCACTATAAGTCTAGCCATCTGCTGAATAAACTTCTTCTATCTATAGGAAGCCTCATTATGCCCTCTTTTCAAAATTGGTCGAGTCTAACTTCCAAAATATTTAATGAGGAAAAACTCATAGGACACACTAATATTCAAAGCTTCTTTCAATAGTTATAATTAAAGAAGAGTTAAACATAACAATAATAATAATAATAACTAGCTAATTTTACTTTTGATTTGACCACAAGAAAAAATAATTGCCAACAATAGGATGAATCTCAAAATAAATTGCGCTTCATTTCACAGTTAAAGTAGTCATTATTGGAATATATTTGATGTTTACCTTTAATATGGCTAGATATACACATTATGCACTTATTTATCCCAACAATATAATCTAAAATATTTACAATAAAAAAAAAAGATAGAGGTGAGTGTTAACATCTTTAAGAGTCTTTAAATTGACCTCCGAGCCCTATTTTTATTTTTTCATCTATACATTTTATCACATTGTTTAAATAATTCAAAAAGTGCATAGCTTCTATTAATTATTATTCACAATCAATTTTAAACATTTACTATATTCCAGCAATAATGTTCTACTTGATAATTTATCATCAATTTTTACAAATCGCAACAGCACAGGGTCTTACAGAAATATCTTAAGTTTGACACAACACTACATAGGCAGGTAACAACACAATTCAAAGTATTATATAAAACATGATTAAGATATTAATAGAGTTGGACTTATATTGTTTCAGTAATTACGTTGGATCGTTTCTTGGTGATTATATTTCCATTTCGGGTTCGACGCCTGGAGATGAACAGGACCAAGCAACTCATGGCCTTTGGGTGGATCATAGCAATAGCCATCTCAGCGGTTCCTCTCCTACAGATCGATTATTTCAAGTAAGTAACAAAATATTTCAAGTAAGTAACAAAATATTTCAAGTAAGTAACAAAATATTTCAAGTAAGTAACAAAATATTTCAAGTAAGTAACAAAATATTTCAAGTAAGTAACAAAATATTTCAAGTAAGTAACAAAATATTTCAAGTAAGTAACAAAATATTTCAAGTAAGTAACAAAATATTTCAAGTAAGTAACAAAATATTTCAAGTAACAAAATATTTCAAGTAAGTAATAAATATTTCAAGTAAGTAACAAAATATTTCAAGTAAGTAACAAAATATTTCAAGTAAGTAACAAAATATTTCAAGTAAGTAACAAAATATTTCAAGTAAGTAATAAAATATTTCAAGTAAGTAACAAAATATTTCAAGTAAGTAACAAAATATTTCAAGTAAGTAACAAAATATTTCAAGTAAGTAACAAAATATTTCAAGTAAGTAATAAATATTTCAAGTAAGTAACAAAATATTTCAAGTAAGTAACAAAATATTTCAAGTAAGTAACAAAATATTTCAAGTAAGTAACAAAATATTTCAAGTAAGTAACAAAATATTTCAAGTAAGTAACAAAATATTTCAAGTAAGTAACAAAATATTTCAAGTAAGTAATAAATATTTCAAGTAAGTAATAAATATTTCAAGTAAGTAACAAAATATTTCAAGTAAGTAATAAATATTTCAAGTAAGTAACAAAATATTTCAAGTAAGTAATAAAATATTTCAAGTAAGTAACAAAATATTTCAAGTAAGTAACAAAATATTTCAAGTAAGTAACAAATATTTCAAGTAAGTAACAAAATATTTCAAGTAAGTAACAAAATATTTCAAGTAAGTAACAAAATATTTCAAGTAAGTAACAAAATATTTCAAGTAAGTACAAAATATTTCAAGTAAGTAACAAAATATTTCAAGTAAGTAACAAAATATTTCAAGTAAGTAACAAAATATTTCAAGTAAGTAACAAAATATTTCAAGTAAGTAACAAAATATTTCAAGTAAGTAAAAAATATTTCAAGTAAGTAATAAAATATTTCAAGTAAGTAACAAAATATTTCAAGTAAGTAATAAATATTTCAAGTAAGTAACAAAATATTTCAAGTAAGTAACAAAATATTTCAAGTAAGTAACAAAATATTTCAAGTAAGTAACAAAATATTTCAAGTAAGTAACAAAATATTTCAAGTAAGTAACAAAATATTTCAAGTAAGTAACAAAATATTTCAAGTAAGTAAACAAAATATTTCAAGTAAGTAACAAAATATTTCAAGTAAGTAACAAAATATTTCAAGTAAGTAACAAAATATTTCAAGTAAGTAAAAATATTTCAAGTAAGTAACAAAATATTTCAAGTAAGTAACAAAATATTTCAAGTAAGTAATAAATATTTCAAGTAAGTAACAAAATATTTCAAGTAAGTAACAAAATATTTCAAGTAAGTAATAAATATTTCAAGTAAGTAACAAAATATTTCAAGTAAGTAACAAAATATTTCAAGTAAGTAAAAAATATTTCAAGTAAGTAACAAAATATTTCAAGTAAGTAACAAATATTTCAAGTAAGTAACAAAATATTTCAAGTAAGTAACAAAATATTTCAAGTAAGTAACAAAATATTTCAAGTAAGTAACAAAATATTTCAAGTAAGTAACAAAATATTTCAAGTAAGTAATAAATATTTCAAGTAAGTAACAAAATATTTCAAGTAAGTAACAAAATATTTCAAGTAAGTAATAAATATTTCAAGTAAGTAACAAAATATTTCAAGTAAGTAACAAAATATTTCAAGTAAGTAACAAAATATTTCAAGTAAGTAAAAATATTTCAAGTAAGTAACAAAATATTTCAAGTAAGTAACAAAATATTTCAAGTAAGTAACAAAATATTTCAAGTAAGTAACAAAATATTTCAAGTAAGTAACAAAATATTTCAAGTAAGTAACAAAATATTTCAAGTAAGTAACAAAATATTTCAAGTAAGTAACAAAATATTTCAAGTAAGTAACAAAATATTTCAAGTAAGTAACAAAATATTTCAAGTAAGTAACAAAATATTTCAAGTAAGTAAATATTAAGTAAGTAACAAAATATTTCAAGTAAGTAACAAAATATTTCAAGTAAGTAACAAAATATTTCAAGTAAGTAACAAAATATTTCAAGTAAGTAACAAAATATTTCAAGTAAGTAATAAATATTTCAAGTAAGTAACAAAATATTTCAAGTAAGTAACAAAATATTTCAAGTAAGTAACAAAATATTTCAAGTAAGTAACAAAATATTTCAAGTAAGTAACAAAATATTTCAAGTAAGTAACAAAATATTTCAAGTAAGTAACAAAATATTTCAAGTAAGTAACAAAATATTTCAAGTAAGTAACAAAATATTTCAAGTAAGTAACAAAATATTTCAAGTAAGTAACAAAATATTTCAAGTAAGTAACAAATATTTCAAGTAAGTAACAAAATACTCATAACCATTATTGTTGGATCATTTCATGAGAAATGTCCGATTTTATTATTTCAGAAATTCAAAGTGGGATAAGTGGACTTGTGTTGTTTGTTTGTTGTTTAACGTCACTTTATGCTACTATGGCTAATCGGACAATGCTACAGTGGGAGTCCTAATTTGCCTATCCAGGTTTTATTAGGATAGGGATTTTTAAGAGTACCTGACATTGCACAGGCTCAGGACCACCTTTTAACGTCCCCTCCGAAGGACGGCATAACTAAGGATTTTTTACTCCCATTAAAAAATCCTAGGGCCACCCGCAGGTTTGAACCTGCAAACTGTGCATAGAAAGCTGTTATGCTAGTAACTACGCTATGGGTGACCCCCAGGACTTGTGTTGTTAACTACGTTCATATTTACAGATGATCAAGAGATGTTATCAATCCTCTCTATTTTGATTCCTTACTATTACTCCACTTGATCACACATTGTTCAGGATACCATCAATATCACCATCATTATTTTTTTTTTATTTATGAATTTAAACTTGGACACTTAGCAAACTTGACATTCCCTGGTTGTTTAAAAAAATTTTCATCCAGAAAAGTTACTGGTTTCTATTTGTTGTCAATGGCAAGGATAATTCACTTTTTTACTTTTACCCAAAGGTGAAACCATAACATCCACATCATACTGCAGTCATATTAATGTAATACATCAAACACTTGTAAAAAAACGACGTGTATTGTTAATCGGAAGGGATGTTTCAGAACAAACTGTGAAGAAACTAAACAAGCCATGTTTCGAATTCCTTCTACTTATTATCAGGCTTATCTCTTAATTTTTGAAAATTAATCTAGGTCAAAGACACAATTTCTAACTTTATTTCTTCACAAAATCTTGATTTTTTTTCAGTTTTTTACTCCTTGTATTAGGTACTCAAAAACTTTTTTAATGTTATGTTTCAGAAATTTTTATGGAAGATCGGGTGTCTGTTTGGCGCTGCATATTACTCCGGACAAACCCAATGGCTGGGAATATTCTGTGTTTGTTTTTCTTTGTAAGTTTTTTTTTTTTTATAATGATAATATTACTGAATAACTCTTTTAATTTATCATTGGATGTAATCTTGGATGTAATCACAGTCTTTTAATTTATAGCTTAACCACAATGATTTTGTAATTGATTCACATGTAGGCCTTTCATTTTATATATATTCCGTTAAATTGGATATTGCTCATTTTTATTTTTTTCTTAAGAGGTCTTTAGCCTAAAAAATACTATTTGGGTATTAAATAGTAAACCAAGTGATAAATATGAAGGCTTTAGTTGACTGTCAAAAATTATATTAAAATAGTGAACAACTCTTTTGTTAGCCAAAGTTTTGATCCACACTGCGGGTCTTCATCGGGGCTTCTTGTTTGAAGTAGGAAGTTGACAGAGTTGAATAGAAGTGACTGACAACTGTCAAAACTTTGGTTAAATAAATAGTTTGATCAATATTTACTAATAATTGTTTACCACCATCTGAGTCATCTCATCCTAGAAAATACTAATGTTGATTGGCTGGTTCAATTTATATATTTAGAGCTGACTATATTGACTAACCTCAGTTATAGCAACCACAATCAACATTGCTGCTTTTAGACTGAAGATAAGGGCACAGAATCCTTGAAATCTCCTAAGAAATAATAAAAACAACCTGTAGGCAATTGACAAAATACGGTGATGTTTATTTTAATAGAATGTAATGAAGAAATATCAAAGGAAATAATAAAATAATAATAATAGGCTTACCAAACCCGAAGGTTCGATGCCGATACCACCAAATTCTGTCTACACAGACTCGTCCAATGTTCGCCGGTCAAGCCCAAGCTCCTGAGATCAGCCTTAACGCAATCCTCCCATCGACGCTTCGGCCTACCTTTCGACGTCTACCAGTCAGATGTCTACCAGTCAGATCAGTGAATACCAACTTTCTCGGAATCCGTTCCGCACCGAGCCCAACAACTTTACTCCGCTCATTTGAGTCTCCGCGATGCTATCAACTCACTTATATTCACAGGATACAAGTTCCGCAATTCCGCGTTGTGCAACCTTCTAAACTCCCCAGTGGCCTCATCTCTCTTCGGACCAAATATTTTACGCAGTACCTTATTTTCGAAAACCTTAAGCCGTTGTTCATTCTTCAAAGTAAGCAGCCACGTTTCACATCCGTAAAGAACCGTCGGAAGAATAATAGTTTTATAAATTCTAACCTTTAAGTTTTTAGATAGAAGCCGCGAACTAAGTAACTTAGCAACTGAATAATAACAAGCATTTCCCACCTTTAACCGAGACCTTATTTCTTCCTGGATTTCATTTTTTCTTGTTATCATTGAACCTAAATACTTGAATTTCTCTATGTGTTCAAAAGTATGCCCTGATATATTAATATCGCCACCGTTTCTGCTACTAATCATATATTTCGTCTTATCGGTATTTAATTCGAGTCCTATTTCTTTACCGGTTTTTATTAACACACTTGTATTTAGTTGTATGGTTTCCGTGTCTTCACCTAGCAGTACCAAATCATCGGCATACCCCAAAACCGGAATCTTGTCACCCATATTTAAACCTTTCTTGGTATACATTACCTTTTTGATGACATATTCTAAAGCTATATTAAACAAAACAGGTGAAAGGGAGTCACCCTGTTTCAAACCCGATCACACCTCAAATTTCTCGGAGTAATTATGACCGATTCTAACTTTATGAAATGTTTCCGACAAACACATCTGTACTAGGTTTACTAACTTCCTAGGTATTCCCTGTTCAATCATGATGTTATATAGCTTCTGACGGTCTATTGAATCATAAGCCTTTTTAAAATCGATATAAAGTTGATGGACTACTCCGTTGTACTCCAATTTTTTCTCTAAAATTTGACTTAAGGAAAATATTTGGTCAATAGTCGAGCGATTCCGCCTAAAACCACATTGGTAATCTCCGATAATTTCCTCAGCGTATTCCGTGATTCGACTAGTTAGTATTAACGAGAATATTTTATAGCATACTGGGAGAAGAGAGATCCCACGATAGTTGTTACAATCCGTCCTCGGTCCTTTTTTGTGAATCGGAATAAGTATTGATTCTTTCCATTCTTCAGGCATTTTTTTCATTTTCCCAGATATTTCTAACTAAAACATGTAATTTGGAAACGCCCGCTTCCCCACACGCCTTAATTAATTCACTTGTGATATTATCACTTCCTGCAGCTTTATAACGTTTTAATTTTCCTATCGCCATTTCGACTTCCTCTTTACTCGGTGCGTCTATCCATGGTTCAGCGCTCTGATATTCAGAGAGAGGAGATTGATTATTATTTACCGTATTTAAAATGCCGTCAAAGTGTTGTTTAAATGTATTTAATATTTCAGTCGGTTCCCCAATTATATTGTTATTTGCATCTTTAACCGCATTCAACAGGAGTTCAAATTTTTTACGCGATTTGTTACATTTACATTACATCTCTCTTACGTTATTTTCGCTTCTGTGTTTTTCTATTTCTAATATTTTGCCTTTGAGATACTCTCTTTTCTTATTTTTTAAGAATTTTGAAGTCTCTTTTTTTACTACCCGAAAGTAAGTTACGTTATTATCGCTTGGATTATTTAAGGAATTCAGTTTAGCGGTTTTTCTTTTTTCACACATATTTTGACAATCCCCGTAATATCAAAGGAAAAGAGTTGATTAATTGATAAACTAAAAAATAATAATAATAATAAATAAAATAAGGCTTCTAAAATAAAGGAAACAGACTGGCATTTTGTCAATTTAGTCTTCCACAAAGGAGGCAAAAGTAAACCACATATGTTATAATGCTAGCAGACAAAATTCATTACATCTCACACCAACTGCCTGCCAACCTAAAAGTACAGATCAATGGAAGCTCATTCCAAGTGCAGTACTATATTGGCTCCATACTGTACCCTAAACGTAGCATATGGCCTGTTTTAGCACTGCCTTAGAAGAGTCCTAAGCTATTGTATCAATCTCCCAGTCCCGGATTCGAACTTGGTTGTGGTGGGATAAATATTTATTTTGTTATTTCAGCTACGGATGGATCGTGTGAGATTGGAAGATCCTCTTTGGATCTCTCTTGCCTCTAAGCCTCTCTTGAATAACTACCCAAAATTGAAGAGAAACATGGCTTCAAAACATTACCCTATTTTATAAGAAAAGAATCCAAGATTTTTCATTTGTCAACTGGTTAAATTTTTTTTTTTTCACTAGAGACTATAAGCTTAATTTTCAGAATCTTCAATTTATATCTTAACAATTATTTTTGTCTCTTTTAGAATTTTCATTTTAAATTTCACTTGTATTTATATGGAAAGTATTCTACTTATATAGAATAAAATTCCTTTATTGTTTTAGATAATAATGTATACTTATTATTTAATCTTAAATAAATGTTTCTGTTACAACAATATATTTTCTTTTAGGTTAAACTTTATTTTAAAGTAGTCATGTAAGGAAGTGTTTACGGAGGTAATGCCTTATAGCCTTAGACTGATTGTGACTTAAGAGGGCCACTCCTTGCTCTACCCCAGGATTCCCCCTCGGCTGAAATATCAGAATAAACAATCATTCTGCAATAGCTGGGGTCTGACCCCGGCTGAGGCAGAGAAATGTAGTCTACCATTCTATCCAATTGAACTCCTTGCTATCTTTATTTAAAAGTTCTAAAATTGATTTTAACTAGAGTATTCAATGATAGTCTTGTTTTGCGCATATAGATGCATATAATGTGATATTGTTGATAGTTCTGTGATTTGGTTTCAGTCTTGAACTTGCTGAGCTTCACCGTCATAGCGATCGGGTACCTATGGATGTTCCTGGTCGCGAGGACGACCCAGCATGCTGTGAACAAGGACAGAAGGGCCTCCGAGTCGTCGATGGCTTGGAGGATGACCCTTTTGGTCGCAACCGACGCAGCCTGCTGGGTAGGTTCTCTTCTTGTATCTTCTTTGGCTTAACCTTTAGTCATGTATAGTTATCTGCAATTAAACAATATCAAGACCCTATGTTGAATACAATTTATTAGAATTCACTGACAGATTTTAATTAGGAAATAACATATGGATCTTCTTATTGATGTAATCTTTTATTCTGTTCTAAAACATTTATTTATTTTTAAAATAAACTTTAAATACTTATATTACATTGTTGTAGTTACAATAAAATAAACTTATAGAAGGTTATCCTTTCAGGTTCCGATAATCATATTAGGAGTTGTTTCCTTGGCTGGTTTTACAGTACCACCTCAGGTAAAGATATCCTCAATACTGTTGAATTATAAATACTGAAATGACCTGGAATATGAAACAATTGATTGCATTTTAAAACTGTGAGCGCAGGTGTTTGCTTGGGTGGCGGTTTTCATCCTGCCGTTGAACGCCGCCGTGAACCCGGTGCTGTACACCCTCTCGACGGCTCCGTTCCTCACCCCAGCCAGGCAAGGATTCTTCTCTTTTAGAAGGTCTTGTAAGCTCTCTATGTCTCAGGACAATAGAAGGACTTATATGTCGACTATTAATCATTACAACGGTTAGTATAGGTAACAAAGGAATCATGTAAATTAGTAAATGGCACTCTGAGGCTTAGCCTATCTATCCAGATGTCTCACTTTTCATTTTTCTTATCACATTTAAATTTCTTTCAAGGATTACTTGAAAATGTTTTAAAAAAAAAATAATAAAAGTGATTATTCCAAAAGTCATATTATTGAATACAAATTTAACTAATGTTCTAGTTTTAATTGTGAAAGTTTCAGAGAGAAATCATTATGTATCATATATACGTACTAAGGTCCATAAGTTCCTGGCCTGCCCTTTCCATCCTTCAAACATACTGAGACCTGCAGGCCTGTCAGTTCTAGCCTTGAAGGAAAATCCTCATTTTTATAATTTTCAAATTCAAGTATAGTGCGGTAATTAAATTCTTTCTTAAAGATCGCTTGGATTATTTATATGGGCAGTCCTTTCTCTCATCTCTCTTCCACTGTGAAAGAATGGGCAAAATTATTTAAGTTAAAGAGAGAACGTCTAAAAGATGACCCAGGTCCTGGTTGCCCATTGGAAGCTGTTATTTCTGAAACAATCCTACTTGTGGAATCCGAAAAATAATAGCAGCGAGGTTAGAAGAAAATTTGTATATGAGCAAGGTTAGTGCAAGACTAAAATTCTTTCAGCTGATCAAAAAGAGGAACGAATTCACTGCTGCAATGGATTTTTACGCGAGAATGATTTTTTAGACTCAGTTGTAACGTAAGATGAGACAATGGTTCTATATTATCACCCACTTGGCAAAAGGGAGTCCATGGAATGGAGAAGACCAGGAAAAGCGCCTCCTTTAAAGGCAAAAGTCAACAAAAAATTTAATGGCCACAATTTTTGGGACTGTAAAGGAAAACTACTGATAGAGTTTAAAGAAAGGAATACCACAATGGATGGCTAGTATTATGCAGCCCTACTTCACTGGTTAGGAGACGCCAATACAGAGAAGAATGGAGAAAATTTTACCAGAGGTGTTCGCTCCCTTCACGACAATGCCCCTGTCGACACAGCATGAAAGAATCTGGACTCCAAGAAACCTCTCATCCACCCTACAGCCCAGGCTTGGCAACTTCTACCTTTTCTCAAAGTTAAAATCTGACCTTCGTAGGAGGCGATTTAACACTGACAAAGAACTCCAAGCAGCAGTGGAAAAACATTTTTTTAACAAATAAGATAATTTATTTTATGGTATAGAAATGTTGCCTTAGCACTGTATTTAGTGTGTTGAACTTGAAGGACAATATATTTAAAAAATCTGGTGCGGGCAACACACGACTTTCACTTACCTCCATTTTTAAAATCAATGAAAGAATTTTCAAATACAATTAAAGATAAAAATACGTGAAACTATTAAACTATTAATTAAATTGAATTTCTATAGAAACATGTGTTTTATCAAAAAATCTACTATATTAGGGGTACTCACTACGTTTGCTATAGCATGCTATTTGTGCTATTGTGCTAAACCCATCAATTTTATACAGGAAATAACTGTAGAAACTCGACGGGTTTAGCAAAATAACATAAATAGCATGCTATAGCAAACGTAGTGAGTACCCCTAATATTATCTAAAATAATCGGTTTTATCTGCTTTTCATACTCTTTATTAACTTTTACAAGTTTGTGTATTAGATAATATTTATTCTAAAAGCTTTAGCTTTCCAACGGTATATTATACGTGTATATTACTGTTGCTATGTTCAAAATAAAAAATTGCATTAAAAAAATATTTTTTCAGTTTTCTCCTTTAGTTAGATATCGAATTCGTTCAACTTATATATTTATGTGTTTTACATCGGTGGTAACAAAATAATATATTTATTTTTATAAAATCTACAAAATTAAAGGTACTTTACAGGAAAAAAAAAATGTAAAATAGCGGCATTTAAGCCCTGTCAGACCATTTTAATCCAAATGAAACCTAAATGATATTAAAGCCCATTAAATTTTACATCCATATAGCGAGTTTAATCAAAATCGTCGGAACCGTTTTTGAGAAAATCGAAAAAAGGTGCGAAATGCATAGTATAAATTGGCTCTTCTGGTAAGCTCATTTTGATGAAAAAGGTTTTGTAATGTCTTGGGCGTATATTTGTCTTAAATATGAAATTTCAGTTTCATAGGACTTACCGTTTCCGCCCGGGAGTTACCACACACACACACACAGACCTTTTTGCGGGACTTGATTATTTAGACTCAGGGGACCCTAAAATGTGTATTTCCGTTGAAATCTGGAATTCAAAAATTTTAATGATCGCAATACTTTCCCTTACTATATATAGTAAGTGAAAGTAAAACAGTAAGATCATTTTTTTCTTTCACCTTTCCTTCTATCTCAGGCCAGAAACTTTTGGACCTTACTACGAATATATGCTATATTCTATACATAGCCATGTACATTTAGGATGCTCTGTAAATATGATGATGTAATATTAGTGTGTTATTTTGTAAACATACTTGGAGGGCAATTAGTAAAAACAAATTCATAAAACCTTAATTCTATTTGTGATGATATGGCAACTCAAAGAATGTTAGTATTTCTAATTTTGCCTTGTTTTTTTTTTGCCTTTGATGAGATTAATATTTTTTTTTCTTTCTTGGTGCATTAAATTTTAAATTACATGTTCAAGTATGTACAACATGTACCTAGTTAGTTTTCTTTTACTGTAAAAATTGTATTTTGATATTTAGTATAAACATCAACATAAATGAAATAAATTAATTGAAAAGTTCTATACTATAATTTTAACTACTAAAGGCTATAAAAAACAATTACAATTAAATCTCACCTAAATAAATAAATTGAACAATTTTTATTTTTTAATTATGGACTAAATTTCCTTGGGTTACTCTATATTAATGAGCAGTTTTACAAAATATTTCAAAAGTTATGAGCACTGAGTTCAATAGAACTAAAAAAACTCAGTATAATTTTAATAAGTGGTATTAAATACCAGTGTTCTTGGGGAATGTTAAAACATTATAAATTTTCTCAGAGCAATGTAGGAATTGAAAGAGGAGAATTATACCGATCCATGAGGCATTAAATGAGATTAAACTATCAATTGACATTGAAGCTCTGTCAGATTTAACATTGCCATATCATACAGCTTACACGGCCATACCATATAGCCATATCACATACCATATAGCTATATCACAAATCATATAACCCTCGTCACATACCATATAGCCACACCATATATTCACCGTGTTTTCTCTGATTAACTTTCTTCTGGATTTAAATATAATTTGATATTTATATTTGTTAAAATTCCTTTCTCTCTCTGAAACTTCTATGAATTTGCTAATAAGCCACAGATATTCTGATAATACGAGTAGAACAAAATTGTCCAATCAAAAATAGTTCTATTAGTATATCTCCGGCCCTTGGTTGATCATTTTAAAAATATATATTTGAATTAAAAGTCAATTTAGATGACGAAAACTTGAATTTGATTAAATTTTCTAGGATGTGGATCTGTTGAGCTGTACCCAATGACACGGCGATCCACCAGGTAGGACAATTTATTTTTTCTATTTAATGGAGCTATTGGTAATTAGAATAAGTTTATTTTATAAAGTTTAATCATAAATACTGTCTTCCAAAACCTTGATGTTTTTGTATAACTTCTATTTATCTTATTTAGTCCATCTCAAAATATCTTTTTGAACTTCATGCTTACCTTAGGTATATAAAGGAATTACATCACTGTTTTTAATATATTTAATATATATATATATATGTGTGTGTGTGTGTGTGTGTAAATAAATACTGCTTAACCATTGTTATTTTTGCTTTCAGATTCAGAAACAGCTTGGATACATCGCTGACCGATCACGGCGTTGGGGTGGTCCTGCACACGCAGAAGTTAAAGTGACATCAAGGCGGGGCCCTGCGTAGGGCCCCCAATGAACTCTACGACTAAAGACGTTTCGCTTTCTATTATATAATTTAGGTGTATATATTAGTATCATGTAAATATTTCAGTTTGTAAAAAATAAATTTTTGCACAATTAATATTTAAGGAGAGTATTCAAATTTCACCATTTATTCGATATTTATAATGTTAACACGAACAATTCGATAGTGTTTAAGACTTTTTATTTTTGAAGCTTAGATTTTTCAGATTTGTCTTTGTAAATAATATGTCAGCAAATTGTGTTATTGTTTGTCGTGAAGAATGTAAACAAACAGTTTGATCTTTTTTTGAAATGGTGACACTGTATTGGATAGGTTGTCTGTTTTGATAATTGCTCAAGCACTTAAATTTCAAATAATATGAAGCTACACTTTTAATGTTATTTGTCGAATGAGTTTGAAAGAATTATTTTTGAAAATGGTATTAAGAAGAAACACTCTACATGCCTTAATGGTTAACATTCTTTACTGTCAGGTGATCAATTAAATAAAAATAAAAATCAATTTTTTTTTTTAAAAAGAACTTTGAAATTGATAAAAAACAAAAATGTAAATAGTTGATATTTTCTATGATGTCATGTGATTCCATTATAAGATCTATTTGTTTTGAATTATTAATCGATAGATAAAATCTTCTTTGCATCTAAGACTTTTAATTTAATTTTTTTTCTTTTCAACTAAAATTAACGTCTTTTACTTAATGCTTTGTAATGAGCCTTTTCAAATATCTTGCCTAAAGATTGTTATTGTAAATCCAGCTTAATTTAAGACCTTTAAAATGTAAATAATAAATAGTTCTCTTTGATCCAGTCACTTCATATAATTGAATAATGTGTTCTCATAATCAAAAGTTAAATAAATACTTTCATTGAAACCATATAAAATTATTTTTAAAAATCTTGGAATATTTGAGTTGAAAATATATCAAATTCACTTGATAATTTGTCTCTGTTTTTACACATTCTTAACTTAACGCTGTCATCATAATTTTCGAAAACCCTTTAACAATAGATTTCACTTTCATTGGTTTTAAGATAATTTCAATTGCTTCTTTATTTCTTAGATGACTAAATAATTTATTTTTCAATTATTTTTTGAGCGATTTTGATAAGAGATGACACTATCAACAGATAAAACATTTAATGATATATCTCTTCAATGTTAAATGATCTCTGCAAACGTGGAACCTATATTTTAAAAGTGTCAGGAATTTAAAGATTAAAAATATTAAAAGAATTTACTTTTTGCAGAAGTTTATAACTAAATTATAATGATATTATTTTAAAACGGAAGATATATTTAATACTTTTGGTGAAAAAATGGTCTTGTTTACCTTCTTCCATTAATTTAAAATTTGAATTTAATTTATTTTAAACCTTAAAAGAATGTTCCAGGGTTCCTTCCCAACTTAAGGATCTTCTGTTAACAATTTTTCTTAGTCTTTCCTCCATTTTATTTATTTCCTCAGTTATAATTAGAAAAAAAAGTGTCTTACTTTTTAAATTAATTATTTATTTTATTTTTATTGGAAAATTCTGAAGTAAGGCAAGAAACCTTGAAACATTGTCTAACTGTTTTAAAATAAACTATGGAAGAATGTAAAATAGACAATTTTTTTTGCCCCTAATATTTAACAAATAAATTCCACTAATATATGACATTTTCTTAATTAACACATTAAAGGCGGAAGTCAAGATAAGACTTGTTCTAAGACTCCCGCCTTTAAGGTGTTAATATTATAACTTGATTTGTTTTTATTTATTTTCTTTTTACTTATGTTAAATTTATTTTCTTTTTTTTTTGCTGTATTTTTTCCCCATTAATCTTGTATCTTGGCCAGACGTGAATATTTTACAATGTTAAAATTCATGTTATTCTTAGGGGACTTAGTCCCAAAATTAAGTTTTTTCTTCTCCTTCTTCTATAATTTAAATGAACAGCTACAAATAATAAATGTAAACAATATATATATTTTTTTTTTTTTTTTTTATTATTATTTTTTTATGGTTACAGTATTCTACTTTGGATATTGGAATTGTTATAAGTATATATTAATCTGTGTGTTAACTGTATGTGATATATACGTGCATGTGTTATATATAAACTAGTAGTGAATGTTCACTCCCTTCAGTGTCACTCGGTATCACACCTTGGGGACAGCTAGTTTCTCTGGTGCTGTGTGAATCCTGTCATCAACTCTTTTATTGCTCTCTTATGGCTAAGCTTTATTCGTTATAATTATTAATTAATTAATGATAGTTTATCTCAGGTATATTGAATGAACGTATGCCTCAGGTATTGTGTATGAATGAATACCTCATGTATAATTAATGAATGAATGTATACCTCAGGTATTGTGGATGAATGTATACTTCATGTATAATTGATGAATGAATGTATACCTCATGTATCATAATGAATGAATACTCATGTATAATTAATGAATGAATGTATACCTCAGGTATTGTGATGAATGTATATTCATGTATAATTGATGAATGAATGTATACCTCATGTCATTAATGAATGAATGTATACATACCTCAGTTTGGTGAATGTAATCCCCAGGTATAATGATAAATGTTACCTCAGGTATAGTGAATATATACCTCACGTCTAGGTTTAGTGAAGATATTTCTCATGTCAATATGGCTGTGAATCCTGTTAGTTTTAGAATTTATTTTAGTCTGCGTTTAGTGTGATTTTCCCAAAACAGATCAATGCATATTCTTATATATATATATATATATATATATATATATATATATATATATATATATATATAAACATAATTTTTGTTTTTAATTGAAGAAAAACGGAAGTGTATTACATAATTGTTTCTACTAAGGTGTTGTTAAACTCATAAATTGTAAATTGTTCATGACTCATTGTTTAATAATTTAAATTTCGATTATGCTACATGAAATAAAGATTAATAATGCTGATATGTTTTATAGTTGTGATTTCCCTCCAAACTACTGACTTTGTTTCAAAATTTAGAATTAATAATCTATAACATTTTCAAACTGGTTACCTAGGTCTCATGTGGAACAAATTTTGTTCTTTTGTAGTTGCTGATTCATAAAAAATATAAAATAAATAAACCTCAAGAAGGATATGATTGGTCAGGCACCATCTCTTGGTCTAAATGATAAAATAAGTTTCATAAGCAATTAATAGCTTAAGAGACAGTCTGGATTCAATATCTGGTCCTAGACATCAATAGACACTCCTGGTATGAAGACTATTTAACCCACAAAGAGATGAAATGAAAGGCACACCCTTAAGTCAGAGGTAGCTTTAGTTTGGGACGGTAATTTAATTCCAACAGAGCCAAAAAGGTTTTTCAAATCAATTCAATCAATAACTAAAGTGGGGAGGTCTAGGCTTGGTCTGATGGCCCACCCAAAAGAATGTTAACCCTCCCGCAGGACGAATTTGACTCCCCTTTGCCAAGGTGTTGCTTTTACCAGTAGGCTCACTTTTAGGGTAGCTCAGGAGGGAAGGACATATCTCAATAATCAATTAACCATTGATGAAATTTGTTCATATCTAATTGGTTGAAAATGTTTCATTTAATACAATAGTTTAGGGTCAACTGTAGTTTAGTGGCTAACATTACAGCCTTCTATACCGAAGGCGTTTTAAACAGAATAAAAAATCTTTTGTTATGCCCTCCTTGGAGAGAGGGGCTTAAAATGGTGGTTGGGAGCATGTGCAATGTCAGGCACTCTTTAAAGAACCTTTCCTAATTAAACAGCATAAGCAAAATTAAGGAACGAAATTAAATATATACTTATATATTTATAATATATACATTTGGAATATATATATATATATATATATATATATATATATATATATATATATATATATATATTATATATATATATATATATATATAGTTACATATAATATAAACAGTTGGAAAGATCTGAAATTTTTTAAAATATGTATAAAATACTTGTATGGTTTTTAAATGAATTCTAAAGATTTTGAGAAACTAAACACAGATAAAATAAAGATATGTCAAAATATCGATTTCCCTAAAAATTTTCTCCAGCACCTTTTAGGAATTAGCGCCTTAATTGATTCTCCTCCTACCCCCCTCCCTCCCAATACTCTCATCTCCCCGTAAGAAGTCCAGGGTCAATTCCCCGCGACTTGTTGCATTATAGTTCAGAACGGCAACTGAGCAGTATGGCTACTGTAACCAGTAACCAGTAACTACGGTCCACAACATACAGTGCACCTATAGGTATTGTTTTTTAGATCAAAGCAATCATTATTTTTCATCCATTCATCTATCAGTTATTGACTCTATCCAATTAGATGGTCACGATTCACAACATTGCGCATGTATCTTTAAACATTATATTTTTAAAGAATTTTGCCAAGTAAAGAAATTTAGAACATATATATATATATATATATATATATATATATATATATATATATATATATATATATATATATATATATATAAATGATGATTATTGTTCATTTTCAAACAATTTTTATTGAGTGATATTACAATCTGTAATAGTGATCAAGTATAACATTCATACAATATACATAAAACAATAAATTTATAAAATAATGATCATACACACGCACTCCCCCCCCCCCCACACACACACATACTCACTATGGAGTCAATAAAAATATGTAAATAATGATTAACAACAAAAATGGAACATTTATGAAGTGAAAAAAAAGTACAGGACGTCGTGACGAGAGAACAGTTGGTGAGTTTGTTATCGAACTCAAATTGTTGACCCAATATATAATCCTTCATTAGTACACTCACCCTAAATGTTGTTCAACCAATACACAATGTTCACAATGGTCACACGATGACCCTAAATTTTATTGACCCAATATATAGTTTTAAGGTCTCCTGAGTCCAAATGACTAAGTCACGTGAAAATGTGTGTGTGTCCGTATATGTGTGGTGAGTCTAGCACGAAATGAAAAGTCCTACGAAACTGAAATTTCATATTAAATCAGATTTGTACCATGCATTTTGTACCTTTTTACGATTTTCTCAAAAACGGCTCTAACGATTTTGATTAAACTCGCTATATCGATGTAAAATTTAATGGGCTTTAATATCATGTAGGTTTCATTCTGATTGAACTAGTATGACAAAATTTAAATGCCGGATGGTTGAGATTTGTTTCTTTAACGTACCTTTAGTTTTATAGATTTAAAAAATAAAAAAAAAAATATATATGTATGTGTGTGTGTGTATATACATATATATACTTATTTTTTTTAAACACTGTGAAGCCCTGTTTGTAGCTACCTATTTTATTAGCATCATCATCCTTTACTTCGCTGGCCTGCCAATATTTTTTGATGATGATTTGTTGTTTTGATAATTAAAACTAAGGAGATAAGACCGTTTCTCTTAGGTTGCAAAGAATCTGCTGCATTCTAACCAGCTTAACATTCACCTTTTTGAAATGTAAATGTATAAAATATATTCATGGGGTCACCTATGTTGTAGTGGTTAGCCAAACAGCCTTCTGTTCTCAACGTCACCGGTTGCGAACCGGCAGATGGCCCTAGAATTTTCGAAATGCAGTAAACAATCTTTTGTTTTATGTCCTTTGGAGGGAGCGTAAAATAGTGGTCCCAAGCCTGTGTGATACTGATATCGCCTGGGTATTCGTTAATGACCTCTATTCTGATTAAAGCAGCATAGGCAAAATTTAAGACACGCAGTATTACCGCCGGATTAGCCGGAAATGACCAAAAAAGGTGACCGTAAAAGAACAAGTAAACTAACATCTTATTTTTATGAACACGCAATAAATTTTGCTAATTTCGTTTTGATACTTTTTTATTTTTTAGTTGGATACGGTTAGGTGAGTGAGTAGAAAAATTAAATAACAGACATGGACATAGAGATTTCCCACGTTCTAATACACAGACGTACCTACTTCGGTTACCCTGTAGACTAAGGATTGACAGTATAGCCATTCCTATTGAACGTAGAACCGAGCCCGTGGACCATTTATACCCTCACATGGCACGCCTCACATCGACCCCTGACCCCGACAATTGGCCGCCCACTCAGCCTCGGACGACAGTCGCCCGCACACCTCAGCCCAGGATGCGCCTCACAACTTCCTGACTTGCTCCATGATGTTCGACAGCCCTTGGAACAGCTCTTACAGATCCGGGCCTGACCCGCACTCCAAGAGCGAGCTGACTACCTTCTTCACGTTCTACAGCCAGTTCGGCTCGCGACCTATAGAGCGCACCCTGGAGAGTGCCTTCCTCCTGACGGTGCTGGCCCTCTCCGTGCTCACCAACTCCTGCCTCTTCGCGGCCCTCCTCAAGGCCTCCAACAGGACCGTCACCAACTCCTTCCTCCTCAGCCTCTGCTGCGCAGACTCTCTGTTCGCCCTCGGGATCCCGGCCGTCGTCGCGGCGAGGCTCAGTCCGGAGTGGGCCATCGGCGACTTCCTCTGCCGGCTCCTTCCTTACTCTCAGGTAACTCTGTATAATTTATTTGATCTTTTATTTATATTTTTACGAAACAATTTACGGAATTTACATTCCTTTATAATGTAGTAATCTAGTTACTAATGATAGTTTTTTCATACAAACCCTTTGGAAAAGGAATCGAGTTAAAAATTATTAATCTCTTCTACTTGGTGTTATTACCAGATATGTCTTTTGTTTAGAATCATTTCAATGGTAATAGTCATAAAAAATAAATAAATAAAGAGTATTTAAAATATCTTCAATTGGACCATTGCAAATGTAAAAATAATTTTTTCTGGGAGTCAAAGTGTCATGGCCGCTAGTAATGTACCACTTACGTATCGCTCTGTGACTATTACTTTGCCATCTCGCTGTTATTGATGTTTCATCTACCAAAACTTGTGATTAGTGAGTTTTTGAACTAATGAACCCATTAACAATCGCACATAGAGGTGAGTGCACTTATTTTCATAACGCACTAAATAGACTGTTGACTGCCTGGACTAGATAAGAGGAGGGGATAAATCCCTTCTGTACACCTTATCGTGTTTATAAGGTCTCGGCCAGGACTGTTGTCAGCTACGAGATCGTAACGAAGGACTTGTATATATATTTTCTAGATTTATTTCTCAAAGACTATTATATTTTATTATTATTAATTTTTTTTTTTTTCCTTCTAGAAGACTTTTCATTTTTTATTACTTAGTTGTTATTAATTAATTATGTGTTTTTTAATTTTTATGTTATTTGTATATAATATTGTAAATAGTTTTATTAGTTTAGATACTTTTTTTTTTTTTGTTTTTTAGGTACTTTTTAATTTGAGTAGTAATTTTTTTAATTTGTAGAAGTATATACACTTTTTTTTTTTTTTTTTTTTTTCAATTTATTTTTTAAAATTATTTTTCTCTCCTTACGGCGTATGTTTTATTCATGGATCCTGACATGAATACATCTTGTGACGACTCGGCTGAAGAAACACCCTTCTCTGAGATAAGCGAGTCTGATTCGCAATACTTACAGCGGACACGACACAAAAGGCAACGAAACTCCAATCCCGGGCTTGGGGATTCACCCAACAAAAAAAAAAACAAATCGGCCAAAACTAAACAGGCAATTAATCAAAACAATTCACCTCCTAAAACTCGCAGTACCACTGCAGCCAGCAAAAATGAACTCACGGGTCCGGCTATCTCAGCCGCCCCATCCTCCTCTAAGACACCGCCTTCTACATCAGCCAGTAACGTTCCAGTTGCAGCGAATAGTTCTAAACCGATCCCGGAGCCACAAGGGTTTACTGACCCAGAGCCACCCCCTATATTTGTTAGTAACATCAACAACTTCATGACTTTCGGTCAAGAAATCGCCGACTTGATCGGTCAGCCTAACTTCAGATGTTTCTCAAGGCTCAACGATATCAAAATTAACACTAACTCTAAAGAGAGTTATAAAAAACTTATACAATATTTAAATTCCAAAAATTATGACTTTCACTGTTACCAGTTGAGGCAGGAAAAAGCATACAGGGTGGTCTTAAGAGGACTCCACTCAACGACCCCCACTGAAGCAATTAAACGAGGATTAGAAGAGATAGGGCACTCTGTTAGACACGTTTCATGCGTCTTACACCCCTCCGAAAAATACCCTCTACCTTTATTTTTTGTAGATTTGGAGCCGGCAGAAAATAACCCCGACATATTTCAGGTTACAAGACTTTTATATTCAGTTATTCGATTTGAACAACCAAGACAAAGACCCACTATAGTACAGTGCACGAAATGTCAAAACTTAGGCCACACCAAGTCCTACTGTTTTCATCAGGCCAGGTGCGTCAAATGCGCCGGTCCTCACTCATCTGACACCTGCCCAAGATCGCCTAATGAGCCAGCTAAATGTGCTCTTTGCGGTGAGGCACACCCTGCAAGCTATAAAGGTTGTGTGATTTACAAAAACCTTCTTAAGCAGAGAACTCATAACTTGCAACAAAGAACCGTTGAGCAAACAATTATCACGCAAATTCTTTCGAATGATTCAAGGAATTTTCCTGAGCTTCAGCAACGTCAAGCAGACAACGCTCACCAGCCTTCTACCTCAGCAGACAAGATTATAACCCCTCAACCCTCGAAGACACCGTTCATCCCTAAAATTCAACAAATTCGTCGTCAGGCGCCTCCGGCCTCTCAATCCAAACCCCAGAACTCCAAACCGCAACCTAAAGTTCCACTTCAACCAACTCCCTCCAATCATCTACCATTGCAGGTCAAGTTACCACCGGAGCAACCTCATCAAGTCCTTACCCGTCCTAATGACCAGCAAAAATCAAATCCCCCTCCCCTATTATCAACCAATGTACTTCCTCGTACCCCACGACGATCCCAGCCTACAAACATTCCTCATGCCCAAACGAATCATAATCCTCATGCCACTGATACAAATCCAAATTCACCTGACATATACTCCATCCTGAATTCCTTCCTTTCAGACCTTCAAGAAACCATAAGACCTCTTATCACCCTTCTCACTCGAATCCTTTCTGAAATCCCGTTCAACGTCTCACGATGAGTGTAAAGCCCCTAGCTATCCTCTTGTGGAACGCTAACGGCCTGCATAACCACCGTGACGAACTGGACATATTCCTCCATGACAATCACATAGACATAGCACTACTGACTGAAACTCACTTCACTCAACGTTCACGTTTTTACATACGAGACTACATTACTTTAATTTCTGGCATCCTTATTCATAAATCCATACCCCATTCCCTTGTTCCGTCTACTCCAACTGACGCTATACAATCAACCTCTCTAATCATTTCAGCTCGTCCTTTCCATGAAAACTCTCGCAGCTGTATACTGTCCTCCTGGAAATTCCATTTCCCATACCCTTCTTAATTCCTTTTTTCTATCCCTAGGTCCGCGCTTTATTGCCGGAGGAGACTACAACGCTAAACACCAACGGTGGGGTTGTCGAACGTCCAACACCCGTGGTAATATCCTTTCTGCCATCTCAAACTCCAATAGTTATTCTATCCTCTCACCCATGAACCCTACTTACTGGCCTACATCTCTCAAAAAACGTCGGATATCCTTGATATATTTGTCACCTCACAGCTTTCCTCCTCGCAAACAATAGTTAAATCCTTGAACGACCTCTCATCAGACCACAGTCCAGTTTTGCTTTCCTTGCATTCGAACTTTATTCCTATCCCAAGCCCTCCTAAACTGATCATTGGACGAGTGAACTGGGACGGATTTCGAACAGACTTGGAAACCAGATTGGACTTAACTATTCCATTAAAAACTAAAACAGACGTTGACAGTGCCGTAGATAAACTCACAGACTCAATACGTACCAGTATTTTCGATAACACTACAAACACTAACGCCAACATCAACAAACAAACCTGCCACAGCACATTCGTATCTTGCTAAGAGAAAAACGTAAAGCAAGATCGAAGTGGCATAGGACTAGATACCCAGGCGACAAAACATATTATACCAAACTGACGAACAAACTAAAAATAGAAATCAAGAATTTCAAGATTCAAAACTTATTGAGTATGACTGAAAAACTTACTACTACCGACAAATCACTATGGACTACTACTAAAAACTGTTAAACTTCAAAGACTTTAACCACCCTCTCCTTAATGAATCTCAATCCTGGACTAGAACCGATGAAGAGAAATCTCAAACATTCGCTCAGCATCTTTTTAAAACCTACAATCCGCATCCTGATATCGTTAACCAGCATCACCTCGAATGCATTGAAACAGAACTGGATGTTCCACTCCAGCTGACCCTTCCTCCTAAAGCATTTCATCCGTCAGAAATCTTAAACTTAATCCATAGATTACCTTCCCGAAAAGCTCCTGGAAACGATCTAATCACTGCCCATATCTTAAAACAATTTCCTAGAAAAGCCATCCTGTTCCTCACATATATTTATAATGCTACACTCCGTACTACCTATTTTCCTGATTCCTGGAAATTATCTATCGTTAAAATGATCCCTAAACCCAAAAAACCGCTAGAAATTCCTTCTTCCTACCGTCCTATCTCTCTTTTACATAATAGTATGGGTAAAATCCTGGAAAGACTCATCCTTAAACGTCTTTATCCAATCCTGGAACTTAATCACATAATCCCAGACCACCAGTTTGGGTTCCGAGCATCCCACTCCACCATCCAGCAGTGTCATCGCGTGGTGGATGTAGTCTCTTCTGCATTGGAGCGCGGATTGTACTGCACGGGAGTCTTTCTCGACGTGGAACAGGCCTTTGACCGAGTCTGGCACCCGGGATGCTGTACAAACTCCGTAAATTCCTCCATCCAACATACTTCCTCATCCTTCAGTCCTACCTCTCTGATAGAACCTTTAAAATCAACCACAATAGTTCCTATTCATCCACTTTTACTCAGTCTGCTGGTGTTCCTCAAGGCAGTATCCTAGGACCCATTCTCTACACAGTCTATACAGCTGATATCCCAACCCATCCTAACACATTCCTTTCTACCTATGCCGATGACACTTGCGTGCTATCAGTTAATAACGATCCTAGTATTGCCTCTCAAAACCTCCAATCCCACATCAGAGACCTTGAGGTATGGTGTCAGAATTGGAGAATTAAAATCAACTCCAATAAATCCCACCAGATTACCTTTACCCTTCGTCGTAAACCTATGACATCCTGCCCTACAGTGTCCTTTAATGATATTCCGCTTGTCCCTGTTGAACAGATCCGTTATTTAGGCCTCCTGCTTGACAAACGTCTTACATGGAATCCGCATACAAGACTGAAAAGACAAGAGGACTGCTCGCCGATTTCGGTTACTTCAACATTTACTTGACAGACGCTCTAACCTTTCTTTACTACAAAAGACTAATTTACATGACAATCATAAGGCCTATCTGGACTTACGGAGTTGAGCTTTGGGGCTCTACTAAACCATCAAACTCTTCCCGTATCCAATCCTTACAATCCAAAATCCTTCGCAAAAATCCTTAACGCTCCTTACTTTGTCACCAACAAAATCATCCACAAAGACCTTAATGTTCCATATGTTGCTGATTTGGCCTGTACCAGGTATCACTCTTCCATGAAAAACTCCACTCCCACTCTAATCCACTAGTTTCAATCCTTGCTTCCACTTCAATTCCTGACAATCCGCCGAGGCGTCTGAAAAGAAGATGGCCTCGAGACCTTCTTGTGTAGATTTACTACTAGAGTGCTGCCAATGGGCAGTTTCTCTTCATGTTTTTTTTTCATGTGTATTATCATTTTAGCCTATTTACTTGATGTATGTACATACAGTTGTAAATTTCAAAAAAGAATTAAAAAAAAAAAAAAAAAATTTTTTTCTGTGCAGTTTCAAAACTTTTATTTACACGTAAAACAACATACAATAAGAAATGACATGTGGTATGTTACAAATTGTGTGGCACACAAAAAGATAGGATAAAAATATAATTGTCTTTAGAGGCATTACATTGTCATTATTAGGTAATGACTCCTCAAACTTTACCTTCGCTTCACTTTACTCTCAAGCTTAATATCCACTTTAGTTCTCTCTTAAACTTTACCTCTGCTCCTCTTTTAAACTTTACATCCGCAATACTTTCTGTTCAAACTTTGCTTTCACTTCTCTCTCTGGCTCTAACTCCATTTCCCTATCAATCTTTACCCCTACTCTCCATTAGGTTTTACATCTACCCCTCCCCCCTCCTTCCAAACTCGCCGACCGCTAAGCCGCCCTTTCCTTCATTATGACAGTTACAACATAATTCTTAGATTTAATAGATATCCTCGCTCGGATCTCAGAGCTTTCTGCAATGCACCAGCTTTGAACTAACCACACTAAACTACCAAACTAAACCACGACCCTTATCTAAGATCCTGGCTCTGCCGCAGCTGGTGTGCGGGTTCGCCGTCCTGTGGAGCCTTGACCTTCCTCAGCGTGGAGCGGTACCGCTGCCTCACCCTTACTTTGGGTCACCAAAAAAAATCATCCAAAAAAGACCTTAATTTTTCCCATATTTTTGCTGTTTTGGGCCCTGTACCGGGAAATCATTTCCCATAAAAAAACTCCACTCCCACTTAACCCACTGGGTTTTAACCCTTTTGTTTCCACTTCAATTCCTGACAATCCCCCGAGGGGTCAAAAAAAGAAGATGGCCTGGGAGACCTTCTTGTGTAGTTTTAAACTACTAGGTGCTGCCAAGGGGCAGTTTCTCTTCATGTTTTTTTTCTTTGTGTTTTTATAAATTTTAGCCTTTTTATTTGATGAGGTACATACATTTTGTAAATTTCAATAAATGAATTAAAAAAAAAAAAAAAAAAATTTTTTTTGTGCAGTTTTCAAAATTTTTTATTTAAAACGAAAAAACAACATACAATAAGAAATGACAGGGTGGTATGTTAAAAATTTGTGGGCAAAACAAAAGATGGGATTTTAAAAATATAATTGCTTTAAGGCATTACATTGTCTTTATTAGGTAAGATCCTCAAACTTTCCCCTTCGTTTCACTTTACCTCAATCATCTACCATTGCAGGTCAAGTTACCACCGGAGCAACCTCATCAAGTCCTTACCCGTCCTAATGACCAGCAAAAATCAAATCCCCCTCCCCTATTATCAACCAATGTACTTCCTCGTACCCCACGACGATCCCAGCCTACAAACATTCCTCATGCCCAAACGAATCATAATCCTCATGCCACTGATACAAATCCAAATTCACCTGACATATACTCCATCCTGAATTCCTTCCTTTCAGACCTTCAAGAAACCATAAGACCTCTTATCACCCTTCTCACTCGAATCCTTTCTGAAATCCCGTTCAACGTCTCACGATGAGTGTAAAGCCCCTAGCTATCCTCTTGTGGAACGCTAACGGCCTGCATAACCACCGTGACGAACTGGACATATTCCTCCATGACAATCACATAGACATAGCACTACTGACTGAAACTCACTTCACTCAACGTTCACGTTTTTACATACGAGACTACATTACTTTAATTTCTGGCATCCTTATTCATAAATCCATACCCCATTCCCTTGTTCCGTCTACTCCAACTGACGCTATACAATCAACCTCTCTAATCATTTCAGCTCGTCCTTTCCATGTAACTCTCGCAGCTGTATACTGTCCTCCTGGAAATTCCATTTCCCATACCCTTCTTAATTCCTTTTTTCTATCCCTAGGTCCGCGCTTTATTGCCGGAGGAGACTACAACGCTAAACACCAACGGTGGGGTTGTCGAACGTCCAACACCCGTGGTAATATCCTTTCTGCCATCTCAAACTCCAATAGTTATTCTATCCTCTCACCCATGAACCCTACTTACTGGCCTACATCTCTCAAAAAACGTCCGGATATCCTTGATATATTTGTCACCTCACAGCTTTCCTCCTCGCAAACAATAGTTAAATCCTTGAACGACCTCTCATCAGACCACAGTCCAGTTTTGCTTTCCTTGCATTCGAACTTTATTCCTATCCCAAGCCCTCCTAAACTGATCATTGGACGAGTGAACTGGGACGGATTTCGAACAGACTTGGAAACCAGATTGGACTTAACTATTCCATTAAAAACTAAAACAGACGTTGACAGTGCCGTAGATAAACTCACAGACTCAATACGTACCAGTATTTTCGATAACACTACAAACACTAACGCCAACATCAACAAACAAACCTGCCACAGCACATTCGTATCTTGCTAAGAGAAAAACGTAAAGCAAGATCGAAGTGGCATAGGACTAGATACCCAGGCGACAAAACATATTATACCAAACTGACGAACAAACTAAAAATAGAAATCAAGAATTTCAAGATTCAAAACTTATTGAGTATGACTGAAAAACTTACTACTACCGACAAATCACTATGGACTACTACTAAGAAACTGTTAAACTTCAAAGACTTTAACCACCCTCTCCTTAATGAATCTCAATCCTGGACTAGAACCGATGAAGAGAAATCTCAAACATTCGCTCAGCATCTTTTTAAAACCTACAATCCGCATCCTGATATCGTTAACCAGCATCACCTCGAATGCATTGAAACAGAACTGGATGTTCCACTCCAGCTGACCCTTCCTCCTAAAGCATTTCATCCGTCAGAAATCTTAAACTTAATCCATAGATTACCTTCCCGAAAAGCTCCTGGAAACGATCTAATCACTGCCCATATCTTAAAACAATTTCCTAGAAAAGCCATCCTGTTCCTCACATATATTTATAATGCTACACTCCGTACTACCTATTTTCCTGATTCCTGGAAATTATCTATCGTTAAAATGATCCCTAAACCCAAAAAACCGCTAGAAATTCCTTCTTCCTACCGTCCTATCTCTCTTTTACATAATAGTATGGGTAAAATCCTGGAAAGACTCATCCTTAAACGTCTTTATCCAATCCTGGAACTTAATCACATAATCCCAGACCACCAGTTTGGGTTCCGAGCATCCCACTCCACCATCCAGCAGTGTCATCGCGTGGTGGATGTAGTCTCTTCTGCATTGGAGCGCGGATTGTACTGCACGGGAGTCTTTCTCGACGTGGAACAGGCCTTTGACCGAGTCTGGCACCCGGGACTGCTGTACAAACTCCGTAAATTCCTCCATCCAACATACTTCCTCATCCTTCAGTCCTACCTCTCTGATAGAACCTTTAAAATCAACCACAATAGTTCCTATTCATCCACTTTTACTCAGTCTGCTGGTGTTCCTCAAGGCAGTATCCTAGGACCCATTCTCTACACAGTCTATACAGCTGATATCCCAACCCATCCTAACACATTCCTTTCTACCTATGCCGATGACACTTGCGTGCTATCAGTTAATAACGATCCTAGTATTGCCTCTCAAAACCTCCAATCCCACATCAGAGACCTTGAGGTATGGTGTCAGAATTGGAGAATTAAAATCAACTCCAATAAATCCCACCAGATTACCTTTACCCTTCGTCGTAAACCTATGACATCCTGCCCTACAGTGTCCTTTAATGATATTCCGCTTGTCCCTGTTGAACAGATCCGTTATTTAGGCCTCCTGCTTGACAAACGTCTTACATGGAATCCGCATACAAGACTGAAAAGACAAGAGACTGCTCGCCGATTTCGGTTACTTCAACATTTACTTGACAGACGCTCTAACCTTTCTCTTTACTACAAAAGACTAATTTACATGACAATCATAAGGCCTATCTGGACTTACGGAGTTGAGCTTTGGGGCTCTACTAAACCATCAAACTCTTCCCGTATCCAATCCTTACAATCCAAAATCCTTCGCAAAATCCTTAACGCTCCTTACTTTGTCACCAACAAAATCATCCACAAAGACCTTAATGTTCCATATGTTGCTGATTTGGCCTGTACCAGGTATCACTCCTTCCATGAAAAACTCCACTCCCACTCTAATCCACTAGTTTCAATCCTTGCTTCCACTTCAATTCCTGACAATCCGCCGAGGCGTCTGAAAAGAAGATGGCCTCGAGACCTTCTTGTGTAGATTTACTACTAGAGTGCTGCCAATGGGCAGTTTCTCTTCATGTTTTTTTTTCATGTGTATTATCATTTTAGCCTATTTACTTGATGTATGTACATACAGTTGTAAATTTCAATAAATGAATTAAAAAAAAAAAAAAAAAATTTTTTTCTGTGCAGTTTCAAAACTTTTATTTACACGTAAAACAACATACAATAAGAAATGACATGTGGTATGTTACAAATTGTGTGGCACACAAAAAGATAGGATATAAAATATAATTGTCTTTAGAGGCATTACATTGTCATTATTAGGTAATGACTCCTCAAACTTTACCTTCGCTTCACTTTACTCTCAAGCTTAATATCCACTTTAGTTCTCTCTTAAACTTTACCTCTGCTCCTCTTTTAAACTTTACATCCGCAATACTTTCTGTTCAAACTTTGCTTTCACTTCTCTCTCTGGCTCTAACTCCATTTCCCTATCAATCTTTACCCCTACTTCTCCATTAGGTTTTACATCTACCCCTCCCCCCTCCTTCCAAACTCGCCGACCGCTAAGCCGCCCTTTCCTTCATTATGACAGTTACAACATAATTCTTAGATTTAATAGATATCCTCGCTCGGATCTCAGAGCTTTCTGCAATGCACCAGCTTTGAACTAACCACACTAAACTACCAAACTAAACCACGACCCTTATCTAAGATCCTGGCTCTGCCGCAGCTGGTGTGCGGGTTCGCCGTCCTGTGGAGCCTGACCTTCCTCAGCGTGGAGCGGTACCGCTGCCTCACCCTGGACCCGCGGCTCAAGCTCTCAGTGTCGGCGGCGGGAGTGGTCGTCTTCACGATGTGGCTCATCGCCTGCCTCCTCTTCTCCCCCGTCCTCTTCTGGTTCCGCCACGAAGAGGCCCTCAGAATCTGCACCATCGTGTTCCCGAGGGCACCGCCGCTCAAGGTGTCCCTCATCTTCACCCTAGTCGTCACCGTTTTCGTCTGCATCTTACCAATGGCCATCCTAGTCTTCAATTATCAAAGGTATTGTATAATTTTAATATGCAATGTATTCTAGTACGAAAAATGTCTTCATCAAGAAAAAACATTGATTGAGCTAGAGGTTATGCTAGTAATCTAGAAGCATAACATATTTGTTGAGCGTAATCCAGGTGAAGCGTGCAAATAGGTTGTCTCTAACGATAACTAGGTAACAATTTGGGAAAGTTTTCGACAACATAAAACACAAATTTCCTGCTTTTTTCCTTAATCAAATGCTTGGGGAATAGTGCATTTTCGACTTCCCTCTTTCCCCTGTTCTCTTCCTCCCCCTCCCCTCCTCTCTCCATACCTAACTCCTTCCCTCTTCCAACGCAAACCCTTCCCCCACCATTCCTCCCCCTTTTCTCCTACCCAACCCCTCCTCCCTTCCACCCCTACCCCTTCCCACTACTCCCCTCTCCCAACTTAACCTCTCTTGCCTCCCTATCCAATCCCTCCCATCATACTCCTCCTCGGCCCTTACCCCTTCCCCCCCCTCCTTTATTCTAAACACAACAGTCGCCGATTGACCTTCAAACAGAGTCGACTATTAGCACGTCGGTTCTTGGTCTTACTATTTCTAATTTGTTGTGTACTACCCAGTTCTGTATTATGCTTATTAACTTTATTGAAGCGACAATTTAAAATAAATGTAATAACAAAAGAAATGAATGAATATTTAATTTTTATTTTTAAAACATCAATTAAATATACAAGGCAACACATAATTACTCGAAATTTCTACAAAACTTTGACAACCATGGATATTCTCAATATTTTTTTGGTTCCCGCCGGCTTTCGAAAAACTCCACCTGTAAAATATATGAAATTTTAATAGAAATTCAACTTATTAAATATAATAACTATTGAAGGAGTTTGGCCTGAAGAGAGTTGCCGAAAGCTTATTGTTGCAAGATGGATTACATATTTATTGTTGCAAGATGGATTACATATTTATTGTTGCAAGATGGATTACATATTTATTGTTGCAAGATGGATTACATATTTATTGTTGCAAGATGGATTACATATTTATTGTTGCAATATGGATTACATATTTATTGTTGCAAGATGGATTACATATTTATTGTTGCAAGATGGATTACATATTTATTGTTGCAAGATGGATTACATATTTATTGTTGCAATATGGATTACATATTTATTGTTGCAATATGGATTACATATTTATTGTTGCAAGATGGATTACATATTTATTGTTGCAATATGGATTACATATTTATTGTTGCAAGATGGATTACATATTTATTGTTGCAAGATGGATTACATATTTATTGTTGCAATATGGATTACATATTTATTGTTGCAAGATGGATTACATATTTATTGTTGCAAGATGGATTACATATTTATTGTTGCAAGATGGATTACATATTTATTGTTGCAATATGGATTACATATTTATTGTTGCAATATGGATTACATATTTATTGTTGCAAGATGGATTACATATTTATTGTTGAAATATGGATTACATATTTATTGTTGCAAGATGGATTACATATTTATTGTTGCAATATGGATTACATATTTATTGTTGCAAGATGGATTACATATTTATTGTTGCAAGATGGATTACATATTTATTGTTGCAATATGGATTACATATTTATTGTTGCAAGATGGATTACATATTTATTGTTGCAAGATGGATTACATATTTATTGTTGCAAGATGGATTACATATTTATTGTTGCAAGATGGATTACATATTTATTGTTGCAAGATGGATTACATATTTATTGTTGCAAGATGGATTACATATTTATTGTTGCAAGATGGTTTACATATTTATTGTTGCAAGATGGATTACATATTTATAGAGCGAATTTGTTGAAACAATTTATAGCATACTTTTACTTTCACTTATCTATACAGTCAGGGAAAGTATTGCCATCGTGAAAATTATACAATTCCAGTTTTTACTGGTAATCCAGATTTTAGGGTCTCCTGAGTCCTAATGAGCAAGTCCCACAAAAAGGTCTGTGTGTGTTAATGTGTCCGTGTGTGGTAAGAGTTTTGATTAAACTCGATATATCGACGTAAAATTTACTGGGCTTCAATTTCATGTAAGTTACATTTTGATTGAAAAAGTCTGACAGTGCATAAATGCCGATATTTTAAATTTTATTCTTCTAAATTACCTTTAATTTTGTAGATTTCAAAACATTAAGCATATCACCTTGCTAGCATTGATAAATAACGAATAAATATGCCAATTGGACGAATTTGATTAACTACTAAAAGAGAAAAGAGCAAACATATTTTTTATGAAATTTTTGTGTTTT
This sequence comes from Piezodorus guildinii, assembly GCA_023052935.1. Classification (NCBI taxonomy): domain Eukaryota; kingdom Metazoa; phylum Arthropoda; class Insecta; order Hemiptera; family Pentatomidae; genus Piezodorus; species Piezodorus guildinii. The sequence goes on from CM041294.1 coordinate 178,206,976, forward strand.
AGAACATAAGAATAGTAATATAGATGTATAATATACCATTGGAAAGTTAAAGATTTTAAATTAAAATAAAGAACTATTATCCAATAAACGGAATTGTAAATGTTAATAGTGGTAATAAACTTAAAAACGAATTAAAAAAATCCATTTGTCCGCCGTTCGCCGTACGCGGCTTTTCTCTGAAACTACTTAATTCAATAACTTAGTTATTTTTTAAGATAGAAAAACAATTAAAAAAAAATGTGTTTTTTAACCAAAAATGCGAATAATTATAAAAAAGAAAAGAGTTATTTTTGAAGATTAACAAATACGTGCATAGACTTTTAGCTTCAATAAAAATTGAAAGGAAAACAATATTAAATCTTGCTTAGTCATAACTTGTAACTCCGTTATTTTCGAAGTCAGAGAAAACATTTATTAGTGTTTTTTGACCAAAAAACCGGGAATAATTATAAAAAAAGAAAAAAAATTGAAATTCTACTAAGAAATACATCCATAACTCAAGTTATTTTTGAAGATAGAGAAAATCTGTAGAGAGTTTTAGAATCAGAAAAAAAAAAAAAAAAAAAAAAGGAAAGCTGATCAGTTAAATTATTAAAGTCATTATTAAAGATAGTAATTATTAAAGAAATTATTAAAGTCACAATTATAATAGATGTAATTATACCAAAACTCCGTTATTATAAAGATAGAGAAAAATCGAAAATACAAGCAGCTATATAAACTGTTATACTTCAATATATTTATTTGGAAAAAATTAACCATTGTGTGATAATTTGCAGCGTTTTTTCATCTCTATGTTTGTTTAAAAATTCTTAAATTAATTTTAACAGTTTTTAACTTTTTGAGTATCGAAAGAAACTAAAAAATAAAAATGATTCTGACATTAATCGGTTCGAACCCGGCCATGACAAAATAATTATTTATTTTTGTATTCCGGTCGTGGGAGGACCCTGTGGTAGGGAGATTCTCCTGGAGTAACATCTAACAGTGGGTCCTCAAACATGAGGTGGAGACCTCCTGGCTCTGATATCGACCTAGCATTGGCCCTCATCGGTCACTCCTTCACAATCTTAATGATACAGTCCTAGGCACAGGGTGCGCAGGATAAAGCAAATCCATACACCCTCAACCTGGCGGTCACCTGTGGGGTAATGGCTACCAGAAGAGCCTTCGATACCAAATGTCACGGATTTAAAGAACCCTGCAGATGGCCCTAGGATATTTTTTAAGGTAGTGTCAGTCAGTCAGTGTGTTATAATGTTGAGGCCATTCATCGGTTGTAATGACATCGATTGAATTCTTTACAGCATTCCTTCCTCACTCATGGTTACATAATAAACAGCTTCAACATATTTATGAACTTAACTTTATCGGTATAATGCAAAATTACTGCAAATACACATGTATTATTTCCACATAAAGGTACTTACCATCGTACGTACATGGGCTCCGGGCATAATCGTTGAATGTTTTTTATCATTGAAATTATGACCATTCTGTAACAAAAATACACATACTGACAATTTTTCTTTTAAATTAAATGCTGAAAGAGTAAGTGAACATATCAACAAATTTTTAGAGCAGCTTGTACATTAGGTCAAAGAACGGTCCAAGCATATCCAACAATATTTAACTGAAAATACTTCCAACGAATCCATGGGCAAAAATTGCTAATCTTCTCATTAGAGCAGCTTGTACATTAGGTCAAAGAACGGTCCAAGCATATCCAACAATATTTAACTGAAAATACTTCCAACGAATCCATGGGCAAAAATTGCTAATCTTCTCATTAGAGCAGCTTGTACATTAGGTCAAAGAACGGTCCAAGCATATCCAACAATATTTAACTGAAAATACTTCCAACGAATCCATGGGCAAAAATTGCTAATCTTCTCATTAGAGCAGCTTGTACATTAGGTCAAAGAACGGTCCAAGCATATCCAACAATATTTAACTGAAAATACTTCCAACAAATTTTTATTAGAGCAGCTTGTACATTAGGTCAAAGAACGGTCCAAGCATATCCAACAATATTTAACTGAAAATACTTCCAACGAATCCATGGCAAAAATTGCTAATCTTCTCATTAGAGCAGCTTGTACATTAGGTCAAAGAACGGTCCAAGCATATCCAACATATTTAACTGAAAATACTTCCAACGAATCCTTTGGCAAAAAGTAGCTAATTTCTCTATTAGAGCAGCTTGTACATTAGGTCAAAGAACGGTCCAAGCATATCCAACAATATTTAACTGAAAATACTTCCAACGAATCCATGGGCAAAAATTGCTAATCTTCTCATTAGAGCAGCTTGTACATTAGGTCAAAGAACGGTCCAAGCATATCCAACAATATTTAACTGAAAATACTTCCAACGAATCCATGGGCAAAAATTGCTAATCTTCTCATTAGAGCAGCTTGTACATTAGGTCAAAGAACGGTCCAAGCATATCCAACAATATTTAACTGAAAATACTTCCAACGAATCCATGGGCAAAAATTGCTAATCTTCTCATTAGAGCAGCTTGTACATTAGGTCAAAGAACGGTCCAAGCATATCCAACAATATTTAACTGAAAATACTTCCAACGAATCCATGGGCAAAAATTGCTAATCTTCTCATTAGAGCAGCTTGTACATTAGGTCAAAGAACGGTCCAAGCATATCCAACAATATTTAACTGAAAATACTTCCAACGAATCCATGGGCAAAAATTGCTAATCTTCTCATTAGAGCAGCTTGTACATTAGGTCAAAGAACGGTCCAAGCATATCCAACAATATTTAACTGAAAATACTTCCAACGAATCCATGGGCAAAAATTGCTAATCTTCTCATTAGAGCAGCTTGTACATTAGGTCAAAGAACGGTCCAAGCATATCCAACAATATTTAACTGAAAATACTTCCAACGAATCCATGGGCAAAAATTGCTAATCTTCTCATTAGAGCAGCTTGTACATTAGGTCAAAGAACGGTCCAAGCATATCCAACAATATTTAACTGAAAATACTTCCAACGAATCCATGGCAAAAATTGCTAATCTCTCATTAGACAGCTTGTACATTAGGTCAAAGAACGGTCCAAGCATATCCAACAATATTTAACTGAAAATACTTCCAACAAATTTTTAGAGCAGCTTGTACATTAGGTCAAAGAACGGTCCAAGCATATCCAACAATATTTAACTGAAAATACTTCCAACGAATTATTTACTGAATACTTCCAACATCATGGCAAAGAATCTTCATTAGAGCATTGTACTTAGTCAAACGTCCAGCATATATTAAGAATACTTCACAATTTAGCGCTGTACTAGGTCAAGAGTCCAAGCATCCAACATATTTATGAATACTTCCAACGAATCTGGAAATTGCTAATCTTTCTAGAGAGCTTGACATTAGTCAAGAACGTCCAAGCATCAATTAACTGAATATACTATGGCCAAAAATTGCTAATCTTCTCATTAGAGCAGCTTGTACATTAGGTCAAAGAACGGTCCAAGCATATCAACAATATTTAACTGAAAATACTTCCAACGAACCATTGAACTTGAAGCTTGTAATTAGGTCAGAATAGGTCAAGAAGTCCAACATATTACACAAACATTAACTGAAATATTCCAACGAGGCTAAAATTGTAATCGTTAAGCAGTTACATATGTCAAAGAAAATACTTCCACAATTTAACTATCTTACACAATCCATTGGGCAAAATGAATCTCCAAAGCATTACAATATTGAACTCAAGAATCAACTATTAACAAATTTTCCAACGTTTCATGGCAAAAATGCAATCTCTCATTAAATTGTAATATGTCACAAACGATCCAGGCAAAAATCAATATTTATGAAAACTGTCAAGATCCATGGGCAATTGCAATCACATTAACGTATACTAGTCAAAAACGTCCAAAATTCCAACATATTTAACTGAATTAGTCAACGTCCATACAAAATATTTAATGAAAATTTCCAACGACATGGCAAAAAGTGCTAATCCACATTAAGAAATTAGTCAAAGAACCTGGCCAAAATCAACTTATTAGAAACTTCATTAGGCAAAACTCAAGATATCCACTATTTAACTGAATACTTCAAAATCCAAGCAAAACAATTTACTATAACACTTGTACATTGGCAAAAATGGTCCAACTTCCATATTTAACTGAAATTACTGTCCAACAAAATTTTTAAGCACGTACATTGGCAAAAACGTCCAATACCAACATATTAAGAAAAACTTCCAAGATCCAAAATTTTATCTTCAGACGACAGGCAAAGAACGTCAAGCAACAACAATATTTAAAGAAAATACTTCCAACAAATTATAATCAAGCTGTAAATGCAAACTCCAAGCATATCAACAATATTAACAAAATACTTCCAACAATAATGAAATTTCCATAAGCATGTATAGGTCAAAGAACGGTCCAACATATCCACAATATTTAACTGAAATACTTCCAAAATCCAGGGCAAAAATTGCTAATCTTCTCATTAGAGCAGCTTGTACATTAGGTCAAAGAACGGTCCAAGCATATCCAACAATATTTAATGAAAATACTTCCAACGATCCATGGGCAAATTGAATCTTCTCTTAGAGCAGCTTGTACATTAGGCAAGAATCCAACATACAAATTTAAAAATTAACGATATGTCAAAAATCATTCAACATTACAAAAATTAAGCATACATATAAAAAATTAATCATGGTTCTAAATCTAAACTTTTCTTCATTTACTAGTAAAACGCAAACAACAATTTACTAAATCCACAACTGCAAATTATTAGCTATAGGTCAAGAACGTCCAAGCATCCAACATATTTAACGAAAACACAGCAAAATAATTATTTGATTGTCAAAAGCAAGCATATCAACAATATAAATCTTCCAAA